>JANRMT010028174.1:42216347-42247090 GCA_026402145.1 Polypterus bichir lapradei | reverse complement strand
CTATCTATCTATCTATCTATCTATCTATCTATCTATCTATCTATCTAGAAGAAGATGCTGCAGTAAATGAAAGAATGTGCCACATTTTGTAAAGGTTTTGAGGAGATTATATTTAATCTGTGCGGTATTTTTATGCATGATGATTCCTTACAGCTTCATAATTCTAAGATCAAAACAGTGCCTGGTCAGTGGTGGAGTTTGCTTAAACTCTGTGTGTCTACATTGATTTCCCTCTGGATGCTCAGGGTTTCTTCCCAAATCCCAACAAAATGTGAATTCATTTCATTGGCTCCATCTGAGTGAGGGCAGGTGATGGTGTGTGAGTGTGCCCTGTGATGGACTTGCATCCTACCTTAGGACAAATGTTTTGGTCACCACAGCCCTGAACTGATTTAAGTAGATTCAATAAAAGAGCAATTGATGGACAGGTTTCCATTTCTGCGCCCCCCTCTTGCCCCAGCGAGGTATTGAGTACCTGTGTTGTGCCAAGAAGGTGTTCCTCTGATGCACATGCATGACAATGGGCAGAAACGTCAAATGTATCCATTTAAGAATATATCTGTAACACAATACAGTGTACAGAAGGTGAAGGGGTCAGAATAATTTCTGAGTTCTCTGTACTATGGATGGGATCAACCCCTGGCACCGTGAAAGTAATTTACTTTTTTGATTTTTTTTTGTGACAACAGTCCTCATTTTCTCTGGTGCTGTATAAAATGCAGACTGTTTATTTGATTAAAGGCTTCATGAGGGTTTCAAAAGTATTGCTATCATATAATAAAATAATGAATCCCATTATGGCAGTTTGTTGCTTATATTTTGAAAGTCATATACTCTGTTTTGTCAAAATGAAAAATCCTTTAGATATTTATTTGATATTCTGATTAGCTGAATTCCTATAAACTCTTATAACTGGAATTAAATATTAAAAGATGAGTTTATCTTTAATGTAATTTTAATGAAGAAACTTTATGGCATTTCAAAGAGAACCACAGTTTTTATCACTTGAGGTTAAATTGCATAATTTAAATTATGTCAGTTTAAATATGAATAATTAATATTTACAAGAAAAACAGCCTGCGTTGAGCCTTAAGAAAAGTACAGAGCCAAAATGAAAATATGTAGTGGGTAATAAGGATGTGAATTCCATAAAAAATGTGATATTCTGTGTGGTCCAAATAAAAGCCACCCACTGTCCCCACACCATCACATTGATACGCCCAGCAGTGTTAAGCACAGTGTTGGCCCTATTTTGTATACTTTCCTGAATTCATCTTCCCCTTCTGTGGAAGTGTTCTTCTTCATCTTATTTCTAACAAGATTATGAACAAGTTTGTAGTTTTTGCCATGTTAGTGTCACAGTAGGATTTTTGTGTATTTAATAAGGAATATTTCCAGGCAGTTCTCACACTAGTAGTCCTTTTAAGCACATTCTAATGTCCATCCATCTAATTACTTATCCCCACTAAGGCCATAAAGGCGTCAGATGTGATTCTTGCAGTCCGTCTCCAGATGTTCTCAAACACTCGCCCACACAAATCAAGTCAGGTAAAAAAGGAGCACCTGGCAGAAATGACCTCTCGCTTCATATGAAAGCAGTCAGGGTGTGCTTACTTTTTCACACATAACATTCTACATGAAATTAGTCAGACAAAAATAAGGAAGACTAGGAGATGAGATTAAATCGAAGGACAAGAAAAGATCAATTTTACCAAAACCCAATACACAAGCTGAACTTTTTATGAAAAATCATGCAAAGTCCAGACTCACTAATAAGACTAATTTGCTAATTAAATGCCAGAAACATATTTTATTCACAAATCCAAACACATGGATGCCACAAGAACTGAATGATGCATCACTGCTGATCTTGTGACTAACGACCAGCCCGTGACAGCAATAAACAAGATGGCCATGACCGAGAGGAAGCAACACGAAATGAAAAGAACCAGTGATCAAAATACAAATCTTCAAATAAAAATTGCGATGTTAAAACAACAAAGCTAAAAATACAAAACGTTCAAAGAAATTAATTTTATAGATTTCAAAACTTCAGAATCCTAACATGTGACTGCTGCATACTGCATTATTTTTTTTTTAATAAATAATGACTAAGTAAAATTTCTTAACACAAGGTATCTGATTGAGCCTGTTAAGGTGCAATGTATGAGAAAACTCGTATCTCAGCCACTGTGGTTGTAGCCAACATGTCAGTTACCTACTATAGTGCTGCCATCTAGTGGTTAGCCATATATTTGTTGTCTTTTGGTTGCAACAGGTACTGCAAATAGTGTTCTAAATAAACAGTGAGTAGTTATGACTGCATGAAAAAGGTACAAACCTGCTGATGTTTTGAAACAACTAGATTTGTTGAAGATGAGTAATCTGAAAATAATGACAATCAAATGGATGATGTGGAGCGTGTAGGCTGTACTAGTGGTGCAGACAGTGAAGGCGTTTCTTCATCACAAGGCACCTGACTTGTCACAACTGTCAGGACAGCACTACATGGACATTCTGCCCCCCACTAAGTACAAACAGTCACCAGTTACCAAATGCGTTCTGTGGAACAAGCGTGGACGGCTTTCGGGGCACATGTGTTTCTGTGTGGTGCCGTGCTTCAGGTTCTCTCATTCAGATGCACACTTTTAGTCATACTGCTGGAGAAAATAAGGAAATTAACTGCTTTTTATATTATTCATTAGGTTTATTTACATTTTAAGAGTTTGACATAGTTACTGTTGATAATAAAACTGCTTTATCTAATACATTACTTTTTTGTGAGTTTTGATAGAGTTCATTATTTATTATATATGCATAGACCAATGCTGCAGTATCCTGATAATAAATGGACCAGCAGTCAGCTTATTAAGCCTTGTTTATCAAATGAGGTTACGTTTAGCTAATGTTTGGATTTGCTGAAACCAAGATGTTTGTTCATATATTCTTGGGACAACCATATTGTGTTATGCCAGTCCCGAGTATCCAAAGTGGCCTTGCTGGACCACAGCATTGACCAGGTCCACCTGCTTTGGTCCTCTCTGAGCTGGCTGCTGATGACACACTTAACAACAATGAGGATGGTGTTAAAGCAGACTAGATGTACGTCTAAAACCAGAAAACAAACCAAAAAGAAGGTTAAAAGCCTATAATCAAAGAATGTGATGTCATCAGAACAACACGCTAAGACCACTAAGACCCAGGAAGCTTTAAACATTAGGAGCACAAGACTGAGATTGTTTAAATATTTAATTCATAATCGAGGACACTCAGCACTGCGTGACATTAAATAATGGAGTATCATGACGTGATGCACAGCGAGTGATTCTTGGGAGCAACACTGCCACACATCGTAGCATTCCAGTACTAAAAAAGCTGCAAACTAGCAACATGACACACTTTAACTGAAATAACAAAAGTATTTACATTTCTCCCAAGCTAAAAGATTAATACAACACACATTCATAGGAATATTCCTTGTGTTGAAGGTGGCATGATGGCATTTTATAAGTCTGCTCATTCTTACTCACTGGTCTGTAAGGTGAAGTAGAAAACTCTTTGGTGCAAAGCAGCTAGTTTGAAATGTGCATTTCACACTGGCACACCCAACGGTCATTGCCATGAAAACCAGGACAGTCGTGTTTATATGTGGCTTCAAATACTTATCAAAATCAGACAAGTCGTCTTCTACTTCTAGCAGCTCTAAAAGCGTAAATGTATTGCTGGACTCAGCAGTAATGATTGGTCTAAAACACAGTATGTGAAAGTCCTATAAATGATATTATTTGAGGGTTGACATCACTACCACCCAGTGCTTGGCCTTTGTTGTGGATTCCCTTTTATTAATAAGAACATATGAAGTAAAAACATACAACGTTTGACAAATGAGAGGAGACCATTCAGTCTGTCAAGCTTGTTTGTATAGCTCATGCCTAAGCTGTCCCAATATCTCGTCCAGATTCTTAATAAAGGTTGTGAAGGCTTCTGCTTCAACTCCATGTCTTGCTAGTTTGTTCCAGAGTCCTACAACTCTTTGTTGTGATGAAGTGCTTCCTGACTGGCTTTAGTCTTAATTGTACTGCACCTAAAGTTCCACTGATGTCCTCAAGTACGTGATTTACCCTTTAAGTTGAAAGAATTCTGCTGAATCTACTTCATCAATGCTTTTGAGGATTTTAAAGACCTGGATTAGGTCCCCATGCAGTTTCTTTTGCTGGAGAATAAAACAAATTTAATTCTCTGAGTCTGTCAGAGTAGGACGGGAGAAGCTGCTGCAATGTGTTTCTTGTAGTGTGGTGACCCGAACTGCACATAATACACCAGATGCATGAGCATTTTTATTCAATTAGCCTTTTTAATTGCTTCCACAAATTGCTCAGTTGATGAAAATGTTGTGCCAACATAAACCCCTATGTCCTTCTCAGAGGTTGCTTCCTGTAGGATAGTGTCTGCCATCTTGTATTTGTACTGTGTTTAACCTTCCTTTTGCCCAGACGTAGCACTTTTCTACATTAAACTGCATTTTTCAATTGTTCGCCAGGTTCTGAAGTCTGTCCAAGTCTGTCTATATTCCTTTTGATGCCTCCTTAGTGTTTGCCATTACCACTTTTAGTATTACCTGTGAATTTCACAAGTTTTTTAATCATATTCTAAACAGTGTTATTAATATAAATCAGAAAATACCCCTGCGGGACTTCACTCCATGTAGAGCATTCTCCTCTTATCTGTACTCTTTGTCTTTGGCCAGTTAACCAACTCAAGAGCCAGTTTTTTAAGTTACCTCTGATGCCCACAACCTCTAGTGTTAGAATGAACCTTCAGCTTGGGATAAGAGTCAAAGGCTTTTTGGAAGTCTAAGAAAATTATGTATTGGTGTAATTATTGTATATTTTACTTTTATCAACCATTGCAGTTGCCTGTTCAAAAAAATCTAAAAGATTGGCTTTGTAAGTTCTTCCTCTCATAAACCCATGCTATTTAGTATATTATTTTCATATAGTTACATTTATAATTGCATGGCATAAAAGAAAGACTTATTGGTCTGTAATGACCAGGATCCTTTGTGTCTCCCTGCATGAATGTTGGAGTCACATTTGCAGCTTTCCAGTCCTCTGGTACTTCTCCTTCCTCAAGTGTCGGCTCAAATATGCCTTCCAGTGGTTTTTAGATGTCATCATTCATTTCTCTCAGTACAACTCGTAAAATCCCATCAGGTCCAGAGGTTTTATTAGTCTTCCGTATTGAGGGCTGGAAGCACATCTGACTCTTCTATTTTAAAATCTAGAATATTTATTCATTTTCTTTGCTATTCCCTTCTCATTATCAGTGATTTCTCTTTTTGTATCCCTGAGGGTTCTTAAATTCTCTTTAATTGTCTTTTTTCTAGAATAGCGCTTAAAAAATGCTTGCTGTTTTGCCTTCACTAGAATTTTTTTTCTCTTTTGATCTTTCAAATGCCTTTTTTCTTTATCATTTTCTTTTTTTGATCTCTTGCTGTAGTGTCCAGTATTCCTCTCAGTCAGAATTACTGAATTTTCTTGTCCAGTGATCCTCTCAGTTTTACCTTTCTATAATGTCTTTATTTATCCATGTTGGCCAGAGTTACTAATTTTGAGCCTGAATCAAAAGGTCTCTGAGGTGACACCTCCTACCATTTATAGTTAGAGTTTTTACTTCTCCATTCTGTGTTTTCTAGATACTTTCTCATCCCCGTGAAGCATGCTTTGTGCAAATTATAAGTCTTCATTTAGTGTATTCTTATAGTGTATTTAGTGTAGTGTTCATTCTTCCATTTGTGTATTTTCAAAGATTATCTCAAATTTGACCATGTTGTGATCAGTGCTGCTTAGAGTATCGATGACTTCTGTTCAAAAACGTGAGATCAAGATGGACATCACCACATGCTGGGCTTGAAACAAACTGGGTGAGAAAAGAGTCATTTGCCATCAACACCAGTTGAGATCACTCCTGCAGTGGACATCTTTTATTTGACTGCTCTGATGGAGCATTGATATGGACACTTCAGCTCCTTATGACAGTTCATTGAGTGAGCTGAGCTCATAATGACTGAGATCATTTGTGGAATACAGTTGGAGACAATAATGACAGCTTAAGAGTCTAAGAAAAACAACTCATCACACAATCTCATCGTCACCATGTTGAGTTTTAGGAGGTGTTTGTTACATAGAATAGATAAAGAATACAAGACCTTCTCTGGGTGGTCAGCCTTACCCCACAGCTATGCTGTTGTAATGTTTAATAAAGCTACAAATGCTTGTTTGAGTAGATATTTAGTGGGGTTGGTTGTTCCTAAGGAGTCCTCCAAACTGATGTTTTTTCAATTGTGCATCTGCTAAGCAAATAACCGTAAATGTAAATCTCGATATGCCCTGTTTTTCAAGTCAGGGGGAGTAGGCTGTATCCCCCCACCACTGCACCCAGAAGAAAGTGAGTTTTGAAGCTTCTTGTACAGTGATCCCTCCTCGATCGCAGGGGTTATGTTCCAGAACCCCCCGCGAAAGGTGAAAATCCGCAAAGTAAAAACCATACGTTTATATTGTTATATTGTCACGCTTGGGTCACAGATTTGCACAGAAACACAGGAGGTTGTAGAGACAGGGACTTTAAAACACTGCACACAAACATTTGTCTCTTTTTCAAAAGTTTAAACTGTGCTCCATGACAAGACAGAGATGACAGTTCCGTCTCACAATTAAAAGAATGCAAACATATCTTCCTCTTCAAAGGAGTGTGCGTCAGGAGCAGAGAATGTCAGAGAGACAGAGAGAGAAAAGCAAACAATCAAAAATCAATAGGTGCTTTTAAGTATGCGAAGCACCGCCCGACAAAGCAGCCGCAAGGAAGGGAGCAATGTGAAGGTAGTCTTTCAGCATTTTTTAGAGGAGCGTCCATATCCTCTAGGCCAGTGTGCGAACAGCCCCTCTGCTCACACCCCCTCCGTCAGGAGCAGAGAATGTCAGAGAGAGAAAAGCAAACAATCAAAAATCAATACATGCTGTTCGGGCTTTCAAGTATGCGAAGCACCCCGTGGGAAGCATATCGTATATCATTGAGTTTTATTACATAGTACGTGCTCTGATTGGGTAGCTTCTCAGCCATCCGCCAATAGCGTCCCTTGTGTGAAATCAACTGGGCAAACCAACTGAGGAAGCATGTACCATAAATTAAAAGACCCATTGCCCGCAAAAATCTGCGAACCAGCTAAAAATCCATGATATATATTTAGATATGCTTACATATAAAATCTGCGATGGAGTGAAGCCGCGAAAGTCGAAGCGCAATATAGCGAGGGATCACTGTATTTCCTTCTTCTGCTGTACTGTAGTACATCACACCAATGAACTCATTGCTCATTTCTTTGTCTGTTTTTCCTTTTAGACACCAGAGCAGGGAGCCTCAACTTCAATATACGCTGCCGTTGCACCAGACCTGGAGGGAACTGGAGGCTGCTATCTGTACAACGGGCAAAAGGTTAAGTCTGCAGACATAACGTATGACGAGCAGCTTCAACACCAGCTCTACCACCAAAGCTGTGACCTCGTACGGATTGCCGAGAGGAGCCGCTAAGACCACTAATCAGTTACATGTAACCAGTCCAACTCGATGTCAAAAATAGATCGACCAACTGCTTTTTCTAATCTTGATCAGTTCAAACAGGGGAGTAGCGCCACTTTTTCACTTTGGACCAGACAAGAAGATGAACCTGTACCACTGTAGTCAGCCATCATTTCAAATCATTTCAAGTAATTACTGGAACCTTCCTGAGAGTTTGCACTCCTTTGTGGGGCTAAAGCAACTGGATTATGAAGTGACAGCAGAAGCTGCCTTTGCACATGAATTGAAATTACATCATCACTAATTGTCATTTCTAAATGCTATCCCCGTCCAGCATCATGATAAATGTTTACACAGATGATATTTTCATATGATGTTCAACCGACTTTCTAAAAAAGAAAAAAAATAATAGATGTTTTGTTTAATTCCATTTCCAAAGTGCTTTGAAGTTGCAGTTGTTGCCCCATCACTTGGTATCCGTCAGCTATTTAAGGACATGCAAATATTATCAAGTGTGAGTGATGGATGTCTTTCTTTGTGGACGTCATAATGAAGCACTTTATAGAAACAATCTGAATCTGAAGTGCATGCATGTGGCGTGACCTCCATAGGGTTGTATAAATATCATGGGCTAGTCGTGGGATTTGAATTTGAAAGGTTGTGATTTCATGTCCCGGACCACCCTGACAAGAAGTGTAATAGTGCCAACACATCCTGCAACTTTACATGCCAGCAATATGTCATGGGGAGACCTTGTCAGATTTTATAAGGATCCGATAGCCCCGACGCTCCCTTGACCACCAGGTGACCCTGCCCAGGGACATTGCATTGCACTCCCGAAACCCAAAAACTGTCAGATTGATGGGGGTCTGTGATGTCTTTGTCCAAATAGTGGCTCCCTGGACTCACCACTCTCCAACTTGAGGTACATTGCCCCTTCAATTGGCATTTTCTACTTGCCAAACATGCCATCTGTGCAGGGTTCTCCATGACAAATAGACAGATTTAAGGTTACTAGAGTTTTTTATTCAATAGCCACATTATAGATATGAATACATTTTGATTCTGGAGAATGATTGCTCCAGTAAATAAAAGTAACAAATAAGAGCCAGAAGTCGTTAACCTGCAAATAAAAATTAAGCCAACAGATATAATCCACCTCCTGTACCTGAACCAAGCCATCAACAGTTAATTAGACGTAGCACAAACAGCCTCTTCATTTATGTGCATATTATTCGAAGGACGCTTGATACTTTGGGCATGGTTGGTCTACAAGATGGCTTTATGGCCTACCACTAACTGGTAAGGGTTGATGCTGTCACTGTCTCTGCCCTTGCTCCCTGTTTTATGTTTCTCTTTGAAATGACTTGTTATCGACATATCATTTTAACTGTTTTAATCAATGGACTTATCTGTGTATAATTATAATTCCTTTTGTTCGTTGAGATGATCTTTATTGTAAAGCTGGGCTGTTTCAGATCCGAGCTCTTAGAGACTGAATTATTAATCAGTCGAATCATTCGTTTAAATTAGAAATGTTATCACATAGCGTAGTACTCATTATGTTTCTAGCAATGCGTAATCTTAACTGTGGGAGCGTGGGCAGGTGCCACGTGTTGCCAGTGGACATGTGGTGACAGCGGTGGGATTTGAACAGACAATGCTAACACCGTAAGTTACTAGACACACATTACCTGCTAGACGAGACTCTGTGTTCTGCCCTCTTTTGCACTGTGACCAGATGAAGCTGTGAATTTGCGCAAATTTGCTTGAATTGCAGAAGCAAAAATAAATAATGTTCATACCATGTCATATTAAATTGAGTCTAATTGATTTATCACGAGTGCTGGTTAATGTTGACAGGATTCAGTTTCATATTTGTCATAGTGTTTGTTTTTCTGCTGTTAGCTTCAAGTATTTTTCTCCTGCTGCTTCATTTCAAACTCCTGAGCTGCTGCGTGATTAACAGTTAATAATCATTTATACGTGATATAATCGATCAGTAGGGGTTCTGCCAAGCAGCATGCAAACTCTCTGATGAGTGACTTCTAGCAGGCCTTGAGAGATTATTTTTAGTCACCCAAATCACAACAGAAGGTTGTACACAAAAAAATAGTCACTTTTTCTTTATTCATTTAATGGAGGTGGCTTCTTTCAGTTTGAGCCACCATCATAATAAATTTTCTATTCAGACTTTCTAATAGCCTCTGTTTGTTTAGTTGGGACCCCTGTGTGCTTTGAAAAATTACTGGGGTCTGTCTAGCTGATCAACTGCCTTCCGGTCAAGTGTGAAGTGACCTTGTGTTCTTCAGTCCCCACCTTTATTATATTTTTTGAATAGAAGGAGCGGGCACCCTGTCCATCAAGGCAAAGTTACTGGAATGAAAAGACCCTTGGAAAGTTATGACTTCCTTCTGTGTTGTGCCTTTTTTGGGACATTTCATGGGTCCAGCCTGAAAAGAGTGAACGAAAACGTGAACTGAGGTACCCAGTGTTGTCTGTCCTTTAGGCCGTGTGCTCCCAGCCATAATGGGAAGGCAGGGCAAACTGTGCCAGTGAGAACAAACAAATTTCATTTGTACCCAAAGTGGACCCTCATTCAAGACTAATTTTTAATGAAATGAAATATAATCTACAGGCATTTTTCTTGCTTTTTAAACATTTAAGCTCTTTATTTCTCTCTTCCTAATTAAAAGTTAGGTTAAATTAGCAAGATCAACCAACACCATTTTCACCTTTGTATTTTCCTCCACATTTCGCTTTTTATTATATAGTAGGAAAGACAAGTGGACGATTAACCACTTCACAAAAACTGTAAAGGTACATTTTACACCGGTAGCAGCAGGAAAGTGTTCTCCCCTAACTGTAAGAATTTACTTTCAAGTTGAAAAGTTGGTTGGAATGACACCTGCAATCATCACAAGATAAATGGGTAATCTTGATCTAAAATAACTATCGTAGTCTTATTTGATAAAACTGTCCAGCGTGAGGTTTGGGGATCTGACAGACTAAATGTGGGCTTATCGATTTCCCTTTTCCCCAGCAATTGTCTTCAGCTTCTTCCAGGGAATTCCTGGGCCAACAGAAACATAACATTCCTCCATGGTGACCACATTGTGCACCTGAGCCTTCATGTGGGAGGCGTCCACGGAGTAGGAGATCTGGTCAATGTGGACCCGAGATTACCGATGCACAGTATTTTCCAGGTAGCCTCTCAGATAATTCTGTTTATTTTTACTTGGGGATCTTCATGTGGATTTTTTTTCAGACACTGAAATGATTCGTTTTTGGTTGCCTTTATCATCCACAAATTAAAAATGTCATCAGTTTGACTACATTAATTAAAATAAAAATAGTGCAATTTATGATTAACTAGAACAAACCAAGCATCACTGTGTCATCCATCAGTAGTGCAGCATCCCTATGTGCCTCAGGATCAGTGCAGAATACAACATAACATTCAGAGAAAAAAACAGAAACAAAAGAGAATATACCATACATTAAAAAGGAAAATGTTTTTTTTTTCTTTTCAAGTAATCCATTATGTCACTGTTCTCCTTTCTCTCTTTGCTAAAGACAATGTTTCCTTGATACCTTTGCTCTTTTCAGTGAAGTGAAAATACAAAATGTAGTCTTTCAGTTATAAATTCTAAAAATATTGTAATACAGTAAATACATACTAGCCAAATTTATTTGCAGTGATTGAAAATTTTTAAAATGTTGTGTTCATGTGCTATGGGATAGACGAAAAATAAGAGATTCCCAATTGGAAACTCCCTTTGTACAAAACAGTGCCGTCTGAAGTAGCCGACTTGTAACATAATGTTGACCTCTTGTTCTCTTCAGCAATATTAAATACAAAATAAGTACCAGGTTACCTAAACATGACATCACTGGTTTCAATTTCTGTTTTGAACAATGTGATAAATGCCTAGTTTTTTTGTTTGCTTTTTATTTTTAGGAAACAAATACATCTTACTTTCAATTGCTTTTTGTGAGGACCTTGTAGCAAGTCAAAAGCAACCTTGCGTTTCTCGCAAAACAGCTACTAGAAATTCACAACGAATTGGAACAGGACACGTCATCTAATATATAAAGCAGAGTCGATGTGTGTATGTATGTTTGTTTGTCCGCCATACAAATCTGCACCAGACGTCCGATTGGCACCAAACTGGGCATGGGGCTCCTTTGTGACCAGGAGAAGGTCATGGGGTATGTTTGGTTGGGAAAAATGTTTGTGGTGAAGTGCAGGGCACCTTTTCACCGACACAACGTTCGGCACACGTCCCCGTACTTATCATTGACAAGATTGCCACACGTTGCAACAGACGTTCACCGCAGCACCATCTAGTGGCAGCTTTGGTCTCTGTGCATTGCTCTTTACCCATGTTTCTTTAAATTGCCAAGAGATGGTGGAAGTGTCCGAGTATCAGAAGGCCGACTGCTTTGATCAGGTGAAGGGGAACTGCCGTATTGATGTAAAACATGAACGACCCAGAAAGCGTGACTGGCTGACACACCCGCGTTTCCACACATCACACTCCCACACACACTGATAGTGCTGTATTTCATTCGCCAACGTCCGTTAATTGCAAGTACGTTTGAACAGAGACTCACCTTAAAAACACAGCATCCTTCCCCCACCATTTTCCCCTAATGCAGCACCGGTTGTATGTCACTTCTCTCTGTAGTTACCATCGCCAACGTCCGTTAGATGGCATCATGGTTCAGCACAGACCCTCCCCGCCATTTTTCCCAGTACGATTTCAGTGCTGCTCTTTCTCACTGGCTTTCCGTATTTGTGGTGCTATTTGCTTGCTTTCCGACTCACAGTACAATTTCAGTGTTGCTCTGTCTGACTGACTGGTGCTATTTGTTCGCTTTCTGACGTATTGTAAATAAGGTAAAGTCATCTCACTGTGGTGCTTATTCCATATGTACTACCATGTAACACATTATAATTGTCCTGCTTTTCGCTAATATACCCATGCCACCGAAAAAAAGACATAAAATTGGAAGGTCCACTTCAGATGACACAACAAAGTCTATTTCAAGGGCATCTGAAACACCACAGCAGACACAATCCAGAGTGGAGGAACTTACAATAAAATGTCAATCAGAAAACTGTTTGTTCTATTTCTATGTTCTGTTTCTTTCACTTGGGAAATTCACCGGTTATAGATTCCCGGGCAACGCCGGGTACTCCTGCTAGTAAGTGATAATTGTGAAAATTCATTAGAAAAACATTAGATTGTATTAAAACATGCAACATTGTGCCTCAGAGATACAGTCTTCTTTAAAACTAAAACCCACAAAAATATAAGAACATAAGAAATTTGACAAACATGAAGAGACCATTCAGTCTATCAGGCTGGTTTGTTTAGTTAATAGCTAAGCGGTCTCAGTATCTCGTCCAGAGACTTCTTAAAGGTTTTCAGTATTTCTGCTTTAATTAGATTCCACTAATTGTTAAAAAGGCACTTTTATACAGAGAAAGAAGACATTGTGTCAGCTCTTATCTTTGTAGTACTTTAGTTCTACTATTATCTTTGATAATAACTTTTGAAAGAATGCACTTGAACACTTTAGAGTCCCCGAAGGTGGCGTATTTGACAAACTGAAAGAGACACTGTAAAATAGTAATTAGAATCATTTGTACTGCTGATGATGAAGGTGTATAGTATGCCTTGATACTCCCCTGATATGATGCCATCTAAAGAACACTCTTCAGAAATCAGTCCATCCATCATTGATTAATTAATCCAGTTTAGGGTTACTGTGATTGGACTGTCAGCACCAGGCTCTTGGTAGGATCCGACTCAGGACAGGACCCCATGTGTGATTCAGTCTATTCACAGTTAATTCAATTACATGGCCATGACCCTTAACCTGAAAATTGCTCCAGAGGTGCTGTACAATGGCAGACCCTTCACTCTGACCCCCAAAGGTTTTGCAAAAAGACAATTTCCCCTCTAGGATTAACAAAATATATCAAAAATCAAACAGAAAAATGATCAGAGCCTGCTCCAGGCACAATTGTGGTAAAGACAGCAAGTATCCCTGGTTCCATCCATATCTTCCAAACCCTAGCAGTGTTGCAGAGAAGTAGAAGTCTGAAACACAAGGCAGGAACAATCTCTGGACAGGGTGGTAGGCCATCACAGGGTAAACACACACACACTAGTTTAGTATCTGCAATCCACCTAACCTCCATGTCTTTGGATTGTGGGAGGAAGGCCATGTGGATACGGGGAAAAACTTGCAAACTCCACACAGGGAGCACTTGGGACCCGGTCCCCTTGTTGTGAGCCAGTTGGACTCAAATACTCATGAAGTACAATTTACAGCCACCAGGAAACTGTAACTCCTGGAGGAAAACTACATGAGCCCACATAACCCATACAGACCACCAAAAGTCCAGGAGCTGAACACAGATTCTGGAGCTGTAAGGCTGCAGTTCTACCCACTGTGCCACCATGTCATTCTCCATTCAGGGGCAGTGAAACTAATCCTATCTGCGTTCAATATGCAAAAATGTGCAAAGTGAATTAAAACCCAAGTCGATTTAAAAATACAATATGTCAGCCATGAATTGAAATTCGAAAACAAGACACATGAATGTGCTCAATGACTACAAGCATTCATTCACGGTAGGACTGCTGGGGCAGACATGGTCACCATAACTAGAGCTTTACGTGTGTCACTTCATCCTGCTTATTAAGAGGCCATCAAGGGGCAGAGACGCAGCGCACGTGTGGCACCAGCTAAACTAGAAGCTGCTGACCGATGGGCTGTGCATTATTGCTGACATTGTCTAACTTCAGAAAGTATTTGGACTCCTTCACTTTTTCATATTTTGCTCTTTTGTAACCTTATTCTAAAATCTTTTAAGTTCACTTTTTTTCCACATCAAGCAACATTCCATAACTCAAAACGACAATGCGAAAATAGGATTTTTAGAATTTTTGTGCATTAATAAAAGTTAAAAAGTGAAACATTATATTGACATAATTACTGAGTATTTAGTTGAAGTCCCATCAGCACCAGTTCCAGCTTGGAGTCTTCTTTGGTCTGACATGACAAGTTCACCTGGATTTGGGGATTTTCTGCCCATTCTCCTCTGCCGATCCTCTCAAGCTCCTTCAAATTGGATGGACAGTTATTTACAGGTCTCTTCCGAGATGTTTGATTGATTTCAAGTCTAGGCGGTCTAGGCCGTGTCCCTAAGCCACTCCTCTGTGGGCTTTGCGTTGTGGTTAGGGTCATTGTTCTATTGGAATTTGAACCTTCAGCCGAGTCAGAGGTCCAGAGCACTCTGGAGCAGGTTTTTATTAAGGGTATCTTTGTACTTTGCCCTCTTTAGCTTTCCCTTTCCTTTGAATACACAATGGGCAGTCTGAAAATTCGAGAGTCCACCTTATGAGAAGGATTTAGGAGGCATAGTGGACTCTAAGCTATCGACTTCTAGACAGTGTTCAGAAGCCATTAAGAAGGCAAACAGAATGTCTGGTTATATAGCGCCTTGATGTGTGGAGTACAAGTCCCAGGAGGTTCTGCTCAGCCTTTATAACACACTGGTGAGGCCTCATCTGGAGAACAATGTGCAGTTTGGGTCTCCAGGCTACAAAAATGACATAGCAACACTAGAGAAGGTCCAGAGAAGAGCGACTGGGCTGATTCAAGGGCTACATGGGATGAGATGTTAGGAAAGATTAAAAGAGCTGAGCCTTTACAGTTTGAGCAAAAGAAGTTTAAGAAAAGACCTGACTGAAGTGTTTAAAATTATGAAGGGAATTACTGCAGTGGATTGAGACTGTGGCTTTAAAATGAGTTCATCAAGAACACGGGGACACAGTTGGAAACTTGTTAAGGGTAAATTTCGCACAAACATTATGAAGTTTTTCTTTATACAAAGAGCGACAGACACGTGGAATAAGCTACCAAGTAGTGTGGTAGACAGTAAGACTATAGAAACTTTCAAAACTCGACTTGGTGTGTTTTTGGATAGGACTGGTGAGCTTTGTTGGACTGAATGGCCTGTTCGCATCCAGATTGTTCTGATGTTGTGTGTAGCCTCCCAGTCTCCCACAGAATGATGCTACCACTACCATCATTCGCTGTTGGAATGGTACTCCACAGAAGGTGACTGGTGCCTGGTTTCCTCTAGACGTGACACATAGAATGGAGGCCAAAACGTTTGAGAGTCCTTTAGGTGCCTTTTTTGCAAACTCCAAGTGGGCTTTCATGTCTTGGCTGGCCACTCTGCCAAAAAGCTCAAATCAGTGTTGCAGTGGTGGTTGTCATTCTGGAAATTTCTCCTGTCTCTACACAGGTTGTCTGAAACTCTGCCAGAGTGGCAATCAGGTTCTTGGTCAACTTTCTTACCAAGGCCTTTCTCCAACAGACTGCTCAGTTTGGGTTGGCATCCAGCTTTAGGAAGAGTCATAGCTTTCCAAACTTCCTCCATTTAAGAATTATGGAGGTCACTATGCACTTGTGAAATTTCAATGCTGTAGAAGTTTGTTTGTAGCCTTCCCCCAGATCTTTGCCTCAACAAAATCCAGTCTCATATCTCTTCAACCTCATGGCTTGGCATTTGCTCAACTGTAGGACCTTCTGTAGACATGTGTGTGCCTTAACTAGACATGTTCAGTCAAGTGAATTAACTACAGGGACCCCAAGCAAGGTGTAGAGACATCTCAACCATGATCAACAGAATGGGATGAAGTTGAGGTAAATATCAAGTGTCAAAACTGAGGATCCAAATACTTGTGTAACTGTGATATTTCAGCTTTTTATTTTTAATAACTTTGCAAAGCTTCCTAAAATCCTGTTTTTGCTTTGTCGTTCTGGGGTGTTGAGTGTTGTTTGATGTATTTGGGTTTTCCTTAGGGTCTTTTCAATTAACGTTTCAGGAAGTGGCAGGAGTAGGGCGTACATCAGGTAAGCTGCTTTGTGCTTCCCTCACGTAAGATGACGTCCTGTCTTTTAATACAGTCTCGTTTATGCTGTCATTGGGGAGTGGCACCATGTTGCATGTTACTCAGATGTCCATATAAGTGTTTCAGGGTGCTCTGGACACATAACCAAGCCACTGCTACTATAAGGTGGACATCACAGAGGCTTACAAAATCAAGACTTGTTGCGCTGGGTTACAGATTTGGTTGGTATCTCCGTGTAGGTTCGGTGGCTTGACCTCGGTGTTTTCTGTCCTTCACCTTCTGTCACTGAGCATCGTGATATGTGCACTGTTTGTGATCACGTAAAGCAATGAGCAGGGACATCAAGTCAAGGGGCTGCAAGAACTGTTTTCTCTGACGGAGAAAGAAATATACTGAAGTGGTTTTGTGTGTTTCGGATACTTCGTGCTCAAATGTTAAAAGCTCGAGTTTGCAGCCTGCTTAGTTTAATTCATGATAGCACCAGGTAAATGTGGAAGCAGGAATCATTATTTATATAATACAATGAATTTTAATATGATTATCTATTTTGTGTATTAATAATACAGGAGCTCTCACGCATTAAAGCCAACACTGGTAATCTCTTACATACATGTGCTCTGAAACCCACTTAATCCAATGCTGGGTCACAGGGGCCTTCATAATCTCTTCTGTTCCATAATTCTATTTACTGTAAGGGTGAACAAATTAAAAGTGCGTGAAGCGACCTATTTACTGAGATGAGGCAGGCCAAGAATTTATAATATGTGAATTTTTTGTTTTTATTTATGCAAGGTTGTGTATCCTAAAAATCTAATATTGGGCAGCACAGAGATTAGCACTGTTGACTGGTTGAACCAACATCATGGGTTGATGTCCCATACTCAGTCACTGACTTTGTGGAGTTTGCCAGGCGTAAAAACTAGCAAGTGAGTAAACAAGGTAAACATTTATATTTAAAAATATAGACATTAGACTACATTTTTGTCTTTCATCCACAAAACTCTGGTGCCATTTAAACCCCTACCCTCCCAAAAAAACCACAGACTTTTGAAAACTCTCTCCAGAGTAGCCTACTTCTAAAAATGCCACGCCACATTGTAGTGTTGATGCGTGGAAATGCAGAGTTTTGAAAACGAAAACTGGAATTGCTTTCTGATTGGTTTGTGCTTTGTATGTTGCCTTTCTCTGATTGGATCGTGCTGATTACATCTGTTTGTCTGTATTTTCTTCTTACAACATAAAATTGTAATTGTAATTATTACCTTGAAAATTCTGGGCAGCACGGTGGCGCACTCGTAGCACTGCTGCCTCGCTGTCAGGAGACTCTGATTTGCATTTTCGGCCCCCTTTCATGGAGTTTGGATGGGTGACCTCAGGGGTTTCTCCCACAGTCCAAAGACATGCAGTTTAGATGAATTGGCCCTGGTGTGTGCTTGGTCTGTGTGTGTGTGTGTGTGTCCTGTAGCTGGACTAGCACCCTGTCCAGGGTTTGTTCCCTGCCCGATGTTAGCTGGGATTGGCTCCAGCAGACTCCTGTTCAGGACAAAGGGGGTTAGAAAAATGTCTGTGTTGGCTGGTCATCTCATTCCGTTGTTTGCTCCTTGTAGAACTGTAAAATGTTCTTGTACTTGCACTGCCATGACTCCCTGTCTGTTTTCTAAGCTGCTTTGCTTGCCTTATAATCGTGCATTACTCTCAGCGACAAATCCATCCCATCATTACTCAACAATCTTTTGTAGTTTTTATTGGTTTTGCTTTTCGTATTTGCTGTTCTCTGTGTGGAAATGCTCATTATACGTGTTGTCAGTTGTTTCAGTGTGGCTGTAACCAACATGAAAATGCTAGTGTGGACAGAGATTGTTTTCATTTCAAAATATGAAAATTTACTAGTGTGGATGTAACCTAAGGGATCAGTGTGATGCCCGGGTGGCCCGCAGCTGGCACACTCCCCTTTAATCTAGAACATCAATAGTCAACAGTGGGATGAACCAATGATGAGTGAGGCAGATAAATGAGACTCAGTTGATTAAAACAGAGAATGAAAAAGTGCAAAAGTGCCGTAAAGTGTGCATAAACAAAATAAACATGTCAACAAATAAATCCACAAAATTGTGCCATAAAATCAGTTGTGACTAATAAATAAATCAATACACAGTTCCATTAAGTGAATTTAAATCCCATTGTCATAGGGAGACCTCACAGTCGCAGCCTGTCCACACCCAGAAGAGGATCCAAGCTGTGCCCGCCTGCAGTTCCCAAAGTGCCTTGCCCTTCTATGGACAACACTGCATTTAGCCACCCTCCCCCTCCCAAATACGCAGCCTATTGCATCCCGAAATCCCGTAGCTGGATCGGAGCTGCCACTCCATGGTTGCCACAGCTCCCTGGGCAGGTTGGCCCTCTAACAGATGCCTCTGTGCCTGACCCCCGCTCTTTCTCTTCGCTCTGGTGAGCTTTCCTTCTCTCATTTGCTCCACTGTTCGATGGATGAGAGTGCAATCTCCACACAGGCTCCACACGCAGCCTTCAACCCTGATCTTCCTCACCGTAGGTCAAGGTCTGCCTCTTCTTCACTCCCTTTCCTTTCCACAAAACCAAAAGCCAAACAGCTGTGCCCCCTTTTGTACTAACGCGCTTCCTTTTAAATAAGCCGAACTGCACCCGGTGCCTGCTGATTAGCAGGCTGCACAACAATCGTCACTTTATCAAGCCAACGCATGGGCTGAAATGGTTTACACATAAAATATTAGAATAAATCAATTAAAACACCCCCTGCCTTATCACAATCAGGAGAATTGGAAAATATTAAAAATGTATATATATAATAAGACAGTCAGAACCTAAAATGAAAGCAAAATAATTATTTTATACCGTGAGACCAAAAACGAAAAATCTTTTTAGAAGTACAAAGAGGTTTGGGAAATCCGCAGTCTCGGACAATGAAAGGTCATTGGGCACAACTTTCTACTTCATCAGGCACCATGACATTTCTGGGTTATTACCGAGACAACACAAAAAAGAAATGGCAGCACCCATGAAAAGCAATGAAACAATGCAATTTATTTTTAAGCATCTTCAGTAAGTACCTAAAAACATGTACAGGTTGAAGTTAATCACCATAATTAAAAGCCCTAAGTGGGTGAAATTCAAGAAATATCTCTTATAAGACCAGGAAAAAATAAATATACAACATCCTGCGAGAGGTACCCCGCTTTTCCATTGGTTGATTGCCAATTCCTAATTGTCCCTTTGTCAGTGTGAAGAGGCCCTGTGATGGACTGATACCCCGTCCAAGGCTGGGTCATGCCTTCTCCATGAGTCTGCGAGGTAGTCTCATGGTGACCATGCAGTGGAACATAGGATTTTTAACAATAATAATGTATTAAATAACAAACAGAACACTTTTTAATCCACTTAATCCAATTCAGCATCCAAGGGGCTAGGGCTTGTCTCAGCAGCAATAGACACAAGACAGGAGAATGCCAGCAGTCACACACTTACCCACATAGAACCAATTTGGAGTTACCAGTCACCTTGTGCCCTGTGCTGGCTGGGATTGGCTCCAGCAGACCCCCGTGACCCTATATAGTGGGTTGGAAAATGACTGACTGACTGACTGACTGACTGACAGTCAGCCACACTGGCATTTTTTTCAGGTTATGAGAGGAAAATTGTTGTACTTGAAGAAAATTTTAATGCAAGGCTCAGTCTAACTAAGAATATGGAAAACGTTGATTTAATGAAATCCATTTAATTAAATCCAGAGTTGATGGAGCCTACCCCAGCAGTACTGCCAGGCCCACCAACACATCCAAACTCAGGCTGGTTTGGGACCACCAGTTACACTAATCTGCACATCATTAGGAATGTGAGAAGAAACCCAGAGTGCCCAGGAGAATGCCCAAGTTGGCACAGGGAGAAAGCACAAACTCTACCCAGACGATGGCCAGGCATGGGGTTTGAACACAGCATGGCAGGTCTGTGAGGCAAGAGTGCTGCCCACTGTGGCACATTGCCACCTGCATATGCAGTTCAATATTTTTTTATTAATCACCCTTGTAAAAGAAAAAGAGACAAGTAGATATCTGGGGTCTCAAGTGGGAAAATCTGCTTAACCTTTTATCAGAAAGTTGGAAAAACAAGTGGTGTGACTTCCAGTGCTTGGCCTTCTTACCTGATGCCAACTTCCTGATTTGTACAGGATTTTAAATGCTGGTGCTGGAGAGGGTGGGGCTTGAGGCAGGACCAATGTGACATCAGGGGTTTCTCCTCCCTTTTAAGGGCGGAGAGGTAAAAATGGGTTGACAGCATCCATTCTCTTCCCTTGTGCACCCACAAAACTCGACCCTGTAAAAGACTTACTAAGGCCCGCCATACATACTGTATATACATTCATAGATATATTAAGGGCGGTCTTAAGTCCAAATTCCTAATGCTTCAGATCAGGATTTTGGGCCCATAGTAAACTCACCATTTGAGCACCTCCTGCAAGATGTGTGCTGGACGCATTAAATTGTAATTGACACCCAGGATATTCGGTCAGGACGCAGACGGCCGCTGAGTGCACAGAAACTCTCTGTGAAGAGTGGGCAACTGCTGCTGGTGGAAGTAATGTCTGTTTAGCCCTGTAGCCACACTGTTCCAAGAGGTGATGAGATCGGCATACGCTGAATTATTACCATATTACTAATGCGGCAGCTCTCAGACATTAAAGTCCACTTTCACAGTTTCTTCTTTTCTAAGCCCACATGTTAATGTGTTCCATTAATGACAAAGCAGTGCTAGATATTCCTCATTCTGACATACACAATTTTCATATTACTAATGCTGCCGCTGTTGCACATTGAAGCCCACGCTCTCGGTCTCTTTTGTTCCTTAATTGTGTTTGCTTAAAACGTGACAAATTATGACAGTGCCGAGACAACAAATTCATATTAAGAGCCGTGGAATTGCAATATGGATTTCTTTAGTTATTTGTATAGTCGGGTACCAGTGTTAATAGCATTGCTACCTCCTGAACTTGACCCCTGCTTTGTTTCCCGGATGGGATGCCTTCAGTGTGGCATTTGCCTGATCTCCCACAATTCATGTGGATTTCCTCCAAGGCTTACAACCTTTCACTGCTAACCAAATGAGGGCTGTTATGATGATCAGTGACTCCACTTTAGGCGTGTGCTGACCGCCTGACTTCAGCCTTGCTCTTGTTCTTATAGAATATAATATAATGCCTCCTCATCCACGAGCAGTAAAAAGACACAATAGAAAATGGAATCATATAGACTTTTTAATGTTATTGCTCGCTAATGGACAATTATAACATTATTGAAAAATTATGATGAGAATGGGTGCTCCGGTTTCCTACCACGGTCCAAAGACATGCAGGTTAGGTGTATTGGTGATCCTAAATTGTCCCTAGTGTGTGCTTGGTGTGTGTGTGTGTGTGTGTGTGTGCCCTGCAGTGGCCTGGCGCTTGTCCGTGCCTTGCGCCCTGTGTTGGCTGGGATTGGCTCCAGCAGACCCCCGTGGCCCTGTGTTAGGTTATAGCGGGTTGGAAAATGACTGACTGACTGACTGACTGACAAACCATTCAACCCAACAAAGACCACCAGGGCTCTTTACCTAATTCTTCCAAAATAACATCAAGTCTAGCATTGAAAGCCCCTAAAGTCCTGCTGTCTACCACACTACTTGGTAGCTTATTCCAAGTGTCTATGGTTCTCTATGTAAAGAAAAAATACCGAATGTTTGTGTGGAATCTACGCTTAAAACTTTCCAACTGTGTCCCCGTGTTCTTGATGAACTCACTTTAAAGTCACAGCCTCGATCTGCTGGACTAATTCCCTTCATATTTTAAACACTTCAGTCATGTCACCTCTCAACGTCGGTTTCCTAAAACTGACAAGGCTGAACTCCTTCAATCACTCCTCATAAGTTCTTATTTCTACTTCTGCAGTGAGCCTACACCTTTAAAAGCCGTTTATACTTCTGTGTCGCACCATGCTGCAGACACATGCCGAACGCTGCTTGGTGATGTTTGTAGAATGCAAGAAAACCGAATGATCCATTAAAATGCTTTTTGATGTCTAGGATCACTAATCCTCTTGCTATTCATCTGTAGGCAAACGTATTTATCACTTCAATCTGTCCACATTTTAATACATTTGCTGACTTCCAAACTGGAAGATTTTTTTAGGAAATACGTAGTTACCAAACTGACCAATCAGAGCGGAAGGGGTCTACATAAGGTTTGCGCCAAGCATTGAGTAGCTACACCATCGGCTATGTGGGCGATGGCATACCTGTGGTGTAGGCTCGAGACAGAGGTATAAATCAACTTTAACTCGTATTTCTTAGTCCTGGAATCAGTCTGGTCGCTCTCCTCTGGACTTTCTCACTTTCTTGTAGCCTGGAGACCCAAACTTCACCCAGTACTCCAGATGAGGCCTCACCAGTGTGTTATAAAGCTTGAGCAGAACCTCCTGTGACTTGTACTCCACACATCAAGGCGCTATATAACCTGGCATTCTGCTAGCCTTCTTAATGGCTTCTGAACACTGTCTGGAAGTTGATAGAGTCGAGTCCACAATGACTCCTAAATCCTTCTCATAAGGTGCACTTTGAAGTTTCAGAGTTTCCATTTTGTATTTAAAACTAACATTTCTACCTATGTGTTCAGCTCTGCAGTGGGTTGGTGCCCTGTCCAGGGATTGTTTCTGCATGGCGCCTGGTGCTTGCTGGATCGGCTTCTGCTTCCCAACAACCCTACTCAGAATATGCAGGGTTTGAAAAATGGATGGATGGTTGTAATACCATATATTTCCTTTATTTACATTAAATTTCATCTGCCACAAGACTGTATGCTATCCAAGTCTCTTCACAATTATGCAACTGATTCTGCATTATCTGCCCTTCCATCTAGTTTGATATGCAAAGTTAGCCTGGTTATTACTTATATTATCCAGATTGTTTGTGTATATTAAAACTAGCAGTGGCCCTGGCACTGACCCCTGAGGGGCTTGGCTCTTGACTGAAAAACTGAAAGGTTCTTTGCACCATAACCATCTCCACACCGTGACCTCCTACTTCTTTTAGTCTGATGCCCAAACTCTTATGTGGCACCTTATCAAACGCTTTCTGAAAGTCCAGATAGATAATCTCAAATGCTCCACTCCTTTGGTTGCTTCCTCATACAATTCCAGCATGTTAGTAAAACTTGACTTTCCTTCATCTGAACAAATGCTGACTGTACCCTAAAACTCCTCTTCTTGCTATGTGATGCTCACTCATATCCTTAATAATTCCTTCCAGTAATTTACCCACAATGCACTGTGAGCTTACTAACGCAGCAGTCCTTAAAGTTTAAAATGGCTATCCATGGTCTTACTTACCTTAAATGACATATGTTATCATCACATTCTGTAGACGTCTTATTATAAACCACTGACAACAATGCATTTCTCTGTTAATTATGCCGTCTTATATGTTCTGTCATTTGGAACATGAGAATGTGTGAAATTTGACAAATGAGGGGACACCATTCAGTCCATCAAACTCGTTTGTTTAGCCAATAGCTGAGCCGTCTCAGTGTCTCATCCTCTTGAAGTTTGTGAAGGTTTCTGATTCAGCTCTTTGACTCAATAGTTTGCTCCAGAGTCCCACAACCCTTTGCGTGAAGAAGAGCTTCCTGGCTTAACGCTGGGGCTTGAACTGTTGTCACCAGGTTTTGAGGTGGCAATTCTATCGATGAGCTATTTGGTCGCATGGGACAGTTGGGACAGTGGGGCAGTTGTTAGGGCTACTGTCGCATGGATGCAGCACTTAGTTCTGTTCAGATGAATTATTTGGATATCATTTTTCACTCAGTACAACCTGAGAGCTTCCACATATGTACAACAATAACAGTAGCCCATGTTCCTCATTTCTTGTCACTACATTATGTGCATTGTACTTCCAAATAAGTGTTCATTGGTTGTCTGCTCTCATGCACCCAAAACCTGGCCCTATGACTGAAGACAAAATCAAACCTTTTTGTCAAAGCTTGTCACAGACTAGTTGAAGGGAGCCACTTGGTATGTCACACTACGTGACTGGCTTTGCAAACGTGCACTGCTGACTCTTTCTTCAGCTCAACAAAATTATGTGAATGAGGCTACAATTGAAAAAAATGTGACATGGCCTTAAGCGATGTTTCTCAGCCTTTATGGTGCCGTGACCCAGTTTTTCCTCAACCCACTAGGAGTGAGACAAGCTCTGATGTCAGAGAGGAGGCTGGGGTTGCCTTAATTTAGGGATCTCAAACTCCAGTCCTGGAGGGCCACAGTGGCTGCAGTTTTTCATTCTAACCCTTTTCTTAATTAGTGACCAGTTTTTGCTGC
Organism: Polypterus bichir lapradei; assembly: GCA_026402145.1. NCBI lineage: Eukaryota > Metazoa > Chordata > Cladistia > Polypteriformes > Polypteridae > Polypterus > Polypterus bichir. The sequence continues at coordinate 42,222,198 of JANRMT010028174.1, read as the reverse complement.
TAATTAACTTCTTTTGAAATTACTGATGATGCTGTGATCTTCGTAGAGTCAATGGAGCTTTCGAGAGACTGAGCGAGGAGTCTGACTGTCTGGGTTTGGGCACAGCCATCAGCAGTGTGTCTGTCTGCGGAGAGAGTGTCAACCTTGTCGAGAGGTTTACTTACCTCGGCAGTGACAGTCATGTCTCTGGTGACTCTTCCTATGAAGTCAGTAAATTGATTAGCGGAGCATGGGGAGTCATGAGGTCACTGGAAAGGGGTGTGTGGCGCTCCTGATATCTGTACAAAAGGACGAAGGTCTAAGTCTTCAGAGTCCTGGTGCTTCCTGTCTTGCTATGTGGTTGTGAGACATGGATGCTATCCAGTGACCTGAGACAAAGTCTGGACTCCTTCCATACTGTGTCTCTTCAGATAATCCTTGGGTACCACTGGTTTCACTTTTTGTCTAATGAGTGGTTGCTCACTGAGTCCCGAATGAAGCACATTGCCTGCATTGTGAAGGAGTGGCACAATTCCCCAAAGGTGATCCGGCTAACAAGATCCTCATTGTTGAGGACCCGAGTGGCTGGATCAGGCCAGGGGGATGCCCATGTAACACCTAGCTGCAGCAGACAGAGGGTCATTTCCGGAGCATGGGATTGGACCGCATATCTGCCTTAGGGGTTGCCAACCAGGATCCTGAGCTGTTTCATCGTGTGATGGTTCCATAAACCAAAAGCAAAATGCAAATGTTACAGTTAATACCAATACAACCTGGATGTTCCTGTGGTTCTGAAAGCAGATGAAGATCAGCCACATTCTGTATGTGTGTGTTGATTCTTAGTAGTTACATAAAGTCTCTGGTCAAGTCATCTTTTGGTATACTGTATCAATCCACGAGGTGAAATTGTCTTTTCATTTGACCACTTAGGGTCAAAGATCATGGTTAGCCATTGGACCAATTTTCAGTTTAACAGTCTTGCTCAAGGGCCCAACAGAGTAGGATCCCTTAATTAACAGAATTTAAACCAGCAACCTTCCAGGTACCAGCACAAATCCTTAGCCCTCAGAGCCACCACTCCACCTAATCCATGGTCGTCTCCTTCTAGGCACTTCTCCCTGTAGTCTGATTGTTATCTCCATGTTCTGTGTGTGTGTGTGTCTCTCTCTCTCTCTCAATGTCACTAGCTAGCTCTTCAGATGACTTTCTATTGCCCTCACTGAGGCTCATAAATCCTGCCTTTCATTCTCCAAGCTCTCTTCCAGAAGGGGAAAGCAAAATTCATTATTCCAAAGTCATACTGCCTCCATTCCATATATCCATAAATGGACTACACACCAATTACAAGCCCCTACCCCATCCCAATCACAAATTTCACATCGTGAGTCAGCATTTAATAGAATCTCCTAAAGTGAGTTGAATACTGCAACACTAAAGTAAACCATGCCTCCTACACCATAGAGTATACAGGACACTTACTTGTTAAAAAATGGTTCTTTTCTCTAACAACATCCAGTTCAAATTTAACATCTCTCTATTAAAGTATAAAAAAAAAAATCTTGAGACGATACGAGACTTTTTTTCTGCAACGAGACGTGATCTTTTGAAGAGAGACAGAGAGACACTTTCACGTCCCACGAGACGGTTAAGTCACGTCATACAACCTTTGGAAGCAAGTCCCATGATACACATGCAGAGCAAGTTAGAGATAATGGAAGTAGGAAAATTCAAAAGTCTCACAAAAAATGAGAGTAAACATCACATTAGCGCCAACAAACGGAAAATATTACTCAGTGAAATAATGGAACATCAGAAAGATATCACATAGTGTTTGAGGATGTCTGGGGGAGAAGAGAGACAAGGCAGTGAGACAAAAGGACAGCTGCTTTTCAGGCTTGTAAACGTACGAAGAGCCTAACAAGATGCGGATTACGTGGCACGGCAGCAGCAGCAAGTCAGCAGCAGTTGATCGAGCAAAGAGGAGGTAAAATAAAATGTATTTGTTTCCCATTGTATCACCGTTTAAGAAGGGGTTTTGGAGCAGCGACCGCATCTCCTTGGGGTGCGTTCAGCCCCCCTTTTCACAACGACATGTAATGCTGGCTTGTAGGCAAACGAAGTGCAGATCACGTGGCACAGCGGCAGCAGCAGCAAGCCAGCAGCTGATCGAGGAAAGAGGAGGTCAAATAAAATGCATTTGTTTCTCATTGTATTACTGTTTAAGAGGGGGTTTCGGAGGGTGCATTCAGCCCCCTTCTTCACAACGGCGTGTAGCGCTGGTGGGGAGGAAAAGGGGTTTGCGAGCGGAGCAATCAGGGGGCAAAGCCCCCTAGTATTCTTAAATGAGACAAAACATACAATTTTAACAAAGCTAATGATGCTAAATACACAACATTAACAAACACACAAGTGCACTTTGTGTAATCCTTTCTTGTTTGAAAATTTTAATTTCAGAATATTTTTAATCCCCATGATAGGTCTGTTGATGATCCCAGTTTGATCTCTGTAGAAACAACAACAAAATACGACGTTTTAGTCTGCTAACAATGTTGGTTTCCCAGTTAAAGTGGTTTCTCAACAAAAGTTTTTGTTTTGCCCCATCGAGGAAAATTTGCTTGATCGATCGAGCCCAACTTGTCCTTAGTCTTCAAATTCTGGTTTGCCTTTACAACTTCTGACATTCAGAAAGTAAATTAATGAAGTACTGTAATTAAAAAAGGAATAGGCTCTTTACTTTTCAAATGTATTTTCTTATTAGGCAAAAGGTTCCCCACATCTATGCTCATGTTGGTCTCCTTTTTTGAAATCTCAGTAATGAAAGTTCAATTTTTTTATTTTAATTTTCATTTATTTTAGGCATAAAAATGAATTTCAAAAAATTAAGCAACTTTGTGATATTCCTTTTTTAAGACTAAGAGAAAGAGAAACGGGAGCAAACAATGAGGAGCACAGCAACACTGGAGGACCTTGGAGGAAAACTGAATGAAAAGGAGCCAATGAGGTGGTATGGGTAGGGTGCCTCCTCGGGTGGGCCTGCCACTAGGGAAGGGGGTGTAGTAGCGGTTACTTCTCTCCAATGGGTTGAATTCTGGAACAGGTTTTTATAGATAGGGTGGTCTAGTCAATCCAGCAGGGAGAAAGTGATGTGGCAGTTAACTTCTCACCTTCATCTCCATGGCTTGGTGCATATTAATGTCATAATATTGCGCCTTCAGTGAAAAACCCTACATAAAGCAAAATGTTCCTCGTTATGAATACCTTGTGTGTGTACTGACATCCTGTTTCTGTTCAATATCTGCTGTATGTATATTTTCTGTATATTCTGCATGATGTTTCACTGTTTCTGTTTCAAAATTATGTTTTGTGCTTATGTCGTTTGTCTCTTTTCCTGGTATATGTGTAATTATTGTATACTGTGCTGAGCTCACCAGCGGAAGTGTGCTTGATAAGGAAAGACTGAATTGAACAGCAGTGAATAAATGGACCCTGCATTAAATTAACGGACACAATGTTTTAAGATGCTAAGCCCTGATTTAATGTGCCTATGCTTCAGCTCTTATGCAGACTGAACGAAGTCTTAGCAACATATTTCATATGCTCCTATCAATTCTGATTCATTTTACAAGAATTTGACAGGTGTGTTTATATATGTTATGTATATGGTGTATGCATATGTATATTACGTGTTTGTGTGTACATATATATATATATATTTATACAGGGTGAGTCCAAATTCTGTCAACGTTTGAATGGCAGAAACAATTTATTCACAAAAAATACTTCAAAAGTGCGAGATGATTTACAGGAATGTCTCAACCTGTCCGCCATCACGCTCAACACACAAAAACCAACGAGCCACAGTACCATTTAAAGCCCAGACACACATTTCACGGGGAACAGATGATACCACAGTCCGTATTCTGTTCTTCAGGTCATTGAGATCACAAACTTTCCTGCTACACACGCGTTCCTTCACCAGACCCCATAACCAGAAATCACAGGGTGTCAAATCAGGGGAGTGTGGCGGCCATGACAATGGTCCACCATGACCTATCCATCGATCTGGAAAGGTGTGGTCGAGATAGAAATAATCCATTAGTGTTAACATCATTTTGACTCACCCTGTGTGTGTATATATATATAGTATATATATTATATCATACATATATTTGTACACACACACATATATATATATATGCATCTACACTAACAGTCAAATGTTTTAAAATGCCTCCATGTTTTCAGTTTTTATTGTTTTATTATAGTTTAAGTCCAGGGAAATACCTGAAATTGTACAAAGGCAAGTGGTAAACTCCCAGAGGTTAAAAAAGTTTAGCTTATCAAAAACTGAAAAATAATGTGATAGAGTTACACAAACACTGAACAAGTAATAGATTAGCAATTCACAGGTTTCCTGCAGCAATGGAAGTTGATTGAGCCTTGAATGTCATGTACACAATTCCTGCAGGTGTCCCAACTTGTGCTGATTACTTACTTACCCTCAGAATTAAAGCTGTGTGTGGCTACACCCTTTAAAGCTTTATATTGCAATGCATTTTGCTATCATAATGGCAATTATCAAAGGAGAACTGACAGGCCATTATTACCCTTAAAGGTGTAGGTCTGTCCTGTAGAGAAATTGCAAACAACCCCAAGGTGTCCGTGAGTAGATTTTCTTACACCATCGAAAGGAACTTAGAAACTGGAGGAAAGTCTGTCAGGAACAGGGCTGGAAGACCCAAAATCACAACAGAATCTGAAGAAACACTTCTGAGAGTCAACAGCTTCCATGACAGGCGCTTCATAGGACAAGAGCATTATTTATGAAACTACAATATTTTTCAATGTTTGATAACCTATTTTTTCTAACCTCTGCAGTTTACTGCTGCATACCTTTGTACCATTTCAAGTTGTTCACTGGACTTAAACTGCTGTAATTTCAATTAAAAAATGGAAAAATGTGGGGTGCTCTTAATATTTTTGGCCAGCAGTATATAAATATAAATAAATATTTATTTACTGTATGCTGCATACAAACACACACACATATATACATATATTCTGTATATATATATATATATATATATATATATATATATATATATTCAATGCATTCGTAGTCTGAATCACAATCTGATCGTGTGGTTGGTTGGTCAGCAAGTCGGCTAACAACCACCACGGTGCCCTCTTTGAGTTGCGAGAAGCAGATCATAGAATGGTTGAAATAGTTTTACTGTCAAATAATGCAAAGAGTACGCGACACATGTTTCGCCCTAATTCTGGGCTCATCAGGCGTACACACTCACTGCACAGACGTATACATATATATATATATATATATATATATAGATAGATAGGTATGCATATATATATATGTGTGTGTATAGATAGACAGATATGCGTATATATATATGTGTGTGTATAGATAGATATGTATATATATATATGTGTGTGTGTATAGATAAATAGATATGTGTATACATATATACTGTATGTGTGATACAGTATCTGCCAGATAATACAAAGAGTACACAACACGTGTTTCGCCTCATCAGGTGTGCGCACCTTTGCTTCCCCTTACGAGGATCAAACCTCGGGCGTCAGACTTGAGGCAAAGCCTGTGACGTTGCACCGCAGTGACTGGTTTGCTTACTTGACCGGGTGAAGATTGGAGTATTACATTCAAAGGCAGTAAAGGTGCGTACACCCGATGAGCCCCAATTTGGGTGAAACACGTGTCGTGTACTCTTTGTATCACTTGTATCACATATCTATGAGCTGCTTTTCACAAGTGAGAGGACATGGTGGATGTTTGCTGACTGGCCAACCAACCACAAGTGTTACCTGGTAGGTAACCACCTAATAATCAGAT
>JANRMT010028174.1:42195322-42207135 GCA_026402145.1 Polypterus bichir lapradei | reverse complement strand
ATAGATAGATAGATAGATAGATAGATAGATAGATAGATAGATAGATAGATAGATAGGTGAGGCATTATACAAGGGATATCCAGAAAAAAAGGTTACAACAGCTGTTAAAAATCGAAAAATGAATATATTTCAACCAAATTTACAGGGTATGTTCCAAAATATGTGTTTATTTCTCAACATAATCGCCGTCAACTTCAATGCACTTCTTCAGCCTGGGCACCAGCTTTTTTATACCCTCGTCGAATACGCTCCGCTCCACCTCCGAAAGCCACTTCTCCACTGTCTCCTTCACCTCCTCATCATTGGAAAAACGTTTCCCACCCAAGAATTCTTTCACAATTCTTCCACCAGGTGACGATGGATCTCGGCCGCGGATTCGCGACGCAAAGTGAGGAACTTGATGACCGAACGAATCTCGCATCGGCGGTAGGTGGAGCAAACGGTCTCAGCAGAGGTTGACGAACTCGCTTGCTGTGATGACATTTCACAACTGATTGACGCGGTCCTGGGCTTATTTTGACCGTTAGGACCCCCCTACACGCAGGTATGCCAAACTTTGAAAAAAAAAATTCCCTACACCCTCCAGGGCACTTGTAACCTTTTTTTCTGGATATCCCTCGTATAATAGATAGATAGATAGGTGAGGCATTATATAATAGATAGATAGATAGATAGATAGATAGATAGATAGATAGATAATACACTATATAACAGATAGATAGATAGATAGATAATATACTATATAACAGATAGATAAATAGATAGATAAATATACTATATAACAGATAGGTGAGGCATTATATAATAGATAGATAGATAGATAGATAGATAGATAGATAGATAGATAGATAGATAGATAGATAGATAGATAGATTGCATCCAGAAAGTATTCGCAGCGCATCACTTTTTCCACATTTTGTTACGTTACAGCCTTGTTCCAAAATGGATTAAATTCATTTTTTTCCTCAGAATTCTACACACAACACCCCATAATGACGTGAAAAAAGTTTACTTGAGGTTTTTGCAAATTTATTAAAAATAAAAAAACTGAGAAATCACATCTACATAAATATTCACAGCCTTTGCTCAATACTTTGTCGATGCACCTTTGGCAGCAATTACAGCCTCGAGTCTTCTTGAATATGATGCCACAAGCTTGGCACACCTATCCTTGGCCAGTTTCGCCCATTCCTCTTTGCAGCACCTCTCACGCTCCATCAGGTTGGATGGGAAGCGTTGGTGCACAGCCATTTTAAGATCTCTCCAGAGATGTTCAATCATATTCAAGTCTGGGCTCTGGCTGGGCCACTCAAGGACATTCACAGAGTTGTCCTGAAGCCACTCCTTTGATATCTTGGCTGTGTGTTTAGAGTCATTGTCCTGCTGAAAGATGAACCGTCGCCCCAGTCTGAGGTCAAGAGCGCTCTGGAGCAGGTTTTCATCCAGGATGTCTCTGTACATTGCTGCAGTCATCTTTCCCTTTATCCTGACTAGTCTCCCAGTTCCTGCCGCTGAAAAACATCCCCACAGCATGATGCTTCCACCACCATGCTTCACTGTAGGGATGGTATTGACCTGGTGATGGGCGGTGCTTGTTTCCTCCAAACGTGACGCCTGGCATTCACACCAAAGAGTTCAATCTTTGTCTCATCAGACCAGAGAATTTTGTTTCTCATGGTCTGAGAGTCCTTCAGGTGCCTTTTGGCAAACTCCAGGCGGGCTGCCATGTGCCTTTTACTAAGGAGTGGCTTCCGTCTGGCCACTCTACCATACAGGCCTGATTGGTGGATTGCTGCAGAGATGGTTGTCCTTCTAGAAGTTTCTCTTCTCTCCACAGAGGACCTCTGGAGCTCTGACAGAGTGACCATCAGGTTCTTGGTCACCTCCCTGACTAAGGCCCTTCTCCCCCGATCGCTCAGTTTAGATGGCCGGCCAGCTCTAGGAAGAGTCCTGGTGGTTTCGAACTTCTTCCACTTACGGATGATGGAGGCCACTGTGCTCATTGGGACCTTCAAAGCAGCAGAAATTTTTCTGTAACCTTCCCCAGATTTGTGCCTCGAGACAATCCTGTCTCGGTGGTCTACAGACAATTCCTTTGACTTCATACTTGGTTTGTGCTCTGACATGAACTGTCAACTGTGGGACCTTATATAGACAGGTGTGTGCCTTTCCAAATCATGTCCAATCAACTGAATTTACCACAGGTGGACTCCAATTAAGCTGCAGAAACATCTCAAGGATGATCAGGGGAAACAGGATGCACCTGAGATCAATTTTGAGCTTCATGGCAAAGGCTGTGAATACTTATGTACATGTGCTTTCTCAATTTTTTTATTTTTAATAAATTTGCAAACTCTCAAGTAAACTTTTTTCACGTTGTCATTAGGGGGTGTTGTGTGTAGAATTCTGAGGAAAAAAATGAATTTAATTCATTTTGGAATAAGGCCCACCTGGCACCAACAATCATGCCACCATCAAAATCAAAGAGCCCAAATTTTTTCCTCATTCTTGTATTTGACATGAGCATTAACTGAAGCTACTGACTTGCGTCTGTAGGATTTTGTGCATTGAGCTGCTGCCACATGATTGGTGGCAGGGCTGACTTAACAGTATTATAGGCCCCCCTCGGGCAAAGCAGTGCACTGGTGCCCCTACCTACACAACCACTCATACTGTAGGAGTAAAAATGTAAATGGTGGATAAAATGTAACATATATTTATTGTATTGGTACTTCCAAACAAAATCAGTGTTTAAACATTTAAAAACATGCTGTACAGCAAAGATTAATCAACACAAATGTTTGAACAATATAACATGAGCCTTGAAAAACACAAAAATTTCAACATATAAATGATACTCAATTGGTAAACCATACAGACGGAGAGGGCACAGTATGAAATCACTATGAATTGTTTATTATTAATCAAGTGTTCAACACAATCATTTGCAAAATTTCTTTGCAGAGAATTGAGTTAAAGTGACGTTAACACGTACGCTTTTACATGATGTGGTGCGTGAGATCCGTACACATACAGGCACGTGAGATCACAGAGGTGACCGGATACTAAATCAAAGGCGAATGTCAATGTTCACTTTTAACACAATAACAAATATTTATAGTTTAGTATAGTATAGTATTTATTTATTGACGGCAAGTCACAACACAACATACATATATTAGTATGAGGCCCCTATGCTTGTGGAGCCCTCGGGCAACTGCCCAGCGTAGCCATGCGTTAAGATGGCCCTGATTGGTGGATTAGATAATTGGATGGATAAGCAGGTGTACACGTGTGAGGGTATAGGTGTGCATGCAGGATCTGTTGAGATTAATTGCACCCTCTGCTAGCTAGGATAGGCCCCCCCGATGACCCTGTTCAGAACTAAGCCACTTAAAAGACGACTGATTGACTGACTTTTTACAATAAAATTCTCTTTAAATTCAGTGCAACTAATTTCATGTGAGACATGGTGTATATAAATATATAGAATATATCTTATATATAAATGTCTATGTGTGTGTGTTTGTCTGTCCAGCCTGGAAGTGCGAGGCTACAGCATGAAGCTCAAAGAGCCAGCAAGGCAGCCCCAAGTTAACAAGTCGAAAGAAGAAAGAAGTATGAGGCTACAGCATAAAGCTGAAGGAAAGCAACTCCATCGCCAAAGTGAAATCGCTGAGGAAAGACAAACAAGAAAGAAACTCGCTTAGCCGCTGATAGACAAGAGGGCCAAGCTTGTCCGCAAAACGAAATCGGCGACTCTGTATTTCATTTTTTTTTTTAAATTTCAATAGTTTCTAGGAGCCCAGACTTTTTACAGCACAAGCTTACACAGCTAGTATATATATATATATATATATATATATACTGTATATACTGTATATATATTGTCATAGACAGCTGGGATACTTGCAAGGCCGGGACTGGGGTAGCAAGTGTGGACAGAGCATTACCTCCCCTGGAATGCTAGATGGCAGAAGAAAGGAGAAAAGAAGAGAAGGAAAGTATTGTGCAGTAGTTTGTGCTTTGGACGGTGTTGTTTTCCTTGTAGGAGACAAGAAAGACATTTTCCACAATGGAAGAAAATAAAATAAAATCAAGTGTGCCTCCTGCCTCTCTTTGTGTCGGATTGGGTGGCTGACATGCCCAGAGTGCTGTCACAATATGTATATATTATATAATATGTATATATTCTTTATTAAATTAAATTAAATAAGAAAAAAGAATGCCAGTTCCACAAGCTAATTAACTAATTGGTCAATTAATGTAGCAGAAAAGATCCTAAAGCTGAAAATAACAGAACAAAAAGAGAGTTAAGATGATTAAAGGGAAGGAAAAATGTAAGGTAAGAGTAGAAACACTTCAAGTGACCCAAACACCCTGAAAGAGATCAAAAAAGCTAGAGAAGAAATTGCTAGAAAGTAATGAACTGCTGCACTAGATAATTAACACAAAGGGTCTTAACAAAGCAAGAGCAGAAGAAAGACTTCAATCCAAATGCAGATCACTAAGCCTCACAGGCAGACCACTCGCTACTTGAATTCTGGGAAGACAAAGTAAGAAAATGAAAAGCAAATGTATGGAGTGTGAGAGGCAGCATGCAGACAGGTAGGTGTTGCACCTATCCACATTTTTATTGCCCAGTAAACCTTGTATTAAGGTAAGTCAGTAATTATCCACACTTTTGTGATAGTTTGAGATGGCTGGCCAGCTTTCCCTGTACATAAGTGGAAACATGGTGTGTCTGTGGTCACAGTAGTAAAGGTTCAACGTAGTTTAGTGTGTCTGCAGCTTAACAATCAGGAGTTCATTTTTAAATAAATAAGTTATTAAATAGCCAGCTCGATCTCCATTTGTAGATGCTCACGTGGCTGAGGGAGGTTGGTGTGGTCATTGAGATGGAGCACGGCTGAACGTGAGGGGTGTGTTCTGTCTTAATTGCTTCACTGGCTTTCTGCAGATCGTGATCGAGGCACTGCATCTGCGGAAGAAGATAAAACGGGAGCCAGCAAGGCAGAAGCTGAGGAAAAATAGACTGGCCAGTGGGAGGGAAAGACGAGAGAGACAGAGAGAGAGACTAAATGGAGAGAAGAGACAGAGGCGAGGAGCAAGAGGCAGATGGGTCAAGAGTGAGCTTTAGGGCTGCAGGAGCCTGAGCCTGAAGAAAGGGCACTCCTACTGAGAGATTTCCGGGGAGTAGAAGCAGCCCGACATCCACTGCCTCTTGCAGACTCCGAGGGATAGGCGATGGGGGACGTAGGTAGGTCACCATGGGGCCCCAGGATTGCCAATGACCAGGCAAGGGGGACCTGAGTCAGGATATGATAGTTGACTGCACCTGTTGGTAGGCGTCTCCTCCATCTGTGAGGTCCGAACAGGATAAGGGGAATTTAAAAGGGCAGTATTTGAGGCCCAAAGTTTGGTGGATTGTCACTGGCTTTTAACCTTGTTGTTTTTAATGGAATATATGTACAGTGCACCCCCAAAATTACGTTACTTTAGGTTACGTTCCTAGAGCACCCGCAAATTGTGAAAAACCGCAACTTTTGGATGTGGTTAAAAAATGCCTTTTAAATGCCTATTTTTATAGTTTAAACCCTAAATACAGTATGCCCCCAAAGCACTTTAATTTTGTTGCAAACTCAGCTTAATACATTAATACATTACCTAAAAAAATTACCTTAATACATTACCTAAAAACAGAATGTAAAAGGTAAACCCGTATAGGCTACTGTACAGTACTGTACTGCTATGTCTCCTGCGGTGCTAGAATGTAAAATACCGATGTTACCGCTTTACGTACTGTAATTCATGCAAGCGCGTTATCTTTGGTATGCGCTGTAGTTTTCTTTGTTATAAGTAGAGTAAATACATAATAATTTAATTTAATTAAAATACAGTATAATGTACAGGTACTCTCCAATGATGAATGATATTGATGATGAAGATGAAGTAGCTGTGCAGTACGATGCAGAGGATTTCAAACTCCTCGGGTGGCGCCTCCTCTTCACATGCTTAAGGAAGAGTCGTATCTTTGGACGGGTTTTCTTCTGGTGGGGTTTTGTGCTGGCTTTTCTTTATTGGTTTCAGGAACATTGTGATGGGAAGTTGCTACACTATCTCCTGTAGCGAACTGCTGGTACCATTTCCTTCCTTTCTCACACATGATGTTACTATCCAAGGGGATGTTCTTCTTCCTGCAGTCAGTGATCCACAATGCCAAGGCAGATTCCATCCTAACGATATTTTTATTCCTTACGGTTAGGCTCAGTGCCAGAAGCCTTAGAAGGTGCAGGGCAAAATTCGGCGAGATCGTGTGTGTTTAAGAGTAACAAAATGAATACAATAACAAAATGGAAAACACGAGGACACTCAGCTGGAGACGAATCACAGGGCAGCAGTCAATCAGCAGCAAAGAGAAATGAATAACGCTCTCGGATTGGCTACTTTCACAATCCCAAACCGCGTTTCCCTCAGCGGATGCTTCCTGTTCTCTCTACAGCACCGTATTGCCATGAAAAAGGCCATAAAAAATTGCGGAGGATATTTGCGCTTTCCACTAACAATTAATAGTTAGGTTCTAAGGAAAAATCCGCGAACAACTGAGTCCACAGACCCTGAACCGCGACTTCGCGGGGGTTTACTCTATTGGGTTTGTTTTAAAGGAAACAAATGGAACTGTCTAGACAATTTTTTTTAAACATAGGTGTGGTCCACTGGGGGCCAAGATGTTTCATGTTGACAGACAGACAGACAATGACTATCACAGTAGGTGCTTTGTGTAATATATTTGACCGAACTATATAAAAAAAAAGATTTTCACTGGAAGATGCAAAGGTTGGGACAGGCCAAGATCAATATCAAAAATCAAAACTAGAGTGTGATCAAGAAAAATCGGAATGAGAGTTCAAAGAAAGGATTTGTTCACCACGAGTAATAAAAAGTAAAGTTCTTTTAGCAAGGTGATAGGAGATGTATGTGTCAAGCTAGAAAAAAGGCAAGAAAAGGACAAAACAATGTGCCACAAAAGGCAATCAAAAGCAAACAAATCCAATCCACAATTTGAAAGTAAAATCCAATGGCAGAAGCAAATAAATCACAAAAAACAACCGATCCAAAGAAAATGTAATCCAAAACATGCCCTTACAAACTCAATGATCCACTGCTGGGTCCTTTTCTCTGACCTGAATATAAAGGCAGACGGGGGACCCAGCAGTGTTGTAGATAGGGTAGCCTTGCCTCCTGGAGCTCAACCTGCAAAGTATAAGGAATGCACAAATAATAAAAGAGAAAGCACATAAATATTAAATACTAAGCAGACATAACCAAAATTAAATAATATATTAAAAATAATATTTCACAAATAACAAAAGCAACAACAAAAAAGAAGAATAAATACAAGCCAGGGAAACAACTCTGATTGTAACGCAACATGACCTTTCTAAATACTCCCCACTGCTTGTAAAGGCCTAATCACAGTAGTTGATCAGGTAAGGGCCTCACCTCCACTACTATCAAAAACCATTACACACTTAACTACATTAACAGAAACAATGGCTAACATAATTAAACTAAGAAAAGGGAAAACAGAGGATAACTGATTTTTCTTAATGAGTTAACAAAGAAAGTACTAAAGAGAGGACAACGTAACTGATAGGAAAGAGCACAACTCAGAAATAAATATAAGACCCAGTCCAATGGTGAGAGCCCTAAGAAAATCATAACACAAAAAAATACCTAACACTAACCACAGCAGTGTCCGGCCATACTGTCACAACGAATACATTCGTGAATGAATGAATTCTGGTTATTTTTTTAGTTTAGTTTGTTTTGGCACCTGAAAATTCTTTGTTATTTGTGGTAATTACAACTAAAAGACACATAATATCCTATATGGTGTTCCACAAGGCTCTATCCTGGGTCCACTGCTCTTCTTAATATACACGCTTCCGTTAGGTCAGATTATCTCAAGGCACAATGTCAGTTACCACAGCTATGCTGATGACACGCAACTGTATTTATCAATAGCACCGGATGACCCAGACGCTGTAAATTCACTAACACAATGTCTTACTGGTGTTTCTAATTGGATGAATAGTAATTTTCTCAAGCTAAATAAAGAGAAAACAGAAATTTTAGTGATTGGCAATAATAGAGACAATTAGATTATTAGAAATAAACTTGATGCATTAGGATTAAAAGTCAAGATGGAGGTAAAGAACTTAGGGGTAACTGCTGACTGTAACCTAAATTTTAAATCGCATATTAATCAGACCAAAGCACTTTGAGCTACATTATTTGTATGAAAATGTGCTATATAAATAAATGTTGTTGTTGTATACTGTAGCTGTCTTTACTGAGAGCAGAGGAAAGGAGCTGTGACAAGTTCTCAAAAAAATTAAAAGTTTATGTTTTACAAATTACTAAATACAGAATTAGTACACATAAAGATAAAGATTCATTAAAACTAAAAGAAAGAAAGTAGAAAATTATTAACACACATGGAATCAATAATACCTGTCAATTGTTGAACTATGGCCAGTTGACATTGAAAGAAAATAAAAACTCCAGTCAGCAGCATCCCTAAAGAAAATAAACCTTTGCCTGTTATAATTGACCGTGGAACCCTAAAGTCAGACACACTCAGAATCCTGGAGACCTCAGCCAACTGGTCAACTACCCCTCCAAGACAATTTATGGGAGGGCCCAGCTGGGCATCCTGTATAATGAGAGAATCTTTCCATCTGATGATTTCAATGCTCCCAGTATCTCAAATGACTTTTCAGGGGCTGGTGAACAGCTGGGCCACAAAATAATGGTACAAGTGCCACATCAAGATACCAAGTATAGAAACAGAATAGAGGAGAGTTAATAACAGTTCAAAAATAAGGCGATACTTATAATTCTGTACAAATGACTAACAAATGCAGAGTGTACTGCTAATCAGCAGCTCTAGTCAGGGTATGTTAAACTGAAGTTGTGAGTTTTCAGCCAGGATTTAAACGCTGTGACTGAAGGGACATCTCTTATATTAGCAGGCAGACCATTCACACAGCTTTGGGCCCTACAACTAAAAGTTCAACCCCCTACTGCTAATTTACTAATCCTTGAAATCTTTACCAGGCTGGCATCTTAAGATCTCAATGTGCACTCTGGTGTGTAAGTAATAAGAAGCTCAGATAAGTAAGCAGGACCTTGGCCATTTAAGACTTTATGAGTTAATAGGAGACATTTTGCCCTAAGCCTAACTGGGAGCCAGTGTAAGGAGTTGAGAACTGGAGTTATGTGTTCATATTTTCTTGTTCTTGTAATAATTCTTACAGCAGTGTTTTGAATTAACTGAAAGTTGTATAAAGAACAATATGAACAGCCAGTGAACATGCATTACTGTGATTGTTGCTACTAGAAACAAATACATGAATTAATTTCTCAGTATCCTGCAAAATTAGAAATCATTTTGATTTTCCAACATTTTTTAAAATGGATAAAACATTTTTGGATAGTTTTTAATGTGTTGTTTTAAACGACATGCTAGTGTCAATGATAATGCCTAGATTTTGTGCTGTTAAAGTTAATTCCAAATTAAAGAGTGACAGAATGTTGTTGTGGTCAGCATCATTCCTTCCAACAGCTAACATTTCTGTCTTGTCTATATTCAAAGTAGTGTGGCTCTGAAGGGCAAAACGCAAAAACAAATTTCAACAACAAACCAAGTGAAAAAACAAAATAAAAAAAAAACACAATGAAATTAATTAATATATGAAAACATGAAGTTAACCATAAAAAATGAGGGCATAAACTTAGCAAATAGTGAGAGCGTGAAATTAACAATTAGATTACAGAGCATGAAATTAACAAAAAGTGAGCTCATGAAATTAACCAAAAGAAAGAGTGTGAAATGAACAAAAACGACAGCATTAAATATACGTTAAGAAGCTGCAGCATGAAATCAACATTAAGAGGCCACAGCATGAAATCAACAAAAACTGAAAACGGAAGTGAACTTCACAAACAGCATTTGAAAACGGAAATGTCCACACTGGAAATGAGATTTTCAAAACGAAATCTCTGCATGTGTAGTTGGAAGAGAAATCTGTGCAACAAAATCTTCAACTGATCAAATTTAATGGTGGAATGCAAAATATTCTGTATATTTTAAACCTATATATTATACTGTATACATGCAGTGTGGCGACTGCAAGTGTCTGTAAACGTTTATCTCCTGAGCATTCAACATGTTAAGTGCGGGAAAGTCCGCTTCAGGGAAGGGTGTTGATAGATGGTTGTAATAATGGCCCAGATTTCATACGAAACGACGAACATATACTGGTTGTTCTTGTTAAATATAATCCCTTCACAACTACAGTTTTTGTGACTTCCTGGTAATTAAAAAATGAAAACGTCTTGGGAAACTGAGCAAAAAGTTTAACATCTTCACAAACTTTTAAAATAAAAATGTCAAACTTGAACTAGATAACTGCGGCTACTCCCTGTTGTGTGGGCTTCTTCTCCTCCTCCACCAACTCCTCGCGAAGTGTTATTAATAACATATTTTCTTATCATAAAGGTTTGAGTGCGAAAACGCGCATGGATTTCTTTCTCTTTATTTGGTTGTGGTCCCATTTGATGCAAACACATGTGGTATTGCAGACACGGGGGACGGGGGGCATGGACAGTGCGGTAGGTGGGTTTGCGTCCCCTACGAGGGTTTACTATTCATTTTACTGTTTTGTTACAAATGCTGTATTTCTTCCTGTAACAAACATTCTCATTCTCCAAAGGCAGACAATGTTTTGTCCCTATTGTGGCAGTCAGCTGGGTACAGGCGTGGCGCCAGCTTTTTGTTTCACCTGTGGGCGATCACTTGCCTTTCTGCCATCAGGTGACCAATCGTCTGCAGTGCTGGGAGGACCATCAACAGGTAATATGTCTCTTGCATTTAAGTATATGTAATTTTTTTTGGTACATTACTTTGTGCGTGCTAAAGCGAATAACCCTTTTGAAAATGTTTAGGACGTCAGAATCCTGAAAATTCTCCAACACTGATGGAGGTTTTTTGTTTCAAAGAAATAAAAAACAAAGAAAGATCCGTTAATTTCACCACTAAAAGAAAGTCTCAGAAGTATACAGTAAGTTGTGTACAGGTACGTCTGAATATTTTAAATATTGCACGCGTGAAATATATTTTTTAAAAATCTGTTCAAATACCAATTAAAGGCATCGTTATTTACGTGCGTCTTACTCATTTATTTTTATGAAACATATGAATGAGTATATAAATTAACATAAATGCATTTTTTTAATTCAGATTGTAATTTCTCAGTTCTAATCCAGTTTATGCAAAACTACTTTCATTTTGTTTATTTTATCATGTTTCATTATTTCTTTCTTCATTACTTTTTCTGTATGTAGATTAGTGTAGGAATTATGAGGGAGTGTGGAGGAATGTTAAAAAAAGAAAGAGGCAGGACGTCACCACTTCGAATTTCTTCAAGAAGTTCCAAAAATGAACTTTTGCATGCTGCTGAGACAAAACTCTGCACATTCAACAATGGTTTACCACCAGGCCCATATGTGCTTTTGAATGCTGATGGGAGTCTTGTTAATAAAATACCAGGATCTGCAAATAATTTTATACTGCAAGACTACAAAAATGAAATTGGCAAACAATTTAACAGAATAACATTCTTCATCTGCCCAGAGGCTGAATACAATAAATTAGGTAGGTTCAGAATCAATTAATATTTAAGTATTTGTGTATATTTAATTACAAATCACAGAAGCAAAGGGTTAATTTTTAAAAGTTAATTGTT
>JANRMT010028174.1:42161866-42180322 GCA_026402145.1 Polypterus bichir lapradei | reverse complement strand
TCTGCGTTAACCGCATGCGTTTTCATACGTCTCAAACTAAGGGGATGCGAGGTTAAAATAAATCGAGAAGCGCGCGTACATACTTAGTGCATCCCCTCTCGGGAATCGAACCTCGGACGTGAGCGCTACAGGCGAATGCTTTACCATCGCGCCACTGCGTGTGGTTTATCTATTCGAGCGTAGCAGTGTAATTAGGTTTTTGTTCATCTGCGCACTGCGTCAGTTCACGTGAGCTGCTGAATATGGTTTTATATATATGTCACTCGCTCGCTTCTAATTGTTTCGCTGCCTTCTTAATTATATAATGCATGTTTTCTAAAGTGCGTTTTGTAGCTCTTCCTGGCTTTCTACGTAATGCGTGATTACGTGAGAGGCGTGATGATGTCATACGAACTCCGCCCCTCCAGCTGAACTCCATTACAGTAAATGGAGAAAAACAGCTTCCAGTTATGACCATTACGCGTAGAATTTCGAAATTAAACCTGCCCAACTTTTGTAAGGAAGCTGTAAGTAATAAGCCTGCCAAATTTCAGCCTTCTACCTACACGGGAAGTTGGAGAATTAGTGATGAGTGAGTGAGTGAGTGAGTGAGTGAGTGAGGGCTTTGCCTTTTATTAGTATAGATAAGCAGAATTTTAAAGTCAATTCTGAAAGACACAGGTAACCAGTGTAGTGACATCAAAACTAGAGAAATGTGCTCAGATTTTCTTTTCTATTTAGGATTCTAGCAGCTGCATTCTGCACTTGTTGAAAACGATTTATGTCTTTTTTGTTGAGTCCTGAGAGGAGTGCGTTACAGTAATCTAGTTGACTGAAAACAAAAGTGTGAACTAATTTCTCAGCATCTTTCAATGATATAAGAGGTCTAACTTTTGCTATGTTTCTTAAGTGAAAAAATGCTGTCTTAGTGATCTGATTAATATGCAATTTAAAATTCAGGTTACAGTCAACAGTTACCCCTAAGTTTTTTACTTCTGTCTTGACTTTTAATCCTAATGCATCAAGTTTATTTCTGATAGCCTCATTGTATCCATTATTGCCAATCACTAAAATTTCAGTTTTCTCTTTATTTAGCTTGAGAAAATTACTATTCATCGATCAGAAATACAAGTAAGACATTGTGTTAGTGAATCAAGAGAGTCGGTGTCATCACGTGCTATTGATAACTACAGCTGTGTGTCATCAGCATAGGTGTTGTAGCTCACGTTGTGCTCTGAGATAATCTGACCTAACGGAAGCATGTAGATTGAAAAGAGCAGCGGAGCCAGGATAGAGCCTTGTGGAACACCATATAGAATATAATGCATCTTTGAGTTATAATTACCACAACTAACAAAGAATTTTCTCCCTGCCAGGTGGGATTCAAACCAATTTAGGACACTGCCAGAGAGGCCCACCCATTGACTAAGGCGATTTCTAAGAATATTGTGATCAATGGTGTCAAATGCGGCACTCAGATCGAGGAGGATGAGAACAGATAAATGGCCTCTATCTGCATTTACCCGCAAGTCATTTACTACTTTAACGAGTGCAGTTTCTGTGCTGTGATTTGTTCTAAAACCTGACTGAAATTTATCAAGAATAGCATGTTTATTGAGGCGGTCTTTTAACTGCATAATGACTGCCTTCTCTAGAATTTTACTTAAGAAAGGTAGGTTAGAGATGGGTCTAAAATTTTCAAAAGCAGAGGGGTCAAGATTATTTTTCTTGAGTAGGGATTTAACTACAGCAGTCTTAAGACAGTCTGGGAAGACTCCCGTATCTAATGACGAGTTTACAATGTCAAGAATATTATCAATAAGCACACCTGATACTTCTTTGAAAAAACTTGTTGGTATTGGGTCAAGGACGCAGGTGGAGGGTTTCAGTTCAGAAATTATTCTATGTAAATCAGGTAAATCTATGGTCTCCTAAACCGCAAGGTAGTCAATGCTGTGGGGTAATCTGCAGGGAATAAATAGGATCTCCTTTGCATCCCTGTTGTCATCAGTGTAATTGAAGATATTGTAATAGTATTTTTCTGTTTTAAATGTTTTGGAACCCTGGACATATCAAATATTTCATGTCCTTTGGTAGTGGCTATTACTAAATTACTTTTATAATGCCTCCAGTTTCTACAAAGTAGTTAGATTTAAAAAAAAAATTGTGTACAGATAATGTATATAAAGAAACATACATAATATGTGTAAAAACATAAACAACTCAACAAACAAAATATGCTTCTATAAATCTGAGTGTTAAAGTAATTAAAAAAGTTGGTTTAACACCCCTTGGGTTCCTTTTTGGGCAAATGCTATAAATTTGTTTGCAAACTTTTGAGTTAATATACTTTTCTTATTTTAAAAATGCATTCTTTTGTTTGTGACTGACTGCTACTAATGTTACATTTCATTATAACTTTGAAATTAATTCGATTAAGTCATCGTCCTCAGTGGAATGTCTTAGGAGTACAGCGGAGGTGCATGCTACAATGCTTTTGATAGTGGGATGTCTTTGCCATGTTATCAGGGAGCTTTCTGATCAAGACAAAATTGTGGAAGATTATCTAAAGGGGTATTTTGTCACCAGAAACGCTGCTTGTATTCAAAGGTATGCTGTAATAAATGCTTTATTTAGAAATACTAAAAGTTACCAAGATGAGGAAGTAGCATTTATATTAAACTAAAAGTGAACAAATGACACACTAAAGAGAGTATGCCTCTTGACCAGCATGGAAGTGTCTCAGAATTCCCCAGAAGGATTTGGCAAAAGATATTGAAGATTCAATGACATTTGTCCAGCTAAGCATGTTGCCACCATGATTTTCATCAGAATAAATGTAATGAAAGTGAAATTAAGTAGTAGTTAATAGCTTATCCAAATTTTCATGTATTGCTGAGGAATGTGGCACATACAATATACCATACTAGGCTGACCCGCCTTTTAAGACGACCGACTTTTAAGTTGACCACTTCTTAAGGCAATTCAATATGTAGATCAATTTGACATTTTATACAAACTCATTAATTTGGTTATATTGCATTTCAGCGGTATTACTTTAATACTCGTAGTTTCTGTTATTTTTGTGATGAAATTTAAACTTTTTTTCTATATTGAGGTCGCCATTTTGAACCCCCCTGATATTTACTACGCGGTGAGGCATTTGTACTCCATCAACATTAATTATTTCCAGAGACATAATTTTGTCTATTTTTCCAGCGCATCGCGCACAAAAGCAAGGGAACGATGGGAGCACCAGAACTCTGCTCACATCATGTCGCTTCGTACCGCAAGCTGCAAGTAGTAAGTCTGTGATAAGCGGAATACCGCTACGCTTTCCACTCACAGGACGGAAAGACAATCCCGACCGCTTTTATATAGTAAGAAAGAAGAAGAAGATATCGCACAGTCTGGAGTAGAAAATCATCTTTTACCTGGAAAAACGAAACTACAAATCCCATCGTGCATTGCAAAATGGACGGGGCATGTGTGAAACTCCGCACCTGCGTAGCACTTACGGGAGGGAAGGACAATCCCGACGGCTTTTATATAGAAGGATAGACTTTAGTCATATATAAACTAGCAGCAGCAAAGTATATAGGGTAATGGTGAATATATCATGTCATTTTCTAACCCGGTTAATTCAGACGAGGGTTACAGGAGGGCTTAAGCCTATCCCAGCTAGAATAGGACAACAAGCATGAACAAACTGTTGACAGGGTGCAAGTCCATTGCTGGGCAGTCTCACACACACATACACTAACCACATCAAACACACACACGAGCCAATTTAGTGTCACTAATTACCTAGCCTATATGTCTTTGAACAGTGGGAAGAAACCAGAACACCACCCAGAGGAATCCCAACCAGAGAGATGGGGAGAGCATGCAAAATCCATGCAGGGAGGAGGACCCAGGACACAAACCTAGGTCTCTTTACTGCGAGTGTACCAGCTCTTCCACTGCCCCAAAATGTCACCCTTAAATGGTGACTGTTTCTTAATCATTTGTATAGTGCTGGCATTCATTTGAAGTAATAAAAAATAGTACTACTAACATATTAATTTGCACAATAACGTATTATTTTTGAACACAGGAAATGTAAAGAAAAAAAATAGTAAATCCTGTTTTAGCAGCAAACATAGCAAAGCTAGAGGGAAGTCCAAATGCTTGTTTTGTTATCCGTGTGTGTGTGTGTGTGTGTGTGTGTGTGTGTGCTAGAAAGACTTATTATTTTCATTGCAACAGTGTATTTACATTGTAGATCTGTATGTTCCTAGCAATTACTTCTGTTGACATGTCAAAGATTTTGGAAACAATATCTCATTGTGAGTGCTCCTCGGAAATATACAATTTAGCAAATGGCAAAAAGTGACACATAATAGTTTCTGTGAGAAATGCACTAAAACCAAGAAATGTTTGCATCTGTACTCGTAAGGTTCTAGCAAACAGTGCTGCAGATCTTATGGAAACATATCCTCAGAAGCTGACATCACAACAATTTTCACAACATACAGTACATGGTCATATTAGTATGTGGTCAGTGTTTTTGGTCAACTTTTTTATGCTTCACCGAGTTCATAATGTGACATGCATAACATTCTCAAACCTGCCTAATCCCATTCATATTAGGGAGGAGTGGGTTGATGATTTATCTTGCATTGTGTTCAGGATTTAATAAATATTTTTTTATGTGAACTATATCTTTGGTCTTCTGGTATCATCCTGTTTGTCCAGGTTACATTTGGCAAACGTATCATGTCATCAGGGCTTCTGCATTCCCTAAGCTGCTAAGCTCTCCATAACATTTTATATAGTCATAACACTATATGCAGTAAGGATGACAGACACTGACCACCTTTCTTAACATGATGTACAGAACATCACAGGAATGAAATATCCTCTCTTGAATATGTGCTTCCTTGGGCATTAAAGGTGGTTTTACATTGCCTGGTCTATATCGTCAACTCATTCTCTTGGTAAATGCATTTTATTTATTGTTTTCTAATGACATTCACCTTGTAATATTCAGAGTATGACATAAGTGCTGTTTATAAAACTCTAATAATAACCTAATCTTGTTTGTATATGTTATTTGCAGGATCAAAGAACGACTAGCCACACTGAATATTCTTGAAGCAGTGAAACAAAATCCATCAGGATTCATGAAATACTTCTGTTTTTCTGAGAAAAAAATAACTGCTGAAATTATAGAAAATCTTTTTAAAGCTGAGTTTAGCCAGCCTGGTAGCAACAGAAGGCAAGAGGAAGTGAGGATAGCTGCATACTGGGCAGACTACTTGTTAGATATTGAAGGTCTGAATTCAAGTATTGGAGAAAATATTTGTTTAGTATACTTCATGAAATATGTCATATTGTGTATAGTACATGTAGATTTTCACCTTACACAATTTATGAAAAAAACTACATTGAATATAAGTGCAGCAGGAGACACACAAGCTTCTGTCCGCGGGATGAGAGTTTGTATTCTGTGTGCCCGCAAGTTTAGAATACAAATCAGCGTTCACATAATTTACTTCTGATAAACACACAACTAAGATAAACCAATTAAGCAATTTCTGCTTTTTTAACTTTTATAATTCATAGGCCTTTTTAGCTGGCTAGCAATTTATGCATTTACTGTATTAATTAATAAATGTATGCCTGTTATATTAGTTGTTTATTTCACCAGCATTAACTAAAGTTGTCACATCTCTTAACCAACAAAGAAATAAGGGTGTGGATCTCTCAGGGTGGTTCCAATTTATTATTAATGTTTAAAGATTACTTTTTACTGTGTCTTATGAATTGATTAGATGTCACTGTAATATTTTAATTAACACTGACTATTGTTTACAAAGCTTTATATACAGTATAGTATGACACCTAAACATAAGTTTGGACTGCTATGCCACGTGATCAGGAATGGGACCAGCAAGAAAAAATTATACAATGCAACAAAGCTGCTGACATTGGGGTTGCACAGTATAGTGTTACTGAATCTGAAGATATTAATCCAGATATTAAGGAAAGAGGAAAAGAAAAACAGTTTGGTCAAAACACATGCATATAAAAATAGTTATGCTTATCTGTACAATTCATCTTTGTGTATTTAGTAACAAAATTAAATGTGATGCACATCATGCGTTATGCTATGCACAAAATGTATAATACTGGTAAAAACTGCTTGAAGTAATAACATCAAATGACAACAGTGCTACAGATTCATTCTGGGTTTCATACTTCACAAAGTTTTAAACTTTAATAACACATTCTGATAAAATGATTACATATTTAAGAAGCACAAACATGTACTATGAATTGTTTTGCTGTATGAATTATCTGCCTGCTGTTTAGAGACAGACACTTATCATCTCACTGTGGTAAATAGTGTGAGTGATCAATATGTAACAATTAGTCTGGGCCAGTACTTTGTTCAATGATGTGGTGCTAATATCCTTCTATATAAAAGCCGTCGGGATTGTCCTTCTGTCCCGTGAGTGCTACGCAGGTGCGGAGTTTCACACATGCCCCGTCCATTTTGTAATGCATGATGGGATTTGTAATTTTGTTTTTCTAGGTAAAAGATGATTTTCTACTCCAGACTGTGCGATATCTTCTTCTTCTTTCTTACTATATAACAGCGGTCGGGATTGTCCTTCCGTCCCGTGAGTGGAAAGCGTAGCGGTATTCCGCTTATCACAGACTTACTACTTGCAGCTTGCGGTACGAAGCGACATGATGTGAGCAGAGTTCTGGTGCTCCCATCGTTCCCTTGCTTTTGTGCGCGATGCGCTGGAAAAATAGACAAAATAATGTCTCTGGAAATAATTAATGTTGATGGAGTACAAATGCCTCACCGCGTAGTAAATATCAGGGGGGTTCAAAAGGGCGACCTCAATATAGAAAAAAAGTTTAAATTTCATCACAAAAATAACAGAAACTACGAGTATTAAAGTAATGCCGCTCAAATGTAATATAACCAAATTAATGAGTTTGTATAAAATATCAAATTGATCTACATATTGAATTGCCTTAAGAAGTGGTCAACTTAAAAGTCGGTCGCCTTAAAAGGCGGGTGAGCCTATGTTAAATAAGTTTGGACTTAATGAAAAAGAGGGCAATATGAATGAGTTATTTAATATGTGAAACAACTGATATTAACATGTTCTTATATTTTCTTAGGTAAAACATCATTTGCTGAACCATCTTTGGAAGATGTCCTCATGTTCTCAACCGGTGTTTCCATCCAAAGCCAACAGTTCATTTCTTGCATAACGAGTCACCATATCCCATTGCTCAAACATGCACCAGTTCTTTAAGCATCCCCATACATAAAACATATGATAAATTCAAATATCATATGAATTTTGGTATTTTAAACTCACCTGGATTTGGGCAACACTAAATTCTGATATAATTAAATGAAAGAATACCAATCATCATATATTTTTACCAGCCCTGAACTTGCTCTTTCATTACATTTTCCACAAAAATGATATTATTAGCTATGTCAGTTATGTTTTGAACATTTTTGGCTAATTTTACATTTAAAGTTGCTTGAGTTCATTTTGCAAACATGGACATTTTTTTTCTTTATTACCAAATTACCAGGATCTTCCAGCAATCATTTTTCACGTAATTTCATTATGGTCAGTTGTGCACAGTTTGTTTGCAGTTATGTTATTAATAATGTTAATTTTTCAGAGAAAGGAAGTTGCTAAGTTTTATGTTCATAAATATTTTGTGTAAGTAGAAATTTTACAATGTAATACTTCTAAGAGCTTTGTTTATATTTCATATTATGTAATGTTTGAAACCATACGTTTGAAATGGTTTGACTTGAACCTTGTTAATGTTGCTTTCCTGAGATGTACCACTGAAGTGATCTTGTTGTTATTAAACAAACATATGTAAAATTAATGTTCATTTTCAAATAAAATATTATGATGGTTGACTTCAATTTCCAGTTCAACTATAATTATTTTGGTAATCGACTTTTGAACAGAAACAATCTACCCTGTTTAACCTTTCCTGATACTTAATAAAGTTCAAGAAGCAAAAACATTCAATTGTTTAACTACTGTCAACCGTTAATTGTACATCAGTAAAAAAAAAAAAAGAAAACACAATATTTCACTACATCTTACACTATTCAAACTGCCAGGGTTCTTATAGCTCACAATCCTGTTTAAGGATTTCATTACATCATTTAACATCATTGTAGCTGAACCTCTCCAAAACAATGTATCCAATGCAAACTTGGACAATTGTACAAGTCTCTGATCTCTGACTTCCTGAGGAGCAGACTCTAGGCTGTCGAACAGGGCAGACAAGTAAAAGAGTCCCTGATCAGAAACACGGGATTGCCTCAGGGACATTTTCTGTCTCCAGCCATTTGCTCTTTGTACAACAATGACTGCACCTCTACTGGCCTGACTGTAAAACTTGTCAGGTGTGATGATTATGTCATTCTATATGCCAGACTGCCGAAGGCCACAAGGAATCGTGAGAAAATATTAAATTTTTTGGGTAGCAGGGAGGATAGTACTGTATACCTAAAAGCAGAACGATACAAACGTGTCATGTCATTTTAAACTGTACACAATTGTTTCATCTGCATTCCTTCCCGATCAGTCAAAACCCGTGATATACCTGTTGTTGCCGCCCCCCCCAGCCTTCTACTACTTTACTTTACTTAATAAAGACCTATAGAGAAAAAAGTGAAAATGAAATTCTACAAATACTGTATTAGTTTTTATCATGTGTTTATTGTACACTGAAAAAAGTATAACATTGATGTTGTTCATTCAACGTAAATCTTCTCTTTCAAGCAACTTAAGATTAGTCATTTAGTGTTGCAGCTTGAAATATTTGGTTTCAGAGCTCAATCAAAGTAAAAAAAATTGTTTGTACCAAATTAAGTTATGGTGGAGGGAATAAACGTAAAAATCCTATTTCATTTAACTTAATATTTTAGGTTGTTCATGTGCTGTGTTTCAGGGGCTGTTTGTATATTCTTTCGGTCGAACTTTCCAGTTTGATGGCTTTCCAACTGCCAAAAAAGAAGAACAACTTAAAAAATAGATTTACTTCAGTAAAAAAAAACAAGTGAATTGCACCCAATCACCTCTAAATGATTTGCCTCAACTTAAAAATTGTGGGATCAATAAGCTAAAAAGAATTATATTGGTTCAGATTGAAAATATTAAGTGTGAATCGTCACTTTTTTTTTCAGTGTATATTGTAAGCTATATTGTCACCATTGGTGCATCAACTGTTGAAAGATTAAATAATGTTTGTCACCGTTGTCTTTTTACTGTTATATTTGTAGCTGGAACACACACACACACACACACATTCATAGCAACTACATTTCATGGTTGTGAAGGTTAATTCAAATCAATTCAATTAGTGTTTCAATTTGCAAGTCCTGTCTACAGGTGGTTTCTGGTACAAGCTTGATGGTGCTGGAATAACTAATTTAAATTATGCAAGATCTAAAAATGCACTCAGGAAAGAGAATACCCAAAATATATTTATTTAAATATAAAGTTTTAACAATATTAGCTAAAATAAGTGAGAGAAGTAATAGTACTTTACATCGTGACATACACAAGAAAAAACAAACCACATTGATACATACTACTAAATATTCAGGTATTACAAATTTCTTTAGCCTCAAAAATAGTTCTACAGATTTACATGTGAGTTGAGTTTGTAAATTGTACTGCTGCTTTATGAAATCTAAATATTCCTGTATGGTTTCATCTCCACAATTGCAAATTTCCTTGCATTGTGTTGCCAGTTGACGAAGCTTCTCTTTGGAAACCACGTATCCAAAGTTTCTTGATTGGAATTTAGACAAATAAGTAATATGTTTAAAAGAAGAAAAAAAAATTAATATATTCAGAAGTCTATACAATTAATTGAGTACTGTGTAGTCAAAACTTGAGAACATTCTTAAAATGAATAATACAATTTTAAAATCTGTATCTGTCCCTTTACAAACTTAGCTCTTTGCTTTTACTGATGATTAAAAACAAAGAAAACTTAGTCCTGGCAAGATATTTTTTTATATTTTCTAATTATTCTAAAGTGAATTGAAACTGTCGCGTTACATATATCCATTTATTCATACCTATGTGGTAGGCTAATCTCACTGGGAATTCCAGAAGGACAAGCTGACATCCTCGAGGGTCTAATTCTATGTTGGGTTCCAGAGGTCTTTAAATTCATTCAAATCCTTTTGCATCAATTCAAAAAAAGCAAAGCGCAGCAAACATTTATGCTGGTGGCTACCATTGAAATTGCCAGAATCTTTCAGATCCACCAGGACTTCCATCCAGAACTGTGGCCTGAATGAAATGAAATGCAAGAGCTACTTAAATATAGCTTTGGATGCATTTTTTAATTGTGTTCTTTAAATGGTTTTGTTTACTGGTGTAATAAAGCTTTCAGTGAAGGGCAATCAGTAAAATATATCACTGAAAAGGTTATGGACTGGAAAACTGCACGCAGTTACACATTTAAAATAAATTAAGTCTATGATGCAGGGGGCAAGCTGTTTTTTTTTAACATTATTCATAAACATTTTGCAGTTATTGATTAAGTAAGTTACGACTGCACTTACTATACCAAAATATATACACAAATATTCTTAGCGTTGCTTTCTGAAATGTGCCCACCAGGATTCTATTCTCTGATTCCTTACAGAAGTACCATAAACATGACTAGTTGCACCAGCGAAGTGCTCGTTTCCTTGAGAGCGCAACGTGTACTGCATTGCTGCTATCAAGGTGTTTTCTGTTCCGCAATCCGTCCTCAGTCTCATTGGTACAATCCCAAGTTTTGCTACACAAAGCACATAATTTGTTGCAATTACTGCTGGGTTATTATTCATTGGTCTGCATGAAAGCCATAAAATCTTCCTTGAAAAGCCATCGATGAACCCGCTTACCGCTATGCCGTAAGGCTTTAATTTATCATATCCATCTACATGCCAAACGTAGTTTGGACCCAGTGAGTGGTACACTCTTCGGACAAATCTCCTTGTCCTCCTAGCTGAAGTTGCAGACGGATTCATTTCAGACAACAAATTCATGACATCACGTCGTCTCACGCGCAGTTTATATTTCTGCAGTAACACCTGATTCATCATTCTATATCCAAGAAGCTGACCCGGCCCTTGTATCTCGATCTCCATGGCCACACGCACTTGACTTATATTGGAGTAATTCCTATGTTTTGATAATCCCAGTTCTTTCAGGAGCATTTTCAAACTTCTTAAACATATACTTATTCCATGATAAATTTTCAAAAAATCTAGAATGACCTCATATTTGTATCCTGCGTAGAAATGCTGCGTAATCAAATCGGTGACCAAAAGTGTGTGTTCATTCCCACTGACTAAAATAAAAAATAAATTACATTTACGGCTTATGCGTCAGTTTGTCACTTACCATATTTTTTGTATGATCATGTCATGCTAATTTAAGGTGACCAGAATGTTTTGGGCCAATCTGAGTACATGGGCCGGGTTTGGGGGTTTGTGAAGGCTAGACTACAGTCTCTATACACTACAGAGTACAAACCGAAAGTTTATCACGTGATTTCTCGCCAAAGTTGCAGGATGCATAACCTCCGTCAAAACACCGCCAATGCGCGCCGAGTTCAAATTAACGTGGTGATGAGATACATTCAAAAAAGTGAACCAGCTGAAACCGGGGACGAAATCTTAAACCGGGGACAAAACGGAGACATGTTTCTGAGTGGGAACAGTTGTCCGAAAAAGGGGACTGTCCCCGGAAAACGGGGACGGATGGTCACCTTAGCTAATTGCAGGGTAAGAGAAAACAGTAAAATGCAAGAGACATATTACCTGTTGGTGGTTCTCCCAGCGCCACGGAGGATTGGTCACCTGATGGCAGAAAGGCAAGTGATCGCCCACAGGTGGAACAAAAAGCTGGCGCCGCGCCCGTACCCAGCTGACTGCCACAATAGGGACAAAACATTGTCTGCCTTTGGAGAATGGGAATGTTTGTTACAGGAAGAAGTACAGCATTTGTAACAAAACAGTAAAATGAATGGTAAACCCTCGTAGGGGACGCAAACCCACCTACCGCACCGTCCATGCCCCCCACCCCCCGTGTCCGCAATACCACGCGTTTGCACCCTCAACCCACCAAATGGGACCACAACCAAATAAAGAGAAAGAAATCCATGCACGTTTTTGCACTCAAACCTTTATGATAAGAAAATATGTTATTAATAACACTTTGCGAGGAGTAAGAAGAAGCCCACACAACAGGGAGTAGCCGCAGTTATCTAGTTCAATTTTGACATTTTTATTTTAAACGTTTGTGAAGATGTTAAACTTTTTGCTCAGTTTCCCAAGACGTTTTCGTTTTTTAATTACCAGGAAGTCACAAAAACTGTAGTTGTGAAGGGATTATATTTAACAAGAACAACCAGTATATGTTCGTCGTTTCGCATGAAATCTGGGCAGTTATTACAACCATCTATCAACACCCTTCACTGAAGTGGACTTTCCCGCACTTAACATGTTGAATGCTCAGGAGATAAACGTTTACAGACACTTGCAGTCGCCACACTGCATGTATACAGTATAATATATAGGTTTAAAATATACAGAATATTCTGCATTTCACCTTTAAATTTGATCAGGCGAAGATATCGTTGCACAGATTTCTCTTCCAACTACGCATGCAGAGATTTCGTTTTGAAAATCTCATTTCCGGTGTGGACATTTCCGTTTTCAAAATGCTGTTTCATGCTGTGAAGTTCACTTCCGTTTTCAGTTTTTGTTGATTTCATGCTGAAGCTTCTTAATGTATATTTCATGCTTTCGTTTTGTTCATTTCACACTCTTTCTTTTGGTTAATTTCACGCTCTCACTTTTTGTTAATTTCATGCTCTGTAATTTAATTGTTCATTTCATGCTCTCACTATTTGCTAAGTTTATGCCCTCACTTTTTATTGTTAACTTCATGTTTTCATATATTAATTTCATTGTGTTTTTTTTTATTTTGTTTTATCACTTGGTTTGTTGTTGAATTTGTTTTTGCGTTTAGGCCTTCAGAGCCACCATATCAGAGAATAGTTCTCATCCGTCTACTCGTTTAACTCATTGAGGACAGCATTTGAGAAATGTCATTTGGTCTAAAAGAAAGGTATAAAGGTGTGCCATCTGCATGTGAGTGAAAATAAATGTTATGTTTTATTAATGATAGATACCAGTGGAAGCATATGAAGTGAAAACAGTAAAAAATGTAAAAGTAAAAAAATATCCAAATACTAAGCCCTACAGGACACCATATTTAACCTCTGAGTATAATGATGGAGCACTGTCAGCTCATTTCTGGAATTAATTTGATAAATGTACCAGGAAAGCACAGTACCTGTTAGCCCAATGTAATTTACCATCCTCTAAAATAAAACAGAATGGTTAATGGTGTGAAATGTTGCGTCTAAATCTAATAACATAATTGCAGTGGAATTTCATCAGAAGAAATGTTGTTTACAACACATGTTAGTGCCGTTTGTGTGCTATGACAAGTGTGGAAGCCAAACTGGAATGTCTCAAATAAACTGCTATATGTAAGGTGAGACTGAATCTGAGTGGCAACTACTTTTTCAAGCATTTTAGAGATGAAGGGTAAATTTGAAGTAGGTCTGTAATTACTAAGCATATCATATTAAACAAATCAATTGATCAACAATTTAAGTAAGAAGTATGTGCATCAATGTGTTTATTCGCATTCGAGTTGCTCTTGGCAGCATTTCCTGTATCACTCTGATGACTGAAAACATTAAAGAAAATGCAAAGAAAAGCTGCAGTCTAATTAATTGAAATCTAAGGGAAGGTGGTTGAAAAAATGAATAAATACTTATATATATTAATAAATGGCACTACTACTACTACTACCACTGCTACACAATCAGCAACGCAAAATGCAGTGGAACATAGCTGTAGTAAAACTTAGACCAAATGGGAGTATCCTCTGCTGAAATTTGTATGGTTAAATTTTTCTTAGCTTGGAGGGACAATGTGCATAGTCTTCCTCATCCATATGTTATCAAAAATGTATACACATCTGCAACTTTTAAATCTACTCTCTATATAAAAAATCCTAAGCCTAAAAGTTCAATGATTTTGTGCAACGATTTTATGTGACTTTTTTTGTCATGCTTTAAATCGGGCATATTTTAAAACCTATATATATATATATGTTTGGTATCATTCTTTTCAGAATTTATCAAAATTTAATGTGTAATTTTCAAATTCTTATTCCGTTTTTAAATTATAAACTAAAAAATTTCAAGAACTCACGTTCCATGAGAGGAGACTTTGTGCCAAGAGATTTAACCACATCTCGGGCCGGAAATAAAAGTCAAAGAGTAGGACAGATGCTGTACATCCTTTTAAATGTTTGAAGTGCCATGCAAGATGTAGATCACGTGGCACGGCAGCAGCAAGCCAGCAGCTGATTGAGCAAAGAGGAGGTAAAAAAAAACTATTTGTTTCCCACTGTATCACCATTTAAGATAGATAGATAGATAGATAGATAGATAGATAGATAGATAGATAGATAGATAGATAGATAGATAGATAGATAGATACTTTATTAATCCCCAACTGGAAATTCACATACTCCAGCAGCAGCATACTGATAAAAAACAATATTAAATTAAAGAGTGATAACAATGAAGGTATAACAGACAATAACTTTGAATAATGTTAACGTTTACCCCCCCGGGTGGAACTGAAGAGTCGCATAGTGTGGGGGTTCCTCAGTCTGTCAGTGGAGCAGGACGGTGACAGCAGTCTGTCGCTGAAGCTGCTCCTCTGTCTGGAGATGATCCTGTTCAGTGGATGCAGTGGATTCTCCATGATTGACAGGAGCCTGCTCAGCGCCCTTCGCTCTGTCACAAATATGAAACTGTCCAGCTCCGTGTCTACAATAGAGCCTGCCTTCCTCACTAGTTTGTCCAGGCGTGAGGCGTCCTTCTTCTTTATGCTGTCTCACCAGCACACCACCGCGTAGAAGTGGGCACTCTCCACAACCGTCTGATAGAACATCTGCAGCATCTTATTGCAGATGTTGAAGGACTCCAGCCTTCTAACGGAGTATAGTCGGCTCTGTCCTCTCTTGCACAGAGCATCAGTAGTGGCAGTCCAGTACAATTTATCATCCAGCTGCACTCCCAGGTATTTATAGGTCTGTACCCTCTGCACACAGTCACCTCTGATAATCACGGGGTCCAGGAGGTGCCTGGGTCTCCTAAAATCCACCACCAGCTCCTTGGTTTTGCTGGTGTTCAGGTGTAGGTGGTCTGAGTCGCACCATTTAATAAAGTCCTTGATTAGGTTCCTATACTCCTCCTGCCCACTCCTGATGCAGCCCACAATAGCAGTATCATCAGCGAACTTTTGCACGTGGCAGGACTCAGAGTTGTATTGGAAGTCTGATGTATATAGGCTGAACAGGACCGGAGAAAGTACAGTCCCCTGCGATGCTCCTGTGTTGCTGACCACAATGTCAGACCTGCAGTTCCCAAGATGCACATACTGAGGTCTGTCTTTGAGATACTCCACGATCCATGCCACCAGGTATGAATCTACTCCCATCTCTGTCAGCTTGCACCTAACGAGCAGAGGTTGGATGGTGTTGAAGGTGCTAGAGAAGTCCAGAAACATAATTCTTGCAGCACCACTGCCTCTGGCCAAGTGGGAGAGGGATCGGTGTAGCATATAGATGATGGCATCTTCAGTTCCCACCTTCTCCTGGTATGCGAGCTGCAGAATGTCGAGGGTGCAACGGACCTGTGGCCTCAGGTGGTGAAGCAGCAGCCACTCCACAACAACAGCAACAACATTTATTTATATAGCACATTTTCATACAAAAAGTAGCTCAAAGTGCTTTACATAATGAAGAATACAAAAATAAAAGACACAGTAAGAAAATAAAATAAGTCAACATTAATTAACATAGAATAAGAGTAAGGTCCAATGGCCAGGGTGGACAGAATAAACAAAAAAAAAAAAACTCCAGACGGCTGGAGAAAAAAATAAAATCTGTAGGGATTCCAGACCATGAGACCGCCTAGTCCCCTCTGGGCATTCTACCTAATATAAATGAAACAGTCCTCTTTGGATTTAGGGTTCTCATTGAAGGACTTGATGATGATGGTCATGTAGACTTCTGGCTTTTAATCCATCCATCATTTTTGGAGCATCATGATGCTTTGAGTAGGTGGTGGTGGCGCAGAAAAGAGAAGAGAAACAGAAGAGAGAGTAGGGGTCAGTACGGATTTTAGAACCACCATGAATAGTTATTATGATGAATTGAACATACAGAGTATCAGGATTAAGTTAAAGTGAAGTTATGAGAAGGCCATGTTAAAGTAATGTGTTTTTAGCAGTTTTTTAAAGAGCTCCACTGTATTTGCCTGGCGAATTCCTATT
The DNA here is from genome assembly GCA_026402145.1 of Polypterus bichir lapradei. NCBI lineage: Eukaryota > Metazoa > Chordata > Cladistia > Polypteriformes > Polypteridae > Polypterus > Polypterus bichir. Next base: position 42,163,854 of record JANRMT010028174.1, on the reverse strand, counting down.
GGCAGTCTATTCCAGATTTTAGGTGCATAAAAGCAGAAAGCCGCCTCACCACTTTTAAGTTTTGTTCTTGGAATTCTAAGGAGACACTCATTTGAGGATCTGAGGTTACGATTTGGAATATAAGGTTTTAGACATTCCGATATATAAGATGGGGCGAGATTATTTAAGGCTTTATAAACCATAAGCAGAATGTCAATCCTGAATGACACAGGTAACTAGTGTAGTGACATCAAAACTGGAGAAATGTTTACGGATTTTCTTTTCCTAGTTAGGATTCTAGCAGCTGCATTCTGCACTAGTTGCAAACGATTTATGTCTTTTTTGGGTAGTCCTAAGAGGAGTGCGTTACAGTAATCTATGGTCCATGGTCTTCATCACATGTGATGTCAGGGTGATAGGCCTGAAGTCATTCAGCTCACCAGGACGTGATACCTTTGGGACTGGGGTGATGCAAGATGTTTTCTAAAGCCTCGGGACTATCCCCTGTTCCAGGCTCAGGTTGAAGATGCGCTGTAGAGGATTCCCCAGCTCCAACGCACAGGCCTTCAGCAGTCGTGGTGATACTTCATCTGGACCCACTGCTTAGCTTGCACGAAGTCTCCTCAGCTCTCTGCTTACCTGAGCTGCTGTAATTGTGGGTGAGGATGTCTCTCCTATGCTGATATCAGCAGAATGATGGGTGCAGGATGCAGTACTCTGAGGTGAGAGTGGGTTAGGGTGGTCAAACCTGTTAAAGAAGTTGTTCATTTGGTTTGCTCTCTCCATGTCTCTCTCGATGGTGGCACCCCGCTTTGAGCTGCAGCCAGTGATGATCTTCATCTCATCCCACACTTCCTTCATACTGGGGGATTTTGGAGGAGTGACCACATCTACTTGAGGTGCGTTCAGCCCCCCTCTTCACAACGCGAGCATCAGAGATGTGAATTGTCTTGCGTCTAGCGAAAGCCTGGGGAAGAGGGGGGGTTTCGAGCGAAGCGAGCAGGGGGCGAACCCTCTAGTATATATATTAAATTAAAATTTTCATATTAAAATACTGTATATACATTTATTGAATAAAAATATCAAACAAAGGTAATTCCTTATCATTTTTAGTAAAAATTCAAAGTGAAAGATGTTTATTTATGTTATTACTAATATTGGTAACTAATTAATTAAAGGGACTGATATACTGACCATTTACAGGATCTTTAGACACTGGAGCTCATTTTCCGCTCTCACTCATCCAAGGCCATCAGCCCAATAGAGTTTTCTGCCACTCCTCTATTAGCCAACGTTGGCCTGTCTGAGCCTATTTAAACATTGGTTGTGTGCTCTGAGTTGGCTTCTAATGAGGTTTTTTTGGAAGAGGTTTAAATGAAAGGGAACAACTACTAAAAAAAATCAAAAATCATTATAAATCCTTTAAATCATAAAAGGAAAAAACCTCTTTGATCATTAGTCAGCAAGCAAGACAGCATCTCTTCTTTTATTACAGGGTTCATTTTATTATTCACTAGCAGAATACCCGCGCTTCGCAGCGGAGAAGTAGTGTGTTAAAGAAGTTATGAAAAAGAAAAGGAAATATTTTAAAAATAACGTAACATGATTGTTAATGTAATTGTTTTGTCATTGATATGAGTGTTGTTGTCATCTCTCTCTCTCTCTCTCTCTCTCTCTATATATATATATATATATATACATAGCAAAATACCCGCGTTTGGCAGCAGAGAACTAAAAAGAAAAGGAAACATTTTAATAATAACGTAACATGATTGACAATATAATTGTTTTGTCATTGTCATGAGTGTTGCTGGCATATATATATATACACTCACACACACACACATATATAAACATATATATATACACATCATATATACACACAAACACATATATATATACATATATACACATATATATACACACAAACACATATATACATATATACACATATACATATCTACATATATACTGTATATACACATATATATATATATATATACAAATCT
>JANRMT010028174.1:42124501-42142404 GCA_026402145.1 Polypterus bichir lapradei | reverse complement strand
ACAGGACTACTTTAACCTGGGGTTCTTTTTCCTGACTTTTTACAGAAGATTAAAGGCTCTGTAATATTTACTGTGCGGTACATGCTGTCCTTTAAAAAGTTACTGACATGAGTGATTTGGATGGGACTAAATTTACAGAATTCCCTCGGTGATAATTACTTTAAAACCCCTCCTGGTGTAAAACTAATCCCGTCCAAACAGGGCTTTTGTAATTGTTCAGTTCAGTACAGGATTAAACCAAATCTCTGTTAGGATGGGATAAGCTTTCAGGACATATGTCTATAAATCACTGTTACCACGCAGCATCAGTCATTTTTACCATGGATTTGTACAAGATAAGATTTGTCTGAAAAATGACAGAGATAGCCGTGCCTTTTATGGTTCTGCCTTGGCGTTACTTCAGATGAGCTGCACATGTTGTAGCTATGTAACTATTGGTCCTTCCCATAACAGGAAAAGCAACATGGTGGCAATCAGTGTAAGGTAGGGCTGTGAGTGGAGCAGAGCTGAAACTCTGTGCCTCTCCTCACTTTGGAGTAAATTACATTACATTTGGGATGGAATAAAGAGCTGTATGAGAAATGTCTTTCTGTCAAAGACTGGACAAAATGTTGAGAATGTATTGAATACCTGAAATGAAAGTACACAAAATCGCCCACTTGAACCATCTGAAGTGAGTTAACGTGGCTCACACAGAGAGTGGACGAGTTGTTGGGCTGCCTCCATTTTCCAGCAAAAATGCTCTTTTCACAGGAAATGATGGGATTTTACTGACCTGTCAATTCTTAGGGGACTTTTTTAACACGGTGGATATTTTTTACAGACGGTAAAAGAATCTGTATTATTTACTGGGATGTGAAAGTGTAAAATGTTACGTACATGAGCGATTTCGACAGGACTACAACAGCAGCGGTCCTCCAATAATCATTACTTTACAACACCTCCTGGTGTGAAACTAATCCCAACGATATGGGGCTACAGGGGTGCTTATGATCAATGATATCACGAGATGGATGAACTGAAACAGACACAGATGTGGAAGGAATCAAACTAGACAAGCAAAGTGAAAGGTGAGGGTGTGGTGGATGTGACAGTTCAAATCATCGATTCTACAAGCAAAACTACAGAACAGAAGGGGTCATCCTGCATCAGCAGGGTCTCTACCAAGATATGTTATAAAGGAAGCACAAGGAGAAGAACTCGGTGGTGGACAGCTAATTTTTATACTGCCATTACTGTGATTATTGTCTATATTGGTTGGTTAAGATGAAGACGTTAGGATCGCAACTGTACCACAACCTTGTTTACGTGTTTCTTCGTATAGTTCGCACATTTTTCTTTGTTTTATGTTTGTAGTTTCACCCCAGTCCCTTACCCTAACCTGTGTCTTGTGTCCACAGAGACCAGGCCTTGTTTATCATTAGGACTCTCCAGAGCTCCAGGGCCTCAGTTATTTCAGAAGGGTAAGTAGTGATGTACAGAGTGATACCGAATAAATGAGGGCAGACATGAGCCTGAGTGTTTTCACCTCACCTAAGGCTGTTGTTGAGTACCTTGAATGCATAAAAGATTAAATGCATTTAGAAAATAGATACTTGGGTATATCGTTATTAGTTGTGTGTGTGTGTGTGTGTTCAACAATGTTTTTTTTTTTGTGATTTCTTTTTACTACTTCCCCTGAAATAAAAAAGTAGCATACAAAGAAAGTCTTTTAATACCCTTTAATTGTCTGAGTACACCACAGTGGCACCTGTGGAGGAGAACAGGACTGAGTCTTGGGGTGCAGTTGGATGTTTGAGCCGAGCCTGGATGTTGGTGATGCACAATTGCCATTTCAGTCATTTTCATCAATGATGCTGCGTTCAAGTGCCACAGTTTAGTCAGCTTGTCACATGTGTTGCTTACATTTGTTGCCACATTATCTTGAATATTGCGGCTCCAAGGAAACAATTGTGAAATTGTAAAAGGTCATTCGGACTCCGACTCAGAACATTTTTTTCCTATTATGTGCAGGTACAGTGCCGACAAAGAATGGCAGCATTATTCCAGGACACAGTGTAGACATCATGATCACTGTACAGTAAAACTAAAGAAGCCAATAGGGCTTGAGAATTTTTCAGATACACAGTGCAGAAACATTTTCTAGCTACCACACAATCCTGAACATTTTCAATTGCCATTTAATCTAAAATTAATTGGGGTGAATAGCTACAATGTGCAATGAGAATGTGCAGATTACTTAGAAGAGCAAACCAGACTGGAAATGTAGCACAAAAACAAGTTGACACTAGAGAAAAATGTCCATATGTGCCAATACCTGATGCAGTGCAAAAACAAATACTGATTGTAAAAACTAAGTATAGATTGTAGTACAAATAGAAGAAGAAATGTCCAGACACAGCCAGAGAGAGCTTAACCAGGGTGAAGGATTTCACCGAGGTGGTAGGAGACAGCAAATGATCTTCTCAGCTGAGCGACCACTTGCTGAAGCCTGGCCTAGGAGACTTTGGTGGAAGATGTCAAAAGAGTGATCACTAGGGGGTGCCACTGAGCACAGAACACCAGACACATCTAAATCAAACACAGTTCCAATATTGCATGCTGAAAGCAATTCTGAGGCACTTGGAAGCTACACGCAGCAAAAAGGTTTTTTCTCACAGCCTCCCCCGGCAGCAACCGAGTACCTCGAAGGTGGTCACCCTTCCTCACTACAATTCCCATGTTACAATGTCGATGTCTAAGGTGGGAGCAAGCCAGAGTAGTATGTCCCCTTGTCATGCTGGATGATGAATTGTTCACAATATCTAACCTCCCCTAGTCCAATCATTAATTGTTCATATCAACTAGAATAAAAATCGAGGATCATCCCAGCTGGGTTGTACCTCCATGTTTCTGAAGACTTTTCATTATGGCCTTCCAGCCAGGTAGAAGATTATCCCCTAGCCCATCCTCTCTGGCACTTACAAAACACTCTCAATAATCGCTGAGTAGAAGTTCAACAAGATGTGTTGTGAACTTCTCAAGCTGACGTAAAAAAGAACAGTGTTTTCTGGGCTTTTCTGGTGATGAACTTGACTTGCACATCCCATTTCAGCATGTTTGTGGTAGTGGTGGTTAAGAATATAAATGACTCAACCTCAGATACAGCCTGGCCATTAATTTCCAGAGGAAGGCAGCTAGAGGTTGAATGACAGAAATCCACCCACATTTCCACTCTCTCGGCTGCATTCAGTTGCAGGTTTTTACTTCCATACCATGCAGTAAGACAGCCCACTTCTCTATGATAAATGATCTCATCATTGTTGGAGATGAGTCCCACCACAATTATGTCATCTGCAAACTTAAAGATTTTGACAAATTTGTCTGCAGTCATGCAGTCACTTGTGTACAGTGAAAACAGAAGTGGGGTTCCTGAACTAATTAACATCAGGTCAGACGGGTGTGGACTCAGCCTCACATACTGCTTTCTGTTAGACAGGAAGTTGGTGATCTTTTGGCACATGCTCAGGGGTACAGCTGGATGAGTTAGTTTGCTGTGGAGCAGGTCTGGAACAAGTCTAGATGTTACAGAATGCATTGAAAGAGCAGATTAACTTTATCCTCTATTTAGCAATTTTCTCTATAAGCAAACAGCAAAGGGTCATAGAGGGGGTCTGCGATTGACTCCAGATAAGCCACCATCAGACATGCAAAAGCTTTCATAACTGCTGATGTCAGAACTGTTTAGGTCCAATGATTCTGTCTCTTTTGGGAACTGGGATAATCATAGCCAAGCTAGGCTAAGACCTTCACTAATCTGGCCAGAAAAGGCACACCCCAAATTAGCCAGTCTCCAACTGTTATATTCTGGGTTCAGCCTACATAGGCCTAGAAAGGACAGCTGATTTTAAAAGTTAAACATATAAAGAAAGATCCAAAACATAACTAACAATTCCTCCTAAGGTATATAAATTGTTACATTTTGGCTTGTAAGCACAAGTCCCATTAGAAATCTTTGTAAATGAAAGGTTATTAACAAACAAAGGTTATCAAAATGCTCAAAAGAGTAAAAAAAAAGGGTTTATCAAAAAGACAATCCAATGTTAAACCTATCCCAATACACAGTACAAAGCAAAATGAAGAAACAGCCAAAAAATCCACAAACCAGTGATCACGAATGAAAAATCAATGCTTACATCCCCTCCAAAACTAACTCAAAGCACTGCTGCCAAGTCCTTCTCTTTGGCTGTTATATAAAGCCTGGAGGAGGACCCAGAAGCAGTGATGTCATAGTGACCCCACCCCCTGGGGCTCCTCCCACAAACTGCAGGAGCAGCACATTTAATGAGACAAAGTACAAATGATAAGTGCAAAGTGACGGGCAGAGATGAAGAGATCATACTGGTTGAGTATCCCAAATCCAAAAATCCAAAACTTTTTGAGTGCCATCATGATGGCACAAGTGGAAAATGCCACATGAGGGGTCTCATTTATAAAATTATACTTGGATTCAAGCATGAGAATATGCTTACACCAAAAAGTAGATTTGTGAATAACGTATTTAAGGATTTATTCTTTCATTATACTTTCAGAAGCTTAGAGTGTCATGAAAGATAACATAACTGACAATCCTGTGGGGAGCTAGTGGAGTAGGGGGTATCCAGCTAAGTCAAGAAAGACAGTCAATAAGCTTTGTCCCCAGTGAAGTGACACAATAACAATAAAATAAAAGAAAATAACAATAAAATTGCAGATGACTAGTGCATGAATGAAATGTCACTGCTTACAGTTAAGCAAAGGCAGCTTCATTCTCACTAGGTGCCTTTATTGCAATCTGAGTTCTGTAAATTTCTTCGATTACCTTAGGATAACCAAACACTGCTGAAAATTGCCTTTTTATGTTGTCATTTTACATTTGATAAAACTGAGTTATGTTTTATTCGTGTAGACAAATACCATATGAAAACTAAATGCAACACCTCATCAGTCAGTTAATGACTTCCAGCAGAGTGGGCAGGATGGAGTGAAGCTTGGCTGAGATATTCCTGAGATGTCAGCCATTTTCCTAAGAAGTGACAACAGGTATCAAATATAAACTGACAAAAAAACACTTCAGTGCAAATACGCAGCATAGGCCCTCTTAAAGGGGATCTAAAATACAGCCTGTGCATCACATTCTTTTAAGGTTTAATATATTTCTCATGTCGATGCACATTATAATAACGGTTCCTTTACATTAATTATATGTGTGAGTTGTCATATAACTGGTTTGCCTGCATTCCCCTACTTGATCAAGGGTGTCCCCAAGATGTCTCGTTATGTGTAAACAAATATTCCAAAATCTGAGAATATCCGAAATCCTGACTACTTCTGGCCCCAGGCATTTTGGATTAGGGATATTCAACCTGTATCTCAATATGAACAAAAACAATAAAACAGAGAATAAACCCAAGCCAGGGAAAAAGTCCTGAGTGCAGCATGATAATGTGCAGCACTATTCTTCACCGCTAAAGATGGCGGGGCCTCGTCAAAGCTAGTTTGATTTGTTCATAAGTATGGATCTGGAAGTGGGTAGATGAAAAGTAATTAAAATTCATTTTAAAAGAAAATTTTTGGAAGTTTATGTGCTCGTTCCTTTTTTTGGAATTGCCATAACCCAATACTCACCCGTTTATGACTTTTTATATAAACAAAGCCCCTTTTCATCCTTTTTTCATCATCAAAATAAAAGCAACACCCACTGTCATAACTCAAGCAGTATGCCTGTATTTTTTGGAACAGTTATGCGGTATGGAGAAGATATAAAATATCAGCTTGCTAGATATGGGACATACTGCTTCACATGTTTTGGAAATGTCAGGATTTACCATTTAGTTCATGATGTGTTGTGTAGATGTAACTATGAAGAAGCATGCAGAGGGTTTGCAGTGAAAATGGATTGCCGCATGTGTTCATATGGGAATTCCTGCTGTGTTACATTTTCTTCCAGCTGTGGCACATGGCATGTAACAGAAAAATAAATAAAAAAAATTATTTAGCTTCATGAAAAATTGAGTGTACTGAAAATACTAATAGGAATTCTGTTCAAACGGCTCAATTTCAATTTAGGAAACCTCTGTGGTTCCTTTTTAGTAAAGTAAGGAAAACAAATAAAGCTGTTTTTTCAAGGGGCCACAAATTCAAAGCAATAGACTCCTCATATGAAATCCCACAAACATATAAACATTTAAATGTGAGGCAAAATGAAAAACTGCAAAGCAGGAACCACAAATAAACAGGAGTGTGACACTGGGCCAGTAATCCTAATGTGTGCATGAGTGTGTGTTTGTTACATGTCAGCAGTTGTCACACGCACCTACCTTGAATACAATTTCAGGGCTTTTCAAGTTGTAATTCCACCCCAAGCCAAGTGTCGGTGCTGTTGTGTAACGCCTCTCCTCTTCTTTCCTCTGCAGATCTGGAAACCAACATCTCAAGGGCATGTGACGTCATTTCTGGATCAAAATACTTGAGGGTTGTGGGTCATCAGGAGCTAATCCAGCAGCTTCAGGCACATAAAGTGAACAGGATGCAGTGCTCCCTCCTACAAATATCCACTCTGACACATACACAGGGCCAATTTGGAATCACCAGTTGACTTAACATGCATATTTGAAGGATACAGCAGGAAGGAGTACATGGAAGAAAACTCAAGCAGTGAGAACTTACCAGCTCCAAAAGTTTCAAACTCAGGATATTGGATACTTGACGCTTCAGTGCTAAGCACTGGCAAAATAAATAAATAAATAAATAAATAAGAACCACACAACGATCAAGTAAATCAATAGTATAATGAAATAAATACAGAAGAAACAATCACCAGGTAAGAACCTCACAGGAACAATATACAATTTGCAGGACAGGACAACCTAAACTCTACCTGTCAAGATCAGACATACAATTTTCAATTTTTCCAACTGTGCCTTGGCCTTTAAAAATTATTTATGTATAGTTTCTGGAGCTTTGACGGGCATGGACATATTTATTTTTGTTCCCATATGTTTCTACCAGTGTTAAATAAGCCTGATCTTGTGCCACTGTAGGGTACAATGTAGTCAGACCTCCCCAGTTGAGCCACAGGTTTACATTTAAAGGCATTTAATATTTGAATACAGCAGGTCCAGCTTATCGTGTCCACAAATGGGACATGGCACATATTGATAGAAGTTTGTTCCTTCCTAGGTTCCACTGCTTACAGTCTCCTGCATTCTAGGGTCAGAATGATTCATCATCCGAGTGTTAGTAACAGAGTGAATTGTTTCTGTTGCTGAGGTAATAAACATTAATAAGGATGCTGTAAGTTATCTCCCTAGGTGATAACATGGATAAAGCAGTCAGTATTTAGTGTCTAGATTACACTTTTTAGTTTTAATTGTAATTTACTCACTTATTTACCATTGCTCTTTTATACAGATATTCAGGTCTCCACTGCCATTGTATCAGATGAAACTCGTCCACAATAAAATAGAGAATGGATTAAAATGTTAAAGCCAATTCTCTGCAGCTCACAAAGTGCCACAGTGGCTGAATTTTCGTGACTTCACATGAGATGTGACAGTTAATACAACTTATTTATAAGCATTAAGCATGCTTAAATGTCAAGGAAGTAATCGTCATAATTTATGCTTTAAAATTATTTTAAAAAATATCCAAAAAGCAGACTGTAGAAATGTAGGCTACAAATAATGTTATATAAGCAAAATGAAATAAGATGAAATTAACCTACTGCATTCAGGCATTTAAAAAAAAAAGTTTAAAGGAGATAAACACTTCTGGCACCCTAAAATGTTTTCTAGGCCATATAAATCTAAAGAGGAATGTGTAGCTTGAAATAAACACTTTGATGTCTACTATATCCACAGTACCTATGGAATTTTTAGTTAATCCTTACAGTATATATAATTTGATACTATCCGTATGTATGGTGTTCGCGTCAATACCTCGACTCAATACAAGTTAGGACCATGCAATGGGACTCTGCCTCTGTAGTTAGAACATAACGTGGCAAACGCGGACGCAGTATTGCATAATTGGCTGAGAATGTTCGAATGCTTCAGTGACGCCGCTGGATGGCCGAGAATAGTAACTTGGTGTTAGTTCAAGCAGATAACAGTAAGTTTGGATGGTTTTTGGAACGTTGCTTTGGTGGGGCGTACTTTCCAGGACTAACATCGTCAACTGACTTAAACCCTTCGACAGCTCCGGAACCGTAAGTAATTTAGAACGTATCGCCATTTGCTTGGTACGTCGAAATCTATCTTTGGGCAGTTCGGTTTTGGCATCTGTCCTTCTGACATCTATTGGCAAACTGAGTAATGACGGCTGGGTATTAAGAATGGTCATTGTTTAAATTTAGCCGATCTCAGATCTAAAATGACCACGCCAACATAATTATTACTTCGACTCTGATTAGAGTCGTAAAATACGGTTTGTTTTGAAAATTTGTTTGCCGGAAAAAATCAAATGAGGTGCGCCGAAGAGCTGAGATCACGTCTTGCAGCCCCATTTAAACAGGAAGCTCTACATTACATCGGCCGAAAAGGTCTATTTTAAGCACAAATCAGTGCCATGATTTTATTACAAGTTTATTTATATATATATATATATATATATATATATATATATATATGATGCCATAACAGAATAAATTATTAAACCATAAGGAAAAGGATTGAATGAAAACGAAATGCAACTTAAAGCTGAAAGCGTAGGCCTTTGTCTAATCATAGAAAATTACATTGGTATCTTCTCTAAGGTCTGAATGAGGTAAATGAGTAACAAACACCCCTGTAGAAATTGGGGATAAACTAATGGGGAAGCCCATACACTCCATCCGATGAAGAGGTGCTAAGATCGCTAAGATCAGTAGGACACCCTGCAAAACACCCCTCTTAACAAAACGGTTTTCTTTGTAATAGGAGAATCAACATGAGTCAGTAATTACTTTTGGTGTTAGTTGATTGGAGGAGGTAATAAAGTTTTGCATATTAAGATTCAGATGATGTGACGTGTTAGATGAGGTAATGGTAATTAGAAGCCATATAAAAAATTATGAATTATTTGATGGATTGCTCAATCCATAGATGGAGACATTTGTGCATAACTATGTGCAAATAAAGAAACGTTCTACACTCTCACCTGGGCACAGTGACTGCCTTCTTTGAAGATGGAAGAAAGTGTTTTCCACGACACATCCAACTTACCTTTTCTCCTTTTTGTGTCTGAGGTAGGAGAGAGCACTGAGATTCTGGTTGACTTTGAAGGCTGGACGAAGGGCAGAATTTTGTCGCACAACAGAACACAGATGACATGTTGTTGGAGGACCAATGCCTCTTTGAAAGAGATAGGAGGGAATCTTACCAAATCAAGGATGGTGTTTTGCTGAAAGGAGGTGCATATCCTAAAATGGACATTGTGCAACAGATAAATGACATGTACTCATTAATGAGTGATCAATAAGTGATCAGTGAGAAGTTAGAAATGATGAGTGATGACTGACAGATGATGAAAAATAAATGAGTGAGAAGTGACAAGTGAAGCTCTAGAATAGACACCATACACCATTTAAAATATTTTCTACATTTTATGTTGTTTAGATAAACATTACTTACTATTGTATGACTCAGATGCACATGATTGAATTATCTAAGCATGAAAGGCATCTTCAGCACCATACAGTAAGATTCTGAAGTCCTAAGGGGAGCCTGAAGGGCACTGTGACTGCAAGAACTACTGCATCAGCATTAAAACTAGCTCATCTCATGTGTGTAATATTTTCTTTTCAAATTTCCGGTCGCCTTTTTACCCAAGCTCGTGTAGATGTTCCTTTGAATGTGGCAGTAATGGTGTTTCAGAGTGACACGGCCTTCCCTCTTGCAGACAATGTGTCAAGTGTAAAATATTTAATGCAACTCAAATCAAGCAGTACCAAGGAACAGAAGACGAGTCAAGGTTCGGACACCCACAAAGTAATTCATCTTGGCAAGCAGAGTTAATATTTAAAGAGTTCATTATTCATACAAATCTTAGCCTCCGCTGCTGCCTTATCTCTTAATTATCCCAAATCCAATGAGACATGGTCACAGAAGCTGTCTTCTTTGCTTTTTCCAACAGCAAAGTGAAAAATCTGTTGCCCTTGAATAATAAAAAGTCAACAACAGAAAACATTCTCATTGAGAGCGTATAGCAAAATATAAAAATCAGGCTGGGGGCCTTAAAATTTAAATATTAGATAGCATATCAGCCCATTGCTCATATTGTAAAATATAAACTGATTGCTACCAGCTATGCAAAAACGAATTACATTTAGGATTCCACAAGAAGAAGACATTGATCTTAGAAGAGCTGATCACCCCCTAGTCAACTCGTATTTGTAAAATATTCTGTAGTAAAGATGTGAAAGAACCCAAATTATTATTATTGACTGCATGACTTGGTAAGTTGCTCAGTGCTTTAGCACTTCTCTGAATCATAAACATTTAGTTGACATTTACCATAAAGCAACTTCCATCTGTGCCCTGTGTTTTTCTTGAAGTTGGTATTTTGTATCAACAGCTGGCATCCACTATGCTTACTCCCCTCACAATTTTATCATGCGACCTGTTAAGCTTCTGTCACACTACAAAGCTTTTCCTGTGATTTTCAGTCATAGATATCACTTACATTATCATAGTTGTGTAGTGTAACATCTACTGGGACTCGGTCATTGCTCTATGTGACTTACCATAAGAGGTCAAGCAGGTTTGTTTTTGTTGCTAGTCACAGAGGTGGGCTCTTGTGTGTTCACAACTAGGGAATCCATTCCTGGGAATTTGGGAATCCTGCATGTCATTCCTGGGAATCCTGGGCACCCGGGGATGACACAGTGCACGGGCATCTCACATGTGAATGGTTTTAGAATGACCGACACTTATTTTTAATAAAACTACTGCAATATGTTGACACCAATAAAAGACTAACCTTATCTACAAGTAGTTCATGCTGTCATATACAGTAAGTACATGCATCTAATTAGTTGCGGTAATAAGAGCGTAGAAAGCACAATGTGTTCAGCGTGCGGTCATCCAGGTGAGCGCGCAGCTTCGTGCAGAGTACGTCAGCCACTGAGAAAGCACGCTCTGCCACCACTGAAGTAGGCAGCACAGTCATCAGATACTGATACACTTGTTCTAAACAATGCTCGCGCTTGCCATTGCTCTGAAACAACACCATTTCAGATTTTACTGATGCATCCAGTTTCTTGTCATCATTCTGTGATGGCAAGTTTCTTGGCACAGACACTGCGGATGCAACAGACTGATGCATTGCAATTTCAAGTTGCTGTTCAAAGTTGTTGTCTGACAGACGTCAATGAAGTCTGCCCCATCCTGGCATTCGTGATCTGCAGAGTACAGACTCCTCCCAGTCCACTGTGCTCAGTCTTAGTGGGAGCCGGGAGACTGATTGCTGCTGGTCTGTTGTTGACTGAATTAATCGGCAACACACTACACTGTGGGCCAAAAAAACGTGCCACTTAATTATTTTCTCTATTTTTTCTGTAACTCTGTTATTTCTTGATCGATTTTTACACTTTTACATGCTATATATGCAAGCTTGGCCATTCCTGGTTTCCCGGGAATTGCAGCAGTTTCATGTCCAGGAATCCCGGGCTCCCGATTACCCTGTTCACAACCTATGAAAGCTTAGCCAGAAGTACAACATGTACAATACAACAGAAAATACATAAAATAACTGGGTTTTTCCAAACACACAAATACACGAAAGGCTTATTTATCTGACATCTTGTGTTTGGTGTACCACAAATGAATGTATAAAAGGAAAAAGTTGAGACAAGATGGTTACTGAACTTACCATTACCTAAAAAAAATATGTGTACAACCTCCAATGGTGCCAAGAAGCACATTAATTAGCTGTCAAAATTCGGTGACATTCCACTATGTTCATGCTGAAATGTCACAAGGGAGTCATGTATTCCGCCATTGTAATGACTACGCAGGAAGAAATAGTCATAGGTGGTTTAATGTTAAGTTTCAGGATATGAAATCAGAAAAGCAAGCTAAGGAGTAAGTCAGTAAGTAAGAAATCTGGCATTGAAGTAGTGAAGCAGAAATGTGAGTCAAAAAAGGACATAGCGAGAGGGTCTGGAGCCAGGAAGTCAGCCATATCACCTGCACTTCAGAACAGGTCATCCTACCTGAAGCTAAGCATGTTTGGGCCCGGCCAGTACTTGAATGGAAGACCACCTAGGAAAAGCATGGGCTGCTTCTGGAAGAGGTGCTAGTGATGCCATCAAGGGACACATACCCTGTGGTCTGAATGTAGATCCTAATATCCCAGAGCAGTGACAGGAAACTGAGCTGTAAATATGATCGCCTTCTTTTGGATGAGATGTAAAACAGACATCCTGACACTCTCTGTGGTCATTAAAGATCCCTTGGCATAATTTGTAAAGAGTAGGGTGTATCCCGATGTCCAGGCTAAATTTCCCACCATGGCCTAATCATTCTGCCCCCCTAAACATCCCCTTTCTCTAATTGTCTCTCTCTCTCTCACCACTTCACCACCAAACAGCTAATGTGTGGTGAGCATACTGGTACAACAATGGCTGCCGTCGCATCATCCAGATGGATGCTACCACTTACAGATGGCTGAAGTGGCTCCTGACTCATTGAAGCGCTTTGAGTAGTGAGAACAGCGCTATTTCAATGAAAAGAATTATTATTATTGCTATTACTGTTTATGAATCGATACGAGGGACAAGAGTCAAAGACAGGAAACCAAAATAAGTTAAAGCCAAGAGATCAAATTAACATAACAAGTCACATGCCAAGTTCTTTGAAATAATCTGAATAATCAAGGTGATTTGAAAGTGTGGGATGCCGACCTTTATCCCATCGCAGCAATGATGTCACAGGATGCAAACCTCCAATCATTAAGCCTAGTATGGCATCTTGGGAGAATAAATTAATAAAGAAATGTTCATAAATACACACCAGAACAAGAAATAAATGAAAGCACCAAATTTGTTCACCTTAGAAACATCGGAACAGACAGCTGAAAGAGATTTTGAGGACAAGGTATTATAAGTTGAAGCCTGTCATAACCTGGCATTCTCACAGCAACAAAATCAAGTGACTACAGTCATTATGTGTGTCGTGCTCTCTGTCTCAAAGTTTTGTCGCGCCAGGTTTAATCTCTGCTCAGGCTCAATTGATTCATCTCCTTCAGTCATTCATACCCGACAGTTCTGGACTCAGTCTTGTAGTTTATGTTCTCTAGTGCTAATGCCTTTTTTTTTTAATAACAAGGTCTGCCACCAGTCTAAGATGGCTTGAAGTCTATGTAATCAACATACATCCCATTACTAATGTGTGCAGTGCAACATGCAGTGTACTGTATGTGTTTCTGTTATATGCTATTTGGTATGGGATTCATTAAAGCAATGTTAATGTTTGTGATGTAGCATCTATTGGAATGACAAAGCAATGCATAGAGACATAGCAACCAGATGGACACATAGACACTTGTCCTTTTATTAAGGTTACCAAAACTGCATACAGTATTCTAAATGTTACTTCAAAGGTTCATTGTGTAGATTAAGAATAATATCTCTTGACTTGTACTTCCCATTTTGTCAGTGATATTGTAGTAACCAGTACAAATAAGAAACACAGGGGCAAATGGCTGATAGAGCTTTTCATAGGTTTTTACTCTTTTACATTTCTGTACTACCTGAACCATATTATTATCTCCATTATTTAGCCCAGATAGGCTTGTGGTGGCTCAGTAGTTTTCACAGACAGCAGATTCCAGCCAAAGCGATGATAAAATGCCCTCGACTGATGTGCTGTTGTTAGTTGTTGGTTGTGGATGGCTAATTGTAATTTAATGCAAACTTCTTCAAAGAAGTACCCAATGGATATTTAAAATGTGTGCTAATGTCTAAAGCTAAGAATGTTGGCTGTATCTGTCCTTGATGGATAAGCAGATCAGTGTGGCACTTTGCTGATAAATGACATTGTCAGAGAAATACTAAATCATGATCTTCAGATAATGCAGCCCTGTTTTTAGTGTAATAGAAATCCTGAGTGCATATTTATTAACTCTATGCATAATGTGTCACAGAGCCAAGGCTAGAGAGTTTGTTTCCGGATTCAATTCTGCATAAGTTCATTTGTTCCCATGATTTACGTTTATGCACTTGAACAACATACATGCTACAACTACAAGGGAGCAGGAGAGGCAAGCTGCTGTAGCTGAGGTTCATGGGGCCATTTGAGCTGATTCTATAGACAGAAGCCACTGCAGTGATTCACTATGTTACGGCAGGATTGGCTGCCCAATGAGTAAAGGAAGAAAACAGAAAAAGCAGGGGAGCTGAAGTAACCAGTCTCAAGGTATATTTGAAACTGCCCACTGGTCTCTAATTAGAATCACACAGAATATTTAAGCTTGACAATTCTCCATAGCAAAGGTTTAGAAATTTTAAAACTCTGTACAGTGTGCTGCATTCAAGATATTGCCACAGAAATTTAACTTTCCTAAACACTACCCTTGAAGATAAGGGTGCCAAATGTGTAACAAAATTGATGCACTAGGAGCCAGGCTGTTTCATGTGAACAGGAAAATACAACAAGACAGAAGGTGTGTTTTTTAGGAAAACTGACAGTACCAAAGAAATCAGACACAAGTAAATTCCTGCTGCTCTTGGGCCTACCAAAATGGAAATGAACTCCACTCTGCATTGGGGGTTAGGGGGGCAGGGGTACCTCACCTCTAAAGTCCATCTCCAAAATACCACATGAATGTGTTACCTTCTCAAATGCTTTTTCTTTCACAATCCAGATGTCTCTTCATCTTGCCAGTGTCTTGGGGTTAAGCTTGTGAGAACAGGGACACCAAGCTAAAATTCACATTTAGAGCTTTCTGCCAATACAGTACACCCCTAAAATTCACGGGGGTTCCTAGAGAACTATGAAAAACCGCAAATATTGGATGTGGTTAAAAAATGCCTTTTAAATGCCTATTTTTATAGTTTAAACCCTAAATACAGTATGCCCCCAAAGCACTTTAATTTTATTGCAAACTCAGCTTAATACCTTAATACATTACCTAAAACAGAATGTAAAGGTAAACCCGTATACTGTACAGTACTGTACTGCTATGTCTCCCGCGGTGCTAGAATATAAAATATCGATGTCACAGCTATACCTACTGCAATTCATGCAAGCGTGTTTTCTTTGGTATGCACTGTCATTTTCTTTGTTATAAGTAGAGTTAATACAAAAAAATTTCATTTAATTAAAATACAGTAAAATGTACGGGAACTCACCAATGATGAATGATATTGATGATGATGAAGTAGCTGTGCTGTACGTTGCTGAGGATTTAAAACCCCTCGGGTGGCGCCTCTTCTTCAGGCAGTTCAGGAGGACTCGTATCTTTGTACGGCTCTTCTTCTGGTGGGGTTTTGTGTTGGCTTTTCTTTATAGGTTTCAGGAACATTGTGATGGGAAGTTGCTACATTGTCTTCTGTAGCGAACTGCTGGTACAATTTCTGTGCCTTCTCACGGATGATGTTACCGTCCAAGGGGATGTTCTTCTTCCTGCAGTCGGTGATGCACAATGCTAAGGCAGATTCCATCCTGACGATATTTTTATTCCTTACGATGGTAACCTTTTTGGCACTATTACAGAAACTTACAGATGCGGTACTCCAGATCGCTGCTTTGTTCTTCTTTATGTAGCGTACAGTGCTTTCATTAATGCCATAGTGGCGCGCTACTGCAGCATAACTTTTTAGTTCCCGGAGCAAATCCAGTAGTACAACCTTCTCCTGGAGTGTTTTAAACTTCTTCTGGTGCTTAGGCTCAGAGCCAGAAGCCTTAGAAGGCGTAGGGCATTTCGGCGACATCTTGTGTGTTTAAGAATAACAAAATGAATACAATAACAAAATAGAAAACACGAGGACACTCAGCTGGAGACGAATCACAGGGCAGCAGTCAATCAGCAGCAAGGAGAAATAAATAACGCTCTCAGATTGGCTACTTTCACCATCCCAAACCGCGTTTCCCTCAGCAGTTGCTTCGTGTTCTCTCTACAGCACCGTATTGCCTCAAAAAAGGCCATAAAAAATTGTGAAGGATATTTGCTCTTTCCGCTAACAATTAATAGTTAGGTTCTAAGGAACAATCCGCGAACGACTGAGTCTGTAAACCCTGAACCGCGACTTTGTGGAGGTCTACTGTATATTTCTGTAAAGCTTTGTTCTAACACTTTATGATCCCAAACTGTTACCTTTTACATTTTGCTTGATTCACTGATAGATAGATAGATGGAGATAGATAGATAGATAGATAGATAGATAGTGCCGTTGACCAGGAGAAAACACAAAATTCAAAATATTTTTGGTGCCAAACAGGTTGCTTCTTTTAATAATGGTGTGGTCGGTAAAATAAACAGGCATGCTGTGGGATGAAACAAGACCAAAATGGCCTGAACCAAATGGTCAGAAACCTGAAACTCCTCCACAATATGTTGGGCGAAGCTCTGAAGAGTGCTCACTGCTTTAGGTTGTTGCTCTTTCCCAAATTGAGATGCATCCTTACAGGAGTGTCTCAGCTTGATAGTCCCCGGACCAGTAGGGGAAGAGTCAGTTGCCCAAATTGGGCATCTTCTTGGAACTCTGGGTGTAAAAATCATCGCTTCGTATCGCAGAGTAGCAGTGCATATCTTTAATAGATAGTGCTTTATTTGTTCCAACAGCAACATTTCACTTGAAAATAAGTGGACATTCACAAGAGGACTCATATGGTCGAGGAATAGCCTTTGAAAGGTCTTCATGGTGAGAGACTTTAAGGACCACTGGTGTGTAGTCATTAGGTGAGGAGGCACCTCTCTTCTTTGGAACAGGAGCAATGCAGAATGTTTCTCACAGAAGAAGCACTTTTTGGAGCTTTAGTGAAAGACTGAACAGGTGAAAGAGAACACCACAAAGTTGGTTATCATAGGCCTTATCAAGCTGAGGACAGTTTCCGTTTGGTCCCATGAATTTTCTCCTCAGTTGTCTTCTCACATGGTTCTCAGTTATTGACAACCCATACTGATGGTTAGTATTTGACTCATCACTGGCCATACGAGTAGAAGTGGTAGGGTCTGGGGGGGTTGGCCATTAGAAAAGGGTAGTGGTGGATGAAACAAAAATCTTTTAAAAAGATGCTTATGTTAGGTTAATTTGTGACACTAAATTGGCCCAGTATGAATGACTGTGCCATGTCACGAATTGGCATCATGTCTAGTTAGTTGTTTTCTTGCTAGCAGGCTTCCACTCTTCACAATCCTGTAGTGGACGAATAGGGCTCTGAAAATGGATTCACAAATTCGCAATAATTAATGTAATGTCTATGACCAAAGGCCACCAAATCCACAGTGGTGACAATCAGCTTCACATGAAGTGCAACAGACAACTAAAATAAGTGTTAACTGACATCTCATGAAGCATATACTGTATATAGTGCACTCACTGAGCAAATTTCTTAGGACCACTACATGTAGGATCTCCTTTGCTCTCAAAACAGCCTCGTTTTTTCACGACATGGTTTCAACAAGATGTTGCAAACATTCCTTTGAGATTCTGCTCCATGTTGACATGATTATAATTCCTGCAGATTTGTCAGCTGCACATTCATGCTGGGAATCTCCTGTTCGCCTGAAGATAGCTAGATAAATAGATAAGGCACTATATAACAAATAGATAGATAGATAGATAGATAGATAAGGCACTATATAACAGATAGACAGATAGATAGATAGATAGATAGATAGATAGATAGATAGATAGATAGATAGATAAGGCACTATATAACAGATAGATAGATAGATAGATA
>JANRMT010028174.1:42063648-42089501 GCA_026402145.1 Polypterus bichir lapradei | reverse complement strand
TATATATATATATATATATATATATATATATATATATATGACAGCAACACTCATCACTCACAACAGTGACAAAACAATTACATTGACAATCATGTTACGTTATTTTCAAAATGTTTCCTTTTCTTTTTCATTGCTTCTTTAACACACTACTTCTCCGCTGCGAAGCGCGGGTATTTTGCTAGTTCTTACATATAGTGTGGTGGTATGCATGTGTTGCATTTGGATCAAGTACCGCAAACGTATATAGCGGCCATTGTTTATTTGGTGAAACACAGCATTTAAAATTGTCAAGTGAACCATATTGCATTATATTATGCTTGACAGTTTAAAATTACAAACACAGAATTACCAAAATCGAATAATAATAAGCAATCAATGCTTATATTTGATTGAGTTTTAAAGAAAATTCCAAAACTTTTTGCATGTTTTCATCAAATTCGTTCTTTCTAATTCATTCTTTGTCTTGAGTGTCAATGGCTGATTGTCGTCCTTGTAACATCCACATATCTGCAGGATCGAAGCATGTGAGTGGAAGGCCAACTAATCGTGTGAAAAGAAGCGCGGAGACAGTGCTTGTCAGTAATGAGGCTCTCATTAGAGTAACAATTAGATTAATTTGTGAAAACCTGCTTTCATACTCACTTGATGAAACTGGAGTACAACTAAGACTCAGCACACAACTGATTATAGAATCATTTAATATTTAGTTGATGCCACGGCCGATTTTCACGGCCGAGGTGCCAGTATTTCATACCAGCGTGTACCGTCACAAAAAAAGCCCTGCATATAGCTAATGTGTAATTCAATATTTATTTCAGTATTTCTTGCACCACCTTGTATTTTGTATGCATTTGTTTACATTCTCGTAAAGACTTTGTGTCTTATATTCCACTCAGGTGTGTACTTAACATGTCATGTAGCTGTGCTTGAAGAGGTGTAAAACATGGAGGATAATTCCATGTATGTGAGCATAAGAGGCCAATAAATATGATTCTGATTTTGATATTTTGGCCTACCACATAAGCCTGCCCTTTGAGTTGGAGGTGAGGCTATCTGGTCTGAGGCCAATCCAGTAGGCCCAGGCGAGTATTAGGACATGTGTTCCTTTAATATGTTAAATTTCTTTTTAATTCTTTTGTGGCTTACTCCACTTTTTCTGGAAGGAAAAAAACAGTAAGCGTGGTGAATGGGTTCAGATGAAAGCTTTGTCAGCTGTTTTAAGTAGATACAAAAGGATTGATTTAAAAGGATGTCAATATGTCTGACCTCTGTGAAATTGTTAACCTTTTTTATATACATTTTGTTCTTTTTTAAATGTATGAAACCGTGAAAGGGCAAATCTAATGTTTTCTTGTGTAAACATGACTGAACAAAAAAAATAACCTTAACCACCCTGGCGTCCTACATTTTTAGATGTGATGCTGCTATTACAGCTCAGGAAGGAAAAGAAAATCATGGAGCACAAGAAATTAATAACTTGTGGGTACTCCTGATTAAAAATATCACCTATCAGCTGATCCAGAGGGTAGTCGCACAGAGCCAGATGTAAAATAAACTGCTCAAAAAAATTAAAGGAACACTTTGAAAATACATCAGATCTCAATGAGAAAAAATCCTGCTGGATATCTCTACTGATATGGACTGATGTGGTAATGTGTTAGGAGCAAAAGGATGTCACATCATTTGATGGAAATGAAAATTATCAACCTACAGAGGGCTGAAATCAAAGACACCCCGAAAATCAAAGTGAAGAAATGATGAGGCAGGCGAGTCCATTTTGCCGAAATTTCATTGTAGCAGCTCCAAATCATGGGGACAACTCTACAAATCGTACTCAGTAGTTTGTATGGCCCCCATGGGCTTGTATGCATGTCTGACAATGTCGTTTTTTTGGGCACGATCCTAATGAGACGATGGATGGTGTCCTGGAGGATCTCCCCCCAGATCTGGACCAGGGCATCACTGAGCTCCTGGACTGTCTGAGGTGCAACCTGGTGGCATCGGATGGACCGAAACATAATGTCCCACCCAGAGGTTTTCTATTGGATTTAGGTCAGGTGAGCGTGGGGGCCAGTCAGTGGTATCAATTCCTTCATCCTCCAGGAACTTCCTGCATACTTTTGCCACATGAGGCCGGGCATTGCTGTGCACCAGGAGGAACCCAGGACCTACTGCACCAGCATAGGGTCTGACAATGAGTCAAGGATTTCATCCCAATACCTAATGGCAGTCAAGGTGCCGTTGTCTAGCCTATAGAGGTCTGTGCGTCCCTACATGGATATGCCTCCCCAGACCATCAGTGACCCACCACCAAACTGGTCAATACTGAACGATGTTACAGGCAGCATAATGTTCTCCACATCATCTCCAGACCATTTCACTTCTGTCACATGTGCTCAGGGTGAACCTGCTCTCATCTGTGAAAAGCACAGGGTGCCAATAGTGGACCTGCCAATTCTGGTATTCTTTGGCAAATGCCAATTGAGCTCCACAGTGCCAGGCAGTGAGCAGAAGGCCCACTAAAGGACGTTGGACCCTCAGGCCACCCTCATGAAGTCTGTTTCTGATTGTTTAGTCAGAGACATTCACACTGCTGGTGTGCCTGCTGGAGGTCATTTTGTAGTGCTCTGGCAGTGCTCATCCTGTTCCTCCTTGCCCAAAGAAGCATCTACCTGTCAGTCCTGCCGAATGGTTAAGTACCTTCTACAGCCCTGCCCAGCTCTCCTAGAGTAACTGCCAGCCTCCTGGAATCTCCTCCATGACCTTGAGACTGCGCTGGGAGACATAGTGGCCTCCACCTGTTAAACCATTCCTGTTTTGGGGGTCATCTCATTGTTGCCCCTCTAGTGCACCTGTTGGTAATTTAATTAACACCAAAGCAGCTGAAACTGATTAACAACCTCCTCTGCTACTTAACTGACCAGATCAATAGTCTAGAATTTTCATTGACTTGTTGCTATACTCTGATTATAAAGTGTTCCTTTAATTTTTTTTGAGTAGTATATACTGTATATACAGCATGTCTGGAGATAGCAAGTCAAGTCAAGTTGGGGAGCATGCACTGGTACAGTGCGCTACCACGCCCACAACACGACTAAACAACTTAGGATCCAATTTGGCAACCCGCCAGGCAGACACGCGATCCAGTCCCGCCATCCGGAAATTACCCTCTATCTGCTGCAGCCAGGTGTTACGTAGGTGAACCCCTTGGCCAGGTCCAGCCACTCAGGTCCCCAACAATGAGGATCTTATGAGCCGGATAACCCTCGGGGAAACTCGCCACATGACCGTAGTGCCATAACTGACGCTCCCTCACAATGCAGGTAATGTGCCTCATTCGACACAGAGTCAAACCAACGGTACCCAAGGATTTTCCGGAGAGACACAGTACCAAAGGAGTCCAGTCTTCGTCTCAGGTCACTGGATAGCGTCCATGTCTCACAACCATATAGTAAGACAGGAAGCACCAGGACTCTAAAGACTTGGACCTTCATCCTTTTGCATAGATATCGGGAGCGCCACACACCCCTTTCCAGCAACCTCATGATGCCCCTTCATTTCTCAATCCGTCTACTGACTTCAAAGGAACTGTCATCAGAGACATGAATGTCACTGCCAAGGTAAGTAAACCTCTCGACAAGGTCGACACTCTCTCTGCAGACAGACACACTACTGACGGCCGTGCTGAAGAGGTCATTAAAGGCCTGGATCTTGATTTTTATCCTGGACACTCGCAAGCCCAGACACTCAGACTCCTCACTCAGTCTCTCGAGCGCCCCAATCAGAGCCTTCATTGACACCGCGAAGATCACAGCATCATCAACAAAGTCAAGATCCGGGAATCTTTCTTCACCAACAGATGCCCCACAGCCACAGGACCCCACGACCTTACCCAACACCCAGTCCATACAAGCATTGAACAGAGAAGGAGCGAAAACACCCCTGGTGAACCTCAGAATCAACTGGGAAAAACACAGAGGTCCTGCCTCCAATCTGCACAGCACTCACAGTACCAGTGTACAGGTCGGCCATGATATCCAGCAACCTCGAGGGGATCCCGCGAACCCTCAGGATGTCCCATAGGGCATCTTGATCAACTGAGCCTCGATTGAATTTTGCTTGCAAGTGGGGGGTAATAAGTACATTACTCAATAAGTGTCACATTTATAAACCAATCCAATGCCTCATGAAGGCGGCACTTAAAGTCGCAAAGAGTAATGGTGCTCTTGTTAACCTTTTCCAACAGAGTGCAAGCTTCTGATTACGATGAATTGTCTACAACCAAGAAGCCTCCTAAAAAGCCCATTTGTTATGTGTGTTGAATATGCAGAAAGCACAATGCATGTGTTAAAAATACTTATAACTTGTTGCAAGGGAAAAGCCTGTTTGTAAAATCAGGTTCTACTTAGGTTAGTGGAAAAAGTGACTAATGCATTGTCGATGACTGTATGTGCTCGGTTGTTCAGTTATGACAATAGGGTTGGAGCTGATGTAAGATTGAAAGAATTGGCAGCCATACTTGTGAATGTATGAAGTTCAAATAATGTATTTGAAGAAAACGATATGTTACACCCCCTATTAAAAGGAGGTGAAAAGAAGCAAGCAAGCTGATAACAAAAAGTCATGGGAGATGCAGATTTCGGTACTTAAAACATGTGAATCAACAAATTTGCCTAACAACACAAGCACAGCGTCTACTTTCTGACCACATGTCTAATTAATGTCTATAGGAAGTTAACATTACTTTCTAATTGTAACTGCAAACACGCCATGCCGGAATATAGCTGCTGTGTTTTAACTCGGAATATACTGTATTCATAGACCATAATGTTTATCTAAACTCTGTTTGCAGTTGTCAGAATGATGGAAAGATATAGCAGCGGAAAGAAGCACTTCTCTAATGCATGGGGCCAAGTAGCTGCAGTGGTCAATATGTGTGTTTCTCTTCTGTCACCACAATAACTTACAACATACAAATTCATTATTAAGCCTCCATTACCTTGTACTGCTGCGCTCCTGAATTGATAACAACTAGTGTAGCTTTTCATTCTTTGTTCAGTTTCTTTTGGTCTCTCCCTGTAACCTCAAAATGCACAAACTGGAAGAACTGGGGTCATATTTTTAGGAAGAAACTCTGTGGGCGGAGCCTTTTAAACAACAGATTTTGCTGCTGTTCACTACAAACAGTTTAACTCTTTGAGGGCTGAATATTTTTTCCCAAAACTCAGTTTTCTGAAAAGCACCCAATGCACTGGTTTCACACATACATCAACATAAAACATTTGTTGCTGCGTGTTTTGCATCTCTGGCAGCAGTGGCTGTGCAGGGGAGGCTCGATGGCCAGCAGGAATGCACAGCGGGCCGGCTACCTCTTTGTTTTCGCACAGCAGGTGGGCGATGGTGGTAGTCGCAGTGTGACGCAATATGGTTTGTACCTCTTGTCATCGTAAGTGAAGGTTCTCCTAGGCGAACGCTACTGTAGGCGTATCAGCTACACGAAAGTGTTCAGCAACACGATTAGCTGGGGACCGACAGGCTGATTCTGGTCCCTCACTTTCGTTTTCAATATCCATCTCCAGAACACTTGCATCAAACTCAAAGTCCAAAAAGCCAGAGTCCGATTCAGCGATTATACGTAAAACGTCCGTGGAGTATTTTGCTTTGCAAATTTGTTTTAGTCTCTCACCAGATGTTAATGCCATTTTACAGGTGTTTTGCTTTTCACTACTCATGCATGCACAGGAAATCAAGGTCAAATCAACAAAGCTACATAGCTTTCCTTCAACCGAAGATAGTCAAACTAAAACATAAGGGTGAGTTTTGTCACAGTTTACGGCCCATTACTGTCCTCTACCCTGAATTTTGACAAAAGTCAACATCAGCCCTGAAAGAGTTAATGAGTTGTCCCCAGGCGTGTATTCTTGTGTGAGAATCACATCTGGACCCACAAGACTAGTCACAGGGTAACTATGGGCATGAACTTCATGTTAACATCTGGCACATCATCTTTAATTTGAAAACTTGAATTGGTTGTACAGGGTGCAGCAGAAATAACTCCCACATTTCGAAAAATCACTGTGGGGTCCCCAAAGCAGTTAGAGGGGTGTGGTCCGTTCCATTAGGTACGGTACATAATAAAGTTTTCAGTCGTCACCATGCCGTGGTCGGGTGAGCATCGAGGCTTTGTAGTGGAGGCTTTTTTCAAAAATGGTGAATCTGTAGCTGCGACACAGAGGGTGTTTCACACGTGGTTCGGTTTACATACTAATGAAAGTGTTCCAGACCAGAAAACGATTTTGCTGTGGGTTGAAAGAGTAAGGGCAACAGGAGGTTTTCAAACATTGTTCTTGGTCCTTGGACCAACTAAAGGAGGCTATTCAAGAAGAAATTGAAAGAATTTCACCCGACATGCTAGTAAGAGTGATGGAAAACTTCCAAGAACGCCTCCAAATGTGTATCAGCCGTCAATGCCACCATCTGGACGATATAATTTTTAAAACTTAAAGTAAAAAAACTTTTTTATATCTACATTTGGGAAATAAAAAGTTTTTGGTGATACCTCATAGCATTTTTTTTCAATCCCCCTTTGAAATGTGGGAGTTATTTCTGCCGCACCCTGTACTTCGTTTGGAAGGGAGTAGACCTTAGTATAAAAGGTCCCACAATTCATACTTCATGTCAGGTCAAAAAAAAAACAAACCTTGAAGTCCAAGGGACTCATGGTAAGGGTTTAACACCATTTCTAAAGCTTTGAGCGCTCCCAAGAGCACAGTGGCCAAAATAATTGTGAAACGTAAGATGTTTGGAGTCACCAGGAGTCTTCCTAGAGATGACTTGGTCAGGGAGAACTCAATGGTTGGTCATTTTAACTGAACTTCTGAAGTTCTCTGCTGACATGGAAGAATCTGTCAGAAGCATACAGCCAAGACAACAAGTCCCCAGTTGTTCTTGAGTGGCCCACTCAAAGCCCAGACTTTAACCTTACTGAACATCTATGGAGAGACCTGAAAATGGCAGTTTACAGATACTTGTTATCCAATGTAATGGAGACTGCCCAGATCGAGGTGGGTGCAGCTTGCAGAAACTTACCCAAGATGACTTGAAGCTGGAATTGCTGCCAAAAGGGGCTTTGACAAGGTACTATATTAAGGATTTGAATGCTTCTATGAATGAGAGATTTCAGTTTTTCATTTTTAATAAATTTACCAACCTTTCTGTAAACATGTTTTCAATTTGTCTTTATTGTTATTGAGTGTGGAATGAGGGACACAAATGGCAAACTTGCATTTAATATTAAAGGTAAAACTCAATAAAGTGTGCAGAAACTGAAGAGGTATGAAGAATTGCTGAATCAACTGTACATGAACAACATTACACAAAACACAGAATTAATAACCAATACACTATTAAATAGATATAACACAAAACAATGGGCAGAATTAATACAATATACAAAATAGTATTTGAATGACAACAAAAAGATTAATTAAGGAGAAAACAAACTTTAGCCAGAGATACCACTGTGGCTGACCCCAACACATCTTTCTGCTCCATTTCTCCTCCTGCTTTTCAAAGATATGCACGTAAGTGTCGAGAGGCATCTTTAATTTGAATACTGTAAAAGTGAAAGAGGGTGCATGAGGGAATGTGCCCACTGGCTGGATGGTGCCAAGTCCATGACTGTTTACTGCCAGGTTTTGTGAGACTGCAAAATCAGAAGAAGTGAGTTCAGGAAATAAATGGATGAACAGGTTAAGTTAAACATTAATTTAGGGGGAAAATGGCACTTTGACTAGAGCCGACAGCAGGTCCCAAACAGTTAATTGCAATTACAGGCGTCCTTTGTGAACGCAGTTAATGTCATTTTAACATTGGTGGCAAAGCACACTGCAATGAATTGATAATTAACACATTTGATGTCAAGACAGCTCTTTGTCCCATGAACGGTCACCAGGGAGATTTTGACATACCCTTCCTTGAAATGATTAAATGTAAAGCCTAAAGCAAAGGGATTAGAGAGATCAACCTACAAGGAATGTCATGAGCTGTATTTAAAGTCAGCGCCGCAGCTCTTTTGTATCATGTTGATGTCATTACTCCTGGCCTGCCAGTTGTTCTTCAGCTCATCTGCATTTTTTCAATTACTTGGAACGTCGTCATGCGGCCTCAGAGGAATTTAAATGATTACCAGCTCAGACGCACCTTCACAGAGGGGGTCTGGGAGAAATCAGTGTTTGAACTGTAGGAAATTAATATCAATGAAATTTTGCAAAAAAATTAACACTACTGAGGATACAGCTTCCCCAGCTTGAAAAACGAAGCCCTGAAACCAAATGCTGAGGCAAAAATCATCTCCGGGACCTTTGATTTTGTTTTGATAAGAAGCCAATGCATATGAATGGGTGTCCATTCAATCCAAACAGAGGATTGGGAGGTGTCTAACTATTATACCACATGGAGAACTGTAAAAAGAGTTGTTTTCTTGCATTATCTCACCTGAATGTGTACTGTTGGCAAAGCTGCCACCTCAATCACTGGTGCAACATCTTTGTTACAAATCAAGCATGACTGATGTTTGAAATGTTAGATTTATTAACTCAGAAGAAAGATGATTGTCACTGAAGGCACAACCAAGGGGAGAAGATAAATAATTTAGTTGGAAACATACATGCAGTGCCTAGGGAGATAAGTCACAATGCAATACAATATAACTTATTTTTTTATAGCGCTTTTCCCAGAGTGCCGGTGCAGAGCTCTGTGAACAATTCTCAGTTAAAATACAAGCACAGATTACACTAAGTACTAAATACAGAGCTGGTACACATGTAAATACAGATTTGTTAAAACACACAAAGAATAAACAGAAACTGTTTAAACATAAATAGGACAACAATATCTGTCCATTACCTCTTTTAGGGCAGATGTCAACTAAAGTCAACATCCATGGGTAGAGGGGGCAAAAAGCTGTAAATGTCAATAAAACTCACCATTATGTTATAGGTAGATCCTCTTTGCTAGGAGGACTGTTAGACTTGTTGACCTGATGTCCAATTCCTGTGTGTGTGTGAGTAGCACAGAAATAAACAACATTTAGAATGGCATTAACATCGGCCAAGAGAGCGAAGTGGATGCACTAAGCAGAATAACTCCATGTGTATTATTTATTTAATTATTTTTTGCTGAATCGGACTCTGACTTATCAAACTCCAATTTTGATGAAAGTGAGCCGGAGATCAAAAATGAAAGTCAGGTATCTTCATCAGTTGATCGGTCCCCAGCTGATTGTGCAGCTAACATGCTCTACAACAGGGGTCTCCAACCTTGTTTCCCCTAAGAGCTACTTTTACAAAATGAAAATGGCTGAGAGCTACTCATGTTTTCTAACATTTATTCTCATAGCTTGTTTTGCCTGAACATTTACAAAATGTTGGTGTTGTGGAGTACGGCCGTCATTTCAGTCCAGTCGGGACGTCCCTCCAAGAAAGGAAACAGCATTTTCAGGACACTACATTCCCCGGAACACTAGATGGCACCTGGATGGAAATGGCTCCTCGGATTCCCACAGGGCAGCATGGGACATGGCGTCCGTATCATCAACCCTGTTGGGTCCCATGGGTGCCACCAGGGGGAGCTCACCAAGAACCGAGGGGATATTATGAGGACGTCAACCTGGAAGTGCTTCAGGGTCATGAAGACGGAAGCCCGCAGTACTTCCGGGACGATTAATGTAGGAATTTAAGGAAAATGTGATAGTGACTTGGAGAAGAAATACTTCCTGGTCACGAAGTATAAAAGGACTATGGGAAATGCCAGCAGACCAAGCTGAGTTGGGAGGAAGGGTGACAACGCATCTGGGAGTGGAGAACTTGATTATTGTATTGATTATTGTGATTGTTAATGAATATAGTGGAGTGGAGGGTGCTTTGTGCACTTTATTGTCCAAATAAAATTAATTATTAAGTCCAATAATTACTTTTATTTGGACAATAAAGTGCACAAAGCACCCTCCACTCCACTATATTCATCTGGTGTCTGGCGTCTGGTCTTAGAGTTCATGGGGACGACAGCGCCTTCTATCTGTCACAGTGTCTACAACTCGCATTTTGCATTAAAACATAACAAAAAATATTTAGTTCACCTGCAAGTGCAGTTTGTATGACTGTGTGCATTTTCTAGTGTATCTCACACTATTGCATTAAAACATTAATTCTATCAAAACAAAACAATGCAATTCCAAATACACAGATATGACTTATTCATTTGTCATTTTGTTCCATGTCACTGTTTCACTTTATTCACAGGTCCAGTTGCATGTGTGATGTGTTTTTTAGTTAGTCATATGACTGGCACTGCATGGAGTCAACAAGAGAGGGAGGTGTATGGTGGAGTGTAGCCTCTTAGGTTCACTCTTATGGAGTCATTTAAATGTTCATCTGTCAGTCTTGTTCTGAACTTTGATTTCATGACATTCATATCAGAAAAGGCCGACTCACAGAGGTATGAAGACCCAAACAAAGCAGACATTTTCAGAGCTGCTTGGTGAAGTTTCTTATAGTTATCTGGCTCTACTAAGCTTCAGAAATGCTGAGAATGCTGTTGAGACTTTAACTGCACACTATTTTGAAGGTTTACTAATATATAATATATAAAATTCAATGTCTCCCTCTCTGTCTGTATGCCTGTCTGCTTTGCACAAGAGAACTACTTATCGGATTTAGATCGTTTTTTTTTTTCTATAATTTGCTTGAACATTCCAGTTGATTTTGTGACTTCTCCCATTTTGCTAGGTATCATAGTTCGCTTGCGATACTGATTTATTTGAGTGAATCTGCGGGGGGGCTTCCTCACTCACTCGCCAGCTTCAGGGCGTGTTCTAGCGAACAAGAGAACAATTGAATTCAACTTTGTTTGATATTTAAAATAAAGTGTTGGTCTTGATGAGTTTGAGTCTGGATATTCTCTTAAGTGTATGCCACGTTGAAAAGAGAGATTGCAATTCAGATTGTGGATCGTGATTTTGTGTAAAAGGATAGTGATATGATTTTTTGGAAAGATCGCCCACCCCTAATTTGACTAATCAAGTTTTTAAATTTATGTAGGATTCATTAACCCTTTGGCGAGCTACTTGGAGAGGGGTTGTGAGCTACTGGTAGCTCGTGAGCGACGTGTTGGAGACCCCTGCTACACAGATATAGAAGCAAGCTGACAACCAGACTTCATCAAGTGACCCGGTGTGCTAGTGGACAGTACGGACTACCAGCCACTTGTCTACTTTTTTTCCAGAAAGTGCCTTTCAGCTTAAAAGTGAGGAGAAAAACAGGTATGTAATAAGTATGTGAATTTAAATACTGTAGAATCTCGTGGAACATAAAACAGAGTGACATTTGTCATAAATAAGTATTTTTAAGTTGATTTATGTGCAAAACCATTGCTTTGTGTGCTTTTTAGAAGACTGGGTATTTTGGAAAAATATTCAGTCCTGGAACAAAAGGGATAAGAAAATTAGCCCTATGGCTAGTTGACTAGATGACAACAGAATAGATTAAAATTATAAAAGAGAAAGTCAAAAATAAAGTCACAGGATTGTTGACCTTGGCCATTTTTAATGTTTATTAACTCAGCAACAGAAATGAGTCACTCTGTTTTCAACACTCTGTCTTTAACCAGGGGAACACACTTCTGCCAGCTTGTCCCATTTGTGGACATGACAGCTGGGCCTGCTCTATCCAAATATTAAATGCCTTTAAATGTAAACCTGTGGCACAAGTAGGCAGGTCTGACCACATGTTACTGCCATCTACAAGCCTGCTATTGACAGCAGCAACTCTCTTATTATCCAGGCCAGAAGTTCTTTTGTATGTTTAGGAGTGTCAAGACTACCTTAGGCTTTAGAAGGAACTCAGTAGCAATAATTAAGGGTCTGTGTGACAATAAGACAGACACAGACACAGCAGGTACAACAAGGTGTATTTATTTAAAAAAAACTAATCTTTAGTAAATGCACCATCAATAATGTAAGCAAATACTTCAATAAGTAAACAAGACAAAGAAAACAAGAATGTTCATTAAAAGTACCAAATTTAAAACCACCAAATGAAACACACCCATAAAAGAAAGAAAATGTAAAAAAGAAGGTTCCATAGTAGTCAGCCCTTATGTTTGAAGAAAGTAAAAAAAAAATCCTTGTTTGCCTGCTTTCCCTAATTGCTGACATTCCCTGGCAAAGCAGGAGTAACTGTTCACCTGCCTGTAAATCACCCTCCTGCCTCTTTCGTCCTGCATGTACTGAAAGGAGTGCACCTGACCTTTTCTTGGTGCCTACGCTAGTGAATAGACTGGCTTTTATCCCGGGTCAAACAACATCTAACACCTCTCTCTAACTGGGCACATGCCTAACCTGCATCATACTAATGCAAGTCACACTACACACACACACATCTTGCAGCACCCAAAATCTGACATGTGTCTTGTGCACCCTCAGCCAGTACCCTTCACAAACAAGTCACACTGTCTGAACCACCGCAATTCCCAAACCTGATGACTAAACCCGAAGAAAATTGGGATCATGCACGATGGGCAGCAGGCAAGCATCTCCACACTGCCGCTTGAGTATGAAGTTAGGCTGCCTGTTTTTGAAGTTTTGGATATTTTGGGTCCTAAAGCCCTTTATGCCATTTGGTGTGCAGTAAATCCAAACTCCCGGATACCATGTAAATTCTCCAAATTAAATTATAGATTGAACAAGGCTTGAATATATAATTATCATACACAGTGTCATGCATGCGTGTCACAGGATCACACTGTAGTGGACTAAAACCCAGCTAAGATTCACACCGTCAATATGGCGGTGATTTATTTATCTTTTAGGTTGGGATCCCAGAAACGCATCCAGCCTTGATCCAACTCACACACACTCCCTCAATGAGACACAAAAACAACCGGTAATAAAACAGAAATTAAAGAATGCATTAAACAATAATAAATTAAATATATGCAAACTACAATGACTCCAACCCTATTCCCCTTACGGCGATATATACAATAAACACAAATTCGACAATAACAAACCACTAACCAAAACCACACAATATGAAGTCTATGAAAACAGCAACTGATGAAATGAAATGAAGGAGGCTTTATATGAATGTAAAGGTCAGTCCCACCGGTATTTCCTGATGAGATGATGGCATGTGGATGAGATCAAGAGGGATCAAGAGCACTCCTGTCTTCACAGTTTGACAACAAATCCTCAGACAGTCCTCATGCAGCAGGAAGACACCAGACAGTCCATACACCTAAAACAGGAAACGATTGAGGACAAAACAACAATGCACAGGCACAAAGCACAAAAGACTTCCCCCTCTGTAGAACTGGCCTCCTTTTAAATGTCACACCTCCTCCTTGTCCCCAGCAGCCCCTGCACTTTCAGCAGACGACCAATCAGAGCCACCACAGGGACTGCTGGGAGTTGAAGTTTCATTCCCCAGTAGCACCACTACAACATTCATATGTCACACTCACTCTCATATGAGGTAAGCGATACAAAACCCAGGACGACAGAGTGTGCTCTTGCTAACAGTATCATTTCTTCTTTCGCCTGCAGTGGCAAGAAAAGTCCCAGTGAGGGCAACTGACTCTACTCCTTCTTCTGGTCGGAATCATATCGAAGCCCGGATGTCCACGAGAGAGTCATCTCAAACTGGACTCAAACTGCAAAGAGGACAGAACTCTCGGACTGTGCCTGCAAGCTCAGTCCGAGCTACAACCTGCAAGCTAAGAAGGTTGCCTTTATTTCTGTTGCATACTCTCTTTTTGCGCCATTGGGCACCAATTTTCTTTAATACTGGTCAACAAGCATTTTGCTACTGAGATTCTTTCACCTGTACTTTAACAAATTTCACTTGCTGACTCCAAATCTGAAAACCGTTTTCGTCCAGCACGTCCCATTTTTTTAGTTATGATGTTCCAGGTCTCGGACAACTAGGGTGACTGGACAGTAAAGGCAATGCATTTTAGCATTTAAGAAATAAGTTTGGTCTCGAGAAAAGTGAAGCCAAAATTAAGGAAGGTGTTTTTGTTGGTCCTGAAATCCGTGAACTGATGCTTGACGATGAGCTCAAAAGGAAACCGAAGCCCACTGAATCAACAACCTCATTCGTGCAGGTTGTCCAGAATTTTCTTGACAGTCACAGAGCAGAGAATTATGCTGAGCTTGTGTAGAACCTGCTGAAAGTATATTAGCTTAACGGGAGCCAGAATGTCACTGAAGATACATTTTTTACATTCTCATCTCGACTTTGTTCCACAAAATCTGGGCGATGTCAGCGATGAGTATAGGGAAAGATTATATCAACATATAAAGGGGAAAATTCACTCCAAGCATGATGGGTGACTACTGTTCGTTCTTGCAAAGAGAGACGGATGTGCAGTACAAGCATAAAAGCGAGAGCCTCCAACATTTTTGGGCAGGCTGACCTCACTTTTATAGTGAGGTAAATTGGCATAAATATGCTATAATGTGTCTCTGGCATCATCTTCTGGTTTGTTTTCAGAATAAACACATCAAAACAATTTTGGTGGGACAGAGTTCAAACTCCAGATATCGTGTTGATATATTATATTGATATTCAAAAGTGTCAAAACGTCAATGGTGTGTATTTCAAAAACCTGACGTGCTAGCTTAATTCCGATTTCATATATGAAATCAGTGTAAAAACTTAATAAAGAGCTTCTCTGAAGTTCCCAGTAGCAAACAAAAAATATTTTTTGTAGACCAGTGTAATGATTAATTTTGGATTAAACATGTTGACCTGGCTGGCACCTCAACACCTCCTGGAAGTCCCCGAGTGTCCTTCAACCTGTCCAGAACAGGGATGCTCATACTAACATCTCTGCCTTAAAATATGTTCTGTAGTGATACTATGTAATTTTATGAGGTCATTATTGTCCCATGTACAGAGTACAGTGTAATCCTTTCATGCATGTGCTAATCAACATGCAACACACCATCGTTTCCAGCACCATGATTAGAAAATGTCAGTCTTTTTTTGACAAGGAATTCTTGACTTGCAAAGTCAGTAGTACAAGGCCTAAACAGTCTAACACTATTTGTTGTTATTGGAGCTCCTTTTTTATAGCATGCCTAATACTCTAGTGGTGTTTATAAACGTAACAGACAAGCCACCTAATAAAGTACAGCCCTAGCCATACTGATGTCTAATGCAATTCTGGATCACTCTTGTTCATTATCGAATATACACGTTCATTTTTAATGAAATCTTCTTTGCAAAACTCACATTTTTGTTTATATGGTCTTTTTACATTAAACTCTTTGTTGTTTTTAAAAGCATACAGTTTTTATCCAAATACTCAGGTCCATTCAGATTTGTCAATGAACATCTTGCTGACATGTTTTGAAACTAGAGTACCAGGATAAATCCCACAAAAACACAAGAAAATGCACAGACCTCAAACTGGGAATTAAGTCCCTAAAGCAGTGAGCCAGCAGCGTAAATCATTTTATCGCTCTGCCATCCCAGAAATAATACATTACATAAAATGTTATTTCATATGTTAAGTTAATGGTAGACCACAGGGTTGCTCATAAACTGGCAGTAATTAGTGTTGGCTGGAGCACGGAGAAAAACATACAGAGAGGATTTCTTTTCCATTGCTAACCAGGCTGGTGAGCTTTCATTAACTTCTGACTCCTTCGAAAGTCTCAAGTGTATGCATTTTAACTGTGAGGAAGCGCCATACCACATTCTGCCTTAGGTCTT
The DNA here is from genome assembly GCA_026402145.1 of Polypterus bichir lapradei. Lineage (NCBI taxonomy): Eukaryota > Metazoa > Chordata > Cladistia > Polypteriformes > Polypteridae > Polypterus > Polypterus bichir. The sequence goes on along the minus strand of JANRMT010028174.1, from coordinate 42,073,722 downwards.
TTTAGAATCAGCTTTTAATACACAACTCTTTAATTACTAGATAAATTAAGTCACAGTGGGGTCTAACTTTTAAAGTTTAAGCAAAAGAAGATTAAGAGGTGAAATGATTGAAGTGTTTAAAATTATGAAGGGAATTACTGCAGTGGATCGAGACAGTTATTTTAAAATGAGTTCATCAAGAACACGGGGACACAGTTGGAAACTTGTTAAGGGTAAATTTCGCACAAACATTAGGATGTTTTTCTTTACACAAAGAACGATAGACACTTGGAATAAGCTACCAAGTAGTGTGGTAGACAGTAAGACGTTAGGGACTTTCAAAACTCGACTTGATGTTTTCTTGGAGGAAATAAGTGGATAGGACTGGTGAGCTTTGTTGGGCTGAATGGCCTGTTCTTGTTAATAAAGAGAGATGCTATGAAAATATCTTGGCAATTTGTGATGATATTCATTTCATCAATGTTATTTTTTTCACATAGAGTAAATGGACCATCTTTAATATCTTGCGCAATGCCTTCAATTATATTGCAGGAATTAAGGTTAAAGATGTCTTTAATATTTGTTGTAACAGTTTCTCTTAGGAATCTGAACTGTTCTGAGACAATTTCTGAAAAGCGATCTAGTTCTGTCTGGCATGTGAGATAATTCACTGAGGAGCAAATGTCCTTATTCAAGATTATTCTGAACCTAAGAGTTTATGAAAACCTCAAAACAGATTTAATACAGATGGTACTGAGTTTGAGATAAGGAATACCTAATCGTCCACATAAAGAGATACTTTCTGTTCAAGCCCTTCTCTCAAAATCAATTATTTTGCACCCAAAGATAAACAGCTAAGGGTTCTATGGTAATAAAAAAGCATTGGGGATAATGTATATTATTCCATGTTGTAATTTATATTATTTATCTGAGCTGAAGCTTCTGTACTAAACTAAAGAAATAATCCATGCATATAAATTAGGGGCAAAATGCAAATTTGCACAATACAGTAAACAGATATCCTAATTGAATTCTGTCAAAGGCTTTTTCTGTATCCAAATATAGCAGCACCTTTGGACTCAGATGCTGTAGGGGAAAATATAAAATAAAATAACTGTTGAACATTTCATACTAGACGGCTACCTTTGATAGAATTTGAGTTTTGTTTTGTCGCATGATTTGCTTGCTGATCTCTGTCCTTTAGTGTATTGACTACTGCTGTCAACTGACTACTCTTTCGAACCACTATGAAACAGGTAAAAAAAAATTGTTAGTAAAATAATCAAAACATACCACCAGAGGTAGAAAATGGAAGGCCAAAAGTGTATAGTGTACATTTGAAATAAATGTAAAAGATCTGACTTGGAGATGAATAGAATTTAAACGAGGAGGCAGAAATTGTGATAAAAAGTCAGGCAGAGTTGCAAAGCAAGAGAGAAAACTATCTAGCAATCAAAATCAGTAGCTGCAAAGGTTGGAGCATAAGGGGAAACTCAAGATTAACAACAAAAAATCCTTAACCAAAAACCAAAGTTTGAAGCTAGCTAGGTTCTTTTTTGGAAATATCCAAAAGCTGGGATGTCTGAAGTTGTGTACAGCCATTATTAAAAACTAGCTGTGTAAGCCTGTGCTGTAAAAAGCTCCTAGAAACTATTGAAATCATCAGAAAATAAATTGATATGTAGAGATGTCAGGTAATTGAAAGGAACTACTCTGGACATCTCTTTCCTAGGAGGATTTGTTTTGCTGATGTGCTCGCCTCAGTTGTGTATTAGCGACTAAGCGACTTTGTCGTTCTTCGGAGATTTCATTTTGCTAACGTTCTTGCCTCGCTTGTGTATTAGCGGTGAGAGGAAAATAAAAAGGGATGCTGCTTTGCCGATGTCTTTGCCTCGCTTCTGGATTAGTGAGTAAGTGAGTGACTTTCTTCGGTGGTGTGGACACTGAAGTCAGAAAGACGGGAGATAAAAACCAATTTAAATTAAAAAGCAATTTCTTTTATTCTTGGTGAGAGAGAGGCTGCCTGCTTGCCAGGTCAAGTTGCGACTGACAGGTCAGATCAGACAACCTGTCCAAAGAAGGGAGTTAGTTCAGTTTTATACTAGTTTGTCTACTAAACAAAAAGAGGAAGTATGGCAGTTCAATTTGAGGTCACGCAGGGTTTGCAAGTAGCTTAAGATGGCACATTATATCATTACGTGCAGAAGTACACGATAGTCTTTATAGCTAGTTTTGCAAGACAGTTTACAGAGACAGCACTTTGCAAAACATGTACTTCCCTATTCTTCTGCACCATCAAGGTTACAACACTTCAACGGCTATGTGGCAGTTACAATTTAAGAATCTTATTATAGCTTGCATTTCGCACATAATGATCATCACACATAATTATTGGCTACCTTAAAAGTTAGTTTAGTACATTTGTCTTACAGGAATACACTCTTACAGCTTAGTGTCTGTATTAGATGACATTTATTCAGTTAGCTTAATACATCCTTATTTATTAATACATAAGTGACATGTTTCTTCTAGTTCTATTAGCACCATACTTTATTATTTGGAAAGACTGAAGCACCTTAATTCTAAATATTTCGTCCTCAGAGGTTTCGTTTTGCCGACATGCTGGCCTCGCTTGCGTATCCTCAGAGGCGGAGCCCTTACCACGACTCTACCTCTCACTTCTGGGCAGGACAGACAGACACGCACACATTACCACATGAAGATGTTTATATACAAGGTAGGTAAGAAATCACAATAAACAACATGACCACAGCTACACAAGAACTGACACAAATTATTAGTGACCAGCACAAATTGGCATCATCAGAATAATGATCAAAAATATAAACCATCAAAAAAACATACATGATAATTCCAAAAGTGAATAAATGCTGATGAGTTTTATATATTTTTGGCTGCTGAATGAAAAACTGGAAACCGTTTTTCTCTATTTCATAACATTTTCTTACAAAATAAATTTTTTAGCTGTCAGTTATACTTTTTTTTATTGCTTTTGCACTATAATTAACTAAATATCAATATTTCATTTTAATGAAAATTAGTTTGAACAGCAGAGCCACAAATTGACATTGAGTTCAGAAGGAATGGCAAGTTGGATGGAAATTGTTGAAAGGATAATGTTACATATGTGCATATTGTAATTTACGTCATTATTACATTTATTAATGACCCTATCTAATGTGAATCTAATGTCTATTTCTATTAGATTCTATTTCTATTGCCCGCTTAATCAGGGGTTGGTGCTGTCTGCTAATCCCATCTCTGACAGACTGACAGCATTTCCACTTCTGACGTCATTTCTGTTGTCCGCCCTCCTGAACCCTCCCCCTCCTGCCAGAAAGCCATACGACCATCAGTTCGGCCTTCTTGGAGTTAATTATGTTTTGAAATTTTGTCTGAAAATTGCATTTTTTTTTGTTTATATGGTGTACTAGGGCAGTGCCCGCTACCCATACATGTTGTTTGTGTCTTCTTTAACCATAAGAAGATGAAAGAGAAAAGAGAAAGATGGTGATTGAAGTGTGGCAAAAAATCCAGGTGGAGGTCGCAGTGTGACGCAATTGGGTTTGTACCTCTTGTCATTGTAAGTGGCGGTCCTCCCAGGCAAACGTTTCCTTAGGCTACCGATCAGCTGATTCCAGTGCCTCACTTTTGATTTTGACCTCAATCTCCAGGGGTCTTATGTATAAACAGTGCTTACGCACAGAAACCTAAACTTGGCGTAAAGCAACACACATTTCCATGGTACCTCATACCTTGTCGTATGCTAGTTCTCTGCTTGGTTTTGCAGACTGGTGGCACCCAGCATCAAAGCAGTGCTACTGTTCCTGTGTGGTTTCCCTTTCTTTTTCAGATCCACATCCCTGACGCAGCTTTATAAATACACTGAAATTAACCGCATATTGTTTATTAGTTTAATGCATCTCATTGTAATTAACCTGTAACAATATAATGGTCCACAGAATGGTCAAACTATTCCAAATACTATAGATGCTTTAGCGTTGTTACTCTCTCTGCACCTTCTTCTTCTTCTTACAGCTGCTCCTGTTAGAGGTTGCCACATCGGATCACCTTTTGCCATATTACTCTAACTGCACTTAGGAGCAGCTGATCGGAAAGAGAATTATCGGTATACAGCATCAAGCACACGCTGCCTCAGCCATGCTTCCTATTTGAACTGCTTCTCATACTGACCTCGCAGTTCAGAAAGAGTTTCATCCCAAGAGCTCTAAACGCACTCAATCAGTCCATCAAGTGCTCCTTGTAGAACTGTTTGTACTTATTTGTACAATCACCTCACTGTAAACTTGCACTACAGTTATAATATTGCACAACCTGAGCCACTTTATAAAGCGTGTATTTACATATAATGAAGATATCTTTTTTAAGATGAAATGCAGCAAAATATGTTTATTATATTATACAGATAAAACTTTAAATTTATTTAAATAATCTATATTGTTAATAATTAAAGGACACGGTGTCGCTACGCTAGCAAGGATCTGGCGCTCCGTTCACGGATTCTTCCTGCCTCGCACTGTATGCTTCACTGGGACTGGTGTGAAGGATAGAATAAATAAACATGTACTACGAAGATATTTCAATGTTCCTTAAAAGTTTTGAAGAATCGGCGTTATAAGCTTACAGATGGCTTAAAGTCTATTACAGAGCTGATTGTGTGGCGATTGGGTATTTGGAGAAAGAAAAGGAAGGACAGGAATTGGAGGTTAGTACGTTTGAAAGAAACAGTACTGCTGCAATAAATTATTTTATGGAAGGTCGCGCACAATCACTGCATCACCTTGTTCCCATGTTTAATAACATGCTTTAATTCCTATAATCATGAAAATGATATCACATACACATCTCAGTATTTTAGTTATTCAGAGAGCTGTAATATCATGAATGTAATGGATTCTGTGTCCTAACAGAGGAAGAGAAAGCCTGTTTATGAAGCACGTAGTGATTCACACACATAGAGCACATAGAAGATCAAATACAAAACAAAGCATTTAACGTGTTACTTTAGTTACGATGGGATTTGAGAAACTAGTAAATTAAACGATTTTAAGATGAAGTTTATGATGCTCTACATTAATGACAAAATAAACTACGTGATTAAAGTGGAAATTTCTAGATTAAAGTTGACATTTTGTGCTTGTTTTCCACTGTGTGCCTATTTTCTTTTTCTCTGTACCCTAATAAGCTTTCATATGACACTCAGATGGTGGGCTACGACTCACCTTTTCACGGCAACTTTGATATGTGACTTCTTTTTTATTTTCGGGCACTGTGCGACTTTGTGAACTTGAGCTTTTGAGTTTCTCCGACACGCTATGTCACTCGATCAGCTTCCTTTTGTTGTTTATACCACTGTTTAAACCAACAAATAGTAAGTTTTTACTTGCCTCCACTTGGTATTCACTGAAATTGTTCTATTTTTTCTTGTGGTTTTGCCATTGACTTTTCACAGAACACTGAGCTTAAGGGCTATGTGAATTTCCCCTTGGGATTAATAAAGTATCTATCTATTTATCTATTTATATTGATTTACATATTCAAAGAGGCGTAATTCTGGGAGGAGATGGGGCGGGACAGCAGGCACATGTAGTGGAAGAACGTGGAAGATGACGAACGCACAGATTCCTGCATCAGGATTTTTCTGTGTGTACGCACAGTCCCGCTTTTGTGCTTACGCCATGTTATAGTGTGAGTTCTATGCACGCCGTTATACATGAGGCCCCAGATCACTTGCACCAAAATCAGAGTACGACATGTCAGAGTCTAATTCAAAATAATAAAATAAACACAAAATGTTGTCCACTCAGTATTTTACTTTGCACATTTCCCTTCGCTCTCGCGCCAGATGTCGATGCCAGTTTTGCCGTTGTTTCACACTACTCATGGACACGAAGGGATTAGATGTCACAAGTCAACAAGTCTAACATTCCTCCAAGCAAAGAGAGTCTACCTTTATCATAACAGCAAGTTATTTTTTGATGTTTACAGCTGATTATCACCCTCATCCCACCTGTCAACAAAAGTTGACAACCATCCTAAAATCTTGAAAACTTAAGGGTGCGCATTATATGTGTGATTTTACAGTAATCAAAATCTTGAGTTGATGTCCCAGCTCCCTAGTAAGACTAAACATTCTAAAAAAGATTTGAAATTCAACTTGGACATTACTGATAGAGTGCCATCAATCCAAAATTAAGGCTGACAGAATGAAATTCATGTTATGAGCAATAATAGGTGTCTGAGGATTATTGTGAGAAAAATAACTAGGAGCTGATAAACACCAGATAAGATGCAGTCAAAAAAACTGGCAAGAGTCAAAAACTACAAAGTCAAAAATTAAACCAGGCAGACAAGAGTCAAACGACTGTGAAATTACATGACTTGGTAAACGCACAAAAAAAAAAAAATCAGTCCTAATGTTATGGATGATGACTTTCTGTCAATGCATATCATTGCTATAAACAATATGGTAATTAAAAAGTTAAAACTCCCAAAATGGTGGTAGACACGACCCAAAAATAATTATAAAAAATATCAAAACCATTAGACCAATATACAGTAAATTCACGTAACCTTAACAGAAATGAAATCGTACAGGCACAAAGGTATGATTTACAACATAAAGACATATACAGGCTTATGAATAAAGAGAATATTCTAAATAGTGACAGATAAAACCATCATCTCCAGGATGGAGACAAACAAGCCATTACCTCGGCACAATTTCTTCTGTAAATATTAAAAAAAAAAGAAATGACAGACAGGCCAGCTGGCCACCAAACTGCTCCCTGAGCAAACAAGAAACAAAAGAGAAAACACAGATGGAATTATTAACCCTGGAGTTTCATTTACAAATGTTACCAAGCTGAGAAATTAGAAACTGGAACTTTGTGACACATTTCTACATGATATTAAGGAAGAGCGATCGGGACCGAGAAGAGGTGAGCGTTCTAAAGAACAAAATAGATCAGCTAGTAAATCGACATGGAAAAGGTGGCCCCCCAAGCCAGAAGTCAAAAATGTCAAAACCAAAATTCAAAAACATTTTAGAAAACTAAGCAAGATGATTGTGTGAGTCACTCATTGTGTTTTATTTTATTATTTTAACAATTATGATGGTGACATCCTGATTTAGTACCATTTTGTTCATACAGTATGTCTTTTGTGGCCGCCACCACGTTAGGAGAGCTTTCTTCTCTGTGACGTTTCAGGTTCATGTGATGTTATAGTGGTCCTCTCATGTAAGACTTCTGCCTGTTTTTTTTTTTTAATCACTCCCTGCACACTTGCATAGTGCATGACATCGGTAAGAAAGAGAAATTCACTTGCGGGAAAACTTTCTGTTTTTGAATGTTATTTACTTTTATTTTGACTTTAACTTTGGTTTAGTTCTAGTTATGTGTAGAAAAGATCAGTCCTTCTCGATGATTCTCATGCTTAGTACATAGAGTACATAACAAAAGACTTCAAATTTTTGACACACAGTACCAAATCTGTTCATTGTTGACTTTATGTTGTCCATCTCAACATGTTAGTGCACATAAAGATGTTAGAACTTAGTGTGATATAAAGGGAAGGGCTCACCAACAAATTACAGCTTGTGAATTTATTTAAACTCTCTTTCTGGTTTTGACTACATTGTGTTTAACACTTTGAGTTCAGATAAGTGTAATAAAATCAGAAACAAACATGAAGGGTCATTTGTGGTAAATCACAAAAAACATTACGCTTTTACAAACGGGAGTCTCCAGACTGAGGAGAGATGGCAGTGGTGCCAATTATGAAGTCAATGAGGCAGAAGGTATGGGTTTAGGTGCCACCCTGTGACTCGGGGAGGAATTGCAATTCTATTCCTGTCACTTGTCATCGTCTCCCAAGCACATGTGTGTGACAATAAGGCGATAGATAGATAGATAGATAGATAGATAGATAGATAGATAGATAGATAGATAGATAGATAGCACTTAATTTGTCCCCATGGAGAAATCTGGCTTTTTAATAAAAGCTTAATAAATAAATAAATATTAATTCATTATCACAAAGCATAATCCCTCTCTCAAAAAAGAATGAAATGTTCGGCATGCCGATAGATAAAAAGAGCAGTTCCAGTCCCAGTGAGGCATTATAAAGGTGTATTGCTAAATGTGACCCCCAGTCATGTTTCTAGACACACTTCTGCTGTCTTCATCCTCTCCTTTGGCACTATCTCCAGGGGGCCTGAAGAGCATCCCATAATTCAGTCTGCCCTTTTAATTAGCTTGTTGATTCGGTGGGCCTCTCTTGAAGTGATGTTACCAGCCCAGCACACCACAATGTAGAATATCGCACTGGCCATCACAGAGTTGTAGAACATGTAAAGGATTTCACTACCCATGGTAAAGTAGCACAGTCTCTAAAGTAAAATGAGTTTGCTCTTCCCTTTTTTTATAGCTCCTATGTGTTATGAGACCAGTCCAGCCTGTCTATGTTGTGGACTCCCAAGTACTGGTAGCAAAGCGCCACATCCACACCCCAATGCCACATCTTCATGAATGCTGACTGGGCATAGACACTCTTTGGATTGGCAAAAGTCAATAACCAATTCCTTGGTTTAATGCTGTCCTGTGAATTTTGGTTGCTTGTATCAGATGCTAGACTACCAACCTATGCTTCATGTGATGGTCCTCTTGGATGTCCTTAAAAGGAAATTAAAACAAGATCTCCTCAACTCACCTAAATCATTGTCTGTGAGGAATCTACAGAAACTTGTTGATGGTCAGAACACTAAATTTCTGTCTCTAGAAAAGCTCTTTTCTTGAGCAAACCAAGTGTAGACAATACGTAAATGAACAGTAGAACAATCAAGACAAGAAGTGGCCATTCAGCCTGCCAAGGCTTGCCAGTCCTGTCCACTTAATTTTTCCAAAAAACATCAAGCCGAGTTTTCAAAGTCCCTAAAGTCCTACTGTCTACCACAATACTTGGTAACTTATAACTTGGTAACATGCAGCTTGTTCTTATACAAAATGACGGCCATAATGTCACACATAGGCATGTACATATAAATCATTCCCAGAGTGGTGTGTGAGTTGCAGTGATGTGGCACTTTGCCAAGGGCAATATTTTCATGCAGTAATATATATAGTTCTTTTATCATTCCAAAAATAAGAATACAATAATGATAGTTATGTATGAACCTTGAGAATTACATACATACTCAGTTCCATATTACTGCCTTTTAAAAATGGTGAGAAGCATTTTCAATTTAAAATTATAAAATTTCCGAGAATGCAGTTTGCACAACCTTGCCACACCACCGGCTTCTGAGAATCAAAACAACAAAAGCCAAATAATATCAGTGCATGATAGATGCATTCCTATTCCTGATTTTTACATATTGTATCATCTATTTACTTTTATTTAATTTTGTAAAATGTTGTTCATTTCTGGAATGTTATTAAGGTGTCAGTATGGTAAAATGTCTGTTAAATGTCTCACGTGTTTTGTTTAAAAGAGCAGGTGCCTTGCAGAACACTTGGGAACTGCCAAGGTATTTAGAGAAGGTTAGAGAACAGTTCAGGTTTGTCTGACATTCATGTTTATTTTTTGGGGCTTCTGTAAAATTTTAATTTTTCCTTGGGGACAAATAGGCTAGATTAGATCTATCTATCTATCTATCTATCTATCTATCTTATAGTGCCTTTCATGTCTACCTATCTATTACATAGTGTCTTATCTATCTATCTTATAGTGCCTTTCATATCTATCTATCTATCTATCTATCTAACTATCTATCTATTATATAGTGTCTTATCTATCTATCTATCTATCTATCTATCTATCTATCTATCTAGCTATCTATCTTATAGTGCCTTTCATATCTATCTATCTATTACATAGTGTCTTATCTATCTATCTATCTGTCTATCTAGCTATCTATCTATCTTATAGTGCCTTTCATATCTATCTATCTATTATATAGTGCCTTTCATATCTATCTATCTATCTATCTATCTATTATATAGTGTCTTATCTATCTATCTATTATATAGTGTCTTATCTATCTATCTATCT
>JANRMT010028174.1:41998901-42063638 GCA_026402145.1 Polypterus bichir lapradei | reverse complement strand
TCTTATCTATCTATCTATTATATAGTGTCTTATCTATCTATCTATCTTGCTATCTATCTATCTAGCTATCTATTATATAGTGTCTTATCTATCTATCTATCTATCTAGATAAGAGTTGAAGAATTTAAAGATTTTTATTGCTTTTAATGCCTGTCTTGTGTGTGTGTGTGTGTGTGTTATAAAGCTAATCTTTTTGATTTTTCACATACTGTATTATTTTTCCATTGTTCCAAAGATGCACTGGATAATATCATGAGTGTATGATGTAATCTGATGTTCAGGCTAAATTGCCCACCCTAACCTAGTCATTCTGGCCCCCTAATCATCTCCTGTCCCTGATTGGCTATCTGTCTCTCACCCCTTCACCACCTAACAGCTAATGTGTGGTCAATGTACTGGCGCAAAAATGGCTGCCGTCGCCACATCCAGGTGGATGCTACGCATTAGTTGTTGCTGAAGTAGCTCGCCACTAACTGAAGGGCTTTGAGTGGTGAGAAAAGCACAATATTAATGTAAAGAATTCTTGTTAACATTATTATTACAGTGCACATTATAAATGCATTAACTGAGTTGTGTCATATCCAGAGGTTTGGGAGTGATAGTGGCAGTAAAAATGTGCCTTGCCTCAGACTACGTTATTAAAAGCTCTGGCCATCAACCATGGCATTAACAATGTAAGACATTATAGCAACCAAAAGTTAAATTGGTGAATCTGGTAAGACCATCATTACATCTGACAAAAATGGTTAAAAATAGTACAAATAAATTTAGGGAGATTGAAACTTTATGATGTTCTGTTAAATTGTGACAGATGGGCAGGTAGGCCAAGTGGAGCCATTCTTCTTGTTTGTTATTCAGTTATCCCGCATTCATTCCTTTTTATGAATAAATCATTTGATGGAGGTACTTCTCATTCATTTATTCATTCATTTTCCAAATCTGCCAATCAACAGTCATAGTGTAAATCAAATGTTCCCTGTAAATTTAAGTTTGGCATAACACATGCTATAAAACATATCATGGAGTCTATTTTTTGGCATACAGTAGTACATTCAGCTTCTCTAATACCAGATCAGGGAGCTACACACTAAAAAATCTGATATATAACAGAAACCAGGCCTGGACAGGATGCCAGTCTATATAGGCTGTCTATATATGGTGTATATGCCGGTTTAATAGTACACCCATACCAGGTAAAATGCAGGGCACTAAGTAGTAACCAACCCTGGACAGTTAAGGCCACAATCACACAAATCCTCAGTCACTGATTTCAGGTTACTTCTTCTTCTTCCTTTGGCTGCTCCCGTTAGGGGTTGCCACAGCGGATCATCTTTGTCTGCATATTGATTTGGCAAAATTTTACACTGGATGCCCTTCCTGACGTAACCATCCCCATTTATCCGGGCTTGGGACTGGCACGAAGAAACACACTACAGATCTTTATTTAGAGAAAAAACAGGATTGTGGGAATATCTGCATATTTATTAAAGATATTGGCATATATATTCAGACTCTTTACTTAGTACTTAGTTGCAGCCCCTGTTCCAGTGATTCCAGTCCAGTCTGGAGTCTTGTTGGATCTGATGTGACAAGCTTCACACACACCTGGATTTGTGGATTTTCTGCCATGCTTCTCTGCAGATCCTCTCAAGCTCTTTCAGGATGGAAGGAGACCCCCTGTCAGTTGACAGCTATATTTAGGTCTCTCCAGAGATGTTTGATTGGGCTCAAATCTGCGCTCTGGCTGGGCCACTCAAGAACATTCACAGAATTGACGCTAAGCCACTTATGTGTTGCCTTTGCTTTGTGCTTAGGGTCACTGCCCTGTTGGAAGGTGAATCTTCAGCTCAGTCTGCGGTCCAGGGTGCTCTGAAGCAGGTGTTCAATAAGGATATTTGTGTACTTTGCCCCATTCAGCTTTTCCTCAATCCTGACTGCTCTCCCAGTGCTTGCTGCTGAAAAACAATCCCACAACATGATGCTGCCTCCACCATTAGATAATAGGATTGCACGGGTGAGGAGCGGTCCTTGGTTACATTCAGACGTGATGCTTAGAACTGAGGCCAAGCAGTTCCATATATGTTTCTTCAGACCAGACAATCTATTTCCTCATAGTATGCAAGACCTTTAGGTGCCTTTTTACAAAGTCCAAGCGAGTTTTTTTGTTTTGTCTGGGCAGTCTGCCATAAAGCCCACATCAGGGTAGTGTTGCAGTGGAGGTTGTCCTTCTGGAGGTTTCTCCCATCTGCTCAGAGGTTTGTCTGGAGCTCAACCAGAGTGACCATCAGGTTCTTGGTCACCTCTTTTACCAAGGCCATTCTCTCATGATTGCTTAGTTTTGTCAGGTGTCCAGCTCTAGGAAGAGTTAAGGTTGTTTCAAACTTATTCCATTTAAGAATTATGGACGCCACTACAGTTCTCGGGAACCTTCAATGCTGCAGGAATGTTTTTGTAGCCCTCCCTGGATTGATGCTTGACACAGTCTCTGCAGAGAAGTCCTTTGACCTCACGGCTTTGTTTTTGTTCAAATTCTCAATGTCAGCTGTGGACCTTCTATAGAGAGGTGTGGGCCTTTCCTCATCATTTTCAGTCAATTCAATGGACTCTAAAAAAAGTGTGGGGACATCTCAACGATGGCCAATAGAATGAGATGCATCTGAACCAGGTTTCAAGTAGCAAAGGAAAGAGTCTGAATATTTGTGTCAATATGATGTTTCAGTTTTTTATTTTTAATTAATTTGTAAAAAATCTGAATATCCTTTGTCATTGTGGGTATTGAATGTTGCTTGATGCGGAGAAAGAAATAATTTAAATGATTTTAGCACAAGGCTGCAATGTTGTAAAATGCATAAAAAGTGAAGGGTCTGAACACTTTCTGAAGGTGCTGCATGGCTTTGCTTTCCTTGCGTTGTAAGTGATTTTTAGTCCATGCTATATAAGATGGCACACGACCCTGTTATAGGAATGAAGGTACAAATAATGGATGAATGGACTGTAGAAAGTATTGCTGCTTTTTACTTTAGACGGTTTACAAAAACATCTATCTGTTCCGCACTTGTGTATTCATGTGAAGAGTCTTTTCAGCAGATAAGTGTTTCATGCCTTTGTATGAATACACAGTATTAGCCAGCATTCTTCCTAATGTTAGGTCCTCTTCTCAAATTTGGATCTTCTCGTAACAGATTGCCTTCTTCACTGTAAATATGATTTCGGATTTCACCTCATTTTTAATCTTGACAAATGCTCGACTCTAACAGAGTCACTAAATGTCATAGCACCTCAGAAAATGATATTTACAGTGACAAGGGTTAAAGCAAACTTATGAGAAATGGGCTTTTGTTTGCACTGGAGGCTTTCCGTGTTTTCATTTCGGATGAATGTAATCACACACAGCAGCCGTTCCAATAAAGCCTTTAGTGAATGTGATTAAGGACTCTGCCTGTCATCTCTCTCTGGCAGCGCCACTTTCTGTCTGTTTCCTCCTCCACCTTTATTCAACCGAAAAATTATTCTTGAGATATTGTAATGCTCTGCTTGTCACCTTCTGTGTTAGGTGAGGTTATTTGAATATATGCGTGCAATGCACTATGGGTGGTGAAAATAGCGAAAAACTGCTCATTTACTCACTCTACTGTGATGTGTGTTCAGCTTCTCTTGTTATATTGTGGCCTTACTGTATATCTAATGTATAAGGGAGGCATGGTGGCACAGTGTTAGTGCTGCTGCCCCGCAGTAAGGATGGCAGTGCCGGCATCCTGCCTCCTAACTATGTAAATTTTGCATGTTCTCCTCAAGTATGTGTGGGTTTCCTTCCACAGTTCAAAGAGAGGCAGGTTAGGTGAATGGGAAAACCTAAGCTGGCCATGGTGTGTGGTCGTGTGTGTGTGTGTGTGTGTGTGTGTGTGTGTGGACTGTCCAGGGTTTGCTTCAGCCTTGCACCCTATGCTAGCTGGGATAAGCACTGGTGCAGCCCTGGTCTGCATTAAGCGGTTTAGAAAAGAAAATGACATGGCATGATTGTTGACTGTGTTCAGCTTATCTTGTTTTATTGTGCCCTTACTGTATATCTAAAATAAAGGGGAGGCACGGTGGTGCAGTGGTCGGTACTGCTTGGAATGTGCATGTTCTCATGTCTGTGTGGGATCTTGGATTGCCATGTATACATCCTGCAGACATGTATTTTAGGTCAATGGTTGACTCTAAATTTTCCCTGTGTGAGTGTATGTGTGGGTTCCATGATAGATAGGCATGGTTGTTGCCTCACACCTGATATTGTGATCAGGATGTATATGCAGTGAATTCAAAAGGTATTCAGAGCCCTTCAGTTTCTGCCCACTTTGTTGTGTTGTACATTTAATTTTCATCTGTTTGTGTCAATGTCCAGTTTTTTATAGCTTGTATGTTTGCCGGCCAGTAATAAAATTGAAAATTAGGTAGAGCCATGCCGCCTTACAAGTTAGGTCGCTGTAGGGTCGCCATTTGAAGGTGTGGATTTTTTCAAATTCCAAATAAATGAGGTTATGATTGAATCTAATTTCTTAAAAAAAGATATGTTAATTTATATGGGGATGTTTTGAAATAGGAACAGAAGCTTAGGAAGGATATTCATCTTGACAATGTTAATTCTCCCTGCTAAAGTAAGATGAAGGGTACACCATCTATGCACATCTTGTTTAATTCTGTCCATGCAAACAGCAAAATTTTGTTGAAAAACAGCTTTATATTCACTTGTGATGTTGACCCCTAGGTATTTAAACTGATCCGCAATAATAAAAGGGAAAGTGTTCAATCTAATGTTGGTTGTTAGAGAATTCACTGGAAAGAGCACACGTTTGTTCAAATTAATTTTGAGTCCAGATATCTTTTGATATTGTGTTAGTGCTGTTAGGACTGCAGGCACAGTATTTTGTGGATCTCATATATACAGTCTGCATATAGTGATATTTTCTGTTCATGTCCCTCTCTGATAATCCCCTTTATGTCATAAGCATTTCAATAGTGAACTGCCAGTGGCTCAATGGCAATTGCAAAAAGCAGAGGTGATAAGGGGCATCCTTGTCTAGTACCGCGTTCTAGTTTGAAGTGTTCTGAATTAATGTTAATATAAACTGGTATACAGTAGTTTGATCCATGCACATATTTTTGGGCCAAACCCAAATTTATGCGAAGTGGTGAACAGGTAATGCTTTTTCTGCATTCAAAGATAATATGATCTCCAGAGTGTTAGACTTTATGGGTGAATATATTACATTAAATAGGTGTCAAAGATTGGAAGCCTAATGTCTACTTTTAATACATATTTAATTTTAAATGGATACATTTGCCATTTTTGCCCATCAATCTATACTCAACAACCCATAATGAGAAAACATATTTTCAGAAAGGTGTGCAAATGTATTAAAATTCCACTGTAAACATTACGTTTTTGTGTGTTATCACACACATGTGCATGGGAGGCAGTCGATGGGCTTGACTAAATGTGTTGATATGCCGGACCAAGGATTGGCAGTGCAGACCTTTTCTCCTTCCTCTACAGATCCTCAGGAGGAAAGCCTACCTAACCTTACTTCCGGTTCCAGCTCAGACCTCCCATTCAATCCCGCTGCTGACCTCACTTCCTCCTGCCTGTCCTCTAAAAAGCCAAGATTCCTTCTGTATTCCAGTCAATCAAATAGCTGCTTCCCTCAAGTATATGGGGTGGATCCCCAAACCTTATTCTCGTCTTTGTTCTTGTCTCTTGTTACAGTGTGTTTACTGCAAAGAGACAACAGGAACAAGATGGAGAGTTTTTGACCTCCACGGTAATCTTGTTTAATGCTAACAACCAAACATGCTGCAAAAGAGAAGCAAGAAATTAAAAAGATAAAGCTGATACTCCTTTCGTTTCTGACATGAGTTAGATACTGAATGACGACTTCGATCTGGGGTCCTGTTAACTACTAAATGGGACTTCTGAGACTGAAGAAGACCTGACGTTGCTGTTCGTCGTCGACTGGAAAAGGGACAAGAGTCAACGTCCATGCCACCCTACTCTCCAATGTCTCACCTCAGAAGAACCTTACTCTTATATTATATTGAGGATTACTTGTGTTTTATTCTGTGTATTGTATTGTATTGACCCCCTTCTTTTTGACACCCACTGCAAGCCCAACCTACCTGGAAAGGGGTCTCTCTTTGAACTGCCTTTCCCAAGGTTTCTTCCATTTTTTTCCCTGCTGGGTTTTGTTTTCTTAGAGAGTCAAGACTGGGGGGGCTGTCAAAAGGCAGGGCCTGTTAAAGCCCATTGCGGCACTTCTTGTGTGATTTTGGGCTTATACAAAAATAAATTGTATCATATTGTATTTTAAGAACCCTGAAGATGCCCCCAAGGGAAAGTGTGTGTGACAATATATATTATCAGACATGCAAGCAGGAAATGTTCATTAAGTTATGGAAAAATTGGTAAACACGGGGGAAAGGATAAAAAGGTTGCACAGTCACTAATCCAGTTTCTGTTTCCCTTCTTAGAATGGAGGAGAACACCCCAAAAGGCTAGAAATGTTACTCTGAAACCTCCACCACTTAGGCCTACTCCTGCAAATAAGCTGCCACTCACCCTGAAATCAGCGCTCATTTTCTGATGTGCTTCTTAAGGAGTTGGATATCCATAACAAAAAAAACATTTTTTTCTTCTGTTCATGAAGAGTTTATGACCCCTCAAGACTTGTTACAGAAATCCTACACAGAGGAGTAGCAACAGGACTGGCAAGAGAGGCAGTTGCATGGTGCACCCCGACCCCAAAGGTGTTCGTTTACATAGATACTCGTTGCCAACAACAAATCAGCAGGCAACCCCTCCAGAGAGTACCACTGATGCACTACAGCAACAGAAATGGGCAACCCCCTAAGGGAGCCCTAATCTCCGTTGAGAATGTGTTTGTAATGAATGTTAATTTTTTAGTAACATTTCATAAATCATGTGGGAGATTTACACATCTAGAAGCAACAATTGCAATGATTCAGTTTGTTTAGACAAATGGCTGTTACTGATTTGGCTTCGCCCTGCCCAGGGTTTGTTTCCTGCCTTGCGCCCTGTGTTGGCTGGGATTGGTTCCAGCAGACCCCCGTAACCCTGTAGTTAGGATATAATGGGTTAGGTAATGGATGGATGATTTGGCTTCAATCAGTCTATCCAGGCCCCACTGTAGTCAGGGCATGACCAACATCGACAGCATCAATTCAGCCACTGGGTGAGTGGGTAACAGTGAGTTGGGGGTACAAGATGTCAAAATTGAGTCACTTGGCAGTCCTAACTCTTCCTGCCACTTTTGCCTCAGGAGAGTGACGTTCTTCATCTTTAAAGCTTTTTAGTCCTACTTGAGACCCACCCTGTGCCAGGAGAGACGATCAGCCCAAGGTCTAATGTCAAAAGAGCGCACCATTCAAAGGTCTTTGGACCCTGTGGACATCATGGCTGCACTTCCTGTAGCCAAAAGCTGCAAACAGTGATTTTGAATGTTACAGTAATACCTTTACGAGACATTTTCGATTATGTGCACTTTTATTTTTTAAATATTACAATATGCAATTTGCATTTCTTTTTATTACCATGTGCACCTTGCATTTATTTGCATTTTTATTACTTTTTATTTATTTTGATTTTTGAAAGTGAGTTTATTCTGTTTTTCCATCTTCTATATAAATGTTGCATTGTGGGGTTTTATTTTTTTATAACCTGTTTTTCATGAAACTATAATAAAGAATTTGTGTTTATTAAATTCCCCCTGTTGATCTTTTTAATTAGAACATTGTACTAAAATAATGGTATTACATTTTGTCGAGACTCAGAAGAGGCTGAGTTGGTAGGCCACATGGAGTTTTGTCTAGGGAGTCCCTAGAATTGCTTCTTTTGTCTTGACCATAGAAGGTCCTCGAAACATGTCCCGTTGGGACGCCCTTCCAATTTTCTGGCGCTTCCTGCCTGGGTACGGAATTCCTGGTTGGGATGTCCATCCCTCCTCCCAGGACATCTTTTTCGGGTCTGGTGCCTTCCTCTCCCTTGTCCGGGACAAGGTCTGTCTGTCCTCTAGGAGCCTCCCATTCAGGTAAGGTACAATCCCCTTTCCTGGCCGGGATGCCGTCCATCCTGTATGCCACCTACAGCACACACATACTTACCCAGAATAGATTTGTCAGTTTTACTCTGTTAATGAAATGAATAGTCAATATATAAAACCATTTATTACATATTAAATGTTTTTTGAATTATACATACATATTTGTTCATCCTGTTTTGGTATCTGTAAGGTAAAACTGAACAACCCAACTGACACCAAGACTAAGCAGAATTGGTAAAACTGAAAATAATACTAGCCATGGTAGTGATAATGGTAGTAATAGTCATTGTAAAAAAATAATAACAGTATTAGTGGATTAAAACTATTGAGAAGTGCTTGTTGACAAGAGAAATGTTGTATTGGGATAATGTAACAATTAAATAGGAAAGACATGAAAGGTGCAGACAATTTTTAGAAAACCCAAAAACCAGAATGAAGGCCTGGGCTGGCAGTACAGTACACTACAGGACTCGACAGTCAGAGTTTAACAGCTGAAGTCTGCAGAATCTCGTTGTTTGTGAGAGTGTCAAATTATGCCACTTGATGACTGATTACATGATTAAATCACAACTTTCCATGGTGTATCCAACTCTCATTCTGTGTTAGTATAGGACAGGGAGATAGCCTCATTTTAGCAGCCAATCAATGTGGAGCACACCACAATAAGAAGATGAACACTGTACAAAAGTAAACATTAAACATTAAATAGCTGTCTCTGCTGACCTCACAGTTTGAGCCTCTCCTCCATTTACACAGTCCTTCTTTCCTTGTAGCTCCCAGTGTTCTTAGCTGTTGTTAGCTCTGTATGGATTGTACTTCTTGTTGAGTGTTAATTGGCTGTGTAAAGGACCGCACATATGGACGGCATCCCGGCCAGGATTGGTTCCTTTCCATTA
Organism: Polypterus bichir lapradei; assembly: GCA_026402145.1. NCBI lineage: Eukaryota > Metazoa > Chordata > Cladistia > Polypteriformes > Polypteridae > Polypterus > Polypterus bichir. The sequence continues at coordinate 42,054,646 of JANRMT010028174.1, read as the reverse complement.
TGCCCAGAGGGGACTGAGCAGTCTCATGGTCTGGAATCCCTACAGATTTTATTTTTTTTCTCCAGCCGTCTGGAGTTTTTTGTTTTTTCTGTCCCCTCTGGCCATTGGACCTTACTCTTATTCGATGTTAATTAATGCTGATCTATTTTGTTTTCTTATTGTGTCTTTTATTTTTCTATTCTTTATTATGTAAATCACTTTGAGCTACTGTTTGTATAAAAATGTGCTATATAAATAAATGTTGTTGTTGTTGTTATTAACTGGCAGAGAGGGCAATGTGACAGAACAATGGAGGGAGGCTTTGTTTCAAAACTATTATCCTCCCCAAGCCAGTAGATGGCAGTACAGTATCCCTGGGCTTCAGGACCAATTCTGATACCAGCAAGGAATCATGGGACTTGTAGTGTAGCGAGGCAGCCCTGCTGGGATCGGTGGGTGTTGCCAAAGGACACTACAGGGAGTTACACTTCCTGCTTTAGGAAACTTCCAATTGACTTCCAAGATGAAAGGAGCTGCTCAAACCTACCTAGAAATGTGGAGTTAGGAGGAAGAGGGCAACACTTACGGGAGGAAGAGGAGTTCTAGAAGAAGAATCATTGCTGATTGATTGTGATTGTCTTGTTGAGAAATGTAGTTAAGAATAAATAACCTTTATTTGGACCTGTAACTATGTGTGTTGGTTGTGTCTGGGGTTTGGGGCTATATGGCACCCCCTTTTTTCCACAGCTGAAAACTCATACAGACACAAAAGACCACCCTTATGACTCGAATCTCAGTCTGATATTTATTCTTTGATTTTTTAGTTGAAGGGGATGTTAAAAGCAACACGACTGAGTCACTGGGGGTGCCACAGCACACAACAGATGGCAATGGATATCCACTGTGACTGTTTACAACTTGCCATGGGTTTGTTAAAAAAATACTATGCCCAAAAATGATACTTTTTTATCCGTTGCTTGCCCCATGTAGTTTGTAGTAATCTCATACGAGGTGAGACACAAAAATAATGGGACTGGGCTTGGGGCTTTCTTGGAAAACCGTCTGGAGGTTGTGGACGACGAATGTTTTCTTTGTTCCCTTGTACTAATTCATTGTCTGAAAAGTCAGTTTTACAGTTTCCTTGTAAAAGCCTGTTTTGTTTTTTAGCTAACAGAAAAATATTTGTGCTAAGGACTCAAGGTCCATGCCTTCCACACAGGAGGCTGCCTTATCATTTTGTTCCTTAGCTTACATCTGAAAGCCATAACAAAAGGAGCCAAGAAATCAGGTTTTGTAAGGGGCACAAGGATTGTGTATAATAAATTTGTTGACTGTTGCATTTTATAATGATAGTAACTCACGCATTCTAGGGGTATAAAACTGGACCCCACCCAACAGACGGGGTTCAGAAGAGCCCTGACACTTTTATGTATTGATTGTCTGCTTTTCTGAAACTGTTCTCACTGTGCACCTAACTAATAAATAATAAAGTGCTTTATTGTTTCACCTGCTGTCTGGTCTGAAAACTTCGTCCACAAGGTCGGCCGGATGTGAATCATAGAAATATATCCCCTCCTACACGCCCTCTTTTAAACCACCGACCGGCTAGGTGTATCCTGTGAATAGCCCAGTTAGTATTTGCACAACAATCGCTACACGAGTTTCCGTGATAATGTCAGGTGAAAAAATCAAACAGCGAATCAGCATCAAATTTCTTGCGATTTTCTCTTTTTCTGTAAAGCTGTTTTTGACTGACAAAAACATTCCTGTCCTCAATCATCTTCCCTATTTGCCCGATTTAGCTCCTTGTGATTTTTACTTGTTCCCGAAAATCAAAAGTGACCTGAAGGGAATACATTTTTCTTCAATGGATAAAGTGAAGACAGAAATGGCATGACTGTCGAAGAGCCTCAAGCAAGAAGACTTCCAGTACTGTTTCAATCAATGGAAGATACGTATGGAGCGGTGTAGACATCAGAGAGGGAGGGGGAGGATATAGAAGGTGACAATGTTTAGAATGCTGTAATCTATACTAATAAAAGGCAAAGCCCTCACTGACTGAATGACTTACTCACTCACTGACTCACTCATCACTAATTCTCCAACTTCCCGTGTAGGTAGAAGGCTGAAATTTGGCAGGCTCATTCCTTACAGCTTACTTACAAAAGCTGGCCAGGTTTCATTTCGAAATTCTACGCGTAACGGTCATAACTGGAACCTACTTTCGTCCATATACTGTAATAGCCTGCAGCTCGGTCGCTGTGTGAGGCGGAGTTGCGTCTCGCATCATCACACCTCCCACGTAATTGAGTGCCTGCCCATATAAGGTAAATATTCGCTGGTGAAGGACTGTGCTTAGCATATTCATAAGTGCAGCTACTGCGGAAACCCTCCCTCAGCGAAAGTGCGAAAGAAACTTTTAAGTGCCGGGTCTGAGCTAAAATTAAATAAAGCCGTGGACATCGCAAGATATTCGCGAGATAACTTTTACTAGAAGATGCAGGTTATAAAGCCTCGATGCTAAATACCTGGCGAAGTCATGCCTTCTCTGCTGGCCTAAAAAAATATCTGAATCACAAACTGATGTTAATTATATTTTTTCCATGAATACTTATTAAATAATTCCAAATAGTCTGTCCGCTTCCTTTCATAGCTCTTCCGATAGTTGTGCTGCTTCCAGACATGTATTTTCGTATTAAAGCATTTAACCAATCACATTTCAGCCATCATTTGTTGCCAGGCAGAGAGGCCCTGATAATCCATTGTGCAGGCCCTCTAACACAGAATAAATGTCGATTAAACTGTTGCTTCAACCAATCAGATTTTGAGTTGGTGTCAGTAGGGCCCTCTAGCAGGCGTACGGCAACGTCACCGTATTCAGACCCATTGATTAAATAGAAGCCGATATGAGGAACTCAACGAGGCCACTGAACGCACCGCAGGCGCTCCGAGCGCAAGATCCTCGCACACACTACCGCCAACTCCATGGCAGGATTCTGGACAATATTATTTACCAGACACAGACCAGATTTCAAGACCACGAAAAACTGATGCTTGTCACGCTCCTCGAGCCCCAGAAGTTTCAGGAATACAAGATAAATTTCCCGCATGCAGCCTTCTCCAGTTTAACACAAGAGCAACGGAGCAGTTTTTGATCTGTCTCGGTTAAAAACAGAACTGACTGTAATGTATGCCATGGATGATTTTGCAGGAAAATCTCCCACTGATCTCCTTGACTTCCTTCATCAGAAAAATCTGAATGAGGGCATGGGGCAGCTGTACACATTGGTATGTTTGGCGGTGACCATTCCCGTGTCCACTGCTTCTGTCGAGCGGACATTTTGAGCCCTAAAGTGAATTAAAACTTATGCCAGAAATACGACAGGGCAGGTTCGACTTTAGCATTACCTTCAATGGCGATAGAAAGGGACTTTTTGATGGAACTGAAGCGCACGGATAATCTGTACGACATAGTAATTGAACTGTTTTTGAGGAAAGAGAGGAGGATGGATTTTGTTTACAAATAATCAGAATTTTTGGTGAGTAAAATGTTGCGATTTTCCTAAATAATATTGCAAGTTTATGAGTTATTATTGATGTTTTTTTGTGTGTGTCGCAGCTGTAGCTGCAGTAGAAAGGAACTTGTTCACCCCGGTTTGTCTGTTCAATAAAGGCATTTATTGTGGCTACAGGAGTTATCTATTTGCGATGCAGCGGCTCTTTATACTGTATTTCTGCATATTAAGATGGTTTTTATAAACATAAATTAGTTTTTGAGGGGCGGGTTCATTCAGACGGAGCACTACTGAAAGCCTAGGTGTGAGATGCACGGTCCGCCACTGGACCAGATGATACGTAAATTTGATGAACATACGTGCACCGAACTGTCCTTATTACGAAGTCTTCCTTGCTTTACCGCTGGCTGCTTCTTTCCATTCACCTTCCTGGCTCTTTATTTAAACAGTTTTCCTTCTCACTTTTCTGCTCCTTCGCTGTCTTCTCCCTACGCGCCTGCTTGCCTTTTTACAGTCAGCTTCCCTTACGTCACACCATGGTACGTTTAGCACAAGTTAATACCGGGAATGCCTGTTAAACATCTTACATTCCCCTTGGGATTAATAAAGTATCTATCTATTTATCTACAGTATCTATCTATCTATCTATCTATCATTCATGAGCAGTGATTTGCGTAGTTAACACTTTGAAGAATGAAACCTGCTATCTTTACAATGGTTGACAAGCACAGAATGTAACTTCATAACAACACGTCCTCGAAATATGAACCTGACTGAAAGAAATAATGATAATCAAATCCTTGATGACAGCAACACTCATAATTGTCACAAAACAATTACATTGACAATCAGGTTATGTTATTTTTAAAATGTTTCCTTTTCTTTTTCATAACTTTAACACACTACTTCTCCGCTGCGAAGCGTGTTTATTTTTTAGGGTTTTTTTTTTTTTACCACTGATGTTGTTTTTGTATCTAACCTCGTACTTTCAAGCTAGATCAAATTTTTGAATTGATGACAGGACTGTTGACCAGTAAAACAGGTGGTAGGCGGGTCTTCTGTTCAAAAGCTCAATCACATTTGAATACTCTTCACTTTCATGAACTGCGCTCATTTTCTGGAAGAATTTGTATTTTAACAAAAATTGCATATGTTTGGGACTGGACTACTGACATGTGGATTATGAGAGATTAATAATTTTAGAGTTTTTCAAGGATATTTCATTATTAATGACGCAGCGGTAGTACTATTGCCTTGCAGCAAGGTGATCATGGGTTTGTGTCCTAGGTCTTCCACATTTGGTAGTGCTTTGAGTAGTAAGAAAAGAGCTATATAAATGCAAGGAATGATGATGATGATGATGATATTATTATTATTAATTGGTGTGGTTCAGCATTGGACCCTGTTGAAGCCCATTGCTCAAAATTCAGCATCACTAAAAAACAACACAGAGTAAATAACTGCTAAATAAATGACTAGCTTTGGGTTGAGAACTTCCTTTAATATTATGATGGAAATAAATGAAAATCACATGAACAGTCATGTGGCAAGTGCTGAGTGTAAACACAAAAAAATGGACCACATATTATTAGTTGAAGATTATAGATGTCTTCCTGGCAACATGCTTGTCAGTTCAGGTTTAATCCACAATAACACATAATAATCTAGAAACTCCATTTTCATTGTACAAGTTTTCCATCCACACAAGTGTTTTTCAATCACTAAAAATGTGTAACTGTTGTCACACATGTGCGACTAGGAGTGAGCTGAGTGGACCAAGTGGAGGTAATTACCCACCAGGCCAGTGGATGGTGGGGTGCACTAAAACTACCTCTGTTATCTCTGTAGGCCAAATATGGGAAAACCTGCCTGATTCAACATCACGTCCAGTTCCGGCGCCCAGACTGACGTCACTTCCGGTTATGGTCAGATGACATCACTTCCACCTTTCAGCTTATAAAGCCACCATCTTTCCTCAACAATTCAGTTCGGTTCAGGACTCAAAACAGTGCACATGAGTGCTGTGTCAAAACCCTTTTGCAGCCAGAGACAATATATGGGTGGCTGCCCCAAACATTTTTGCGTGTGTCAAGGCTATTCATTTTACACTGTGCAAACACAAAGTAAATCAAAATGGTGAAAGAACAAGAAAAAAAATTAGAGTTCTTTTTGAGGGCAGATGATGAACTACAACTGCTTTTAAAGGTTACAAATGAGTACAACATTGATAAAGCCTTGTAAAATATAGACCGGCCAAAATAAATACCGCAAAATATTTGAGTGTTCCAGCACCTGTCGGCTAATGCCAAGAAGTTAAGAAAGGAATATCCTAACAGTAAAGATGAAATCCTAGCAGAAAACAAGTGAAGACAGTGCCTGGTCGTATTAACACTTTTGAAAAGCAGGTTTTTCTACATATACACTGTTACACAGTTTCAATTTTCACATTTACAGCGTTCTTGAATCAATTAATTTTTGTTGTTCAAAAATGTTTTTTTACAATAACAGCAACAATATTTATTTATATAGCACATCTTCCAACAAATCATGTAGCTCAAAGTGTTTCACAAGATGAAGAAAGAAAAATGTATAAAAAATAAAAATTTAAAAATAAAAATAAGACTAGGGAATATTAAATAAGTTAAAAATAGTGTAAGGTCCAATGGCCAGGAAAACAGAAAAAAATTAAAATAAAATAATTACAAAGGATGGAAAAAAAAAAAACAAACTCTGCATGGGTTCCAAGTCCACAAGACCACTCAACCCCCACTGGGCATTCTACCTCACATAAATGATCTCAGTCAGTCCTCATGGTTTTCAGGCTTCACATGAAAGAATTAGATGATGATGATGGTCATGTGGACCTCTGGCCTTCAATCCATCAATGTAGGGACTGCATGGTGCCCTGATCAGGTGGTGCGGGTGCAGATCACCACCACAGAGAACCGGAAAAAGAACAGCAGAGAAAGTAGGGGTTAGTATGGATTGTGGAGCCATGATAAAAATGATAAATCAATACATATACAGAATATCTGGGTTACACTAAAATGAAGCTATGAGAAAGCCATGTTAAAGTAATGTGTTTTTAACAGTTTTTTAAAGAGCTCCACTGCATTAGTCTGGCAAATTTCAATCGGCAAGCTATTCCAGATTATAGGTGCATAACAGCAGAAAGCTGCCCTCACCACTTCTTTTCAGTTTAGCTGTTGGAATTCTAAGCAGACACTCATTTGAAGATCTAAGCTTACAATTTGGAGTGTAAGGTGAGAGGCATTCTGAAATATAAGATGAAGTAAGATTATTTAAGGCTTTGTAAACCATAAGCGGTAGTTTAAAGTCAATTCTGAATGACACAGGTAACCAATGTAATGACATCAAAACTGGTGAGATGTGCTCAGATTTTCTTTTCCTAGTTAAGATGCATTCTGTAGTCGTTGCAACCAATTGATGTCTTTTTTTAGTCCTGAGAGGAGTGTGTTACAGTAATCTTGTCTAGTAATCTATTTCTTAAGTGAAAAAACGCTGTCCTAGTGATCTAATTAATATGTGACTTAAAATTTAGGTCAGAGTCAATTACCCCTAAATTCTTTACCTCTGCCTTGACTTTTAAGCCTAATGGATCAAGTTTATTTCTAATATCCTCATTATATCCATTTTTGCCAATCACTAAGATTTCTCTTTTCTCCTTATTTAGTTTGAGAAAATTACTTCTCATCCATTCAGAAACACAAGTAAGACATTGTGTCAGTGAATCAAGAGAGTCGGGGTCATCAGGCACTATTGATAAATACAGTTGTGTGTAGCTCACGTTATGTCCTGAGATAATCTGACCTAATGGAAGCATGTAGATCGAAAAGAGCAGCAGACCCAGGATCGAGATTTGTGGAACACCATATAGAATATCAGGTGTCTTTGAAGTATTATTACCACAACTAACAAAGAATTTTCTACCTGCCAGTTAGGACTCAAACCAATTTAAGACACTGCCAGAGAGGCCCACCCATTGACTAAGGCGATTTCTAAGAATATTGTGATCAATGGTATCGAATGCGGCACTCAGATCTAAGAGGATGAGAACAGATAAACGGCCTCTGTCTGCATTTACCCGCAAGTCATTTACTACTTTAACGAGTGCAGTTCCTGTACTGTGATTTGCTCTAAAACCCGACTGAAACTTGTCAAGAACAGAATGTTAATTCAAGAGATCATTTAGCTGCGTAATGACTGCTTTTCTAGGATTTTACTTAAGAAAGGCAGGTTAGAAATAGATCTAATATTGTCAAAAACAGAGGAAATGAGATTATTTTTTTTCAGCAGGGGTTTAACAACAGCAGTCTTAGGACAGTCTGGGAAGACCCCCATATCTAATGACGAGTTTACTATGTCAAGTACACTACCAATTAGCACATCGGATATGTCTTTGAAAAAGCCTGTTGGCAATGGGTCAAGGATGCAGGTGGAGGGTTTCAGTTGAGAAATTATTCTATATAGATAAGGTAAATTTATCCTGGTAAAAGAATTTAATTCACTTAAAAAGGAATAACAAGATGTAATATGATCAGTATTGGGAGGAGAATGAATAGAAAATATGCATTTTCAAATGTACCGGCATTACTGTGGGCTGACTACAATATAATACAATTTATTTTTGTATAGCCCAAAAAAAAACACTCAAGGAGTGTCGCCAATGGCTTTAACAGGCCCTGCCTTTTGACATCTCCCCTGCCTTGACTCTCTAAGAAGAAATGGAAAAACTCCCAAAAAAAACATTTTAGGGAAAAAAATGGAAGAAATCTTGGAAATGCCAGTTCAAAGAGAGAACCCCAAGTCTTAGTGGAGCACCGTTTTGTGCTGATAATGGTCATCTCTTCTGAAATGGTAAAGCCAATTCACTACAAGATGCACACAGTTACCCCTTGGGCAATCCAACCCAGAGTCAAACTATTGATATAAAAGTGCAGTAATGTGGAAACACTGTACTGTTGCACCTCTCAAAATTATTTCTGCAAACATTTTTGCAATCTGTGGGACACTATCTATGGTTAGCGCTGCTCCCTCACACTCCCAGAGTCCTTGGCTGAAGCCCTGCAATCTGTCTTTATTAAGGTGGAGTTTATGCCCTTTTCCCAGGTTAGGGTTATGAGATTGTTTGAGATTTTTCTGCAGGTACTCCATTTCTCCTCTAACATCAACAAAGAGTCAGTTGTGTATGAGGTTAGCTGGCCCTCCTAAATGGACTCGGCATGGCTCTGTGAATGGGCGTGAATATAATATACTGGCATCACATCCAGAGTTAGTTCTTGCCAGCTGCCCAGGTCTGCCAGTATAGGCTTTGTCCACTTATGACCCTTTAGTGGAATAGAATATGAATGGGTGGATAATTGCAATCTTTAGCCAGTTACTTTATTAGAGAACGATTGAAAAAAAAGTTTGAAAAAATCCCTTTTCATACATGTTTTTTATATTTTTTCTCCAGATTTCATTTATAGCTATTCTTTAAATAGATTATTATTTGTACTGCAAAGTTAATGCCTGTCCTGTCTCTCAAATGCCATACTAAGAAGGTGTTAAGTACGGTAATGGCAGCACAAAGTGGTATAATGGAAAAAAGAATGATCTGCCATAATGTTTAAATTACAGTCACTTTGTATAAATTGCCTTTAAATTATCATTTTGTCTGCAGATGGAGGAGAAGCTCTAGCATTTGGTTTGGTAGCTTTTGGAATTCATTACAGCACATTGTTGGCACAGGCATATTAGCAGATGAATGAAGATTAGAGGAATCAAATATTTAAGCAGGGCCCTGTTACTCAGGTTAATAGCAGAACTCAAAATTTTATTAGCTGTGGATGTGAAAGTTCAAGTTCAAAGTAAAAGCTGATACGATTTTGATAATCAAGTGTCTCAGAAAATAAGTGTTTGCAATGTGCGGAAAAGTGGACTGGAATTTGGCAGGCCACTAGGACATAAAAAGAAAGAGACCATTAATGATAGAGGGGTCAAAACTAGAAAGACAGAGACATCACGCGTTCCCAGGTCTCCTGAGATAACCACCCCTGGCGAACCTGTATTTTAAAATTGTATGGATATTAAACAATTTTAAAAATGAGCAGACATGGGAAATAAAGTAATCATGTACATTTCAGGTAAGGTGCAAAACAAGTGGCTTGTTCAGCACTGAAGAACGTTTTGTGATTGAAGTGTAGGCCAAGTATTACTTTGCTGTTGCCAATTTGCTGAAGACTGTCTGCTCAATTACATTGAAACTTCATATTAAACTAAGCATATCTGAAAATACACCACTGATGCCTTTTCTTGATTTTTCTTTTTTAGGCCCTTGACAGATAATGCTGTTTGGATGCTCTGCCGTCCCATTCTGTCTATTGAAGTTCATAAGAATGATGGGAAAAAAATTACTGTTGTAATCTTTTGACCTAACTAATCACAGTTTACATTCAAGAAGAACCAACACCCTTCCTGTTATGCTCTTTGGAACTGTATTAACACTAGAATTACCAAAGCCTACGAACAAACTTGTACATCCGTCCCACCTTAAATCCCTTCGCACCTCTCTGTCAGCTTCTTTTGTCTTGTAAATGTGTAGATAAGCAGCAAGCAGCCTGCTATCACATCCCCCCACCGCCGCACAGTTTCCTCAGCTCAAGTCTGTTTACCTGCGTGTCAGTTGCTTAGAGTTGTATAGAGTGAGAAGTCAAGCAATATGACACCTTTTATAAATACTATATCGTTATTTGGAACACATGCATTTCATGTGTGTGCCGTATCTACAACAATCTATGTAAACACATCGTTAAAACAGAAATGTTTGTCATGTTTTAGTAATAATTGACAAAATGTTGACAGGAAGTGTATAATGTGTAAAGCCTGAAGTCCAAAAATCAAGTAAACACTTTCACAAAAGGTACAAATATAACAGAACAAGTGTGCCTCTATTCAAGAATACAACTGCAGAAAAAGAACCCGTGTTAGGGTGCGACATTGACATGCTTTGGAAGTGACTGCTTTGGTGGCGCAACGGTAACAATTGTTGATAGGTAATCAAAACTTCATGGGTTTGACCACAGACGACTCCCCCGATCTGACACTGCTGTTTTCAAACAAAGATGTCCTATAACAAAGGTGAACTCGGAAGATGATGAGGGTTCTACATTAGAGAAAGAATGCATGTTGCACTTTTGCCGTTGCTTTACTTTGTATATGTACACGAGAAGCTCCGCAGTCTACTTGCGACTTTACGCTGTAGGAAGATAAGTAAATAAATCAAGGTAAATGGTTAAATAACATTCAATCTGGCTCTTATATACAAAGTACAGCGACAGTAGCTTCCACCTGCATCTATAGACTCTTCAGTACGCGAGCGACTCTCCACACTAGTGTTTAGATCCGGATGGTGTATGTGCCCAGAAAAGAAGTCTGACTGCGTTCTCGTACCATTGCTTATGAACTGAAGTGTCAGCATGCACTTTTCGAACATGCCCGTGTCGATCAAACACCAGAAGCTCTGCAGTCTACTTGTGACATTACGGTGTGGGAAGTAAGTAAATAAATCAAGCTTATAATGAGATTAACTAAACAATTAAGAATGACAAACAATCATTACAAAATGATTCATACCGGGCGCTATAAATCTTGCATAGCTTGCATATAAGGACGACCAGCACTGGTTTCCTCTCTTCTTTTTCTTGTGATTGACTTTACCTTAGCAGTGGCAGAACACAAGTGAACCTCCAGTGAACTTGGACCCAGGAGACAAGTTGGACATGTGTTCCAATGGCAAGAGATTTTGTGATACAGCGTAAGATGGACATACTTATGTAAACCCTAACAGGAAGCAGATCGGGTGCTGTACTATTTAGACAGGACACTACCCCGCGTGTGGTAAGCACCAGGGAGGCATTAGGGTTATTGTTTTCTGATTATGTTATGCATTTTGTTGCTTCTTTATCTAATCCTCCTTTGCATTCTCTTTCTTTATATATTGTATGACTAGAGATGAGCCCATCTGTGACCATCAGTGTTGACTGTCAATAATTGGTGATGAAGTGAGGAAACAACTGAGGAGGCTACACACAGGAAAAGCTGTGAGGCCAGTCCTCAAGTTCTTAAAAATAGCAGCAGCCCCAGCACTGACCCCTGCTGGACACCACTTTTAACATCGGCCAATTCTGATTTGCTTCCTCACACCATCACCCTCTGCTTCCTGTGTCTGAGCCAATTCTGCACCCATCTACAAACATTACCCTGAACTGCCACTTCTTTTAGTTTTATGCCTAACCTCTCCTGTGGCACCTTATCGAATACTTTCTGATAAATAATATCATAAGCTCCACTTTGATCATAACCTTTTGTTGTTTCCTCATAGAATTCCAGCATGTTAGTAAAACACAACCTCCCTCTTCTGAACCCATGCTGACTGTTCAGAATAACTCCTGTCCTTGCCAGGTGTTGCTCAATCTTATCCCTAATAATTCCTTCCATTACTTTTCCTGTGATGCATGTTTAGCTTACTGGCCTATAGTTGCCTGGATCTGTCCGGCCACACTTTTTATATAACAGGATAATATTTTCCATTTTCCAGTCCTTCAGAATTTCCTCAGAGTACAGTGACTTCCTAAAAGTCACCTCCTAAAAGTTGTGCAGGTTATGTGAGTAACACTGCCGCTCCTGCCTTCTTGTTTGGCCGCAAGGCTGGGAGCTGATATCAGAGATTCATTGTGATTATTTTTCCTCCTTTTGATGGCAGAGATCTGTCGCATAGTGGAAGGCACTGATTGTACAGCTGGCTGCAGTGATAAAGAGCCTGTAATTACGCTCTACACTAGAGGGTTCAAAGTAGGTCAGGCTGCTCCTGAGATATGGGCCATCCATACAAAAGAGTTAAAGTGAGGAACGAGTTTACCAAAACCATTAGACTGGATCCAAATATTGCTTTTAAGAAAATGGAGAAGGTGATGTGGGATTTCTTTACGGCTATCAGCATCTAAAGTATAACAATGTTAAGCCAAAGGACAACATGTGAATGTTCCAACTGAGAGTCCACCGGTCACTTGTGTATGTGTGTGTGTGTGTTGTAGAACCCTTTCATCTGGCGTCTGTGGAAACTTCACCTTTGGATTTGTGCTGATTCAATACATTACAGCCCTAGTGAAGGTGGCAGGCTGTATCTGATCTGAAGTGTACATCTCGTAAACTGTCAGAGGACCCCTCAAGAGTGTATTCCTGCAGCGTATATTTATTATGCATTTTTGTTAAAAAGGCTGGCTTTATAAATCACATGTGCACTGTAAATAATAAATAATCAACAAAGACAAAATACATTTACAATTCCTCCCTTTCTTATTCCACCCACATAAACCACATTAAGAAACTCAAAAAAAATATCAATAATATATGCCTTGGTTTTCTTTGTTTACATAATCAAGTGGCCCTGTCCCCTTGGGCTCCGAATAAAGGGGAAGGGCCACCTGATTAAGTACCTGCACTCTGAAGTATCAATGGAGAAGCTTCTGTTCTCACGGTCACTTTGGGGTTGTGTTTTGTTTTTTTTATTCCTGTCTTTTGGTTTGTGATTCCTTTTTGATGTTTGGATATCCTGGCTTTTTACTTCTTGTAATGCTGATGGTAATTTTAATCTGGATTGTGATTTGTTGGCTATTTGTTTTTTCTGTCCTGCCTTGTTTTTTTTTAGTTATTTTTTAATAAATTCTTTTAATATACCCTAATTTTATTTTTGTTTTCCATGGGACCAGAGGTTCACAATTTTACTCTCCTCCTTTATGGAAAATAATAATAAGAACAGTAACAATAATAATAAATTACATTTATTTCACACTTTTCTAGACACACAAAGTGTTTTACATAGTACAGAAGCCACTTTAAGCACCACCAATATTTAGCATTCACCTGGATGGTGTGATGGGAACCATTCTTGTGCCAGTTCATTCACCACACATCAGATATTAGGTGATAAAGGGGATACGAATGACAATTAACCAAAAGTAATTTTGATAAATATTTAGACTTTAATCGTATTTAACGTCCAGACCTGGGCAGATCACCAACTACAGTGACGATAACATCTAATACCGCAAAAACAATCAGAAAGTTTGTATCAAACCCATTAATATTTTTGAATCCAAATTCAACATCTTATTCCTTCTTCTCACCAGTATATCATAGTTGCTCAATAATTGATTATTTCTTCATTGACAATGTTCTTATTATTTCTGATCATCCCCCTCTGATCTTAAGAGTTTGAATCACTAGGTCCTACACATTCATTTCGTAGCTGGCATCTTAACCACTTGTCATTAGCAGATGTGAACGTAACAGAGTTTATCACTAAACAAATTGATTATTTTTCAGAGACTAATACATCCTCAGAAGCTGCTGCACAGGAATACTCAGGGAAATTATGAAGACTTTTTTTAAGAGGACAGATTATTTAATATCTTTCTCATAAACTGTAGACCTTGAAGGCATTAGAGTTAATCAGTGAGATCTCCAGAACAGATTAAGAATATGCCAGGTCTCGTAATAAGGCAGGAAAAGACCGGTTTTACAATCAGAATTTAATCTTTTGACAGTAAATGAAATGGAACAACGCATCTTTAAATCTCAACCTCTTTACTATGAACATGGAGTGAAGACTAATAAGTTCTTAGCTTATCAGATCTACAAGCAGGAAGTTCGCAACACAATGACAGAAATTATCAACACAACTGGAGATAAAATCATTGACCATAAAAATATATCTCGCACGTTCAGGGAGTTCTTTAAGTCCTTATATTCTACTTAGTTTAAAGAAGATGAGACACAATCTAAGGAGTTTTTGATCCATTAACACAGTTGGATACTTTTAGTGCTGAGGAACTGGACAAACCTCTGACACACGCAGAATAACTGGATGATATAAACTCACACCAAAGTGGGAAAGCGGCTGGTCCTGATGGCTACCCAGTGGAATTTTATCAATCATTTTACACTAAAATAGCTCCACTAAAATTAACATCATTTATAGGAGTTAAAGTCAACAAGATTCTACCTCAGACTTTTGTTGCAAACATTAATTACCATTTTTCCAAAGGGAAATAAGGACTTATTAGAATGTGAATCATAGAGACCAATTTCACATCTGAATAATGATGTTAATGGGAGGAGGTAAGAGCAGAGGAAGACAGAAAGAACTGGATAAATAATTTAAAAGAAGGTTTGAAATATTACAGATTGGATTTGAGAACTGCTGTTGACATGACTAGAAATCAAGTACAATGGAGACATCTTGTTAAAACCTCATCAGCAGAAGATCACCTGTGTCTTTATGATCTTTTCAACATTTTTGAACAAATGTGTTTTACTTATTATGGTTGATTTTTTTAAGTTATTCAACTGTTTGTTAAGTTACAGACCAGTCTATAATTTATAAGAGTAGTAATCCTAAATGCAATCTCATGACAAAATCACAAACAAAAGTCAATTTGAAAGTGACATGTGCGATAACCATTATTGAAGGGGCTTTAATGATATTAAGAATGGGCTTAGTAAATTCCACAGGGGCCTTTTTTGCCATGATTGTTGGAACAGAATCAAAGGAACAGGTTTTAGGCCTTGTCTTGGAGATTAGAGTTACTTTTTTCTAATAGCAGTTAATTTAATTAAAATAATTAAATGGTTCTCATAGAGGATAATTTGTCTAATTCCATACCTATCAGATCTGGACAACTATTGCTCAATCTTTAATATTATGTTATAAAACTTGCATTTAAACCAACTCGTAAAGTAGTTCCTACAGTTATTACAATGAAAAGTACCAGCATAATAAGATTTTGTTTTAGTCTGATTAAGGATTGGGTTGAATAGAAAATAACGATTACTGTAAAAGGATTGGTGGTGGACATTACATGATGTCAAAGGTCACTGCCACCTTTATCCATCAATAGCTAGGTTGTAGAGATAATTAAGAATTTCAGGTTTCCAGGCACCAGCACTCTAACATGGGAGATCAACATATCTCTTATGGTCATATAAGCTCACCAGAGGCAGTTCTTTCTAAGACTCTTAAATAAGTTGGAGTGTCACATGGAAAAATGACCAGTGTCTACAGGTCTGTTATTCAAAATGTTTGTTTTGGCCTTTTCCATTTCAGTTTGGTATGACAATATTTTTTCGATGACAGAATATGATTAGAGAGAGTGTGCTCTCACTACGTCTTCATTTATCTTCTCATATCAACTTTGTTTAATCACTCTACTTTTGTAGACTGGAATGTAAAGTGATTTTTTCAACCAACTTCAGTCTGCTTCATAATAAAACCTCAGAAGTTAAGTAGCTATCTTAGTGTGTGTTACATAAATAATATTTCACATGCAACCCCAGAGGCTAAGTGCCAATCCTTAGTGTGTGTTTTAGAATAAAATCTTAGAGGCCATGCAACAACAAGTGTTATATTTAATGCAAATTGTAACTATTTAAGAATACTTACCAATTATGAATATTCAGACTGTGAACCTCAGAGGCTCAGAGTCCCAGCATTTGTCCACAGTACAAGGGGTGATACCTTTTTAGCATTAACTACAATGATAGAAGGCAGATAACCTGCACAATAATTAACAATGAATTAAAAGCAAACTCAAAATTATATAACACTAAACCTACTGAATCAAGTTTAAAAAATGGCAAAATAAAGAATACTACAATTACACGGGATGCATCTAATCTTCCATTTTTAAATCTGAAACTTATTTTTATATACAATATTCTAAAGTTAGCCAGAGATTAAAGCTCATCCAATTGCAACAGCATCTGGGCAATACCACCTCTGCATGGCATCAAAACACAATTCAGAGTCTTTCTGTATGTAGCTCCAACTGGTGGTACAAGCTGCCCACAATCATTCAAAATTCTGACTCCATCAATGTGTATAAGAAGTGTTTGAAGACACTTCTGTCTAACAATAACTTCAAATGAATAATTTCTGTCTAACTTGTTAGGCTCTTGTAACTTAGGAAGTATAACTTGCTTATATTTTGCTTTGCGTTCTTCTTTGAGTTAAGTTGTTATTGTCATGTAACTCTTGTTCCCAAACAGTCCCCCAGACCGATGATTACTTGATTATTATGTTAACCTCTTTTGTAAGTTGCTTTGGATAAAAATATGTGCTAAAACATTTACTGTCAGCATCTATAGAGTTATGGGAAAATGTTTCCATTATGGTTATCACCTTTCTTTATTGATTATTTAAATTCTAGGATATGGGCATGATTACATTGGCATGACTTAGCACTTATGTTACTGTTTTACAAATGTATATGTGAGTTAGTCTGTGATGTTATTTTGTACTTGAAAGCATAAAAACGTGAGCTTGTTTACTATCTGAGCTTTGTTCCCAGAAGGAATGTGTTTGATTTAAATAAAAGACAAACAAGAGAGAGAAACAACGTCAAGCTCTTGATGTTTACAGTTTTCTAATTCTGTAGTTATTGACTAAAATCGGGTATTAACAGCCCTGTGTTTTCTTAGAAATCTATTTCTTGTCTATCACTTAAAGCTAGTCTTTATGACCCAGCATTCACCTTCATTCAGCCATTTCCAGATCCTAACATTAATTAAATGCAACCTCAGTTGAGAAACAACACATAACAGATTTTACTTTATCAGGATTATTTCAATAACATACATAAGGCATGTTTGAAAGTATGACGTACACCCCATGATTCACTAGCTTGTAGAGTCTCCTTTAAGAGCAATAACAGAAGAAATGCACCGCCTTTGACGTTATCATATTCTATCATTATACATTAAATCATAGTGAATTTAATTAGGCTTTTTTGATGATGAACAACAGAAAAAAAAATTAATTAATTTTGAGGTGAAAACGATCTCAGTCAAGTGCTCTAAATGAATTAATAATATAAAACTCAAAATTATTGATAAATAATAAGGTCTTCACCCCCATTAAGTCAGCATTTAGTAGATGCACCTTTAGCAGCCATGACAGCCTGGATTCTGTGTGCTCAGCTGGAGTTCTGTGTACAGTTTTAGTCTCCATAGTACAAAAAAGAAATAGCAGCACTAGAGAAGGTCCAGAGAAGAGTGACTAGGCTGATTTCAGGGCTACAGGGGATGAATTATGAGGAACGAATAAAACGGCGAGCCTTTACAGTTTAAGGTAAAGAAGATTAAGAGGTGACATGACTGAAATATTTAAAATTATGAAGGGAATTAGTCCAGTGGATTGAGATTATGACTTTAAAATTAGTTCATCAAGAACACAGGGACACAGTTGGAAACTTGTTAAAGGCAGATTTCACACACATGATTTTTAAGTTTAAAATGCAAAGAACCATTGACACATAGAATAAGTTGCCAAATAGTGTAATGAACAGCAGGATTTTAGGGACCTTCGAATTTCAATTTGAGGAGAATTGCGCTGAAAAGGATGGACAAGATTGTTGGGCTGAAATGTCTTGTCGACATTTTAGAGATTAAGGTGGCTAACATGTTTTTTTGACTACAGAACCTCACTGCTGTCATGTGAGCTGTTCTTAGCAGTGTGTGATATCTTCAGGACTTCATCTAAAAAGCAGGAGAACCTATCATTGTTAGTCCTCCCTTGGTGGACTAAAGACTTCTTAAAAATGAGAGCATTAGTTAAGTCAATTTTAGATACTTTTCAGTTTTTGACTTTTGCACTGCCTTCAGACGTTGACTTCAAACTGATGTCACATTATGCAAGTTCTAGTCACTTGGCTTGTCAGCTTTAGCAACTGTTTGCCAACATTCCAGCACAGTTATGCTCTCCCCTTTTTGTGACAGCCAATAACTGAGCCGGTGCTGTATGAATGGTTAACAGATATGGCGAGTTCAGCCTCAATCTTGATGTTTTTTTTTTTTCACATTCTATTATGGTACATAAAACATGAAACATCAGAAAGATAGACCTCTCTTCTGCTTGTGAGGTCCAAAACACTTGCATTCCTTGTAACTTACCGCAGCATTCTATGCATTGTAGTACCACAGGAGCATTCATTGGTTGTTGGCTCTAATGCACACAGAGCTCACTCCTGCAAGTTGTGGACAAGTTGGAATGAGTCACTGGGTATGGCAGATAACATGACTGACTTCACTGAAGTGTGCAGAGATTTTCCATATTCTCTATGTTTGTATAGGTGGGTTTTTTTCTCCAGATGCTTTTAGTTACCTGCTAGATCCTAAAGACATAATCCCTAGGTTAACTGAAGACTCTAAATGTAGTGTGCCCTGGATAGAGATGTTGACCTGTCCAGGGGCCTCATGCATAATGCCGTGTGTAGAATTCACACTAAAACATGGCGTACGGACAAAAGTGGAAATGTTCGTACGCACAAAAAAATCCAGATGCATAAATCTGTGCGTTTGCCAACTTCCACGTTCTTCTGCTACATAAATCCCGGTCAGTGTGAAAAGTAACGCACATGCACGCTCCTCCTGCCACTCCCCAACTCCTCCCAGAATTACGCCTCTTTGAATATGCAAATCAATATAAATAGCCCTTAAGCTTAGTGTTCTGTGAAAAGACAATGGCAAAAGCATGAGGGAAAACAGAAGAATTTCAGCGAATACCAAGTGGAGGCAAGGAAAAATGTACTATTTGTTGGTTTAAACAGTGGTATAAACAACAAAAGGAAGTTGATTGAGTGACATAGAATGTTGGAGAAACCCGAAAGTTCAAGTTCACAAAGTCGCACATTGCCTGAAATATAAAAGAAGTTGTCAGATATCAAAGTCGGTGTGAAAAGGTGAGTCGTAGCCCACTGTCTGAGAGTCATATGGAAGCTTATTAGGGTACAGAGAAAAGACAAAAAAATAGGCACACAGTGGCAAAAAAAAGCTTGAAATGTTAACGTTAATCTTGAAATTTCCACTTTAATCACGTAGTTTATTTTGTCATTAAAGTAGATCATCATAAACTTCATCTTAAAATCGTTTAATTTACTAGTTGCTCAAATACCATTGTAACTAAAGTAGCACGTTAAATACTTTGTATTGTATGTGTTCTTCTATGTGTGTGAATCACTACATGCTACTTAAATGAATTTTCTCTTACTCCGACAGTACACATAATCCATTACATTCATGATATTACAGCTCTCTGAATAATTAAAATACTGAGATGTATACTTGATATCATTTTCATGATGATAAGAATTAAAGCATGTTATTAAGCATGGGAACACGGTGGCACAGGAACAATCCCTGAACGGGGCACCAGATCGTCGCTTTGAAGTGTTTGCCGTATTGGGGCAGTGCAAATAGCGTATGGCTGAGGCAGTGTGTGCTTGATGCTGTATACCGATAATTCTCTTTCCGATCAGCTGCTTGAGAGCTGTGATTCCACACTCAGGTAGCAACAACACTAAAGCAGCTATGGCATTTGGAATAGTCTGGCCTTTCTGTGGACCATTATGTTGTTATGGTTAATTACACTCAGATGCCTTAAACTAATAAACAATATGTGGTTAATTTCAGTGAATTTGATAAAGCTGCGTCAGGGGTGTGAATCTAAAAACTAAAGGGAAACCATACTGCTTTGATGCTAGTTGCCGCCAGTTTGCAAAACCTGAGTGGGATTTAGCTGGCGTGAAAATGTGTGTAGCTTTATGCCAAGTTTAGTTTTTATACATCGTGATGTGAGCATGGAAACAAGTATACGCAACATTTTTTTGTGTACACACCGTTTATACATGAGGCTCCTGGTGAGAAACCAAAGCGAATGTGAAAAGCAAAATACTCTGTGGACAACATTTTGTGTATTATTGTGGAATCTGACTCTCATTTTGATGCAAGGGATCTGGAAATCAAAAATGAAAGTGAGGTACATGCATCAGCTGATCGGTCTCATGAGGAAATTCAGCTCATACAGCAGCAGAAACATAAAAACATAAAAAAAACTTGAGTGCCAATGGTGTGACCTCTCACCTGAAATGAGTGGTGTGAGACAAAACCAGCATTGTGAATGTGCAGGAAGTGTAGGAGACGGGTGAGAGTTCACCACAATGAAGGAGCCATTGAAGATGTGGTAGATGGTAGCATCAATAAATTTATGAGAGCTACATTCCTTCCTTTTCACCCCAAAAAACTTAACAAAAAAAAATGTAGTAAGTTTCACGTGTCAATTTTGCAAAACTCTATGTGAAATGAAACTCTGATGTTTTGCTCCTTACTAGTCATGGCCAGTGCTAGAGGCTGCTATAGCACCTGCTTACTGTTATCTGGAAATGGATAAGTAGATACAAAAGGTAAGACAGACTTTTTAGAGATTCTCACTTTTGCAACATCCCAACTTAGGAACATTGTGAAAAGGACAGAACTGAAAACCAATATTCAATTCAGTGAGCCTCTCTCTTCTTTTAGAAAAAGAGAAGTATACTTTATTGATCAATGCAAGAATTATAGAAATAAGGAAATTGCTTATATCTAAGCACAAAAGACCAGACCTAATATTTAACAAATGCGGAATGAGATGTTTAATTTTCATTTATTGACTTTCTGCTCTTGTCTGCCAGATCCAGGGATTTAGTTCTAGCTGATGATACAAGCGTTTTCCACAACTCAGGCTGAGATCTACAACTCAGATGACGTCAAAGGCAATAAAGTAACTCTGTCTAATCTCTTCAGTGAGAGAGGGGCTAAGCTTTGTGCCAAATAATCTCTTGCCTTCTACTTAAGCAATTTGAATCTGGAATGCATGCAAAAGCTTGAAACTTCATCTGACTCAGTTAATAATGTTATATCTTGCATATTTACAGTTAAACCTTAGAAAGCAATATACAGCAACAGTCTAGTGTGTTGTATGCTCATTACTGTAAAAAAGCGTAACATAATTCAGACCACTTAATACCATTACAGAGTGAAGTGTCCATACAGGCTGGGCTGAACACAGTGTGGCAACTTGGCACCATCTTTTTAGCAGGTAATAGAGGGCTGCTATGTACCACACAACAAGTCACCCGCAAAAATGGGACAACACATATCTGGGGGCAACTTATTAAAAAGGCATTGTGATAAAGTAAATAATTGAATGTTTATTTAAGTAAGTCTGTGATCTAAAAGAACAGGAAGAATGTATTATGCTGTGCACTCTGAGGCCAAAAAAAGGATGTGAGGCCTCCTAAGGGGACTTTAAAGAAAGGGAAACCACCTAACCAGCCTACCTGATGAAGTTCACCCCAAATCCACCTAGTCTGACAACTGCCATCCATTCTCCAACCCGCTGAATCCGAACACAGGGTCACAGGGATCTGCTGGAGCCAATCCCAGCCAACACAGGGCACAAGGCAGGAACCAATCCGGGGCAGGGTGCCAACCCACTGCAGGACACACACAAACACCAAGCACACACTAGGGACAATTTAGGATCGCCAATGCACCTAACCTGGATGTCTTTGGACTGTGGAAGGAAACCCACACAGACACGGGGAGAACATGCAAACTCCACGCAGGGAGGACCCGGGAAGCGAACCCGGGTCTCCTAACTGCGAGGGAGCAGCGCTACCACTGCGCCACCGTGCCGTCCTTAAATAGGATAGTGCATAATAACACACATAATAGAAAATACATAAAAATATTACACAAAATATCTCAAAAATAGAATTAAATACCTACATTTGGAGTAATACATAACAGAAGGTTATTCAGAGAAGTGCACAAGATATCAGACACAGGCAAAACATTCTAAAAGGAATTTAAATAACACCTAAACCACTAAGCAAGGTTCAAAAATCAGGCCAAAAGTCAAAATGTGCTGTCAGCCGAAATAAATGTTTTGGTAACCCTACAATTTTTGGTCACAACTTTGCAATAGCGATAATTTGGGTATGTCGTAATCTGCTATTTCTTGAATTGTGCTCCAAACTTAGAACACCCTTACAACATATGAGTTAATTTGAGGGTTTATACTTTTTCCCACAACTCCACGTGAGATAGTGATAAACTAAGCTGCATTTATACAACTTCAGCACTCACATAAAGATCATTACCCAAAGTGTGGATGAGCACATATCATAAGTGATATCCCAGCATCAACAGACAGGTGCTCATGTGTGAAAACTGTATTGTAGTAGCCAGCATATTACCCTGATGATAGGCGGGGCTGGATGGGTGATTGACAGCAAAATGTCACACAGGTATGTTGAGCTCTGTATTCCATGAACTCATGGAAAATTTGTGTTACAGTTTACAACCCCAGCAAGGTTCAAAAAGGCAGGCAGAGGCTCCTGGGGCATAGATAAACAGAGCCTTGTAGAAGATAAACGGGGATCACAGAGAGAAACATGTCATGAAGCTCTGGAAGACCATCAGGGTCACTGGAAGAGTGAACATGACTTCAGACACCGTGCAAAAATAGCTGTGGATAGTTTCAATAATTTATTTCGGAAGGCATTCCCCATGGCTATAACGGTGGGGAAGGTGATTCGTCTGAAGGTACGGCTGTGGATCATTCATTGTTAAATAAGCATGCCTGTTATCGGGCTTTATGCTCATTCAGTGTGTGTGTCTTGGTCTTTACATCTCGACGCTTGTTACAATGTTATTCTTGATAATGTTGTGAAGTGGTGACAATTACGTTCAGGTTAGTGCAGTACCTTAATATTTTTATTTTTCTGCTTTTTCTCCTACTACTCTTATTATTATTATTATTATTATTTCTGTGGTGAAGCCTCTACTACAAAACCCCTTCATGCTGGCTAAGATCCACAGCACAGATGGTGTTGTCTCTTATCCCAAATCAATGGTGGCAAGAATGTGCAGGCAGATGCTGCTCAAAGCAGACAGCAGCAGGCAGAGGTTCATGGAAGGAGTTATGGAAGATCTGCAGCCAGTGAAGTGCAGATAAGGAAGGAGACAGCAGCTTTGGCAATGGAATAAGAAAGCAATATTTCTAACCCAAAAAAAACTTTAAAAAGCCAAAAAAAAAATTTATTTTTGTAATTTTTTGTTTGCAGTTGCTAAATCTCATTTCAAATTAATTTAACAGATAATTTCACTACATGGCCCAAGTAGGCCTATGTCCACCCTGTTTGCTCAATGGCCTTCCCTGTTTTGTTGCTAAGCTTTATTAATTTGTTTTTATCTTAAATGAAAATTGGCATATACTGAGTACATGAATTTCAATATATGAGGGACGTTCAAAAAGTTTCCACTCTTTAGTATTTTTGTTGGAAACGGTTAAGGTGGGAGAAGTAGTGATTGGGCATTGAAAAGGGATGTAATTTGTTTCTGAAATTCTTAATAAATAGAGTTAAAAAAAAGTGCGGAAACATTTTGAAGTACCCTCATACATTTCCCTAGATTAAAATATTAATTAATTATTAACATATATACCAACATTTACAATATCAGTTTCTTACCTTGAGTTAATTTAACATATAAATGGTAAACATATACATTAATGCTAGTTTTATAGCGTATGTCTACCTAACAAGGTGTAGAAGATAAGCCACACCACAAGCATCTCAGAAGACGTCATCCACCTAAAGCTAAGTATTTTCAGGCCCGGCCAGTGCTTAGATGGGAGACCATCTAGGAAAACTTGGGTTGCTGCTGGAAGAGGTGTTGGTGAGGACAACAAGGGGTACTTACCCTGTGATCTGATTGTGGATTCCAATGCCACGGTGCAGTGACAGGGACACTGTGCTGTAAATATGATGCCATCCTTCAGACGAGATGTAAAACTGAGGTCCTGAATCTCTGTGGTCATAAAAGATTCCTTGTCATCCTTACTAAAGAGCAGGGTGTATCCTGGGTAAATTGCCTACCATGGCCTCAATATTCTGGCTCCTTAATCATCCCCTGTCTC
The DNA here is from genome assembly GCA_026402145.1 of Polypterus bichir lapradei. NCBI lineage: Eukaryota > Metazoa > Chordata > Cladistia > Polypteriformes > Polypteridae > Polypterus > Polypterus bichir. The sequence continues at coordinate 42,030,295 of JANRMT010028174.1, read as the reverse complement.
TAATTGGCTAACTCTCTCACCACTTCATCAACTAGGAAGATGCTGCACAGTAGTGGTGGTTGAAGCAGTTGTCCTCTTACTATGAAAAGAGCTTTGAGTAGTGAGAAAAGTGCTATATCAACATAAAGAATTATTATTATTATTATTATTATTTCAGCTGCTCCCGTTACGGGTTGCCACAGAGGATCATCTTCTTCCATATCTTCCTGTCCTCTGCATCTCACTCTGTTACACCTACATGTCCTCTCTCACCACTCCATTATAAGACTTTAAATTTTACTAGCCACAACCATTCAAAACAAGAAATGTTAACAGGAAGCTAGATAAACTTTAGTGATATCTCCCAAACAAAGCTTTTAGGTTTTATAAATGAAAACAAACAGAGAAAACTGCAAAAGGTTGCAGATTCTGAAAACTTTAGTGAAGCCCCAACAGCAAATGAAACCCCTGCTGCTGGGTTTGCAAAAACACTTCTACTAAGCAGGATGGGAAGTCTACAACCATTCGGCCGCCTAATGCTGAAGGATTAACAAGGGTCACGGACTTGACTGATGTTTACGAGCCACCAATTCAATTGATACTGAAGTGTCCTGCTTCTGCTCTGGTCAGTCAGGCTTGGCACTTTGTGGCTCAATGATATTAGAGCAGGTAGTACGCAAATTACAAGGAATGTCAAAAACTGTACTCTGTCTCTTTGCTATTTTTTAATGTTACTAATATCAAAGTTATAACAGATTTTATTTAGATGTTTGGGCTTTGTGATGGGCTGGTATCGCCTCAGTTTATTTTCACAGTTTTTTACTTTCTCGTTTACAACGTATAGGGAAAGTATTGTAATCATCTAAAAATTCGACCTCGAGATTTTGATGAATCTCGACATTTTAAGCCTCCCGGAGTCAGAAAATGCCATTTTTGGCATTATGTCTGTGTGTGTGTGTGTGTGTGTGTCTGTGTGTGTGTGTGTGTGTATATAAACACGATGACTTGAGTACACTTTCAGTTAGGTCAACCAAATTTTGCATACAATTATTAGATACAAAACGTCAATTTCTATCAACTTTTGAGCTATTTCCACTGACCGGAAGTAGTATATTTTTATTCATGCAGCTGTAGAGTCCGATTTATTCAACTTTACTTTTAGAATAATCATTCAATGTATTATTAATTTGATTCAATTTGTTGTTGATAGTTTTTTAATGTACATAATATGAAAATATAATCATTGTCTGTGGTTTACTCCTCAAATATTCATATCCATGTCTGAGTATATGAGAAAGTCTAGGGGAGACTACTCCCGATTTTTAAATTAGTGTTAATAAAAATCATTCAAACTAGATGTGCAAGAAAAAAACAAAAAAGAAACTGATGATCCTGTTTATGCTGGTATGACTTGACCTTTTAAAAGAATTGAATGATTTAATAATAATATTAATAAAAAATAACATTAGATCTAAATTTAGGTGCACCCTTTTATGAAATGCTGGAATAAATCAAACTAACAAAGCAAACTAAAAAGGAAACAAACAAACCATGAACACAAAGTCCTCCATTTTTCTGTCCACACAAATCAGCAATACACTGAGCACATAACTGATTGCTTTAAAATTTACAAAAAAGTCATTCAAAAATCATTTCCTTTAGATGAAACATTACATTATGTACATTATCATTTAATTGAAGATTTAAAAGATAACTGAATCCTCCAGGAGTCGGCAGAATACATGTGCATTGTTTTAATCCCCCATTGAACCAAATTACAAACATGTCTGCTTCTCTATCTCAGTTATTTTGTGACATATTAATCATAATATAACATCACGCAGTCATTATTAAAATAGGGCATCCTTCTGAGAATGTCGTCATGCTGCACGTTAGTAATCAGTGCAATAGGAAGCAGGTTTTGCTCACCTCTTCTTGCCTGCTGTGACGGACTCGTTCTAATGGGTGTTTCACACCGGCACAGCGACTGTTAGAACACAATCAGCAATCCAACGGGGAATACAATCAGAGCCCAGAGGAGCACCTGCTGTGATTACTCGAGGTATTTCCCAGATTATGTTCTGAGCTTCTCTTTTTTTTTCTGGAAAATTCTCTGCTCAAATTTGATGTGCTGAATATGTGATAATCTAGGAGTGGTAGAGCAGCTCATGGACCGCATTGTCAAATCTCACGTTGTTAGACACACTTTAGAAAAGCTTCTGAAGTCTGAATGGTGGATTCAGAAAGGATTCAGACCCCTTCACTGTGTGAACACTTTATTATATTGTAGATTTAATACATCGTGACTAGAGCTGCTGATTTACTGTACATACTGCATCTCTGTTGTCAGTCATTAGCATTAAAACATAAGTAACAGGATAGTTATAATTTGATACTAACCCTCACCTATTCTGTTTCTCTTCTCGGTACTCAAATGTGGCACTTGGTGCCACGGCCCACCTGCCAAGTTATTGTGCCTGCTTATGGTAAAGTCATCCCTGATGGAGGATCGCAGGAATCATGGGAAAGAGGGGTCCTTTCATCGGATTGGCAGGCCCAGCACTGTTTCAGCTGTGGAATGGCCAAATAGGGGAGGCAGCTTGATGGATGAGGTCTCCAGGACTATAAACAAATCTAAATCATAATATGCGATGTCATCTATTGTTAAATTCTGCTACGTACTTCTAAAATTTTTATTTTTATACTGTATTGAGGATTTGTTCTGTTCTGTGTATTGTATTGTATTGACCCCCTTCTTTTGACACCCACTACACGCCCAACCTACCTGGAAAGGGGTCTCTCTTTGAACTGCCTTTCCCAAGGTTTCTTCCATTTTTTCCCTACTGGGGTTTTTTGGGAGTTGTTCCTTGTCTTCTTAGAGAGTCAAGGCAGGGCCTGTTAAAGCCCATTGTGGCACTCCACAAAAATAAATTGTATTGTATTGCATACATTTTAAAATCGGCATGCACTTAGGACCTTTGGCAGCAATGATTCCTAATGATGTCAGAAACCTAGGTATCATCTTTGAGTCATCACTAAGTTTGGAAAAACAAATCTCCACAGTAGTAAAGTCCAGTTTTTACCAACTGAGGCAAATTTCTAAACTAAAATCCTTTCTATCACAGAAGGACTTAGAAACAGTCATTCATGCCTCATTACATCTCGCCTTGATTATTGTAATTCCTTATATGTGGGTCTGCCAAAATCTGCTCTGTCGCACCTTCAACTGGTTCAGAATGCTGCAGCTAGATTTTTGATTGGGTTGAGGAAAAGGGATCACATCTCCCCCATTTTAGCCCCTCTCTCTCTCCACTGGCTACTGGTGAAGTGTCGCATTGATTTTAAAATCTTGTTCTTTGTTTTTAAAGCCTTGCATGGTCTCGCTCCAAAATATATGTGTGACCTCCTTCACCCCTATGTGCCACCAAGAGCACTGAGTTCATCTGGACAACTGCTCCTTGTAGTGCCAAGATCTCGGCTGAAGTTGAGGGGAGACCGAGCTTTTTCAGTTGTTGCTCCTCGGCTTTGGAGTGACTTGCCTCTGCACAGCAGGTCTTCATCCTCGATCTAAAGTCATCTTAAGACCTACTTGTTTTCTTCATTGTGTATGATGGGATTGTGGTGGATGTTATGATTGGTTGTTTTATTAATCTGCTTTTATATGATTGTTTGTATTGTGTTTATTTCAATGCTTTTTTGTACAGCACTTTGGTGCAACCTCTGTTGTTTTAAATGTGCTTTTATAAATAAATAATCTAATCTAAAATGGAAAAATGTGTCATTTTTGCCCATCAATCTACATTCAGTAACTGACAATCAAAGTCAAAGTGTGTTTTCAGAAGGGTTTGCACATTTATTATAAATTAAAACTGAAACCTTTCCTTTATATACGTATTCAGACCATTTACTGTGACTCTTCGGGTTATGGTTTAGGTGCTCATGTTTGCTTTAATTCTCCTTATGTGATGTCCAGAACTTGACTGCAGTTCCACTGTGGCAAACTGAATTGGCTTGTTTAGAAAGACACATGCCTGTGTATAGAAGGTCTACAATTGACAATGAAGTTCAATGAAGTCTCTGTAGACCTCTGTGATCAAATTGTGGTGAGACATAGATCGGGCAAGGGGATGAAGCCATTTCTACAGCTTTTGAGTACAGTAGCCTCCCGCTTAAGTGCACACCCATTTAAGTACACATTCCAGTTAAGTACGCATATTTTTCCCTAAAATTCTGGTTTTCAAGATTTATTAGTTAAACATGTCATGAATCGTCATTTGGCGAAGGTTTTGAAGTTTCTTGCATTTGGCTTTGAGGGAGACAGCCCGGATCTTGCTCTGAAATGATTCAAACAATTTCTTAAGATCATCGAATGTATCATCAGCTTCAATTTCAACTTCAGAGCAGAGCAGCTGATCCTCGATGTCAAGAACCTGCTTGTAAAGGGATTCGAACCCCTGAAATACAACTCCACTTTCTAAACCGGCATTCAGGTCTTGAGGATCAACGTCGTCATCATCATCATCCATCACCGTTTCAACAATTTTCATCAACTCCAAAAGCTCTTCAACATCTTCCAATACCGCAGCAGCATATTCTTCGTTGTTCTCGTCATCAACGTGAACGAAGTCCTCCAGTTCTGATGGAGCGATAGATAAATTCAATGTTTCCAAAGCCTTCGCAACTTCGGTGCCCACATCTTCAACATTACTCTCAGCCTCCAGTTCTGGTTCTAAAGTCATTAGTTCGGCCTTGATGAAAGCATTTTTGATCGAGCTTGGCAAAACAGAATCCCAGGCTTCTTTCACATAACTTGCAGCATCGAGCAGGTGTGCTGGGTTCCCGTAAAAGACCCCTGCAGCACCTTGTCGCAATCTTCGCCCCTGATCTTTCTTTCGACTTTTTGCCTCCTCGTCAAGTTCGTAAAAGTCAAGAACATCCTTGAGATACAAATATTTGTATCTCTTTTTCAGAGCTGCGATTATTCCCATGTCACAAGACTGTTTCCAGCTTGTAAAATTCGGGGGAAAGAAAACTATCCAAATATTGTCGCGTTCGAAGACTTCAAAATGTCCCGGAGCGTTGTCCATCAGCAATAGAATGCGACGTCCTGTTCGCTTTTTCACTTCTAAAAAAAACACCTCATTGAACCACTTCCAACAGGTTTCTACATTCATCCAAGCTTTCGCTGGCCAATGTCAGTCCTTAATACAAGCTGGTTCTTTGGGTTTTCCAATCAAAGCGCAAGGAATTTTGTGAGTTCTGGTTGCATTGGAGCAAACAATCAGAGAAACTCGATCTTTCGCTTTCTTTTTGCCTCTGGTGGTTGAGATATCCTCGTCTGGCATAAGAAGAATATATCTCAGAAGCAATCGAAAAAACAAGATGGTCTCGTCCATGTTGTAGACATTTTCAGGGTCATATTGCACAATAATCGCGTTTTTCTGTGAAAGCTTTTCGCTTTGGCAATGGCGAGGGATGGCGATACAGGAAGGCTGGCACGACGCATGCTGTCAATCCAGACATAAAGCATGTCTTCAAACTCCGTAAATCGTCCAACTGAAGCTCGAAAAGTCTTCTCCTTAGCCTCTTCAGTCAACAGGGCAGATCGTTCTTGGATCGCTTCATGATTCTCCTAAATCTTTCGGATAGCGCCTTCACTAACCTTGTACTCCCGCGCTATGGCCCTCTTACTGGGAGCAGACGTTTTGCTTAGCTTTGAGATGATTTTGCAGCAATGAGACTCATTGAGACACTTGCCGTTTGGTTTCTTTAACATCATAGTGAAATGCAAGCTATTTGGGAGTGGCGGCTAAGTACGTGCAAACTTCGCAGGTTCAAGTTGTGTTTGGGAGTGGCCAAACTAAAGTATGCACCTACCGGCTAAGTACACACAAACTTCGCAGGTTCAAGTTGCATACTTAAGTGGTAGACTACTGTATTCCTAGGAGCACGATGTCCTCAATAAATGTGAAATGGAATAATGGAACCAGCAGGTCTCCTTCTAGAGTTGACTGTCCAGTGAAATTGAGTAATTGGGCAAGACTGGCCTTGGTGACCAATAACCCACTGGTCACTCTATCAGAGTAGAAATGTTCAAGCAACTGATGAACTCCAGACACCCATTCCACCTCCACTGGGAAGTAAATCACCGACTACCTTCTCGTCAGAGCTTTGCCACAGTCAAACCCCTCAATCCAAAGCAGTTCACAACACATAGGCTCGAGTGGTGGTGAGAGACTGACTGTAGTTCTCCTAATGAAGCTCCACCTACACCTCAAGAGCATCTACCCAATGCAACATCCCTCTCTAGGAAAGACTGGTTCACTCTTAACCAAGCTAGGTCAGAGGTGGGCAAAACAAGGGACAACCTATTTAGATGGGGCCTCACAACAAGTGCTGAATGTCCCTGTGGTGAGCTCACCCAAACAATGGACCACATTCTCTGTGAATGTTCCTATAGATGAAAATCTTAAGGATGCTAATGACGCTGTTCTTACCTGGATACGGCAGTGATATAATAATAAGATATGATGATGACTCTATCAGAGTTTTAAAGTTCTCTGCAGAGAAAGAAGAATCTGTAAGAAGAATGGCCATCTGGGCATCACTTAGTCAGTCAGATGCTTATGGTAGGGATGGCTAGACAGTAGCCATTCTTGAGTAAAAGACAAAGGACAATTTATAGGACTCTGTGCACATGGGGAAAAAAGTTTTGTGGTCTGAAGAGATAGAATTGAAATCTTTAGGCAGAACTCCAGGCACTTTGTCTGTTGAAGACCAAACACTTCTCACCATCTCTCTAATACCATCCTCCAGTGAAGCCTAGCAGTGGCAGCATCTCATTCTTGAGATGCTTCTCAGCGGCAGGGACAGGGAAACTTGCCAAAATTAGGGGAAGGATGAACACAGCCAAATACAGAGAGGTCCATGAAGAAAACCTGCTCAAGGGTGCACTCAACCTTAGACTCGAGAGGTGGTTCACCTTTCAGCATGAGGCTGACCTGAATGTATCCGCCATTACAACTCTGGAATGGCTTTGAGTGACCCAGCCAAAGCCCAGACTTAAACCCCATAGAACATCTGTGGAGAAGCCTGAAGATAACAGTTTACAGATGCTTCCCATCTAAATCAAACAGAGCTTAAGGGGATCTACCAAGAAGAATTGAATAAACTGCCCAAATCCAGGTGTGCAAAAATTGTAGAGATCTACCCAAGAAGACTCAAAGCTATTATTTCTGCCAAAGGAGCTTCTACAAAGTAGTGAATGAAAGGTCTAAATTCTAAAATTAATGAGAGATTTTGATTTTTAATAAATTTGAAGATCTTCCTGAAAACATCTTTATTTTGTCATAATGGATTTATGAGTGCAGATTTATCACCACAAATGTCAAATGTATCCATTTAAAATTAAATCTACAACACAATAAAGTGTGCAGAAAGTAAAGGAGTCTGAATACTGCTAGGAGATAAGGGAATGACTGGCACATTGGATGGCTGAACATGAAAAAGTACGGCAATTCAAATCATATTTGTCTGCAAGAACAAAGTCTAATGAAAGCGTACGAAATTAGTCACAGTGACAGAGCAGAAAATTAAAAAGTAATTTTTAGCAGAAAGTATCCCACCCATTCATTTTCTGAAGCAGCTGTTTCCATTATAGAAACAAATGGAAACAAAGGGTATCCTAGCAGTATCAGGAGCAAGGAGTCAGCTCTGGTGAGACTCACTCAAAGACCTACACCATTTACAATTGCTAATTAATATAATACAGTAGAGCCTCAGATTAACACAGCTAAAAGGTAAATTCACATTTCATCACAGTTTATCTTGACTTTCAGAAAGCATATGAAAAGGTGCCACATGAGAGGTTGGGCATCAAACTAAAAGAAGTGGAAGTTCAGGGTGATGTTTGTAGATGGGTGCAGAATTGTCTCAGACACAGGAAGCAGAGGGTGATGGTGTGAGGAATCTCATCAGAATTGGCCGATGTTAAGAGTGGTGTCCAGCAGGGGTCAATGCTGGGGCCGCTGATATTTTTAATATATATAAATGATTTGGATAGGAATATAAGTAACAAGCTGGTTAAGTGTGCAGATGATATTAAGATAGATGAATTGGCAGATAACTGAGAATCTGTTGAGTCAATACATAGGGATTTGGACAGCATACTGGCTTGGGCAGATATGTGGCAAATGAAGTTTAATGTCAATAAGTGTAAAGTATTAAATGTAGGAATTAAAAATATTAGATTTGAATACACAATGGGAGTTCTGAAAATCGAGAGTACACCTTATGAGAAGGATTTAGGAGTCATAGTGGACTCGATGTTATCAACTGCCAGACAGTGTTCAGAAGCCATTAAGAAGACTAACAGAATGTCAGGTTATATAGCACCTTGATGTGTGCAGTACAAGTCACAGGAGGTTCTGCTCAACCTTTATAACACACTGGTGAGGCCTCATCTGGAGTACTGGGTGCAGTTTGGGTCTCCACGCTACCAAAAGGACATAACAGTGCTAGAAAAGGTCCAGAGAAGAGCAACTAGGCTGATTCCAGGGCTACAGGGGATGAATTATGAGGAAAGATTAAAAGAGCTAAGCCTTTACAGTTAAAGCAGAAAGAAGATTAAGAGGTGACAGGATTGAAGTGTTTAAAACTACGAAGGGAATTGGTCCAGTGGGCGGTTACTCTAAAATGAGTTCATCAAGAACACGGGGACAAAGTTGGAAACTTGTTAAGGGTAAATTTTGCACAAACATTAGGAAGTTTTTCTTTACAAAAAAGAACGATAGAAACTTGGAATAAGAGACCAAGTAGTGTGGTAGACAGTAAGGCGTTAGGGACTTTCAAAACTCAAGTTGATATGAAAATGTTTGGGAACCCCTCTCAGCCTGCATAATAATTTACTCTACTTTCAACAAAAAAAGATAACAGTGGTATGTCTTTCATTTCCTAGGAACATTTGAGTACTGGGGAGTTTTCCGAACAAAGATTTTTAGTGAAGCAGTATTTAGTTGTATGCAATTAAATCAAATGTGAAAAACTGGCTGAGCGAAAATGTGGGTCCCCTTGTAATTTTGCTGATTTGAATGCATGTCACTGCTCAATACTGATTACTTGCAACACCAAATTGGTTGGATTAGCTCGTTAAGTCTTGAACTTCATAGACAGGTGTGTCCAATCATGAGAAAAGGTATTTAAGGTGGTCAATTGCAAATTGTGCTTCCCTTTGACTCTCCTCTGAAGAGTGACAGATAGCATGGGATCTTCAAAGCAACTCTTGAAAGATCTCAAAACAAAGATTGTTCAGTATCATGGTTTAGGGAAAGGCTATAAAAAGCTATCTCAGAGGTTTAAACTCTCAGTTTCAACTGTAAGGAATGGAATCAGGAAATGGAAGGTCACAGGCACAGTTGCTGTTAAACCCAGCAGGTCTGGCAGGCCAAGAAAAATACAGGAGCGGCATATGCACAGGATTGTGAGAATGGTTACAGGCAACTCACAGATCACCTCCAAAGACCGGCAAGAACATCTTGCTGCAGATGGTGCATCTGTACATCGTTCCACAATTTAACACAATTTGCACAAAGAACAAGGCAGGGTGATGAGAAAGAAGCCCTTTCTGCACTCACGTCACAAACAGAGTCGGTTGTTGTATGCAAATGCTCATTTAGACAAGCCAGATTCATTTTGGAACAAAGTGCTTTGGACTGATGAGACAAAAATTGAGTTATTTGGTCATAACAAAAAGTGCTTTGCATGGTGGAAGAAGAACACTGCATTCCAAGAAAAACACCTGCTACCTACTGTCGAAATCTACAAAGGCATTCATGCAGAGGGAGAAGTACAATGTTCTGGAATGGCTGTCACAGTCCCCTGACTTGAATATCATCGAAAATCTAATGGATGATTTGAAGCAGGCTGTCTGTGTTCGGCAGCCATCAAATTGAACTGAACTGGAGAGATTTTGTATGGGAGAATGGTCAAAAATACCTCCATCTAGAATCCAGACACTCATCAAAGGCTATAGGAGTCATCTAGAGGCTGTTATATTTGCAAAAGGAGGCTCAACTAAGAATTGATGTAATATCTCTGTTGGGGTGCCCAAATTTATGCACCTGCCTAGAGAAAGATCAAAATGTACGACTTCTGTACTCTCTAGCTGTTTCATTCATATTGGCATGACAACAAGTTTAAGTAATTTTTTCTCATACAGTACTCTTGTTCTGTTTCACGTATCTAGATGTGGTATAGCAAAAAACTAAGACGTGCACTCTCTCCCTCTTATGCCCAAAACTGTGGACAGTGGTGCCGGAAACAATAGGATAAGCTGCTACTGACATTCTGTTTGGTCTTATGCCCAGTGGCATTAGAAGAAATATGCCCCTTCCTGTTTCCTCATTCTATATCCCTAACTCTGATGTGTGGTGGCTGAATGAGAGACACATATATCCCGTATAATCTTGCTCTGTCTCATCTATACAGACATTGCAACAAATAAAATGAGCTTCTCCCTGTAGCCTTTTTCTGTCAGACTCACTCTGATATTTAGTGGCACTCAAATGAAACAGACACACGTCTCCCATTATGTTCTCCACTTCATACACAAAGCCTTGAGAAGAAATGGGCTTTGCTTCTCCCCATATTGTCACTCTCTCTAACTCACCCTGGTGTGGAAGCTGACATATCTCTCCTGTACTTTTATTTCTAGTTTGCCCTTTTTATGACTAGCTGGTGTTTGACAGTTTTTGCCTCCTCAAGTGGGCATGTTTGAGATAATTTGGGACTTTTGTGTTGCGGAACCTCTAGTTGATGACAGTACTTAAGCCAAAGCTTTAGAGTGTTTCATCAGCTTCTGCATGGCTGTGTTTAATGTGGTTTATTTTTTATTTTTGCTTTGCTTTTGTTCATATTTGAATTATCTTGCTTTTTATTTCTGCATTGTCTTTAAAGTATTATCTCTAATTGGTGTTTGTTGGATTTATTGCCTTAAAGGCAAATGCAGTTTTTAAAATATTTTGTTAATATATTGGCTTTTCTTGTTATATTTGTTGAAAATTTTAAAATAAATCTTCAAATAAAAGAAACTTGCTATGCTCTGTGTTGAATCAGTTGTTTCAGTGTTCCAGTCTTCCCAATTTTTGTGAAAACTTTTGAATTTAAAGACCCATGCAAGCTGAGAAGCCTGACTTTGGAGTTTGGAGCCTGCCTGCCTGGGGTCAGGCCAATCTGGTGGGTCCAGACTTGACAACAGAGCAGGTTTGGCCTTTTGTGTGAGTTTTTGGAGGCCTGCTCCCAATTTTGTACTTCAGTGTGGAAGAATTTCAAAACAAGGCTTATTGAACTGAATTTATCTGATCTATTTTGTAGTTCAGCATTATAATTTTGTTTTTACTTATACAGTAATCCCTCGCTATATCGCGCTTCGACTTTCGCGGCTTCACTCTATCGCGGATTTTATATGAAAGCATAACTAAATATATAACGCGGATTTTTCGCTGCTTTGCGGGTTCTGCGGACAATGTGTCTTTTTACTTCCTGTATATGCTTCCTCAGTTGGTTTGCCCAGTTGATTTCATACAAGGGACGCTATTGGCGGATGGCTGAGAAGCTAACCAATCAGAGCACGCAGTTAAGTTCTCCTGACTGAGAAGCTAACCAATCAGAGCACGCAGTTGAGCTCCTGCGTGCTGAATGCAGTGTTAACCAGGAAGTCTCGTCTCGCGCATTCAGCATCAACGTGTTTCGCTGTGTAAAGAGTTGTGCTCTTTAGTGTTTATCTTTGTGCATAGTCAAGCCCTTCATTATGGCTCCAAAACAATCTGCTACTGCTTCAGGGGCCATGCCCAAGCGCAAGAAGAAGATGTTAACGATTGCCTAAAAGGTAAACGTTTTGGATTTGTTGAAGGCTACGATTCTTTTTATTTAAAAAGTAGGAAAGGAATATAAGATCTACGGCCGCAGTGTCCTTTTAACCAGGGTGCAAAACGAGTTGTAAGTGGATGTAATAAGGCAGTAGTCTGGATGGAATCTGCTTTAGGGATTTGGATTGAAGACTGCCAGAAGAAGAACAACGGCAGTGCTACGCAATCGCCTGAAGTGGCTCCTTTACAAGGGCTGTAACGCTCTCCTTTGTTGTGCAGTAAAATTAAACTCATTGTTATCGGACAAGTCATCGTGTCATTGTTGGTGAGTAACCATAATTAATTTTCTTCTTACAGTGCTTAGTACATGTACGTACGTTTAGTGTCACTGTACACACATTTACTGTATACTATTTTTCTTGCATTGTACGTATTTATTGCTGGTGACCTGTCTATCGTAATGGCTGTAACATATATGATATCGGAGACACTCAATATCTTTAAAATAATATTTAGGTTTTACTGTATATAAACAGTGTGTTTATATACATAATTTCAATGAATCTTACCTAATATCTAAGAGAATACAAAGGGATTATGCTGTATAACTCTGCGGGGAATATTTATAAACAGTGTGGGAGAGTTTATAAGGGCTTAAAATATATAAAAATAACCATACAAACATATGGTTTCTACTTCGCGGATTTTCACCTATCGCGAGGGGGTCTGGAATGCAACCCCCGCGATCGAGGAGGGATTACTGTATTTAGTTTCTATCAAAAGGTTAGGACTTTCTCTCATTTAAAGGGTTTCCCCCTTAAGTATTCAATTTTCTTTTGTATTTTAATTAGATTTATTGCTTTCTGGATTGAGGTTTTGATTTTGTGTTTCATTAGGGTGAACTTTGCAGTTTTACATTTTAATCATGACTTTATACATCCATTTTGGTTGTTTCCTTTATTATTAATTTTTCAAATACATTTATTTCATATTTACATCTGTGATGGTCCAGTTTGTAAAGGGGTATGCAGGTTGAAAAGAATGACAAACTAGCAAGAACAGGGCCAGAGTGGTTATAAGAGAGGGAAGAAGAGACAATATGGAAACAGGGATATAAATGGGTTTGCCAGTACAGTATATGTGCCCTGAACAGGGGCATCAGAGCCATAGGCAAATAACTAAAGGTAACACTTTGTAATAGCATCTTTAAGAGATGGCCATATTGCATCAGTTAGTCATTTATTTCTATGTAACATAGATAAACACTTTGCTAAGCTCTTGTTACATAGCAGTAAAGATGAGCAAAGTGATTGGCATGAAATTGAATTTGTAGCGAAACTTGGATTTGTAATTTGCAAGAAATTTTTTGAAATAGCATACATTTCACTTCCAGAGAAATTCAAGCCATTCACACAAGAAGAAAGGGATTTAGTTCCCTAATGCATTAATGCTACCTGTGTCATTCTGTTTTTTAGTACAGGCGTGCCCTGACGATTCACAGGTTTGCAATTTGCAGATCTGCCTATTTGCAGTTTTGTCATCAATAATTAAATGGAAATTATGTTGAGTTCTGCGGCTTCTTGCAGAAAACCACAGATGATGCTGCTCCTCCACTACTACTAAGTGGACTACAAATATCAGCAACCCCAGTAGTACTGCATTATTGAGTATCTTTACCACATGGGCTGCTAGGTATAATAATACTTAGATACATCTCTGGATGCACTGGGACACTTCATCAGTGATGTTTCCTGAGATCATCGGGTGTTTCGGGTCTCACAACATCAGACACCCTCTCTCAGGTGACCCAGCCGGGGTTGGTCACGCCCCAACTTGTGTCCCAGCAGCACTGGCCCACTTTGCGGACCTCTTGATCCAAATCCACCTCGAGGCTCTTTCTGCGGCTTCTGTGATGGACTTAATGGCTCTCCTCTTTGCAGCTCCTGTGATTCCAAGCCTGGCAAAGATCTTACACAGGGATCGGGCGGCAAAGCCTCTGCACCCTACTTCTATGTGCTCACAGCAAGCCTTCCAGCCCTTCCTTTGGCAGTCCTCAATGAGCTCCTGGTACTTGAGCCGCTTACGCTCATTTGCCTCTTCCATGCGGTCCTCCCATGGAACTGTCAGTTCCAACAAAAGGACTTGCTTGGACGATGCAGATATTAAAATTATATCGGGTCTCAACGAGGTTGATGTTACAAATTCTGGGAACTTGAGCTGCCTGCCCAGGTCAAACCTCAGCTCCCAGTCTGCCGCAGATGAAAGGAGGCTGGTTGATTTTTCCTTTGCTTGCGCCTGCTCACCAGCCCTTATGAAGGCAATTCTTCTCTGGCTGCCAACATATTTGTTGTTGGCCACTGCATGTAAAATGGTCTCTGCTATACACTTTAGGACCTGATCATGTCGCCAACGGTATCGGCCCTCTCCAAGGGCAGATGGGCAGCTACTCAGAATATACTCCAGGGACCCTCGTCCAGGACAGAGTGGACACGTTGGAACTTCACTCTTGCCCCAAACATGCAGGTTCGTTGGGCTGGGGAGCACCCAAGATGACTCATAAGATGACTCATAAGAAGCCGATGAGATCATAATCTGTGGTTTCTTTTTGTTTCAATGCTTCACTGCACAATTGGATTACAAGTACCGTATATATTCACGCATAAGTCGACTTATATGCCCGTTCAAAAATGTGACACTTAATTTTTTTTTTTACATCTTCTTGCCACCTCCAGTCTTGCATCAATTTCTCAGATGCATTGAATTTTGTTGCAGCAGTGCACTTACCAATTTCTTTCACCACTTCAATGACTTTTAATTTAAAACAAGCTTCATATATTCTTACAATTAAAAGCTCCATTGTAGATAAGGGATGCTTTTACGATAAAGGTGTATGAGGGTGTGAAATACAAAAAAACACAAATCAGTGCAAACATTGCTTCGGAATAGTTCCAGTGTTACCGTGTGGTCACGTAGGCACAATGCATAGAGAAAAAAGGCAGTGTGTTCCGTGGTTACTCTGTCAGGTGGGCGTTAGCATATCATAATCTCTTGGATCAATAGCGTGAGTTTTCCGCATTCGACTTATACGACCGATATTATAAAATACCGGAAATTATATAGTAAAATCAACTCCCGACTTATCCACAGGAGAACTTAAACACGAGTATATATGGTACACCCATCAGTGAACAGTTTTCACTCGATTTATGTTCTTGTCCTGTGCTGCTTCTTTGTGTGATTTAATCCTGGTTGGAAAAATGTCTTCACTACCAGGCTTTAGGAGGCTGTTCACAGGGGATTTCATTTCATAACTACAACGCCTTCATCTACATCTGCAAAACTGGACTGTGTCATGAGTGTTTATCATTCTGGGTTTTGTTCATTGTTATATTTCTTTTGTATCTGCTATAATAACCATATTTATTCACACAAACGTATCATAATCAGTAAAATTTTGAAAAGAAAAGCTATATCAATCAATCAATCAACATTTATTTATATAGCACATTTTCATACAAAAAAATGTAGCTCAAAGTGCTTTACAAAATGAATAGAAAAATAGAAGACACAATAAAAAATAAACATATATATATATAAAAATATATAGTTCACTAAAGAACTGCTGAACAATGCACTTCGTCCTGGGATGCCACGCACCTTTGTCTCAGCATCCAGTCTCATACACATGATCATTTCATCTCATTTATTTTAGTTTAGAATATACAGTAATCAAAACATATTAGCAGATTTTGCGATTCTCAGGTGTCCTGCATTCCTAACCCCCATGAATCACAAGGGATTACTGTATTTACAAAAAAAATTCTAGTGGAGAGAAAACAATTACTGGACGTGTTCATACCCTTGACTGGGATAGAACAATTGCTAGGTAAGGGGTAAGTATTTAGACCTTTTGCTGTGGCTCTCCAAATTGTGGTCAGGTGGATCCTGTTTGCTTTAATTCTTCTGGAGAGTTGTCGAGAATGTGACTGAAGTTCAACTAAGGGAAGGCAAACTGACTTGATTGAACATCATTTAGAAAGGTACACACCTGTGCATAGAAGGTTCTAAAATTCATGCTGCTTGTTAGGACAAACCTAAGCCAATGAACTCTCTGTAGACCTCTATGATAAAAATTATGGTGAGGTATAGATCAGGAAAAGGGCATATAAAAAAAGTAACCAGTCTCGAAGGGCCTTGGTCAGGGAGGTTACCAAGAGTCCAGTGGTCACTGTAACACAGCTTCAGAAGTCCTCTGCTGGAAGGATGATCATCTCAGCAGCACTCCATCAATCTGGAGTTTATGGTAGAGTCATTCGATAGACAGCACTCTTCAGTAAAAGGCATATGACCGTTTGAAGGAGTCTGAGAGCATGAGCAGAAAGATTCAATGGTCTGATGAGACAAAATTTAAACTCTTTGGGCAGAACTCCAAGCACTATGTTTGGTGATGACCAGGCTCTGCTTATCAGCTACCTAATACCATCCCTACAGTGAAGCATGGTGATGAAGGCATCAAGCTATGAGGATACTTTTCAGTGATAGAGACATCAAGACTGGTCAGAAATGCAGACAAATACAAAGAGGTCCTTGAAGATATCCTGCTTCAGAGTACACGCAACCTCAGACTAGGGTGATGGTTCACCATTTAGCATGACAATGAGCTGAAGAGTACAGCCAAGGCCATGCTGAAGTACCTTCATGACAAGTCTCTGATTGTCCTTAAGTGGCCCAGCTAAAGCCCAGAGTTAAACCCTATAGAACATTTAGGGAGAGACCTGAAGATGGCAGGTTACAGTCACTTCCCATCCAATCAAATGGATCCCGAGAGGATCTATCAGGGGGAGAAATGGGATAAACTGCCCAAATGCAGAGTTTGTAGAGACTTACTCAAGAGGACTTGAAGCTGTAACTACTGGTAAAGGGTCTTCTATAAAGTGCTGAATTAAGGCTCTGAATACCTTTATGAATGAGAGATCTCAGTTTTTGTATTTTATGAAATTTGCAAGCGTTTTTCAAAATTTGTTTTTATTTTTTCATTGTTGGTTATTGAGTGTAGATTGATAGGCGAAAATGGCAAATGTATCTTGTGGGGTACAGCCCGGACACAGACAGGTAGACATGATGGTTTCACCACACACACGTTTATTTACACTTACTTATATTCACAAAAGTGCACAACCCAGCACCAATCACCCCTCAAGTCCAGGCCTTTCACAATGCCTTTCTCTTCTCTGGTCCGCCTCCACTCCTCTCCTCCGAGCTCTGTCCTCTTCCAACCGAATCCAGCCATCGAATAGAAAGGAGACGGCCCCTTTTATACAAGCCCGGATGGGCTCCAGGTGCTTCCCGACACTCCTCCGTGGACACTCCCCTGTGTGATGGAAGTGCCGGCTGTGCACCTGGAAGCACACCGGGTGTCCCCAGTCTTCTTCCCCCCAGCACTTCCAGGTGTGGCGGAAGTGCTGAGGTCCAGGGCTCCAAAGGCATAGGGGTGCCCCCTGGCGATGACCACGGGCCCCTACAGGGTGGAGCTTCAAAGCTCTGTACCCGTGGCCCCCAAAGGTACCAGGGCAGTTGCCCCAACATGGTCTAAGGAAGGCGCAAGCCCTCCTCCGGTCCTCCTGGGTGTCCCGGCCGGGTCGCCTCCCTTGCCGTCTCTGACAATCTATTTAAAATTAAATCTAATAACACAGCAAAGTGTGCAGAAAGTGAAAGCCTGAACAATTTCTGAATCCACTTTATGTACCTAATGTTCTCTCAGATTATTAAGGGCTGGTAACTCAGTGGGTATCAAAGACACCTGGCTATTTACATAAAGTAAGGCCACAGACGACTGCCAGGAGAATGAAGTACCATATGGCAGAAAAGGAGCAGATCATGGTGTTCAGACATCAGATAATGAAGTATATGACTGGCAAGAGGCATGATAAAAATCTCTCCAGCTGCTTACGGATTATTAAAAAAAACCGTGGACTGAAAAGAATGGGATTTGTAGTCCAGCAGCAGCCTATGACATCCTACCCCTTTTAGGGGTGCTGGATTGACTTTCATATTTACATATACTGTATAAAGACCAGCAATGCACACTGAATATAAGTGTACTTTAAGCACGTGCTTAGGACCATTTGATCTAGAAGTAGGCAGATACGCTGAAAGTCAAACGCGTTAAATGGGCTGTTGAAAGTTGTCCTGTGCAGACAAGAAATAATTGCATTTCTGCTTGAAGGAAGAACCATTGCACCAGATGAAAACACAAAATGAATGGTTATGACAGTGAGAATAAGCAGGGGAAATAGCTTCTTAGTACCATAAAGTAAGACTATAATCATTACAGATGAACTGGCAGGGTGAAAATGGAGCACAAGACATGTCCAGATCATACTACAATGATCTGATTTCTGCAATTGTCCAATGGTAGGATAATTGTTCTTTATTGATGTTCCCCTTTGTGGATAATGAATGTTAAAAATGAACCATTGTAAAAAAAAAAAAAATGCCAAAGGAAAATAGAACTGCAAGAAACAAGATGAGAAATATGTAATACAGATAAACATACAGACTAAGGTTAAATTAATGAACTTCTTCAACCTTTGCCAAGATTTAGGATGCCTGTATAAATCAGACTCATGCCATGACCCCCATCCTTTACCTTGTGTGTGGTGAGCCCATCTGGTGGATCTGCCTATGGCCGGGCTGTGTCAGCAGGCACTCATAAGTGAACAGCACACCCAGGTTCCCTTCCAACTTAACAAAAGAATGACCAAAAGACTGAGGTTTCTGTGCAAAGTTTCTGCTATCACTCCCTGTGACAAGGTGAGAAGCTCAGCAAAGCACCACAGCCTTTCCTGAATGACAGGAGTTAGTTGAGATGGTTTACCTGTATAATTAGTGTGCCACCTTAGTGTAAAACCCACACACACACAAGGCTTAAAGTCTCATCCCGCAGAAAAAAAGACACAAGGTTAGACCCTCAGCACTCTTGAAGGATTGTATGCCATGGCTGGCCTAGCTACATCTGGGAATTCAATTCAATGTGTCAAAACAAATTGCTGAGGATAGCTTGTCTTTGTCTGCAAAACACTGTGTTGGTATTGCAAGCCATATCAAGATAAGCAGAGTGAAAGTGATGATGATAATGATGATGACAAAGAACTCCTTCAACTAACGATGGGCTCTTATTAACCTTCTACCATTCTTGTCTTGGTGTCCAACATTGCAATCAATTCTTCTTTAATAAAGATACTCCTTCTGCCTTTGTGGTGGGACCTTAGAGACAATGTAAAATATGCCATCACTGGTGACAGAACCTTTGTGAGGTTCACAAATATAAGCAGTAATCCAAGCTACATAGTAGAATTCCCAGGAAGGACCTCGGTAAGCTGAACTAAACATAAAGACGCCAGAGTGGTTCTTCAGAGAGATGCTTTATTTTCTTAAAGTATGAATCACAATCCAAAATGGATGACGGGTTGCCATCTTTAGGATTGTGCAAGATTGTGACTCACTGTTGTATTTAATGGGAAAGGGTCTCATGTTTGCAAAGTGTCTTACGATGGGTTGTCGTGGACAGTTTAAGCAACATTGGTGGTGATTCTGTAAGTGGGACTCCTCTGCTATGATTGTCATTGGTGATTCTCTTATCCTCAACTGGGACAAGTTTGATAAAACCTTTGAGGTTGTCTGTCTAGATTAGGGGTCGCCAAGTCCAGTCCTGGATGACCACCGTGGCTGTACTGTAGACTTTCATTCTAATCCTTTTTTAATGAGTACCCTATTTGTGCTGCTTGTTAAATTCTTGTGAAATCATTTTAATTGAATTGCTTTTTTAAGATTTGCTCCCCTGAATTTCTTCATCGTTCCTCTGAATTGCTTCATTTCTTTCCTTAAATGGCACCCAAACAGAAATGAAATGTGAAATGAGGGAGCCAACAGAAAACTAACTAAGTGAGGGCCTCAAACTCCAACCAGTTTCACTCCAACCAGCTGCTTAATGAGGTGCCAATTCTTGTTGTTAATTAAACCCGTTCTTTAATTCCATGGCTTGTTGCCGCTCTCGTGGTGCACTAGCAGACATTTCCGAAATTGTTGGTTTTCTCTTTTCCAAGAACTCTGTTAAAATGTTTGTGGACCTGAGCAGACCAAAATTCCTGAGACCGCCATCTTTCTGTATTTTCTGATATTGTATGATGGACACCAGTTGTTTTGGCTCATTTTGTATCTCATTATTGGTTAGCAGCTAATTAAGGAAAAAGAAAGAACACATCAATTAAAATTAGTTCAAAAGTAGTTAATTAGCAGCAAAAACGGGTCACTCATTAAGAAAAGGGTTAAAATGAAAACCTGCAGCCATGGTGGTCCTCCAGGACTGGAGTTGGCGACCCCTGATCTAGATCATTTATTACTCTTAAGCCAATGCTTGAACAGGGAGCATTCTTCTACAACATGATCAGAATGGTCAAAGAAACAAAGGGTAGAGGTTCATTTTATAAACTACCAGCCATCCCCCACGGCTTCGCCTGCGTATTAGTGAAACAGGACAATGAGGAGGACCCTGCCCGGCTCTCTACTCCTGACGTCATTCTTCCCCCTCCCCTTGGCCCGCAGCCTCTGTCGTCTCAGATTAGCGCGAATATATCACTCCTGCAAGTGAACTATGATTCTTAGCGCGTGGACAGAAGTCACAAAATCAACCGGAATGTTCAAGCAAATTATAGAAAAAAAAGATCTAAATCCGTTAAGTAGTTCTCTCATTCGTTAACTAAGCGGAGTAAAGGTTACGCCCCGAGGCAGATGCGTGAGTGAGGAGGGCCCCGCCCCCTCCCCGCAGTCTGATGAGTCTCTCTCGGATTCACACTAATAAATCAGTACCACAAGCGAACGATGATACTTAGTGCGATGAGAAAGTCGTAAAATCACCAGAATGTTCAAGCAAATTATAGAAAAAAACCCGATCTAAACCCGTTAAGTAGTTCTCTCGTGAAAAGTGAACAGTCATACAAACGGGTCTAAAAAACTATAAGAAATTTTACGCTTGGACCATGAAATTTTTAAAACTGTTTCTTAGCGAGCACCTATGGGCCAAGGGTAACCTACATTCCAAATTTCAAGTCCCAAGTCCTCTTGGTTCGGGAGATTTCGTGACGAGTGAGTCAATGGTATTTGGCTTTTATATATATAGATTGCATTTACATAACAGTGTCAATCCATGCATACATTTACTTTGGTTGATTCGTCGGTTTGTACCTAAATGATCTACATAAAATGAAAGTCTGTTTTACTATATGCTTATTATTCTTATATCATTTGGGTTGAGTCACCACCCTTGACATTTTGGTGTGTGTAACAACTGTCCACTCTGGTTGTTCACAGGACATCTGCTGAATTCTTAGTCATCTCTTAGTCATATTCCAGCACTTTTTAGTTGTTCACTTAACCTTTATCTGGTTTCTTGATATGTCTGACCAGGTTTCCAAAATTAATTAACCCTTTATGCTATTTCTTTAAGATGAACGCTATATATGTTATAATGGAAAGCATATCAAAACATTTTATCCTATTTGACTATTTGTACCCTAAGTCTAATCTTGCTTCCACAGTAACACCACACCCAAAACTGATCAGACAGTCATCATGGACTGTGTATTGAAGACACTAAGAATGGCAAAATTGGGTTGCAAATTAGAAGAGTTTTTGGACAGTTGTCCTAGGAAGATATTAAAGTATCAGAAAGGACCTTTAGTTATTAAATCTTTAACAGGCTCCATAAATGCCCATGAAGAGATGGTAACAGATTTGGGAAACACCAATGGGTTCCTGATTTTAAAAGGACTCTTGCTGCCTACAATAACTCAGGCTAAGTTCAGGTTTTCTTTCTCTATTGTATCCTGCTAGGTTATCCTACTATACAACATAAATGAAATATTTCTGGTTTGTTCACATATTACTTTATCAAACCCTAAAGAACCAATTTCACACGTAAAGAACCCTTCCCAGAGCGACATATCTTTTTTTCCCATTAGCATGATCCAGAAGTCTCTACAGATATGGCGGAATCCGGATACAATAGGGCTTGCCAATTAATATAGCACCCCCTGGTGGCATCTCTGGAACCCAACAGGGCTGAGCCCACAAACTCCAAGTCCCAGGGTGCCCTGTAGGAATCAGGGGTGCTGTAGCATCCCAGGGGGGGCTTCCACCTAGTGCTCTGGGGGAGGTAGTGCCCTGTGCCTGTTTTCTCCCCTGATCCTTCCATTATTGAGGAATCCCAGCTGGGTAAGATCCCCAGCCATCCACCACACAGCCCAGAAGTGGCTTAGGGACATCTTTACTAATGTCGTTGTGTGGCCCAGCCAGAGCCGAGAATTGAATCCAATCGAACATCACTGGAGAGACCTGAAAGTACTGTAGCTGTCCACTGACAGTCTCCATTCAAGCTGATAGAACTTAAGAGAATCAGTCGAGAAGAGTGGCAGACGATTCTCTAATCCAGGTGTGTAAAGTTTGTCATGTCAGACCCTAGAAGACTCCTCTGAAAACTTAAGTCATTGTGAAATTTCAGTTTTGTTTTGTTTTTTTTTATAATAAATGTGCAAAAAATTCTAAAGGCCTGTTTTCAATTTGTCATTCTGGGTTTATTGAGTGTTGCTTGATTTGGGATAAAATGAATATAAAAGATTATAGCAAGAAGCTGTAACATATCAACATGTGAAAAAAGTGACTGATGATTTTCTGAAGGCATGGGAAATAAACTATTTTTTCTAATTAAAATTTGTGTAAGGCTTCCTTGGCACCATTACGAACAAGGCCAGAAACCAACCCAGGACAGAGTGCCAGGCCATTACAGAACCTATTCCTCAATTTAGAGTCATCAGTTAGTCTAGCACTCACATCTTTGGGAAATAAGGGGTAAACTGGGGTATCCAAAGGAAGCCCATGCAGACACATGGAGAATATGTGAACTTCACACACACTATAACAAGATTAGGTAGCCTAGAAACATTATGGTCACAAATCCTGTTTCCTTAGCTGGCATGAGGTGAAACCGAGCAGTCCTGGATGTGAAGGTTAAACCAGCAGCTCTGTGGAGTCGCCCAAATCATTCGGACATTCAGATTTCATATGAAGGAGATTTCATTCTGGCCATCAACACTCAACACCCTGAACAAAACAGAATGGGGTTAAGACAATTTCCTTTTTAAAAAATCTGTTTTTCCATTACAGAGCCAATCACTGAGTATAAAGAAGGAACCAGGTCAGCTGTCTATGTTAAGGGAGAAAGTATAAAAAAATCCCAAAAGAGGACACGCGTTTGATTGAATTCTAGATGGCTTTCATAAATGTGTTCCGTGAACGAAGACTAATAAACATGACCTCATACAGCAACTGTTTATTCCGAAAACAAATGAGTTCATATATTGTGCACTGATGCTGAGCCGAAATTCCAGGAATTTAATGGAAATTGCACTGACATCCCCTGCAGTACTAATTATTTTCAATCACTACATGGTGAAGTTTAAAATAATTGCTTTTGCTGCAAAATAAATGAGTATATTAATTGTTAAATGCCACATTGTGTGAAAGCCCTGATGATAGAAAACCTGAAAATGTGACTGCTGGTCATAAAAAATAGACAGAAAATTAGAAGCCATTAATTATTGACCAGTAGGTCTTAATGCTGCGCCTTGAAAATGAATGGACACCATCATCTGAAAAGTAGGAGTCTACTTTGATTAAAGCTTTGTTCTAAATTAGTTTTAAGTTTTGGGAGTATTTTAAGAAAATAAACAAGTTAGAAAATGTATGCATGGCGTAGCATTCAGGTGCGTTTTATGGCTGTGTGGGCATTATAGCCCTCAATGGACTGTGTAGTCCTGCAGTACTGCAGTAGCAGCAGCGTTAGGATTTTCATGTTAGGGTTACAAAAGTTTGCTAAACAGCCAGAACTTAACTGGCAGTGCCAGAAGAGACTAAGTTCAACAGGGACAGTAGGTTCTAGAACCTTCTCAATCCATTTGAGGGTTGCAGGGGCCAGAGGCTACCCCACCGGGACTGGGCAAAAGGCTGAAATCAGGCCTTGGCAGGACAGTAGTCCATCAAAGGGACCACTCTCACTCACATAAACACACACACATACGCACACACCATAGTAATAATTCTTTGCATTTATATGGCGCTTTTCTCACTACTCGAAGCGCTCAGCAATTGCAGGTTAAGGGCCTTGCTCAAGGGCCCAACAGAGCAGAGTCCCTATTGGCATTTACGGGATTCGAACCGGCAACTTCCGATTGGCAGTGCAGATCCCTAGCCTCAGAGCCTTACAGTGACAATTTGCAAGTTCCAATTAACAATAAATTAAAGAAAAAGTTACTTGAAATTAATTTATTCTGTGCTTGAGCTCATCTGGCCATAGCAATTTTCCTGAAATGGGACTTACAACACTTTTCTGTTATGGCAAATATTAGGGAGAAACAGAAGTGAAAGGCAAACTTTATGACAGTGACTGACCATAACAGGTATCAGGTGAATGTAGCACTCTGAATGGGAAATGATAGGGTGAGCAGATTTTCAGGGTCTTAACACTTATGTATCAGGTATGTCCACATACAGAGCCAATCCTCATAATGCCTGCTTAATGTCATCATCATCATCATCAGGGCACGGAGAAATACAAAAAATGAACACATTTGATTGCAAATGGTGTTTGAAGCCCAGGTCAAATTCTGTTAGAACAAACTCTGTGTTAACGAAAATTTGCATTGTAACAGTTTTATTTTTTGGTCCTGGCCAATTTCCTATAGGACCAATGTTAAAAAAAACCTCATTACAGTGAAGTTTGCTTTATCTGCAAAATCAATTACAACAAAGTAATTTTTCAGTTAAAAAAAGCAGCAATATATGTGAATTTATTCTACACTTGGCCCAAAAATCACGAATCAGGACAGGCAATTACATTGCATGCTTATGTCATTCAGTTTACTCGGCAATTGACACATTTGTAAAGCTGCGAAGCTTGAGAAGGGTTACTGCAGACCAGAGGATTTCTGGATGTATCTGGGGAGGGATAACTGTCAGTCAAATCTGATGTCATCTGTACTTGCGGACAGTCTGACACTTATTTCCGGGTTCTCGTTAGCACTGCTGCTTCGTGGATCCTACGACTTGGGCTTGAATGTATAGCCTGCTTTTATTAACTTACCAATGTCCACTTCTGTGGAATGTATAGTAACTGTTTGAGTAAAATATCTAACTGTTAAGCGATATGTCCTGTGTGGTGGACGGCCAGGGCCCTTGCCTAGCTGGGACGCCTCTTCTTTATATGGTCCCGGAGGAGCAAGCATGGACTGAACAGTACCTCCCCTGGGATGTTAGATGGCAGCCCCCCTGGGTCGCAGTGGTGCCTCGGATTCCCACAGGGCTCTATTGGAGATGGAGTCCTCTACAACCCTGTTGGGATCTGGGGGTGCCGCCAGGGGGCACTGCAGTGGTTCCTGAGCCCATGTGGGTGGTTCTTCCACCACACCTGGAAGTGCAGCCGGAAATGGGTCATCAAACACCTGGAGCACTTCTGGGTGGTCTATAAAAGGAGCCAGCAGCCACCACTCCAGGTGCCAGAGTTGGGAGGAGGGAGACAAAGCTGGCCAGAGAGGAGTTGTGGAGAAAATTAAAGAGTAGAAGAATTGTGTGTTACTGTGCTTGTGGGACTGTATTGTGCCTGTGGGAAACGGGGAAGGCGCTGACCACAGGCAAAGAAACAGAAAATAAAAACATTTTATTTGTTTTACCAGTGTGCCTCCTGCGTCTGTCTGTGTCGGGTTGAACATTTTTATAGCCCCTTTTGTCACACCTGTTTCCAGAAAATGATGTACAGTCACATACAATAGTATTTGGTGCTGAATGTATGCAGAATATACACAATATTAGCTGGTGTGACATTAAAGTACCTGCTGCCAGGCTATGGTGAGTGGTGGGCACAAGATGGTAAGTGGTGAGCAGGAGATAGTACGCAGAAAATTGTTTCCCAGAAAAACAAAATTACACCAAGTCCACTCAGGGACACCATACAGGTGTGTAAACTGATAACTGTAAACAGAAAGTACGTACTTAAGCCATCCCACACTCCATTAATAAATAAAAGCCCATCTGTCTGCTTTTTATATCACTGCACTACAAGAGATGGAAGTGACGTGAAACTGAAGTGACGGGGCCTTGGTAAAGTCGTAATTAGGGAACTGCAAAGCCAATTTTGTCATTTTTTAAATCTAACTTCATCTCATATGTACATGAAAGTATCTTATAGATATGTAGATAGACAGATACTTTATTAATCCCAAGGGGAAATTCCCATACTCCAGCAGCAGCATACTAATAAAAAACAATATTAAATTAAACAGTGATAAAAATGAAGGTATAACAGACGTTAACGTTTACCCCCCCACCCCCGGGTGGAATTGAAGAGTCGCATAGTGGTGGGGAGGAACGATCTCCTCAGTCTGTCAGTGGAGCAGGACGGTGACAGCAGTCTGTCACTGAAGCTGCTCCTCTGTCTGGAGATGATCCTGTTCAGTGGATGCAGTGGATTCTCCATTATTGACAGGAGCCTGCTCAGCACCCGTTGCTCTGCCACGGATGTCAAACTGTCCAGCTCCATTCCTACAATAGAGCCTGCCTTCCTCACCAGTTTGTTCAGGCGTGAGGTGTCCCTTTTCTTTATGCTGCCTCCTCAGTACACCACCGTGTAGAAGAGGGCACTCACCACAACCATCTGATAGAACATCTGCAGCATCTTATTGCAGATGTTGAAGGACGCCAGCCTTCTAAGGAAGTATAGTCGACTCTGTTCTTTCTTACACAGAGCATCAGTATTGGCAGACCAGTCCAGTGTATCATCCAGCTGCACTTTCAGGTATTTATAGGTCTGCACCCTCTGCACACAGTCACCTCTGATGATCACGGGGTCCATGAGGGGCCTGGGTCTCCTAAAATCCATCACCAGCTCCTTGGTTTTGCTGGTGTTCAGTTGTAAGTCGTATCTTATGTATAAGTGAGAGTATCCTGTATGTACATGACAACATCTCATACATATGTAAAAGTATCCTGTACGTATGAGATATTTTCACATACATAGAGGATAGGGGTTATCCCATAAGATTTTTCATTGTGTGGTTCCGAGTTTCTGTAGTCCACCATAACCTTAAAAAAAATGTTGCATTTGAATGTGTGTTTGAATTTTAAGCTCACTATCCATCCATCCGATTCTTGTTTGTGAACGTGACCTATATTTTCTCAAACTTTTTATCATGATCTTTTTATGTAAAATTTGATTTTTATGTAAAAAACGGTAACTCACAAAAGAGCAGATGGCAGCCACAGAAAACCTGTTAATCTATTAGGACATTTGGACCAGAGGGTTAGCATTATGGACACTGAGGGGCACTGTTTATGTAACTCAAGCAGACACTGAGGGCAACCCCAACACCTCATCCCATGGACCTCGAAGTCTAATAATACTGACTTAGTGATATGGACACCAAGGGGTGTCATTTAAGAAAGATTAAAAAAAAATAGTTTGGAACTTCTCGCTGCTATTGGTGGTAGCAAGAAGAAAACAGATGTTGCCATCGAGACTGGCATTCCATAGTCAGCTTCGTCACCTTTACATACTGAAAGACCACACTATGTTTCACTTCTATCATAATGAATTTTCCGCTATAACAAATTATTTGTTCAGTCCCTTGCACCTTTTAACAGAATTTGACCTGTATAAGCAAATAAATGCCAGTGCTCTGTTTTTGTCTTCTTCTTGCTCCTTCTTGCAATGCTGTTTAAATTCAGCACAAGGTGTTAGTTAGGCAGGTTTTCCTCTTGGAGTTTTGTTTGAGCTGTTCTAAATGATATTTGTTTCGATGTAGCAATGTCTTCCAGCTCTGAAAAACTTTACTAAATGGGCAGCCTGGTAAGAGAGGAACATTTTGATATTCTGCAGTTATTTATGCATATCCTGAGACTGTCCATGTCACCAGAATGTCTGGTCACCCTAGTAAATTTTAGTGTCAGTGAAATAGTCTCGCCACAGGATACTTCATTCATATCTAGATATCCTTTTCTTTTCCTTGCTAGTATTTTATACTTTTATGGTTAAGAAGATCATTCAAGTTAAAGTGGATTTGACGCCTTTTTCACAAGTGGACCATTTTTAGTTTGAGAATGACTTTATGGACCGGGGGGGTTCTCCATGGAGTTTTAAAAGGTTTGATTGATTACCATTCGATCAAAAAGTTGTGGGCTCCTGTGATGTTTTGAGTGGATTGATCAATCTCTCTCTATATAAAATCCAATGTCTGTCTGTCTGACCGCTTTTCATGAAGGATCTACTTAACAGATTTAGATTTTTTTTTTTTCTATCGGTTGCTTGAACATTCCAGTTGACTTTGCGACTTCTCTCATCACACTAAGAATCATAGTTCGCTTGCAGGAGCGATATATTCACGCTAATCCGAGACAGAGGTTGCGGGCCGAGGGGAGGAGGAAATGTGACATCAGGAGTGGAGAGCCAGGCGGGGCCCTTCTAACTCACGCACCAGCCTTCATTTGAATCGGTTTACCTGTCGGCACATTTTGGAGCGTACCTTGCCTCCTTTTAGCTAGCGATACCTGTTTGTTTATTGATTTTTAAAGTTTGTCCTGTTTCACTATTATGCGGGTGGAGCTGTGGGGGACAGCTAGTTAATAATAAATAGAAGAGCAGGTTGCTCTTAGCTCGTGGACTGACAACAATTTATAGCCAGTTTTTCACAGACTGGCAGCAGGCAATTAACAGTATCAGTATACTTGCCATGCCTGCCTTTTCTCAAACTGGCAAAAAAAGTCGATGGGAAACACTGGTTAAAAGAATTGGGAGGAGTGAAATGCTGGTGCACTAGTTCACTTGTTTGCGCTCACTCTGTTGGGAAGACCTTCTGCAAGTGTCTTGCTGGACTTGAAGATGGCAGATTGCCTGTCCACCAAGTCAGACACATGCTCAACCAGGCAGTAACTTCCTGCCAATGCATGCAGTTGTATATACAACCTGGTGTAACTGTTGTCAAGTTGAAATAGAAAATGAATTGGTAATTTAAGTCACACCAAATGTTTCTCTGTTTTACGATTGACAAGTTCACAGATTCGCTAATGCTTTTCAATGGGAGACTTTAAAATTTCAAAATTTTGTACAGCTCGACAAAACTTGAACTTCCTTGAAGAAAAAGTGTGCCACATTTCAATAAATTTGGTCCACTGTGGGTCAAGATGTTTCATGTGAACAGATGGACAGCCAGACACACAACTGTGGGCTATTGTACTGTAATAGGTGGTTCAGTGCATTATATGTGAATGCACCTAAAAATGGTTCACACTTAATAGCTTAAAACATGTTTGCTGGATCTGTAATGGACTATCACCATGACTAGGGTATGTTCCTGCTTTGCATGTGAAGTAACTGGGCAGTCCCACACAACTTTGAACATCATTAGATGTTTTTGATACTTTCATGTTATGTAATCTTTGTAAATAAAAATTATATTATGAAAACATTTCTTTCTGTTAAGGCCATGTTAGGTAATGGAAAGTTTTGAGGACTTACTTGAATTATCCATCCATCCTTTTTCTGCTGCTTATCCGGGTCTAGGTCATGGAGGCAGCAATTTTAAGCAAAGATCCCCAGATGTCCATGCATTAAACATCAATGCCATATTTTTGTGCTTTTAGTAGCGGTTGTATACAAATAAAATAAACCCCTAACATGGAACATTGCGATTGTAAATTACAACTTGATTTCCTCTACCTCTACCTTTCAAAACTCCTGAATTAAGAAAACAGCTGCAAATACAGTCATATGAAAAAGTTTGGGAACTACTCTTAATTCGTTGGATTTTTGTTTATCATTGGCTGAGCTTTCAAAGTAGCAAATGCCTTTTAATATATGACATGCGTTATGGAAACAGTAGTATTTCAGCAGTGACTTTAAGTTTGTTGGACTAACAGAAAATATGCAGTAGGCATCATAAAAAATGAGACAGGTGCATAAATTTGGGCACCCCAACAAAGACATTACATCAATACTTAGTTGAGCCTCCTTTTGCACTTATAAAAGCCTCTAGATGTCTTCTATAGCATTTGATGAGTATCTGGATTCTGGATGGAGGTATTTTTGACCATTCTTCCATACAAAACCTCTCAACTTCAGTTAAATTTGATGGCTGCTGAGCATGGACATCCTGCTTCAAACCATCCCATAGATTTTCAATGATATTCAAGTCAGGGGACTGTGACGGCCATTCCAGAACATTGTACTTCTCTCTCTCCATTGTAGATTTCGAACTGTGTTTTGGGTCATTGTCTTGTTGGAATATCCAACCCCTACGTAACTTCAACTTTGTGACTGATGCTTGAACATTATCCTGAAGAATTTGTTGAAATTGGGTTGAATTAATCTGACCCGCGAATTTAAAAAGGGCCCAAGGCCCTGAACTAACCACACAGCCCCACAGCATGATGGAACCTCCACCAAATTTGACAGTAGGTACCAGGTGTTTTTCTTGGAATGCAGTGTTCTTCTTCCGCCATGGAAAGCGCTTTTGTTATGACCAAAAAACTCAATTTTTGTCTCATCACTCCAAAACACTTTGTTCCAGATTGAATCTGGCTTGTCTAAATGAGCATTTGCATACAACAAGCGACTCTGTTTGTGACGTGAGTGCAGAAAGGGCTTCTTTCTCATCACCCTGCCATACAGATGTTCTTTGTGCAAATTGCGATGAATTGTAGAACGATGTACAGATACACCATCTGCAGCAAAATGTTCTTGCCGGTCTTTGGAGGTGATCTGTGGGTTGCATGTAACCATTCTCACAATCCTGCGCATATACCGCTCCTGTATTTTTCTTGGCCTGCCAGACCTGCTGGGTTTAACAGCAACTGTGCCTGTGGCCTTCCATTTCCTGATTACATTCCTTACAGTTGAAACTGAGAGTTTAAACCTCTGAGATAGCTTTTTGTAGCCTTCCCCTAAACCATGTGACTGAACAATCTTTGTTTTCAGATCTTTTGAGAGTTGCTTTGAAGATCCCATGCTGTCTGTCACTCTTCAGAGGAGAATCAAAGGGAAGCACAACTTGCAGTTGACCACCTTAAATACCTTTTACCACTCATGATTGGACACACCTGTCTATGAAGTTCAAGGCTTAACGAGCTAATCCAACCAATTTGGTGTTGCAGGTAATCAGTATTGAGCAGTGACATGCATTCAAATCAGCAAAATGACAAAGGGACCCACATTTGTGCACAGCTTTTTCACATTTGATTTAATTTCATACAACTAAATACTGCTTCACTAAAATCTTTGTTCAGAAAACACCCCAGGACTCAGATGTTCCAAGGAAATGAAAGACATACCACTGTTATCTGTTTTTGTTAAAAGTAAATTATTATGCAGGCTGAGAGGGGTTCCCAAACCTTTTCATATGACTGTATATAGCGGAGGTGAATGTGCCACCGCCTTGTGGGGGGAATATTAAA
>JANRMT010028174.1:41961324-41993442 GCA_026402145.1 Polypterus bichir lapradei | reverse complement strand
TATCTATCTATCTATCTATCTATCTATCTATCTATCTATCTATCTAAGGATGTTGTACTTTTGTGATATTTAAATTTGCAAGCACCAAATGTACAAGAATTGATAGTTTTGTCCTTTGAACCATCTGGGAGAGCTTTACATTAAAGGCGACCATCATACATTTCATCTTTCTCAGCCATCACTAACAGGACAGCTTGGATCAGGGCTTCCCACCTGAGGGCTGTTACTTGAGATGCCCTCTGTCACAAAAAAAAAATCCATGGATTTTGGTGTATGGCTACTCGAGCAGTATCCATCTTTGCAATGGATTGGCTCAAAGAGGTGTGGAAGTGAGAGGGAGTTATTCCCGCAAAGCCAATGTGAGCTTTTGAAGCATTTGATTTGGCGCATTTTTCAGTTCTTTCCTTAGATGTTTGACATGATTGAAATCAGGGATCACAGAAGGCATCCAGAATAGTCCAATGTGTTGTTCTTAGCCATTCTTGGGTGCTTTTAGATGTGTGTTTTGGCTCATCATCCTGTTAGAGGATCATGACCTGTGGCTGAATCAGAGCTTTCTGGCTGTAGTGTTCCTCTACAGAATGTCTCGATAGTCTTGAGATTTCATTGTTCCCTGCACAGACTCAAGACGCCCTGTGACAGATACAGCAAAGCAACACTGAAACATCAATGAGTCTCCTCCATGTTTCACAGTAAATGGACACAGAGCTGATGTGACTTTCTGAAAACATTGTAGCAAATTAGAAAATTCCAGTCTGGCTTTTTTATGTTTTTCTTTCAAAAGTAGAGTCCTCATTAGTCTTTCATTAATTGAGTCCACTGTCACTCAAACACCGAAGGATGGTGTGATCAGGCACAGATGGACCTCAACCTTGGAGCAGGTATCTCTTTAGAAGTTGTCCTTGGCTTTCTGTATACCATTCTAAACATACTTCTGCCCATTCCTGAGTTGATTTTCCTCTTACAGCCATGTTCAGGGAACTTGGCTACAGTCCCATGGACCTTAAAACTTCATAATCGTATTTGAAATTGTTGTCACTAGAACATCAAGCTGCTTGAAGGTGATCATCTAGCCTTTGCCGTTAATGTTCTTGTCTATCATTTTCTTTCTGATTTCCTCACACAGCTCTCTCCTTTGCTTTCTCTGGTTCATGTTCAGCAAAGTGTCAACTTTTCGCCTTTTAAATAGGCTGAGTGACTGATTACATGATTGTAGACATCAAAATCACTCGATTCCAGTTATTTATGGTCTTTTCTAGGGGTACCAGCAAATGTATCCGGGCCATTTTTGAATCTATACATATAAAAAGCAAAGCCCTCACTGACTCAACACTAATTCTCCCACTTTCCATATAGGTGGTGTTTTATCTTGGTACAGTAATATATAAATTGCTCTACTTTCCCCTATTGTATTATTAATATGTAGCCTTAGACTGCCTAATCTCACAGACTTACCAGTGTATATAACTTATCCCCACCTTCCCTTCTATATCTATAACCTCAGGCAATTAGATGTAGTAAAAAGACAAGCAGGAGTTAAGTTACACATAAAATAATGTATTACTGATAATATTCATAAATAATAACACGACTACCTCTCACCAAAGTAACACTAAATTACATTGGTTTGCCTAAATTATAAATAAAGACATACAAACATTTATCAAGTTATATGCAAAATCTTACATCACAACAGGTGGGAAGCTGAAATTTCACGTGCTCATTACTTGCGGTGTACTTACAAAAGTCAGGTATGTTTCATGTCCTATTGCAACACCCAAGGGGGGAAATGGGTGTACCCCCTAAACTGTAGGGGAAACCCCTCCTCACTATTTCTGTGACTTCCAATATACGTAGGAAGCCCAAATTTCCCATGCTCATCCTTTAAACTGTACTTACAAACGTTAAGTATGTTTCATTTTGCGCCGTGCCCCGTAACAAACTTTCGAAAATTATGTCTTCTTTTTGGCGGTTCTCACCATTATGCCATAAGGAACTTTTGGAACTGACCTCTCCTTCTGGCGGTTTCTTGCATACTCAAGAGTAAGCCCAGCAGACAGCTTGGTCATTTTACATCCCGAGGGCAGAACTGCAAACGTCGTTTACAAAGAGAGCCTTACATCCTAAAAATGTGCATTTCTCATACACAGCATTTACAATCATAAATTGCACTCTTTACAATCATCAAATTCACTCTCAATACTAAAATAAGCCTACGACAATTACATTGACAATCATGTTACGTTATTTTTAAAATGTTTCCTTTTCTTTTTCATAACTTCTTTAACACACTACTTCTCTGCTACGAAGTGCGGGTATTTTGCTAGTATCTTTACAGAATAAACAACACTTGACCTCTTTTCACACTTGCTTTCCTTTAATCACATATACATCAAAGGCATGCAGATATGCAATTGCTTTTCATTTAATCACTTTTCAGGAGGCATACAATCCTTTTCCAATGAGCAGTAAGGGCATCAACAAATTTGTACACGTCTGTAAATCCCACTTTTTATTCTTCTCATTTGCTTGTGTAATACAGGACAGCTGTTTGTTTACCCCTGCTCTCATTTATGACTTCATTAATATATGGACTGCTTTTATGTAACAACTGAAGAACATTTTCAGTTACTTATATGTTTATTTACAAACTAGGAAATTTAAAGACAACCTTTAAAATTCAAATTATTTTTTTTAAATAATGTCAACCTTGCTGGAGCTGCAGCTTCCTAATTTGAAAAACATTGGCTTAGACAGCATGGGGTATCAAATAATGTGATTAAGGAATAATATTGTGTCATAAACCAGAAAATTAATCTCATGTGTTAATGCTTTGACAGCCCTAATATATACTGTATATATATCGAAAAATATATTAAAAAATTACCAGCAAGAAACAAAACTAAAAGCAATGAAAATGGGCCTCTATGTGAACAAATACAAGAAATCCTGACCAAAAGAAAAACCTGGCAGGCTTGATTAGGCTTAGAAAGGACCACAAAAGTGATTGCCTTCTTACAGAAGTTGTGGGATTTATAGGTGGGGGACTAGGAGTGGAGTCAATTGCCCTCACTGGGTATCTTATCTGTACTACAGTGGGAACAGAATAGGTGAAGGTTAGTGCCAGTGCTCAACCTGGGTCGGTAGTACATACCACAGATGAGTGCAGAGAGTGTTTTACAGATGCACATGGGTGACGATAGATAGATAGATAGATAGATAGATAGATAGATAGATAGATAGATGGCATTGCATACATGTGTATATGGAGTATCTCCAGGGTTCTGGTAAGAAGAAACACTGACCCAAACTCCTGAGGAATTGCGGCAGCTTCCTGAGATGAACTCTTACATCACTTCTGGTTTCACCCCAGAGCTCCTTCTTCTGCCCTATTTAAGGGCTATTTAAGGCACAATGAGCTGTTAGCCATAGGCTACAGAAGAAGTGAGACATCTGGAATTTATTTTTTTCTTATATTTTAGGTCCCCAATCCATCACAATCTCTTTCCCAGTTCTTATCATACAATAAATATATAGGTGGTGTGGAAGACAGGAGGCGTCACTAATCCCCAAACTCTAGACGCAACTGATACAAAAAGTCATAAATTAAAATATAATGACTTTATTTCATTCAAGTACCTTTACACAGCACTGTATACAGTAATCTCTCCTCCATCGCGGGGGTTGCGTTCCAGACCCCCCCGCGATAGGTGAAAATCCGCGAAGTAGAAACCATATGTTTGTATGGTTATTTTTATATATTTTAAGCCCTTATAAACTCTCCCACAGTGTTAACATTATTAGAGCCCTCTAGACATGAAATAACACCCTTTAGTCAAAAGTTTAAACTGTGCTCCATGACAAGACAGAGATGACAGTTCTTTCTCACAATTAAAAGAATGCAAATATATCTTTTCTTCAAATGAGTCTCTGCATCAGGAGCAGAGAATTTAAGAGAGAGAGCGCGAGATAAGAAAAGCAAACAATCAAAAAATCAATACGTGTGCTTTTAAGTAAAGCGGCATTTTTCAGAGGAGCGTCAGTATCTTCTAAGCAAACAGCCTATGTTGAAACAGCCCCTCTGCTCAAATCTCCTCCGTCAGGCGCAGAGAACGTCAGAGAGAGAGCGCGAGATTAAAGCAAACAATCAAAAAATCAATACGTGTGCTTTTGTGCTTTTAAATATGCCGAGCACCGCAATAAAGCGGCATTTTTTAGAGGAGCGTCAGTATCTTTTAAGCAAACAGCTTCTGTGCAAACAGCACCTCTGCTCACACTCCCTCCGTCAGGCGCAGAGAATGTCAGAGAGGGTGAGATAGAGGCAGAGACAAGCAAACAATCAAACATCGCGCGGGATGCATATCTTATATCATTGAGGAGTTTTAGTTAATATGTAATACATGCTCTGATTGGGTAGCTTCTAAGCCATCTGCCAATAGCGTCCCTTGTATGAAATCAACTGGGCAAACAAACTGAGGAAGCATGTACCATAAATTAAAAGACCCATTGTCCGCAGAAATCTGCGAACCAGCAAAAAATCTGTGATATATATTTAGATATGCTTACATTTAAAATCTGCGATAGAGTGAAGCCGCGAAAGTCGAAGCGCGATATAGCGAGGGATTACTGTATACAAGGATGGTGAATCCTTCCACTTCATTCTCTTCATCCCAACTCCTCTACCTCCACACAAGTGTTGTCCGCTGCAGGCCAAGTGCTCCTTTAAAGCCAGACCCTGGAAGTGCATGCAATGCCTGGGCAAAGTCCGGAGGAAGTAGTTCCGGGCTGGGCAGAAGTGTCATTATTCTGGCCTCCCTTCCAAGCAAATGACCAATATCCCAACCATAGATAGATAGATAGATAGATAGATAGATAGATAGATAGATAGATAGATAGATAGATAGATAGATAGATAGATAGATAGACGAAAATTTGTTTTAGATCAAAAAGTAGTCAGTTTTCTGATTGGCACAAATCTCCATTCCCTTCCCACTCTGGCCAGCTTTCATCATCTAGTGTCCATCAAGCTCCATTTAACCTCATGATTTTCTTAATATCCACCTTGGGTGACGATTTTGCATACTGTATGTCACTGTGGTTAATGCTCCAACTCCGAGATTTGGAACCTGGCTTAGTCACAGTCCATGTGCAATTGGCCTGCTTTCCTGGTATCATTGTGGAATTTTCTCTTACAATTTTCCTCTCACATCCAAAGAGGTACATTCACATGTTAGTTTAATTGGCAGCTCGAAATTGGCACAGTACAGGCTCTTATTCAGAAAATGAATGAATTATTAAACATTGGGGGGACAAGGTGGCACACTGCCTTATATCTGTAGACTCTCTCTTGTGGAAAGTAATTTGTCATCAAGCCTCATTTGAGTTCCAAGGGTGAGATTTTGTTTTGTAGCTGTGAGGGATCACCACACAGAACATCAAATCCCATGAGAGTCTGCTGTTTATTTTCTTTAAATTTAGGTCAAGAAGCAAAATAGGCAGAGCAGCTGCTGGTGTATCTTGCATGCTGCTTATCAAGCCTGCTGCTTCATTAGCAAGTCATTGTTCAAGTATCACAGCCAGAATAGAAAGAGGAGACAAACCACCTCACATCTCACTTCTGCTCATTAACGTCCTCTGGAGGCCCCAAGATTTACTAAAACCTCGGCAGTCTTCGTGACCCGAGAAACAGACCTCAGCTCCAGTTTTATACCCAGCTTCCTGGGAGTAAGGTGTCCCAGAGCGGCTGTAAACTGAAATGAGTCTCCCTATAGCAATGCCACTTCTGATTTGAAATGATCACTCCTGAGAGCTGTCGTCTAGCCGAGTGGTAAGAACTGAGCCAAGCCTTGGATGTAAAACAAAACACAAAAATTTCTTTTAAACCCAAGTGCAGCCTCTTGACGACTCACTGGCTTCTCTAGTGTGCCGTATTCTTCTAAGTATTATGGTGATAGAGTAATCTCAAGGGGCTAAATCACTCGTGCATTATGTTGGGCAATCTTAGGAAAGCAATGAAACATCAGCAGTTCATTAGAAAGATTTCTATTGGTCTGTTCTGGAAGAAATTCTAATGGGCTAAGCAATTTAGGAAAAAATATGTGTCAACAGGTCAGCCTATTTTTAGGAGGTCCCACTGGGAGTTAATAAGAGACGACTTATCATTGCATATTAAGGACAGCATAGAGAACAGCGTTAATGGAATAGGCCACTAGAGGAATAACTTAAAGGAGGCAAGGCCGGCTGCAGCTTTAATCTTTTGAATTTTTTATCACTTATTTTGCTTATTGCTTTTATTATAAATTGAACAATGTGTACTGTTTATTCAGAAAATGTTGCATTTAAAAACTAAAATTCATCTATAAATCTATGTTAGTCAACATATTACACAATGGCTAGTTTATCTATCATTGTCAGACACACCTACAGGCAGCTAACTTTATTTTCATATAGCATCTTTCATATCAGATGTATAATTCCTTTCATATCCACCTATCTATCTTTTGGAAGTTCCATATGAGATTGTCTGGCATACCATCTACAAAGAAAGGTGGCCTCTTTGCCATAATTGGAGGCCGGAATAGAAGGACAGCGATGGACTAGGATCTGGACAGATCACGAATTGGTCCTTTGCCTGGAAGGGAGGCCAGAATATTGACACTTCTGCCCAACCCAAAAGTACTTTGCCCAAGCATTGCATGTACTTCCAGGGTCTGGCTTAAAAGGAGCCTTTGGCCTGCAGCGGACAACACTTGTGTGGAGGAAGAGGAGTTGGGATGATGAGAATGAAGT
This sequence comes from Polypterus bichir lapradei, assembly GCA_026402145.1. Lineage (NCBI taxonomy): Eukaryota > Metazoa > Chordata > Cladistia > Polypteriformes > Polypteridae > Polypterus > Polypterus bichir. The sequence goes on along the minus strand of JANRMT010028174.1, from coordinate 41,986,653 downwards.
GGAAGGATTATATACAGTGTTGTGTTAAGGTACTTGAATGAAATAAAGTCATTATATTTGAACCTATGACTTTTTGTATCAGTTGCGTCTAGAGTTTGGGGATTAGTGACGCCTCCTGTCTTCCACACCACCTATGTATTTATTGTATGATAAGAACTGGGAAAGAGATTGTGATGGATTGGGGACCTAAAATATAACAGAAAAAAACAAATTCCAGCTGTCTCACATCTTCTGTAGCCTATGGCTAACAGCTTTCTGAGAGCATCTGTACTACTGAAGGAGGTTCCTCCATGGAGCTCCATACTCTTTGGTTGTGGGTTCCCAAATGAATTATAACTTTTGGTTCGTTGTGCCTTAAATAGCCCTTATGTAGGGTAGAAGAAGGACCTCGGGGTGAAACCAGAAGTGATGTAAGAGTTCATCTCAGGGGTCTCACCTCGGAGAGTTAAAGTTGGGAGGCAGTGGACAACACTTGTGTAGAGGAAGAGGAGTCAGCATGAAGAGAATTAAGTGGAAGGATTCACCGTCCTTGTACGTGTATACCATGCTGTGTAAAGGTACTTGAATGAAATAAAACCATTATATTTGTACCCATAACTGTTTGTGTCAATTGCATCTGGGGTTTGGGACTTAGTGACACCTCCTATCTGTTTATTGTATGATAAGAATTGGGAAACAGATTGTGATGGATTGGGGGCCTATAATATAACAGAAAAAAGGAAAAGGACCAAATGAAATTCCAGATGTCTCACATCTTTTGTAGCCTATGGCTAAGGGTTTTCTGAGAGCATCTGTACTGCTGATGGAGGTTCCTCAGTGGAGCTCCATACTCTTTGGTAGTGGATTCCCAGTTGAATGATGACTTTTGGTTTGCTGTGCCTGGGGTGAAACCAGAAGTGATGTAAGAGTTCATCACAGGAATTGTCTTCAAATCTGTGGGTGAGAAAGCAGGAAGTGTTAGCAGCTGCAATCCCACAGGTATTTGGGTCAGCGTTTCTTCTTACCAGAACCCTGTAGATGCTCCATATACACATGTGTGCAGTGCCCTCTATCTATCTATCTATCTATCTATCTATCTATCTATCTATCTATCTATCATCTGAATGAAATGAAATGCCGATCATTCAAGCAGTCAAAGAATGTCACAGTCATTATAGCAGTAATACAGATCTACTGTCATTTGGTTAGCAACCCCACATCTGGTACTCGTTATATGGTGGGGGTCTTTATTGTAAGGTCCTAGACATTTTTTTGATCTGTTAATATTGAAAGGGGACATCCGTAGCTATTTAATTGTTCAAGCACACCCATATTAAAATGTTAAAGTGGACTCCTCTTCCAGGGTGAAGAACAAGTGTGTCTGGAGCTTTCTTAGTCTTGCAGGGCCAGACTTGATTCTCAGAATGAGAGTACACATCTGGGAACAGCTCACTAAAATCTTGCCAGTGGATAGTGGCTAGTGATGAGTGAAACAGGAAAGAATTGCATAGTTTAGTGAAAATTACACTAAAACACATTTCACAAATAATTTTAAATTTCAGATGTGTTTAAAAATTATTTTTCCATCTTTTTGCAAAGTCATGTTTGTGGTATATAGATGCCACCATTTACTTGTGCTCTTTTCTACAACTACATATAGCACATGATCCATACCAACTCTGAACTTGAGCAACTGAGTTAGATAACAAATAAATGTGTGAGGGTTATGAAGGCCAGCAGGGCCCCAAGGTGCACTGTAGGGTTTTCTTTCATCCTGTCCAGTAGATTGGCACCACAGTCCAGATGGAGAGTCAATATACCATTCTAAACTTTGGCAGGAGCTCTGCCTGAATGGGATAGAAAGGAGCCATCTAGAAATTGGAGATTTCATCTCAGATGGAGTAGTAAAGATGTCCAAAGCAGGACAAGAGATCACCTACTTTTCCTACCAGTTACATGGGGGGAGCAAGAAGCTACTTCCAGGTTGTAGCAGAATACAGATGCCCTAGCCCTTAACATAGACAACTGAATACCTCACCAAGTCTCAAAGATGAGCCGGAACTATTGGTCGGCCAATTAACCTAAACAGGTAAGCCTGGAGTTGCAAATGAAGTGGAGACAGGAGCTCTGGCAAAGAAGTGAAGAAAGAGAAAAAACAGGATATAATTTTAAATAAATAAGTATATAAAAACAAAAAAAAAACCTTTTTTTCTCTCAATACTCAGGTTTCCTCCCAGATCCTAAAAACAAATCCGATATCTCCCAGACTTCCACCTCAAATTAGGTCTGGATCTCTCCTTTGCTTTTGACACAATCATCAATCGGATCCTCCTTGCCACTATTTCTGACTGTGGCATCACTGGGTCTGCTCTCAGGTGGTTTGTGACCTGTAGAGGAGAGATGTCAAGGGTGTACCACCCATGGACAGGAGTGCTCCAAGGATTGGTGCTGGGTCCTCTCTTCTTCACTCTATACACCTCTTCACTAGGCCCCATCATTCAGTACTAATGTCACTGCTATGCCGAAGATACACAACTATACCTGTCATTCCCTCCAGAGGACCACATCAGCTTGTCAGCTTGTCTGACAAGGGTATCAGCCTGTCTCGCTAACGTTGGAACCTGGATGAAGAAGCACCATCTCCAGCTCAACCTGGCAAAGATGGAGCTTCCTGTTGTCTCAGCTCATCTATCTATTCGGCATCCCATCTCAGTTCAGCTCAGCTCACTATCGCTAAAACAGGCCAAGTCAGTATATAATCTTAGGGTGGTGCTCAATGACCTGCTGTCCTTCAGGGACCATGTTTCTATGGCCTCTCAGTCTTGCAGATTCACTATATACAATATCCAGAAAATCATGCTGTACCTGATGGGGTATGCAGCACAACTCCTAGTTCAGGTTTTGGATTTGTCACATCTGGGCTACTACAACTCTCTTCTGGCAGGAGTATTGGCATTTGTCACCAAACTGCTGCAGATGAATCAAAAAGCAGCAACACATGTGGCATACAACCAGCTAAGACAGGCACATGTCAGTGTTGTTTTCGAATCACTACATTGGCCCTATGTAGCAGCAAATGATAAGTTCAAATCCTTGTTGCTTGTCTACAGAGTAGACAGTGGATCAGCAGCTATATATATGGAGACACCTCTGAGGTCCTATTCTTCTTCTAGTCCACTCAGATCTGTTAATGAGAGGTCTCTGGTGATGACACCTCTATGTGCCATCAGATCTCAATCTCCTTTTCATGTGTAGCTCCTAGCTGGTGAAATAAACTGCCCACTTCCATTCGAACTGCTGACTCCCTCAGCGTGTTTAAGAAGCGATTAAAGATTCTCTTGTATGGTGAATTTGATATTAGCTTTTAGGTTTGTGGTAACCTAGGAGTTGTATTTCACTTGTATTTTTTTCTGAGCTGTTCACTTGTGATGATCATTTTGTACCCTTGTCCTGCAACACTTGATTCTAAACAGTCCTCCTAGACTGATGTTCACTTGATTATGTTGCCCTCTTCTGTAAATCGCTTTGGATAAAAGTGTCTGCTAAAGAAATGAATGTAATTGTATTAGCAGATCATAACAAAGTCAATGTTGCGACAAGGAGCCAGTGTAAGGAGCACATTATTTCCTCAGCTGACTTGAAGACACCAATGTCACATTATCTTCTGACTCTGGCACTGACTCTCAAAGCAGTTAAATCCTACACTCCACATTCCCTGTCATCATGGCTGAGGTCCCTTGACCTTGGCCTTCACACTACTCTTTGTTCAACTTCAACACTCATTAAGTTTTGTGGCTACACCTTTCTGAAATCTCTCTCTCGCCCTTGGTCTGTCCTCGATGCTCCATTGGCAGTCACTCATAATACTTACCTTTTGCCTCTTGCGCTTTAATCAGCTATCTTGTAACTTTATCCTCTAATCTGACTCTTCTCTAATGATCTTGATTCTACTGCGTTGTCAGCTCATACTGTCAGTTCATGTGTTTGCCCATTTAGACTCTTCAAAGTTTGCTTCCTTATGTTTACTCAGACCCTTTATTGTGTTCCCTTGAATTGTACTCTCCTTTTCTTTAAAAAATTACATTCTTTGTGAAAGGCACTATGTGGAATGATGATTAATTGAGAAACAAAGTGTCAAGCTTAAATCAAAGCAAGCAGTTCATGATTAATTTGTGTTCATTAGATCAGCCACATATTCCTATACATAAATCAATCAAATAATCATTCTTTATTTATAAAGCCTAATTCACAACATGCACAATGAAAAATGAATCGTAAAGGTGCATAGTTCTTAAATTGTGTCCTAGGGCAGAGTGATGGATCTGTGGCTAGGGCTCAGCGCTGGTATGTAAAAGATGGCTGGTTCAAATCCTGTTAATGCCAAAATGGATCCTACTCCATTGGGCCCTTCAGCAAGGCCCTTGACCTGAAAATCGCTCCAGAGGTGTTTGTACAATGGCTCACCCTGTGCTCTGCCCCCCTTTGATTTCTATTACACCTCTCCAAACCCCGTACTCCTCCAGGTTATAGGAACTGTAATCTACTCTCTATATATAAAATCCTAAGTCTAAAAGTACATCCATTATCCAACCCGCTATATCCTAACTACAGGGTCGGGGGGGCGGCTGGAGCCAATCCCAGCCAACACAGGGCGCAAGCCCACCGCAGTATTCATAACACCAATGTTTGTATTTATGTGATTTAGTTAGCTGAAGGTTGAGACGCCAAAGGCGCCAGGGGAGCTTGCCCCCCCAAGTATAAACATAAAATATACACTATAGGCACACACATATAAACACATTTTATCTTCACATTTATCATACATACAAGCAACTTATTCTTAGGAAGTGCATATTGAAACTTTATTTTCTTAAGCTGTACATAATTAATGTCATTGTGTATACAGTATGCACAGCAATTGAATATATGTTGCTTTCTTCTTCAGTACTTTTCTTCATTACCTGAATAACCTGAATAATTGCCTTATTGTAGTGTTTTATTGTTACCTTTTCTTCTTTGCTGCATATGGAAAGTTGTCATCAGAATTTCATTGTACAAAAGTATAATGACAAATCAATAAACTCAAACACAAAATACTTTAACAAGCCAGGTAAAACAGCTTGCCCAGGATGTTCAGTTAGTCAGTGACTTTGAATAGTTTGCCTCATAAGTGCCATCATTCTAAGGCTCGTGACATGTATGGTGCAATTATTTCCATATCCTGCATTAGGAGCCCTAACATGTGAACTGACTCACACAGAATAAATCACAGAGCCAGTGGTTTGTGGTTTTATAACATTCTTAACGTTCCAGGACTCTTTACATGTATGATACACTTTTTCCCAAATTTTAATAATGCCAAGTGTCACACACATGTGCATGGGGGGCAGTCTATGGACTTAGCTAAGAATGAAAGGCCAGGTCGGGGGGTGATGAAGTGCACTGACGTCTCTTTTTCCTCCTCTGCATGACCACAGAAGAGAAGACTGATGACAGCCTAACCAATATCCACTTCCCTCTCCGACCATGCCCTCCTGCGGACCTCACTTCCGGTGGTGCCCCGTTGGATCCTCCTCTTTCTTTCTACCTCCTATAAAAGCAGTCATTAGCCTTCTCCAGTCAGTTCAATTCAGGACTCAGTCTTTTGAGATTACTCTACGGAGCTCATAATGTCTGACAATATACGGGGTGGACCCCCAAACCTTTTTCTTGTTTCTGTGTTCTCCTTTACACAAGTCATGTAGGATCACTTGGTGACTCAGTGCTGAGTGATTTAATGTAGTGCGTTTTATGGTACCTAAAATACAAACGTTTCTATATTTATTCAGTGTCACACTATGAAGCGAAACAAGGAAAGAATTGGAACACCTCCATAATGAATCCCATTTAACTGAGAGAGAGAGAGGGCATGAGCTGACAGCATGTTGCCGCACCCACCACACAATGAACCACCTGGACAGGGACCCAAGTGCAGTGGGCGACACCTCAGCACCACACTGGAACAGTGTAAGGTTTTTTTTTTTACGGTGGCTGGAGTGCCAATCCTGCCACCAAACCACACATTTCCCTGTAAGTTGGAGGACCTGCTGGCAGGGCTGGATGCAGATTGACGTCATACCAATGTTATTATAGGTAACGAAAACTAAAATCAAAACTGAAACTATTATTAAAAAAACATTTTCGTAAACTGAAATTAAATAATTTACAAAACCAAAATGAAAAACTAAAACTAAATGAAACAAAGTAGCTGGAAACACTAACTGAAATAAAATAATTTACTAAAATATTTTTAGTTTTCGTTTTTGAATGAATATTCTTGCTGTTAGTCTTTAATCCTTGTAAGTTTTAACTCTAAAACAGGAAGTCATTCACCACGAGCCGCCCGCACATATTCATCCAGTGAATGGCTGCCTGTGACGGAGGGCGGCTGTTCACACAGCATTTGCGGTGACAGAGAGAGCTGAATGTGGGCACATAAAGCATGTGAAATAGAAAGAGATTTACTGTGCCGCCTTTCTTTCCGCTTGTTGTATATCAAGATGTAATTCAAATGGCTGAAATCAGAATGTGCTGGTCAACAAAACATTTACCATATGGACAGAAAAATCATGCCCCGTTAAGTTCATGCACCTGCACAATGAAGACCACAGAATACTCCAAGTAACCCCATAATTGAACAGCACAAGTCAGGGGAAATGTCAAAGTCACTATATATCCAGTTTAATCAGTTATAAAGTAATGGAAAGAGTGTGACACACTGTTAGAGCAGGCCATCCACAAAAACTGAGTGATCATGGAAGAAGAAGACTAGTGAGAGAGACCATCCAGAGCCGCTGAAGGAGTTACAAGCTACAGTGACTATGACTGGGGATACTGGGCAGGCACCACTTGTTGCTTGAGTGCTTCACCAGCTGCAGCATTATGGGAGAGTGACAAAGAGAAAAAATACACAGGACATCTCAGGCAGAATTTGTTCAAAGAGATATAGTCAGCTGGAAGGCGGTTCTGTGGTTTGATGAGACCACAATTGAGCTTTTTGGACATCAAACTAAATTCCTTGTTTAAATACCACAGATTATCACACTGTTAAAGCATGATGGTGGCAGCATCAGGCTATGGGGATGCATCTCTGCAGCAGACTCTGGAAGACTTTTTAGGGTAAAACCTGGTGTAGTCTGCAGAAGACTTCCACCTTGGAAGAAGAAAGTTTTCCAGCAAGACAATGTCTGAAAGCATACAGCCAAAGCTAAACGGGAATGGCTTAGAAACAATGTTAATGTCCTGCGGTGTCTGACTCAGAGTTCAGGGCCCAAATTTATCAATCATCTTAGAATTTCTCCTTAGAACTGCACTAAAACTCACACTAGGATAAGAATTCAAAGTCTGGCATAAAATATATTTATGAAGCGCCCTACACCTACTCGCAGTTGGAAGTAAGAAGTCACGTTTGAGAATGAATGATATCACGACTTCACAACTCCCTGAGCCACAAATTGGAAATTATGTTGATGTTTTGTAGATAATAAAAAAGATTATAATAATAATGAAAAAAGTAGTAGTAGTAGTAGTGAAAATGGACATAATGAGGATAATAGAAATAAACTTGATCCATTAGGCTTAAAAGTTAAGACAGAGGTAAAGAATTTTGGGGTAATTATTGACTCTGACATAAATTTTAAAACACACATTAATCAGATAACTAGGACAGCATTTCTTCACTTAAGAAATATAGCAAAAGTTAGACCCCTTATAACTTTGTAAGATGCTGAGAAATTAGTTCACACTTTTGTGTTTAGTCGACTAGATTACTGTAACACACTCCTCTCAGAGAGGGAGAGAGAGAGAGAGAGAGGTTAGGAGCAGGCGCTGATACAGCGCATTGCCGCACCCACCACATGACAAACCAACTCAGGATCCCAGATTAGGGCCCGAGTGCAGCCATGCAACGGGTCACACCTCAGCCCCACACTAGGACCAGTGTGAGGTTTTTTATGGTGGCTGGAGTGCCAATTCTGGCACCAAAATGTTTTTCCCTGCAGGTTGGAGGGCCTACATGCAGGGCTGGATGCAGATTAATGTCATGCCCAGGACAGAGTAATTGCAGGTTAAGGGCCTTGCTCAAGGGCCCAATGAAGTAGAATCACTTTTGTTGTTTACGGGATTCGAACTGGCAACCTTCTGATTGCCAGTGCAGCCTCAGAGCCACCACTCCTGCATGCCTCTCAGGACTACCCAAAAAAGACATCAATCGATTGCAACGAGTGCAGAATGCAGCTGCTAGAGTCTTAACTCAGAAAAGAAAATCCGAGCACATCACCCAAGTTTTGATGTCACTACAATGGTTATTTGTGCCATTTAGAATTGACTTTAAACTACTGCTTATGGTTTACAAAGCCCTAAATAATCTCGCTCCATCCTACATTTCACAATGCCTGTCACCTTACACTCCAAATCGTAACTTTAGATCTTCAAATGAATGTCTGCTTAGAATTCCAAGAGCTAAACTTAAAAGAAGTGATGAGGAGGAATTTTGCTGTTCTGCACCAAAAAACTGAAAAAGCTTACCGAAAGAAATTTGCCAGGCTAATACGGTGGAGCACTTTACAAAGCTACTAAAAACTCATTATTTTAACATGGCTTTCTCATAGCTTCATTTTGGTGTAACCCTGATATTCTGTATATGCATTGAATTATCATTTTTATCATGACTCCACAATCCGTACTAACCCCTGCTTTCTCTGCTGTTCTTTTTCCGGTTTTCTGTGGTGGCGATCTGCGCCACCACCACCTGATCAGGGCTGTCCCTACATTGAGGGGTTAAAGGCCAGAGGTCCACATGACCATCACTGTCTAATTCTTCCACGTGAAGCCTGAAAACCATGAGGAATGATTGAGATCATTGATGTTAGGTAGAATGCCCAGTGGGGCTGGGTGGTCTCGAGGCCTCAGAGCCCCTACAGATTTTGTTGTTTTTTTTTTCTCCAGCCCTCTGGAGTTTTTTTTTTTGGTTTTTCTGTTTCCCTGGCCAACATACCTTACTTTATTCTTTGCTAATTAGTATTGCCTAATTTTTATATTTTGTTCTTTTTCTTTCTTCATCTTGTAAAGCACTGAGCTACATCATTTGTATGAAAATGTGCTCTATAAATAAATGTTGTTGTAGCTGTTGCAGAAGAAAAGAGGGAAATCATAATAATGGAGGATATTGTACTAAGATGCACATAATTTTTTGCTAGTTTGTAACAACATCAAGGATTATACTGTAACGAATACCAAGATGGAGACTCCGAGACACACACCGAATGAGTGTTAAACTCAATAATGGGCACGTTCATTTAACAATGAATGTTCCAAGGATTGTTCCTGTCTTGCGCTCTATTCTTGCTTGGATAGGCTTTAGCTTCCCTGTGACCATGCTCTGAAAAGTAGGTTTAGAAAATGGACCGATGGGTAATCCAGAGCCACACTTCAGATAAATCACATTTGTATGGCTGCATGAAACATCTCATAAAATAACAATTATTGAAACTATTCATAGCTATACTTGTGTGGTTTTTGAAGTTGCATTCACTTTTCTGGTGGCCTGACCGACTTCCACTGTGGTGTGCTGTAGCTCTCGCCATGATTTCCCTTATCTTCTGTGAGTCTCTATTTATCCAATACCTTGGCTTTTAAAATCTAACACGGATGCAGAGCTCAATGTACCTGTATGACATTTCGCTGTCAATCAACCATCCAACCTCCTGTTATCTTCAGAGTAACATGCCAGCTGCTACAGTACCACATTTCGGGCAACGATCTTTAGGTACATGCCGATTTGCATGAATGAAACTTGGTTTAACATTACTGCAAGTTATCGTAGGCAAATGTATAAATCTACATATTAACTGATGTGTTGCAAGGGCGTTTAAGGTTTGGTGGTAAACTTCGAGAAATGGCCAGTTGTGACATATTATTGCAAAGCTGTGGCTAAAAAGAAACTTTGCCAATCCTCAAAGTTCGTATGACATCGAATGGTTTTTCTATATATATGCTGATAATGAATCATACAAGATTTGTTAAAAATATTATTCAGTCTCCATCAAATCAATACCTTTTTATAAGTTCATTATTGTCCAACATTTCCAAAACATTCCAACTTTCCAACTTTAATTGTCGATCACTGCCTGAACACCATATTCTGGCAGTTCCTAGAGAGTTAGTGTAATAAGAATATAAGTTTAATGACACTGTGCTCTGTACAAAAACACAAGGCCAGATTTAGTACACAGGGGCTCAGCATTTAGATTTGCTAGGCAAGCGTTAGAAGACAGAAAGGGACAACTACGAAATGGGCATTGTACTATTTCTGTGTGCATGAAATTGAATTCTCTCTTTGCCTTGTTTGGGATGGCATGATTTACCTAAGTAAGGGCCTGCACATGGAGAAAGAGTATAAAGCCTTGGAACATTGCCCGGCACACCAGGAAGCCGGATGGATGGGCGATAACGTCATCCGATCCTGAAAACCCTTCGACCATAGCGACAAAAATGGCAGAATGTATACATCGAACTCCCACTTTGGTAATTGTCTTGCCATTAGCTTCCTTTCATCTGTTATGCCACGTAAATCGTCATTAAAAAAAGCGAAGTTACGTGATTTCTTACCGCCATTTCACTATTTAATATATAATACATTATAATATATCTATTTAGGTTCAGGTTGCTTAAAATCCTGCAATTAAAAAGAACTTATTCCAACCAGGGAGCTATCACTCCCTAGAGGAAAACAGTTAGTACAATTCATAAGCTCTCCTAAATCCTCATGGTGTTTCGGAGTAGTTTCCTAAATTAGTAAACCTGATAAAATACTTTCACTTCTACTCCTAAAGTTGGACCAAATTTGTGTCACTCAGAATTTTGAGCCTGTTAAGACCGTTAACTTGAGACTTGATTTTACTGCATAATTTCTGGTATTTTATAATATCAGTCGTATAAGTCAAATGCAGAAAAACTCAAGCTATTGGTCCAAGAGATTATGATATGCTAACGCCTACCTGAAAGAGTAACCATGGAGCACACTGCCTTTTTTTTCTATGTATTGTGCCTACGTGCCCACACAGTAATACCTGAGGTTAGTGAAACAATGATGAAACTACTCTGAGACTTCAAGATGTCTGTGAGGCTCTCTCAAAGCATTGGGATTCTCACAGCTTGAGTTAAGGAAACTGTAAAATTAGAACAGATTGCAAATACCCATATTTTTGCATTTCTTTCAGAACTGAGAGGTCACTAGCTGGTGTCCTGTAATGGTGAGGAATTGAAATGAAGAACATGGCAGGCAAAAATCTGCTTCACATTAAGTAGATGAGTACTTGAACTCTGTGAGAAACATGCTGCTGCCATCTGTGGCGTGCATCGCCTTTTGGGCTCAACTAATTGTGTGCATCTGTGTGTGGCACCTTGTTAAGCCGCTCAGGTTAATGGCTTATCGATGTAGGGTCCCATGAATGCACCTTCTCTCACCTCAGACAGGTAAGCTCAAGTCCCGCATGCACTCATTCTGTCAGTCTCTCTTCTTTATGCTCATTTTACTCAATGCATATTTCTATTTAGCACCGTGCCCTTTACAAATGGCTCACCATTTGGCATTTCAAACCTTTAATTCCCCTTACACCTTCAAATAGCGAAAACCACCCCAAGGTGCTTTGCAAATGGAGAGCGCCAGCCTATGCCATCCATCCATGCATTATCCAACCTGCTATATCCTAACTACAGGGTCATGGGGGTCTGCTTGAGCCAATCCCAGACAATACAGGGCGCAAGGCAGGAAACAATCCCCAGGCAGGGCGCCAGCCCACCGCAGGACACACACATACACCCACACACCAAGCACACACTAGGGACAATTTAGGATTGCCAATGCACCTAACCTGCATGTGTTTGGACTCTGGGAGGAAACCCACGCAGACACAGGGAGAACATGCAAACTCCATGCAGGGAGGACCCGGGAAGCGAACCCGGTTCTCCTAACTGCGAGGCAGCAGGGCTACCCACTGCGCCACCGTGCTGCCCCAGCCTATTCCTCCATTATAAAATGGCATCTAAAAGTAAAGGGGTGCTGAAGTCCTTGCAGCATCAGACACAAGGTAGAAACCCATCCTGCATGGGGTTCCAGTTAAGCTGTAGCACAATCGGTTCCCAATTATTATTCACAAAAAAATAGATATGCCCACAGTAAACTGGAGACAGGGAATGAAAGGAGAGTTGTCAGATATGAAGGTTTAAAGGTGAGGTTTTCATATTCTTCTGAACACCACTAAAATAACAAATCATTCGTTCTCTAAATATTCATCCTTCATTTTGACTCTGAATTGGACTAAGTGGGTTTAAAATGTTATATTACTATTGTCAATGATTTTTCTTAGTTTTCAATAAAGACTTTAAAAAATATTTTTGGGCTACTTTTAGCTGCAGGTGTAAATTGTCATTGGCTAAGGTGGTTCATTATGACCCGCTATTTTGATGGATTAAAACATTGACAGGTCAATTAAGTTCATGTAGCACCCTATAAGATTATTTAAATCTTTGTTATGAAAAAAAAGAGTGTTTGTTCAAATATTCTTTATTTCACACATATATAAAAATCATTTTTCTTGATTTATATTTGAATCAGCTCAAAGGATTTACTGTTAAAACAGGGGAGAATGCTTGTTAGTAGACTAATTTCTGTTCCTCAAGGCTGTTATGCTTTGGATTGGTTAGTTGTTAAAGCAGAAATGCCAGGCGCACAAGTTGAGAAGAAAAAAGAGCAGGAGATGCGTGCAAGGAGGATAGGTACCACGATAGATAGCTACCACAAACTTTAGAGACTCCTGTCATTTTACCATTATATGATAAACACTTATATATACGAGGCACATTCAAAAAGTTTATATTTTCATTGGAAACGGTGAAGGTGGGAGGAGGAGTAGTAATTGGTCGTGTCTAAGAGTGTCATGTGTCTAGTTCTGTCTGACAAGCCAGCTTCCCTTGCAGTTTAGTATAAGAGTTGTCACCCTGTGGTCAAGATGGCTGCCAAACTTATAAATTGCACCAATGAGGAACAGCGTTCTGTCTTGTGCTTTTTGTGGGCAGAAGGTGTGCCGGGAGAACAAACTCATCTCTGCATGTGTGCTCAGTATGGGGATGAAGTTCTCTCTCGTAGAGTCGTCTATGAGTGGATTGAAATGTTCGACAATCTTTTTGGACCCCTCAAAGAAGCTTTAAGGAGATGAAGATTTTCATGTGATGATGATGTGAAAGCAGCGGTGCATCAGAGGCTACACACTCAACCAAAAACATTTTTTGCTGATGGTATTAAAAAGTTGGTATGACGTTAAGAAAATTGCATCGCAAAGTAAGATGACTACGTAGAAAAGAGATGTAATTTGTATTTAACTTCTTCCCTCATATATACGTATATCTCTCTCTATATAAAATCCAATGTCTATCAGTCTGTCTGTATGTCTGTCTGCTTTCATGAGAGAACGACTTAACGGATTTAGACTGGGTTTTTTTCTATAATGTGCTTAAACATTCCAGTTGATTTTGAGCAAATCCAAGAGAGACGCTGCGGGCCGAGGGGAGGGAAAGGTGGGACCTCAGGAGTGGGGAGGGAACAGGGCCCTCCTCACTCACACACCAGCCTCCATTCGAGTCACTCTACCTTTTGCCACGTGTTGGAGCGTACCTTGCCTCCACTTAGCTAGCGATACCTGTTTGTTCAGCAGATATTATCATCTAGTAGCGTTTGATGTTTTTGAGAGCGAGATCACAGCTACGTGTGTTTTAGAGGGTAGCTGCTCATTGGCAGAGATATCACGGCCACATGCTCTTCTCCCCACGCTAGATGGCACTGTTGCCCCTTTTTACCCAACAGACAGACACAGGTTAAAAGCACCAAGTATTTTAAAAATTTGACTTCTTGAAAACAGTGTCCAAAGCACCACAGCCACAATAAACAAGGCAAATCAACACAATTCTCTCTCCATATCTCCTCAACAGCTCCCAGCAAGCGTTGTTTATACAGTCCTTGACCCGGAAGTGCTTCTGTCCTTCTATCCACATGATTTGCTAGCACTTCCAGGTCAGATGGATAACTTGCTTTTTTCGTCAGCCTGGAAGTACTTTGGAGCATCTGTCCTCGTAACTTGGGAGTACTTCCGGGCTATGGATGAGGCATTACTCCTCCAGTCCACTTGCGGCGTCTCCTGGTGGCACCCATAATACCCAGCAGGGTGGCATTGTCGGACTTCATGGCCCATAGTGCCCTGTGGGAATCCAGGGCACCATTGCAGTCCAGGGAAGCTGCTATCTAGTGCTTTGGGGGATGCAGTGTCCACAAGTAGCTGCCTTCCCCAATCCTTTTATTCTTTGGGCATCCTCGTCGGGTTCAGCTGCCGGCCATCCATCACAATACCTACCTTCCGCTTACCTTGCCAACTATTTACATTTTTGGCAAAGAGATCACAGCTACATTCTTCCCCTGATAGCAAAACCAAAAATATTGGTTATCAATAGGCCCTCAGATAAGAAAGTGATCAATATAAATTCTTCTCAATACAACTTTTTTTATTGTTTAATTCATATATAAAGTTTGCCCTGATTCACTACTACACAGGCAAGCTGCAAGGGACAGCTAGTATTTATTTGGTGGTCTACAGTACGTTTCTCTCTACTGCCGCCATCAAAGTATATACAGTCATATGAAAAAGTTTGGGAACCCCTCTTAATTCTTTGGATTTTTGCTTATCATTGGCTGAGCTTTCAAAGTAGCAACTTCCTTTTAATATATGACATGCCTTAAGGAAACAGTAGTATTTCAGCAGTGACATTAAGTATATTGGATTAACAGAAAATATGCAATATGCATCATAACAAAATTAGACATATTTGCATACATTTGGGCATCCCAACAGAGATATGACATCAATACTTAGTTGAGCCTCCTTTTGCACTTATAATAGCTTCTGCCCCTAGACACCTCCTATAGCCTTTGATGAGGATTCTGGATGGAGGTATTTTTGACCATTCTTCCATACAAAATTTCTTAACTTCAGTTAAATTTGATGGCTACCGAGCATGGACAGCCTGCTTCAAATCATCCCATAGATTTTCGATGATATTCAAGTCAGGGGACTGTGACGGCCATTCCAGAACATTGTACTAGTCTCTCTGCATGAATGACTTTGCATGAATGACTTTGTAGATTTCGAACTGTGTTTTGGGTCATTGTCTTGTTGGAATATCCAACCCCTGCGTAACTTCAACTTTGTGACTAATACATGAATTTGTTGATATTGGGTTGAATTCATCCGACCCTCGACTTTAACAAGGGCCCCAGTCCCTGAACTAGCCACACAGCCCCACAGCATGATGGAACCTCCACCAAATATGACAGTAGGTAGCAGGTGTTTTTCTTGAAATGCGGTGATCTTCTTCCGTCATGCAAAGCACTTTTTGTTATGACCAAATAACTCAATTTTTGTCTCATCAGTCAAAAGCACTTTGTTCCATAATGAATCTGGCTTGTCTAAATGAGCATTTGCATACAACAAGCGACTCTGTTTGTGGCGTGAGTGCAGAAAGGGCTTCTTTCTCATCACCCTGCCATACAGATGTTCTTTGTGCAAATTGAACTGAATTGTAGAACGATGTACGGATACACCATCTGCAGCAAGATGTTCTTGCCGGTCTTTGGAGGTGATCTGTGGGTTGTCTGTAACCATTCTTACAATCCTGTGCATATGCCACTCCTGTATTTTTCCTGGCCTGCCAGACCTGCTGGGTTTAACAGCAACTGTGCCTGTGGCCTTCCATTTCCATTTCCATTCACATTCTTTACAGTTGAAACTGACAGTTTAAACCTCTGAGATCGCTTTTTGTAGCCTTCCCCTAAACCATGATACTGAACAATCTTTGTTTTCAGATCTTTTGAGAGTTGCTTTGAGGATCCCATGCTGTCTGTCACTCTTCAGAGGAGAGTCAAAGGGAAGCACAACTTGCAATTGACCTCCTTAAATACCTTTTCTCATGATTGGACACACCTGTCTATGAAGCTCAAGGCCCAACAAGCTAATCCAACCAATTTGGTGTTGCAAGTAATCAGTATTGAGCAGTGACATGCATTCAAATCAGCAAAATGACAAAGGGACCCACATTTTTGCACAGCCAGTTTTTCACATTTGATTTAATTTCATACAACTAAATACTGCTTCACTAAAAATCTTTGTTCGGAAAACACCCCAGTACTCAGATGTTCCTAGGACATGAAAGACATACCACTGTTATCTTTTTTGTTGAAAGTAGAGTCAATTATTATGCAGGCTGAGAGGGGTTCCCAAACTTTTTCATATGACTGTACATATATATATATATACAGTATATACTCCTCAAAAAAAAATAATGAAACACTTAAATCATACATTGGATCTTGATGAATGAAATATTCAAGTGGAAAATTCATAAATACTGTGTAACTCATTGAGCACCTGGACAGTCTGTGCTGTTATTTTATTGACGTTGGGTGCACCCATGTATAACGTTCCAGTGGTTCCAAGCTGGATTCAGGTCTGGAGAACTTGTGGGCCAGTCAGTTGCATCAATGCCTTCATTATTCAGGAACTGCCTACATACTCTGGCCACATGTGGCTGGTCATTGTCATGCACCAGGAGGAAAGCAAGACCCACTGCACCAGCATAAGGTGTCACAATGATAGTATTTCATACTGGTGCCTAACTGCAGTCAGGGTACCGTTGCCTAGCACGTGGAGATCTGTGCGTCCCTCCAAGCTTATGCTGATGCAGACCATCACTGACCCACCGCCGAACCAGTCATGTTGGATGATGTTGCATGCTACACAACATTCACCACAGCGTCTCCAGACTCTTTCACGTCTGTCACATATGGTCAGTGTGAACCTGCTCTCATCTGTGAAGAGAACGGGTCGCCAATGTTTGAAGCTGCCATCTATGGTATTCTCTGGCAAATGCCCATCAAGCTGCACGGTGATGACCTATGAGCACAGGTATGTATATATACTATATATATATATATATATATATATATATATATATATATATATATATACTGTATCTTATTACTTAATTAGTTATTTTAAAGTCCAGGGCATTGCTGTTTCGATTAAAGAATGGAATGCTTCTTGAATAATGCATGACAATCTTGTATTTTTTGTTTATTAATGAAGTTATTTTGCATGAAAAGGTGGATGTGCTGAAGCGTTCGGTGCATTTAGTGTTTTTATATTCATAAGAAAGTGAGTGTTTTTAATTATTACTTCTTTTAATCATTTTTTTTTAGCAGAAACCAGTCTTTAGGCCATTTATTTGTAGATACCACTGTCACCCTACCCATGCAATAAGAGAGAAACCTATTTCTGCATAGGAGCAACAGTGAGAGGGTTACACTTGCATTTTACAAATTAATAAGTAACTGTGTCATACCTGTGCAGAGCCTTAGAATGATTAAATGTGAAGTATGCTTTCTGAAATCCCTCCAAGACACAGAAGTAGTGTTAAGATTCTGTGGGGTTTAATACAAATTTTTTGTATTTTACTATGAACTTTCAATGTTGTTAGTTAATTTGCAAGAACTATGAAAAACAAGAAGATGCCCCCTTTGTTTCCTCAGCTTAAGGTTTTACCAGTAAGACTGTAAACAACAAGCATTGTTTAAAAGGACTGGAAAGCAGGATATGTGGATTCAGCATAAGATATTCTGTTTTATTTTTTTACTAGTCACATAACTAGGAATGACAAATGCAATGCATTTTATTACCAAAAATGTTTGTGATGTGTCATCTTTGGAATGACAGAAACATGGCAACCAGAAAGACACACAGACAGACACATAGACACTTATCCTTTTATTACAGTGAGTGGCATTATTTTTTATTCCTTATAAGTTGTATTTGTTAAGACACAGTCCCATACAACAGTAACTTAAAAAATACAGTCTTTAGGAGAATTCTGACTTTGGACATCGTCACAGTAGAGAAGCTGCCTTAACTTGTGTTGTAAATAATATGCTAAACTTACCCAATGCACAAGATGCCATCATTTTTATGCATTAAGTCATAAGTAGTGCTTTTTATGTCATTGATCACCATCTGTCTACATGGGCTTCAGTATTTAATTGGCCTGTCAGGCACAGTTTGTAGTCTTCATTTTCATACGTAGCAAATCACTTTCAATATGAACAGAAGTCTGAAGACCGTTCACTCAGGCTCCTGTCTGTATTTAGATGTTGTGTCCCTTAGGATTCAGTCTTTAGACAAATTCTCTTTTCACTATACACAGTATGTTATCATTAGAAGATGTCATTTGGAAACACAATACTAACTTTCATTTGTATTCCAGTGACAGTGAGCTGTATTTATCACTGGAAGACATATCATGTCATGTCAGCAGATCACCACTTTTTAAGATGGTGGAGTGCTAGCTGCCTTGATGGGCATATTATATGTCTATCAGAGTAGTGGTTTGCTAAGAATACCATCAGGAGAAAACAAGAATAAAGGTGGATAACTCTAGACAGAAAGGCAAGAATTCAAAGCAGATCTACAAAATATCAGCACGACATGGGATGAAGTGGAATATATTACAGCTGACAGACAATACCTTCCAGTGCAATATTATTACTTTTAGGAAGCACTTTTGGTGGAATGTTCATGTGAAAGGGTAGTCTCCTCCTGGCAGTTCTTTCCAGTAGCACACAAAGTACTGTTGCGGAAAATTCTCTTTTAATACTATAAAGTTTAGCCAAGATCAAGACTTTTATGATAAGAATGGACATCCTTTATTATGACTTTGGACCCAATGGAGCCCATGCATCAACAGGTAGAGTGAAGAATGTGGCTGAGTAAGAGTCACAAGTAAGCTAGGATCACTTGCAAAACACAGTTAAGAAATACATTAGTTTTACCAATCAGCATATACATAAATAGTATAATCTATAACATAACTTATAACATTGCATATCTAAAGGTCCCAAAACAATTAAACAGTATTTGGCAAACATCCTATCATTAAATAGGAAGTTCTTACATAAATTTTTAAAGAGAACAAAATCAAAAGAATTTATGATCATTTTTTCTTTCTTTCCTTGATGAATATGCTGGAAACATATGGTACAGAAAGTACAGGATAGCCAAACTCAGAAACACCCACAAACTCATACAGAACATTTCCCCTAACAGAACCCAACAGGGCTGCCTGTTGGAACTTCATCTGCCATGCAGCCAAACCATTGTCCAAGAGGGAAACAAATTAGTGGGATGCTGCAACTTAGCATATTGGTAAAACACCTGGGGCCTCATGCATAACACCATGAGTAGAATTCACACTAAACATGGCGTAAGGACAAAAGCAGAAATGTGCGTACGCGCAAAAAAATCCAGATGCATAAATCTGTGTGTTCGCCAACTTCCACGTTCTTCCTCTCCATAAATCCTGGTCAGCGTGAAAAGTAATGCACATGCACTCTCCTGCTGCCCCACTCAAACTCCTCCCAGAATTACGCCTCTTTGGATATGCAAATCAATATAAATAGCCCTTAAGCTCAGCCTTCTGTGAAAAGGCAATGGCAAAAGCACGGGGGAAAACAGAAGAATTTCAGTAAATACCAAGTGGAGGCAAGGAAAACTTACTATTTGTTGGTTTAAACAGTGGTATAAACAACAAAAGGAAGTTGATTGAGTGACATAAAGTGTTGGAGAAACTCGAAAGCTCAAATTCAAAAAGAAGTTGTCAGACATCAAAATCGCCGTGAAAAGGCGAGTCGTAGCCCACCGTTTGAGTGTCATAAGAAAGCTTATTAGGGTACAGACAAAAAAAATAGGGGCACAGTGGGAAAAAAGCTCAAAATGTCAACTTTAATCTCGAAATTTCCACTTTAATCACGTAGTTTATTTTGTCATTAAAGTAGAACATCATAAACTTCATCTTAAAATCGTTTAATTTACTAGTTTCTCAAATCCCATCGTAACTAAAGTAGCACATTAAATGCTTTGTTTTGTATGTGTTTTTCTATGTGCTCTATGTGTGTGAATCACAACGTGCTTCTTAAACGGGCTTTCTCTTCCTCTGACAGGACACAGAATCCATTACATTTGTGATATTACAGCTCTCTGAATAATTAAAATACTGAGATGTATACTTGATATCATTGTCAGGATGATAGGAGTTAAAGCTATTATTAAGCACGGGAACACGGTGGCACAGTGATAGTGACGAGCTGGTGCCTCATCCAAAGATTTTTCCTGCCTCCGGCAAGATGCTTGATGCTCCATGTGCGACCTTTGATAAAATAATTTATTGCAGCAGTACTGTCTCTTTCAAATGTACTAACCTCCAAATCCTGTCCTTACTTTTCTTTCTCCAATTAACCAATCACACCACAATCAGCTCTGTAATAGATGTTAAGCCATCTGTAAGCTTAGAACACCGATTCTTCAAAACTTTTAAGGAACATTGAAATATCTTCGTAGTACACGTTTAATTATTCCATCCATCTATTCTTCCAGTGTCGCGCCAGCCCTAGCAAGAATACAGTGCAAGGCAGGAACAATCCCTGAACTAGCTAGCGCTGTGTCACCGTGTCCTCACATGTTTAATTAATAAGAATATAGATTATTTAAATGATGTTAACATTTTATCTGTTTAATGTAAAAAACATATTTTGCTGCATTTCATCTTAAAAATGATATCGTCATCATATGTAAATACGCGCTATATAAAGTGGCTCAGGTTGTGCAATATTATAACTGTATCACAAGTTTACAGTGAGATAATTGTACTTAAAAGTACAAACAGTTCTACAAGGTGCACTTGATGTACTGATTGATTCTGTTTATAGTTCTTGGGAGGAAACTGTTTCTTAACCATGAGGTCCATACAGGAAAGGCTCTGAGAACAGTTCAAAAAGGCAGCATGGCTGAGGCAGCGTGTGCTTGATGCTGTATACCGATAATCTCTTTCCGATTAGCTGCTGTAGAGCTGTGATTCCACAATCAGATACAGTGATATAAATACTCTGAGTGGTGCAGTGAGAGTAATATGGAAAAAGATAATTTGCTGTGGCGACCCCTAATGGGAGCAAGTGAAAGAAGAAGAAGTATGTACAGTGAGAGTAACAATGCTAAAGCAGCTATGGTATTTGGAATAGTTTGGCCATTCCGTGGACCATTATATTGTAATGGGTTAATTACAATCAGATGATATAAACTAATAAACAATATGAGGTTAATTTCAGTGTATATGATAAAGCCACGTAAGGGATGTGCATCTAAAAAAGAAAGGGAAACCACACTAGAACAAAAGCACTGCTTTGACGCTGGGTGCCGCCAGTTTACAAAACCGAGCGGAGAATTTCCATACGCCAGGTTTTGAGATAACGTGAAAATGTGCATGGCTTTACAACAAGTTTAGGTTTTATATATCGCAATATGAGCATGGAAACGGGCGTGCGCAATATTTTTGTGCGTACGCATCGTTTGTACATGAGGCCCCTGGTCCTGCTGTCCTTCTATCATATCGGCCTCCTAATTTGGAAGGGGAACACCAACCAACCATCCCAGCTGGGATTCCAATCCATCCAAACTCTCAGCCAGATAAAGGATCATCGTTAGTCCTGGCTGGAATACCAACCAATCCCTGTATTCCACTACAACTTTACTTATGACATAGCGCACTGGGATTACACAGTATGTATGTATTGAATGAGCAATTTCTTTAAAGAAATGTTTTCCTTATGCTACTATGTCAATTATAGCTGTTTAGGATGTAGTTGGGCCTGATGGGAGAAGGTATTATACAATCTGAAGGCTGTAGACCTCCAATACCACCTCTTAGTGTTGGAATAGGTTTGGGCCACATGCCAAAAATGACATCAGATGTGAATACACATCCCCTTGCTAGGTTTGGTGGCACAGAATTTTTCCTGACTATCCAAAATGTCAAATTTTGAGAATAGGCTGGTGGAGGAAATGAGGTGACCTAGGCTGCTGTATGACATTTAAGTTTATTCTCTTAGCAGGTGTTTTTTTCCAAAGCAAGTCATAATAATCAAGTAATATTTAAACAAATGTAGCAGGAGTGGTTACAAAGGTTGATCACCACAGGTGTTGAACTGCAAAGCTAGTATAACAAAAACATTATCATTTAACATTATAACAGATATCCAGAGAGCAATATACATTCATTAAGAATCTGACAGATATTCACAAAGCAGTAGACTTTTCAAACACGTTCAGGGAGTCAGCAGATCGGATGGAGGTGAGCAGCTCATTTCTCCAGCTAGGATCTTGGGTACAGAAGTGTGATTCTCCCAGAGACCACAAAGACACTCAAATGATGACAAATTCACAGAAGTAAATTTCAAGTAACACTGGAGAAAATGAAGCAGTATGTAAGAAAACATTGAAAACATGCTAGAGCTAGCAATTACAGGATCAATGTTCATCGGCAGAGTCTCACCAAGTGTAGCCATCTTTCGCTGAACAACCATGTAAACAATTCACTTCCTCTGCTGTGATAATGTTAGTTACTTGACACTGACCAAACATTGCCACCTACTGACTATGTGAATATCAACATGCTGCTTGAACAGGCTGTCACAAGATTAAAGGCGTCTTGATCACTGACAGCATATGTGCTTTACAGCCCAGTCTCTGTGGTAAGTATAAAGAGAACTTTAGTCATAATGAATTGTGTTGTCATCCACTTTTCTGTCACAGTGTCCAGTCAGTCCATGGTCAGCTTTTTTAATTTAGAGGGATCTTCCTGATCAGTTTATTCAGGCTGCTGGCTTTACTTCCCATTAGACCCCCGTATAAAACAGTTCACTTGGACTATGGCAGTGGTTCTCAAACTTTGGGGCGGGCCCCTCTAGGGGTGCGCGAAGTAACAAAAAGGGGGGTGCGAAGATGTGAAAAAAAGGAAACAAGAATCAAAAATATGAAAAATACATCTATTGAAACCAAAACAAATTAACTTAAATTACATTCTGATACGAGAAAAATAAATATAGACTTAGATAAATGTCGATAAAAGTTAAGCAGGTATAATAAAATATGCATATATGATATATCATTAATTAAAAAAGGACAAATTGGTATCAAAAAAACGTTAGCAGGCGTGATTAAAACTGTTATGAAAACTTGGGTTGCAAATACTTAAAGGTTGAAAAACGCTGGTCTATGGAGAGGTAGAACATCCCCAGCAGTTGGTCATATTTATTTAAGAATCTTAGTCTTCTCATGCAGAAGAGCCTGCTCTGCCAGGTCTGTGTTGTCCACCAAATCCAATCGAGTGCTCATATAGACCTCCATGCATTTATTGGCCTTCACCAACTCCACATGCTCACTTAGAAATGATTAGCGGTGAATTAAACGCCATCCGTATGAAGTTTTTATATGTATTTAAAAATATGTTCACACAGTCAGCAAGAATTAACCTTAAAATCCTTCTCAATTAGAGCGTGCACTACATAATCAATGAAAAGTCAGTCTTGATAAGTTCTTATATAGTGCCTTTCTTGATAAACACTATCACAGAGCATTCTTTATTTAATAAATTACACCGAACATGAGAAAACAGTTGACAAGCCTTCTCAATTAACCATTATTTCATTTTGGGCACCTTCAAAAGTCTCTTTACAAAGCAGGTTATGAGACTGTAATAATCATCATCCTGTGAAACCAATACAATCTGATTTATTTTAGTTATTATGATCCCTTTTGGGGACGTGCAGTGGAGAGCCGTGCTGTCTTACAGAAGCTGTAAATGCTTCAGCACAGCCTTGTGTCCCCTTTGGAAACAGAGCCAGCCATTTTATCAAGCTCCATTAGGCTCAAGTGATGCTTTGTTCTTGACGATGAGCAGTAGGTGGCACTGTTCTTTCCTGGTCACTCAAGGAACATGCGGTGAATGCTGAAAAGCTGGCAAGCAGACCTTGTGAAGGCTAAATTTAAAGCCAAGGCCGCCCCTCAAGCAGCATGTAATTGTTTATGACTGCAACATTATCTGTTTGGAGCCAACATTTGCAGTGGCATGCTAGTGTCAGACCAGTGCTTATCTTCTATCTGGAGTAACATAAGGAAGCGATGTGAAGGCTTCAAAAGGGCAGCAGTGACATTTAATGATAGAGTAAAGAAAATTAATTATTCACTGTAGCTGACTTGATTGTTTTCAGCTGTGGGGTTGCATTCACAAAGAGAGAAGTATGGGGGAGGTAAAGCATATGCAAAGAGAGTTATTAATGGAGTTAATTAGCGTTAACCTGCTAATCTGTACAAAAAAGTCTCAGTTATTAAGAACTGGAAGTGCTTGAGCTGGCATATGTTTACTAGAGTAAGATATTATTCTTAAATCTGTTTAATCCAGCTCAGGGCTGTGAACGGCCAGGGGGGTCAGTACTGGCAACCTCAGGCACAATAATGGGTGCAAGTGGAGCCTCCTAGTGGAGTAGGAAACATAAGGCTGTGGGCTCCAGTGCTGCCACTGTGTGAGTCTGAGGAGGTGACTTAGAGTGCAAGTGCTCCATCTTTGGAAATCTACACATAACAAAAAAAGACTAGACAAGCACCTGGAAATCACATTTGGAATGGAAAGGCGTAACGTTAAATGGTGTTTATTTCTGTTTGCCTCTCTGTGTGTGTGTGTGTATGTTTTTAATAAATTTTAAAGATCTAAAATTAAACTCCAAATAAATATTTACTGCATTCTGTGGCGTCCCCTGGCTGGAACCCTGTGAAAGTCAACATTAAAATCCAGGCTGAAGCCCTCATTTCCTATATGATTGCCAGCCTCTTTAGTCACATTTATTAGGTGACCTTATTCTAATCCCAGAAATAGACAGACATCTTCAAAGACATCATCCTGGTATTTCTAACCTTCTATATTTTTGGAATATGAGCGTCTCTATTTTATACCATATTGCTTCCAATTTGAGATGCTCTCAAATTTAAGCCATCTTTCAAAACCAGAGGAAAATAAAATTACTACCAGTTACCAGCATTTACTGGTAAACAGAGACAATTTATTTCTCTTTTGTGGAATTGCAATTTTTATGTCCCCGCATTCATCAAATTACTTTCTTTCTTCATGAGCCCATAAGTGGTTACTTCTTGTGTTTATTCATCTGCAAAGGTTTAAATCTGAGCCTTTGGAGGATTTTTGTTTTCTTATATTGTCTGACAGTGTGACAATAAAATACCTTGAATTTATAATGCACCCCAATTTTGTGTGTTAGAAGAAATATGGAAATATATATATATATATCTGTGCCGGGTATACGCTATATAGCGTCTA
>JANRMT010028174.1:41937223-41960924 GCA_026402145.1 Polypterus bichir lapradei | reverse complement strand
CGGCCATCTAGCATCCAAGGGGAGGTATTGCAGTGTCCAGGGCTGCTCCCCCTGAATATAGTGTGTATAGTGGACCCCGGCCGCCTGCCACTATATATATATATATATATATATATAGTGGAACTGGCCACGGACACAGACAGACGGACATCGTTGTTCACCCAACACACGTTTATTTACAAGGATGATATTTACAAACAGTTCAGTGTACTACCCAGTGCCTCCAGCACCGATCCCCCAAAGTCCAGGCCTCACAGTCACTAAATGCCTTTCCTGGCCGCCTCCACTCCTCTCTCCGAGCTCCATCCACTTCCACCCGACTCTTGCTGATGAATGAAGGGAGGTGACCCCTTAAATACCAGCCCGGATGGGCTTCAGCTGCTTTCCCTGCAATCCCCCGCGGACACACCCCTGTGTGGCGGAAGTGCCGGCTGCGCACCCGGATGCCCTCTGGGTGTCCCCAGTCTTCTTTCCCCCAGCACTTCCTGGTGTGGCGGAAGTGCTGATGTCCAGGGTTCTTCAGGCACCAGGGCACTGCCTGGCGGTGGCCACAGGCCCCTACAGGGTTGAGCTTTCATGCCCTCTACCCGTGGCCCCCAACACAACCAGGGCGGTCGCTCCCTCGTGGTCTGGAGGAGGCACAAGCCCTCCTCCGGTCCTCCTGGGCGTCCCGGCTCCACCCCCAGCAGCATGCGACAATATATATATATTGTGATAAGAAAGACAAGGGTACATCAAAAAAGGTTTGGGGCAGCCACCCATATATTGTGCCCTGGCTGCAAAAGGTTCATTTTTTATGAGTTTTGTTCAGGTTGAAGTCCAAAACAGAACTGATTTTGGTATGACAAGATGACAGTTTTAAAGGCCATGACAGGAAGTGATGTCATTAAGACCAGAAGTGATGTCATCCATGGCATCGGTACCGGAAGTGGTGTCATCAATAGCGCCGGCACCTAGTGGAATTTCTTGAAAGATAGTCTGCAGAGGATGGAGGGAGAGAGTTAGTGCAGCTTGCCACCCCCTGGTCTGGCGTGGTACTTCTATTATTTAGGCCCTCTAGCTGCCTCCCAATCGCACGTATGTGACAATATATATACAAAGCAGTACAAAGCACCCAGCAGCACAGTCTACAGCACCCAGAACTAGCTTTTTCTTCTCCTCCCTTTTCTTTTTCTCTCTATTTTTCATCCTCTTTGCCTCTACACCTCCTCTAACAAGCTTTGTTGACCTCCTCCTGGCTCTGGCTCATGGAGTAGTGGCTGCTGGCTCATTTTATAGGGCACCTGGCTCCGGGAGTCTGATGACCTTCTTCCTGCAGCACTTCCGAGTGTGGCAGAAGTGCTGCCACACAGGATTCAACAGTACCTTCAGCACCCCCTGGCAGCACCCATGAAATCCAGCAGGGCTGCACCAAAGTCCAATTCCTGTGGGAGTTCGAAACACTGCTGCAACCCAGAGGGGCTGCCATCTATTGCTCCAGGAGAAGTGTGGCTCTGGAAATGCTATACCCCCCCCCCCATTCTTCCAGTATATGGGCAAGGGCCTCAGCTCTCTACCACACTCACTATACATATATAACCCCTCTTAATTCTTTGGATTTTTGTTTATCGTTGGCTGAGCTTTCAAAGTAGCAACTTCCTTTAAATATATGACATGCCTTATGGAAGCAGAACTATTTCATCAGTGACATTACGTTTATTGGATTAACAGAAAATATGCAATATGCATCATAACAAAATTAGACAGGAGCATAAATTTGGGCACTCCAACAGAGATATGACATCAATACTTAGTTGAGCCTCCTTTTGCAAATATAACAGCCTCTAGACACCTCCTGTAGTCTTTGATGAGTGTCTGGATTCTGGATGGAGGTATTTTTGACCATTCTTCCATACAAATTCTGTCCAGTTAGGTTAAATTTGATGGCTGCCGAGCATGGACAGCCTGCTTCAAATCATCCCATAGATTTTCAATGATATTCAAGTCAGGGGACTGTGACGGCCATTCCAAAACATTGTACTTCTCCCTCTGCATGAATGCCTTTGTAGACTTCAAACTGTGTTTTGGGTCATTGTCTTGTTGGAATATCTAACCCCTGCGTAACTTCAACTTTGTGACTGATGCTTGAACATTATCCTGAAGAATTTGTTGATATTGGGTTAAATTCATCCGACCCTCAACTTTAACAAGTGCTCCAGTCCCTGATCTAGCCACACAGCCCCACAGCATGATGGAACCTCCACCAAATTTGACAGTAGGTAGCAGGTGTTTTTCTTGGAATGCGGTGTTCTTCTTCCACCATGCAAAGCGCTTTTTGTTATGACCAAATAACTCAATTTTTGTCTCATCAGTCCAAAGCACTTTGTTCCAAAATGAATCTGGCTTGTCTAAATGAGCATTTGCATACAACAAGCAACTCTGTTTGTGGCGGGAGTGCAGAAAGGGCTTCTTTCTCATCACCCAGCCATACAGATGTTCTTTGTGCAAATTGCGCTGAATTGTAGAACGATGTACAGATACACCATCTGCAGCAAGATGTTCTTGCAGGTCTTTGGAGGTGATCTGTGGGTTGTCTGTAACCATTCTCAAAATCCTGCGCATATGCCGCTCCTGTATTTTTCTTGGCCTGCCTGACCAGCTGGGTTTAACAGCAAATGTGCCTATGGCCTTCCATTTCCTGATTATATTCCTTACAGTTGAAACTGACAGTTTAAACCTCTGAGAGAGCTTTTTGTAGCCTTCCCCTAAACCATGAGACTGAACAATCTTTGTTTTCAGATATTTTGAGAGTTGCTTTGAGGATCCCATGCTGTCTGTCACTCTTCAGAGGAGAGTCAAAGGGAAGCACAAGTTGCAGTTGACCACCTTAAATACCTTTTCTTATGATTGGACACACCTGTCTATGAAGTTTAAGGCTTAGCAAGCTAATCCAACCAATTTGGTGTTGCAAGTAATCAGTATTGAGCAGTGACATGCATTCAAATCAGCAAAATTACAAGGGGACCCACATTTCTGCACAGCCAGTTTTTCACATTTGATTTAATTTCATACAACTAAATATTGCTTCACTAAAAATCTTTGTTCGGAAAACACCCCAGTACTCAGATGTTCCTAGGAAATGAAAGACATACCACTGTTATCTTTTTTGTTGAAAGTAGAGTAAATTATTATGCAGGTATGCAGGCTGAGAGGGGTACCCAAACCTTTTCATATGACTGTATATACACTCACCTAAAGGATTATTAGGAACACCATACTAATACGGTGTTTGACCCCCTTTCGACTTCAGAACTGCCTTAATTCTACGTGGCATTGATTCAACAAGGTGCTGAAAGCATTCTTTAGAAATGTTGGCCCATATTGATAGGATAGCATCTTGCAGTTGATGGAGATTTGTGGGATGCACATCCAGGGCACGAAGCTCCTGTTCCACCACATCCCAAAGATGCTCTATTGGATTGAGATCTGGTGACTGTGGGGGCCATTTTAGTACAGTGAACTCATTGTCATGTTCAAGAAACCAATTTGAAATGATTCGAGCTTTGTGACATGGTGCATTATCCTGCTGGAAGTAGCCATCAGAGGATGGGTACATGGTGGTCATGAAGGGATGGACATGGTCAGAAACAATGCTCAGGTAGCCCATGGCATTTAAACGATGCCCAATTGGCACTAAGGGGCCTAAAGTGTGCCAAGAAAACATCCCCAACACCATTACACCACCACCACCAGCCTGCACAGTGGTAACAAGGCATGATGGATCCATGTTCTCATTCTGTTTACACCAAATTCTGACTCTACCATTTGAATGTCTCAACAGAAATCGAGACTCATCAGACCAGGCAACATTTTTCCAGTCTTCAACTGTCCAATTTTGGTGAGCTCGTGCAAATTGTAGCCTCTTTTTCCTATTTGTAGTGGAGATGAGTGGTACCCGGTGGGGTCTTCTGCTGTTGTAGCCCATTCGCCTCAAGGTTGTGCGTGTTGTGGCTTCACAAATGCTTTGCTGCATACCTCGGTTGTAACGAGTGGTTATTTCAGTCAAAGTTGCTCTTCTATCAGCTTGAATCAGTCGGCCCATTCTCCTCTGACCTCTAGCATCAACAAGGCATTTTCGCCCACAGGACTGCCACATACTGGATGTCTTTCCCTTTTCACACCATTCTTTGTAAACCCTAGAAATGGTTGTGCGTGAAAATCCCAGTAACTGATCAGATTGTGAAATACTCAGACCGGCCCGTCTGGCACCAACAACCATGCCATGCTCAAAATTGCTTAAATCACCTTTCTTTCCCATTCTGACATTCAGTTTGGAGTTCAGGAGATTGTCTTGACCAGGACCACACCCCTAAATGCATTGAAGCAACTGCCATGTGATTGGTTGATTAGATAATTGCATTAATGAGAAATTGAACAGGTGTTCCTAATAATCCTTTAGGTGAGTGTATATATATATATATATATTGTGAACGCTGGCCCCGGCACAGACAGACGGACAACATTTTTGCATCCACACACCGTTTATTTACACTATAATATTTACAGTCACGTGCACTCACAACCCCAGTGCCTCCAGCACCGATTCCCCCAATGTCCAGGGCTCACAGTCCTTTTGCCTTCCTGGCCTCCTCCCGTCCTCTCTCTCCAGCTCAGTCTGCTTCCTCCCGACTTCCACCTCCTGACTGGAGAGAGGTGGCCCCTTTTATGGGGACCCGGATGGGCTCCAGCTGCTTCCCGGCACTTAACGCTGGCCACACCCCTGTGTGGCGGAAGTGCCGGCTGCGCACCCGGAAGCCGTCCGTGTATCCCCTGTCGTCTTACCCCCGGCACTTCCTGGTGTGGCGGAAGTGCCGGGCTCCCGGGATAATTAGGCACTGGGGCGCCGCCTGGCGGTGGCCACGGGTCCCTACAGGGCTGGGCTTCCAAACCCTGTACCCGAGGCCCCCTGCATAACCAGGACGGACACCCCCACTCGGTCTAGAGGAGGCACACGCCCTCCTCCGGTCCTCCAAGGCGTCCCGACCGGGCTCCAGCCCCGGCCGAGGACCACATGGGATAAACCGGCATCGGGGCGCCACCTGGCGGTGACCACGGGCCCCTACAGGGTAGGGCTTCCATGCCCTCGACCCGTGGTCCCCAACAGAACCAGGACGGACGCCCCCTCACGGTCTGGAGGAGGCACAAGCCCTCCTCACGTCCTCCTGGGCGTCCCGGCCGGGCTCCAGCCCCGGCCGGGGACCACAACATATATATATATATATACTAGGAGGAAAAGCCCCCTACTCGCATAGGAGGCAGCTGAAGGGCTCACACAGGGATAATTCCATGCCAGACCAGGAGGTGGCAGGGTGTACTAATCCTCCCTCTTTTTCATCAGTAGACCAACCTCGGGCCTGGACTAAAGGATGTCACTTCTGGTTCTGGACCCAATGACACCAGTTCCTGTTCCTGCCCTGATGACATCAGTTTCCTTGCCCGACTTTAAAACCGCCATCTTTGCCTGTGATGATTATTCTATTGTTGGATTGAAGTCTGTTAAGACCTGTTCTATGGAAACATCCTTTCAATTTTGGCAGCCTAATTCAAGTATCCGGGCGGCTGTCCCCAAACCTCTTCCTGTGTCTGTCCAATCTTTTGACATCACACACACACACACACACATATATATATATATATATATACATAAAGAGAGAGAGAGAGAAAGAAAGTGTGCATTAAGAAAGTATTCCGACTCTTTCACTTTCTACATAAACGCTATATGCATATATTTGCATTTTTTGCCAATCAATTTGCACTCAATAGTTCATAATGACGCAGTGATAGCAGGTACTCAGAAAGGTTTACAATTTAAAAAAAAAATCAAGAATAGAAATCTCTCATACACAGAACTATTCAGACCTTTAATTCCGTTCCTTTTAGAAGCCACTGTGGCAATAATGACAGAGTCAGGTCTTCTTGGGTATGTCTCTACAAGCTTTGCACACTCTTCCTTAAAGATCCTCTCGAGCTCCTTTAGATTGGATGGGAAGTGTCTATAAGCTGCCATCTTCAAGTCCCTACCCAGATGTTTATGGGGATTCATAGATAGGTAGATAGGCGAGGCACTATATAATAGATAGATAGATAGATAGATAGATAGATAGATAGATAGATAGATAGAAATGTTTGACTTTCATTAAATATGATTTGATTAAATGTTTCAATTGATTAAATTATATTGACATGATTTGTGAAGTTTGTGTTTGTGTTTCACCTGAGAGTTTGTCACAATGTTCTGCGCCTAGACTCAGTAAAGAGCACTTAAATAAACAGTTAAATACAAAATAAACTCAATTGACTTGAACTTAATAGATATGTAAGGTGCTTCATATGATAGACAGGCTGGCAGTAAAGTACATTAAAATATGCCTAAGAAGCAGTCTGTTTTTGAAAGGCACACAACTCCATTCTCTGCCCACTACCATTTACCTTCACAAGACTACAGGGTACAAATCTCCTTTCTCTTTTCCTTTTATCTAGTTGTACCAGCTTCAGGCACATGCCTCAGTATTCTATAATGTTATTGTCTAAAGCTACATGTTTGCTATGAAACTTACTGTCAATAAAATTAATAAATAAACCCTATTATCATTTGGCTTTAATGACAGAACACAGACAGTCTGTCACAGCAGATCACCACAGAAACCCCCAAAATGATCTGTAATGAGTAAATGCTTAACTACTGTCAAATTTACAAATGAAGGTGTAATTCCTGATCTCCCTAATTAGGTACACACAACATTCAGTTGTCTGAAGCTACTGTGCAGCAGGGAACATGGAGTTCCTATCTAAATATACACGAAAAATCTAAAAAAAAAAAAAAAAAAAGCAGGAAACAGGCAATGTCATCATCTGTCATGGTGAAATATTCACTTTAAAAATCCACCAAAGAGCTCAAGCCTGCTGACAGCATAATTCTTAGGTATTGGGAAATATTTTTGAAAACAAGCTGAATGGGTTGACTTAATTTCTGTGATGTACAGATTGCTGTGAGCCTCCAGATGAAAAGGATCAGAGAAAAGGGCAGATTTACAGTATTCAGGGGGTGCAGTGATTGGCCCCACAGGCAATTACATCCCGAGTTGAAAGTCATTATATTGTTTCATTCTAGAAATTTTATAATGTTCATAGTAGAACACCTTTCAAGTCAATTCATGGCAAGATTTTTATTTAGCTTTTGCTTATGTGTCTTTTTCATCCTAGTGACCAAATATGTGAGCTTTCTAATTCATTGCAAAGGCAATAAAAGAACCAGCTGTCCAGGACAGCAACAGGGGAGTCATGTGTTGGCACCACTGGCATACCCTTTTGGGCCGTTGTCTCCATATTTTAATGAATCTTATACTTCTGGGCACTGTGCAAGCCTGGGTACTCAGCAACCTTTTACAAAACCCCATAATTTCATTTTGTTTCTGAACTTATTTTACTACTATAGTATGTGTGATGACATCTGTCTATCTATCTATCAAAATTAGACCACCCCTGCAATAGAATATTATTTGCATATTCAATTCAATTCCACCTCCTACTGTTATTTTGCTAATCCTTGGACTTTTTAATTGGCTGGCATCTTGAGATCTTAAAGCACACTCTATTTTCAATGTAACTTGGACTTTTTAATTGGCTGGCATCTTGAGAACTTAAAGCACACTCTATTTTCAATGTAATGAGGTGAAAAGTCAAGCAAAATGACACCTTTTATTGGCCAACTAAAGAGATTACAATATGCAAGCTTTCGAGGCAACTCAGGCCCCTTCTTCAGGCAAGATGTTAAACAGAAGCTTGACTTTGTTGGACAGTCATCTTATCCAAAGATCTTGACCATACATTTTTCTTCTCTCTCTTGTTAAATTAACCCTAACCTTAATTAATCTATTATTTTTTTACATTTAAGATTTCTCATTTAAAGATTTACCAATGTTGTTTCTTGTCCTAGTGTGTATATAAACACAGGGGACTCCAGTTTCTGTATTACATCTTGCATGAAAAAGAGGCCTGAGTTGCCTCAAAAGCTTGCATATTGTAATCTTTTAAGTTAGACAATAAAAAGTGTCATTTTGCTTGACTTTTCACTATATTCATAATGACTAACATGGTACAACACCCTAGTACTTCAATGTAATGATAAATTTAGATAGGCAAATGGGGCTGTAGTCATTTAAAGCTTCTTATTAAATAAGGAAAATTTAGAAATCAGCCTTAAGCTTGAATGAAATCCAATGGAACAGCATAAGAGTAAGAGTTATGTGGTTGTACTTTTTAGTTCTTGTAATGAATTTGGAGTAGAATTTGAAATTAAGTGAAAGCTGAGTAAAGAATGGTTTGAACAGCCAAGGAATAATGCACTGCAGTAGTCAGTCCTACTAGAAATAAATGTCCCCTTCAAACATAGTCTTCCTCCACTCCACTCGATTATGTCACCCCTAGTCGTGTCTTGGTTATTGGATGTAGATTATATTGCCAATGCTGTGATATACACTCAGAGGAGAATATCCAGATTGGTTTTAGCTAAAAGAATGTTAATTCATATAACCACTCTGTACAACTGTGGAGAGCAGAGCAACATCTTAGAATGCACAACACATTGATCCTTGAGGCAGAGAGGCTACAACAGCAGAAAACCACTTTGGGCTCTACTCCTGTCTCCCAAGAACAGGACGCTGAGACTGCAGTGGGCACAGGCTCACCAAAACTAGACATTTGGAGACAAAAAAAGATAGCCTGGCCTATCTACCCTCTGAACCTTGATTTCTACTGAGGCACACAGATAGTAGGGTTAAAATTTGGGACCAAGAGAATGAATCTGTGCACCATCCCTGCCAACCCTGATGTCAACAGTCAAGGCTGGTGGTGGTGGTGTAATGGTGTGGGGAATGTTTTCTTGGCACACTTTGGGCCTGTTATTACCAATCAATCATCTCTTGAATGTCACAGCCTATTTCAGTCTTATTCCTGCCCATGTGCATCCCTTCACATGGCTACAATTTACCCATCTCCTAATGGCTACTTCCACCATGGTAATGCACCATGGCACAAAGCAATGCTCGTCTCAGACTGGTTTCATGAACATGACAATGTGGTCAGCATTCTTCAATGGCCATCCCAGCCTTAAGATATTAACACTTTCGGGATGTGGTAGGCCTAGAATGGGATATTTGCAGCTTGAATATGCAGCTCACAAATCTGCAGGAAATGTGTCATTTCAACATGGACAATAATCTCAAGGGAGGCTGAGGCTGTTTTGAGAGTAAAAGGAGGTCCTAACCAGTATTGGTATAGTGCCCTTGAGCCTTGTGTGGTGCTATCCATACACTGTGTGCACAATTATTAGGCAAGTTGTATTTTTGAGGATTAATTTTAATATGGAACAAACACAGTGCTATCAGTCAATCCAAAATGTTAATAAACCTGAAACCTGAATGTTTCACAACGGAAATGTGAGTGTGAACATCATCAGGGGGATACATATGTGCGCACAATTATTAGGCAACTATTAGTGTGCAGATTTATTATGCAACTAAAGGAAAAATTAAAATTTTCCCATCTCACTTGTTTATTTTCATCTGTTATGGTGAGAATAATAAACAAACACCTCAAAATTTACAAATAAACATCTCTGACATTTCAAAAAAAATAAATCAAACAATCAATGACCAATATAGCCACCCTTCTTTCCAATAACAGTCATAAGCCTTTCCATTCATGGAGTCTGTCAGTTTCTTGATCTGTTGACGATCAGCTTTTTGTGGAGCAGTGACTACAGCCTCCCAGACACTCTTCAGAGAGGTGTATTGTTTTTCTCCCCCGTAAATCTAGCGTTTAAGAAGTGCCCACAAGTTCTTGATAGGGTTTAGGTCAGATGAGGAAGGGGGGCCATGTCATTATTCCTTCATCTTTAAGGCCTTTACTGGCTGGCCACGCAGTGGAGAACTTCGATGCAAGTGATGGAGCATTGGCCTGCATAAAAATCATGGTCTTTTTCCTGTATCACTGTTTGAAGAAAGTGTCTTCGAAAAACTGGCAGTAGGTTTGGGAGTTGATTTTGAGTTCATCTTCAATGCAAAAAGGTCCAACTAGCTCATCTTTAAAAATACCAGCTCATACCAGTACCCCACCTCCACGTTGGAGTGGAGCTCTGT
The DNA here is from genome assembly GCA_026402145.1 of Polypterus bichir lapradei. NCBI lineage: Eukaryota > Metazoa > Chordata > Cladistia > Polypteriformes > Polypteridae > Polypterus > Polypterus bichir. The sequence continues at coordinate 41,950,746 of JANRMT010028174.1, read as the reverse complement.
GCCCATTACTGATGCACAGGTCCATCCATTTGGTCCATCAAGAGTCACTCTCATCTCATCGGTCCATAAAACCTTTGAAAAAAATCTGTCTTCAGATATTTCTTGGCCCAGTTTTGACGTTTCAACTTATGTTTCTTGTTCAGTGGTGGTTGGGTTTCAGCCCTCCTTACCTTGGCCATGTCTTTGAGCACTGAACACCTTGTACTTCTGGGCACTCCAGGTAGGTTGCAGCTCTGGAATATGAAAGTACTGGAGGATAATGGGTTCCTGGTAGCTTCACGTTTGATTCTTCTCAAATCTTTGGCAGCTAATTTGCGTCTTTTGTTCTCAAAACGTTTCTTGCGACCCTGTTGACTATTTGCAATAAAATGTTTGATGGTTCTGTGATCACACACCAATATCTTAGCAATTCCAAAAGTGCTGCATCCCTCTGAAAGACTTTTTTACAATTTTTGACTTTTCAGAGTCAGTTAAATCTCTTTTTTGGCCCATTTTGCCTGAGGAAAACTAGCTGCCTAATAATCCTGCACACCTTGATATAGGGTGTTGATCTCCTTAGGCCACACCCTCCCTCATTACACAAATACACATCACCTGACGTGCTTAAATCCAATAAGCATTCAAGTTAATACAGCTTGGAGTTGGAATATACGCATTAAAAATGATGATATGGTCAAAATACTCACTTGCCTAATAATTGTGCACACAGTGTATCTGTTCCATTTCCTTCTGCAAGACACCAGACTTTGGAAATCAAGATGAGGGTATATATAGCCTGCACTTTTTAAAATCAGTCTCATTAAGAAGGGTGAAGCCACATTTTGGTTTGTTTTGCTCCTTCAAAACTTTACAGCCTGGCAGACTTCACTTTACATTTCTAAACAGGAGGAATCTGAGACATGCGAGCCCAGCTGTAGTGACGTCAAATTAGTCCTCATAATGAGCTCTTTGTAATTCAGGCCATAACATTAGAAAGACTCTGGCAGATGGGATGGATGTTGGTTCTTTGCCAGATGAGTCATGCAACCACAGAAGCCACATTTTTATTGAGTCATTATGTATCAAGCCGTGATCTACTTATTGTAGTGGTGGGAGTCACGGTAGTAACCTTAATAGAGGATTAAATCAACTCAAATGTACATCCATTAATTGAACCACTTAGTTCAGTTTCTAAGTAATCGAGAGCCGGAGACCATGCTAAATTGTATTCACCATTGACTCAATGATGTCCTGAGGCAACTATGACATTACCTCAACAATGCTTGACCACTGGTTGGTGCAAGAGAACGTTTTTGACTGAGCTGTCTGTCGATTACATTTCTGGACCAACTTATTCAAATCCAGGGCCATATATCATCCAGCATCTCTCCTTGGAACGTGTCCATCACATTGGCCATTCTCTGGGTGGGGCAGGTCGTTCCACAGGATCCTTTTTTAAGTTAATCAGCTTTGGGTGTCTGTATGTACAGAGTGAGGGGCTGCTGCAGGTACGGTGCAGGGAGCAGCACAGATGTGTAAGCGGGAGACTAACTGCTGATTAAGGAATTGTGTACCAGTGGGAAGGCGCTACTTAGAGAGAGAGAGATGGTGTGAGGGAAATTAGATAATTAACAGGCAGCTGTCTTGTCTTCAGTCACTAGAGTGATCTATTTGATGTAAATGTTAAATGTACAATTTATCTATTTATAAATCTATGAATTAATTAACCGGATGAATGTTCACAATAAAACACTGCTTTTGGATTTTTGTTATGCCACTCGAGAGTCTCAAAAACGCTTCCAAAAATGTTAAACCCCATCAGACCACATGGCTAGACATAAGGGAAAACATAGGATTCTTATAAAATAAAGTCATTATTGCTCTGTAACAGAAGTACTAGGCTGTTGTACCGTGTTAGCCATTATGAATGTAGTGAGAAGTCAGGAAAAATGACACCTTTTATTGGCTAACTAGAAAGATTACAATAGGCAAGCTTTCGAGGCAACTCAGGCCCCTTCTTCAAGCAAGATGTAACACGAAACTGGAGTTCCCTGTGTTTATATACACACTAGGGCAAGAAACAACATTGGAAAACCTTTAAGAAAGGACCGCCTCCATTTTCATAATGAACACAATTCTTTCCACCCCAACATAAAGCTGAAGCTGAATTCCTCAAAAACAGAGTCAGCTTCCTTGACACTACTGTTCAAAGACAACACCCTTGTAACTTCTGTTTTTCACAAACCAACAGATGGACGGACCTACCTGAGAAGTGATAGCTTCCACCCCAAGCATATAAGGCGCTCCATTATTTTCAGCCAAGCAATACGTTACAACCGTATTTGCTCAGACCCGACAGACAGGGATAAGCAACTGCAGGAGCTTAGATTTCATCAGACAAGGTTATACCCCCAAAACAGCAGACACTCAAATAAGAAGAGCTACTGCCATACCCAGAGATAACCTTCTGGAATATAAAAACAAAGACAACAAAAATCGCATCCCCCTTGCTGTCACCTGTAACCCACATCTTCAAGCACTTCGAAGAATTATAAAAGAACTTCAGCCAAACAAACAATGACAGCTAAACAATGACAAAACACTGAAAAATGTATTTCTAGAACCTCCCCTCCTGGCATACAGACAACCGCCAAACCTACAGCAACTAATACCTCCTTAAGTGAACTAACAGAAAATGGCACACCTCCCTGCCTACAGAAAACATGTAAAACGTGTGCCCACATTTATAATACAGACCGTGTAGTTATACCACACTGCGGACTAGAACATCGCATAAAGGGATCATATTCCTGCAGATCATCTAATGTGGTCTACCTTATTCTCTGCAAGAAATGTCCCAACACTGCACTCTATGTGGGAGAAACTGGACAAACACTCCGCCCTAGAATGAACTTTCACAGGTTCCACATCAAGCATGGCATCACAGATGTTCCTGTAGCACCTCACTTCAACAGCCATGGGCACTGTGAGAGGGACTTTAAAGTCACAGCGCTTATGGGCAACTTCAGAACACAGCAAGAGAGAAAAGAATAATTGGAAGTCAAACTCATGCTAAAATTTAACACATTACAATAAAGTTTGAATAAAGACACGAGTTTTATGGCCAGGTATGAGGATTGTTTGCATCTCTCAGACTGACCCAGACAATCTGACTACAGATCCTCATTGTATTGAAAAACTCATCAGAAACTTCAAAAGACTTTGTTGGACAGTTATTTTATCCAACGATCTTGACTATACATTGTTCTCCTCTTTTGCTAAATGAATCTTTGCCTAAAGGAATCTATTAATTTTTTACATTTCAGATTTCTCATTTAAAGATTTACCAATGTTGTTTCTTGTCCTAGTGTGTATATAAACACAGGGAACTCCAGTTTCTGTATTACATCTTGCATGAAAAAGAGGCCTCCAGTTTCGTATTACATTTTGCCTTAAGAAGGAACCTGAGTTGCCTTGAATGCTTGCATATTGTAATCTTTTAAGTTAGCCAATAAAAGGGGTCATTTTGCTTGACTTTTCACTACAATCTGTAACAGAAGAAATTTCCATAGAGGACAAAACACGAAAGGAGCTGCCTGTAATAAAGGCAATTCAATAGCAAACAAAATCCAAATAGAGTAATCCAGAGAATTAAAAAATAAAAAAAATTCAGAGAAATCACAAAACACAAGCACGATAAAAACACAACTAGTGCATTCCAATGAACCACCAGGAACTGTGGGAAACCCTCGCCCTCGCCTGATAGCAGACCCTAGCGGTGATAGGTAGGTGATCCTGCCTCTAGGGAACCATAAAGCACATACCAAAGGCATAGAAACCAAAGCAGATCATTAACAAAAGTAACATTAACATAGCTAAATGGCACAAAAATGAACAAAAAAGGACATACAACAAGGAAGTGCACTCCGGCTGAAATGTAACACACCTCTGCTGAAAGACAGTAATCTTCAGTAATCCATTGTTTGTGGGCACAGGGCATCACACTGGGATCCGCCAGTCACACTTTCTGGTGTTATCGAAATGAGAAGTCAAGCAAAATGGCACCTTTTATTGGCTAACTAAAAAGATTCCAGTATGCAAGCTTTCAAGGCAACTCAGGCCTGCCTCATAATGGCTAACACGGTAGAACCCCCTTAGTACTGGTGTTATTATGATAAGTATGGAGAAATGGCACAAAGAATGATGAAGACATATTAACTGTGTGTATATTACTTTACAAAGCAGCACCTGATGAGTACAGTGGCAATGGACACTTGTGGAATAATCTTGTAGGATCCCTAAACCGAGAGTGAAACCAGTGACACCAAATAGAGAACAACAGTTTGAGTATCCTTTAGAATATCCACAAGGGAGGAATGAAGAAAGGGATTAGTATTAAATCAACAGAAAATGTAACCAAAGCCCTGCAGATTCTCTGGGCATACCTAAATACAGTGCAAGTAATTATCTACCCATCAAATGACTTCATTTGCCTATGAAGTGACCTTTGGATACACCTTCTCTATTTCTGTCTAATTGTCAAACTTTGGCTTTTTCTTCTCCCACCAGTTTATTGCTTAGCTGTGACTTGCTTTCTAGCCCTACCCTCAGTGACCCTCAGACAGAAATCATCCTTTAAAGTCATTCCTCGGAGTCACTTCCCTCAAAGCCCTAGCATTATGTGTGGTGTCAGGGATGGCCTTATATTTACAACAGAGATACCGGGTTAGAGCTCCACCTAGTGGCTCCTGATGTCTCTGCATAGCTACATTGTATTACAGCCAGGATTTTTTCCCCTAACTTGTATTTATTTTCTGTTATATTATTGTTTTTGCTAAATTTGAGTATTTCATTTTCATGTTTAATGTTTCATTTTCATATTTTTTATTATTTGTTTTTTGTATATTTTTATTTAATATTTAGGTACTGTCTCTTTAAATTTGCGGCCATTCCTTCTTTTCTGTGGGTGGAACCCAAGATATCACTGCTGCTGGGTCTTACATCTGGCTATACATTTCTGTGAGAAATCATCAGATCCTCCTTGCCACCTTCTCTGACCTTGGCACCACTGGGACTGCCCTCAGGTGATTTGAGTCCTGCCTCCTGGGCAGATCCTATCTTGTGTCCTGGCAAGGATAAATGTCAAGGATGCATCAGGCGAGCACAGGGTTCTCTCCTCTCTGTACACCAACTCACCAGACTCTATTATCCAGTCTGATGTTTTTTATCAGTACTATGCTGATGATACACAGATGTAGCTGTCGTTCCCTCCACAAGGTATCAGCTAGAATCTTGCCTTGTCTCACTGGTATATCCAAATAGATGAAGGAGCACCACTTCCAGGTCAGCCTAGCAAAGACTGACCTTCTCTTTATCCCAGCTCATCTGTCTATTCAGCACACCATCTCTACAGTATACAGCTTGGCTTGTTATCACTAACATTCACCAATACTGTATACAACCTTGGGGTGGTGATCGATGACCAGCTGTCCCTCACTGTCCATACTGTAGTATTCCCTCAGTTATGCACATTCTCTCTCTATACAATATCTGCAAGATCACACCATATCTGACAGGGAATGCTGAACAACTCCTGGTTTATGCTTTGGTCTTTTTACATGTGGATATCAGCATCTGTCTGCTGGCAGGAGTACCGCTGGCCCCTGCAATTGTTTCAAAATGCAACAGCATGTCTGAAGTTCAACCAGCCAAGGCGGGTACATGTAGCTCCTCTTTTCAACTGACTAGATTAGCTCCTTGTAGCGACAAGTATTAAGTTCAAATCCTTGATGCTTGCCTGCAGAGTAGTCAGTGGGTCAGCACCTACATATACGAAGACATTTGTGAAATCCTATGGTCCTTCTCGTCCACTCAGATCTGATGATGGACAGTGTCTGGTGAGATGCCACCTCTGTGTGCCATCAAAGCTAAATCCAGACTCTTTTCCCTTTAATTTGAAATTTGGAATCCCTCGATGTGTTAAAGAAGTTCTTCAGGTCTCTCTTGTTTGGTGAATTTCTGTCTAACTGATATTAGCTGTTAGGTTTTAAAATCTAAGGACTGTAACTTGCTTGTATTTTGTTCTGAGCTCGTCACTTGAGATGATCTGTTTTGTAACCTTGTCCTGTAACACTTGTTCCAAAATAGTCCTCCAGATTGATGTTTACTTGGTTATGTTGACCTCTTTTGTAAGTCACTTTGAATGAAAGCATCTGCTAAACAAATAAATGGAAAATGTCAACGTAGAAAGAGAGACAAGACCCAACAGCAGCTCACTGAATGTGATTTGGAGTCATTGTCATTGTTACTTTTCTTTAGATTGACGTTTTTGTGATTTCTTTGCTTATTTTTGGAATTGTCCTTGTGGATTGTGGAGTAGTTTGGCCTCAATTGGCTTTTAGGACACATCCTTTTTGTTTGTCTCTGCTCTTATGAATGTTTTTGTTCTACTTTATTTTTCAATACAGTAGAAAAATTCATTGGGAAAGTTGTATGTACAAGCCAGAGCTTGACGGTTTTCTTTCCAAAAATAAGGAATGTTTCGGATACAACTTTGGAATTCTTTTTACTTTTTAAGCTTTATTGTCTGTTCCCCATTTTTGTGGCCTTCTTAGGCCAAAGCCTACATGTGTTAGTTGAGGGAGACTTCTGGGCAGGCCAGTGAAGGTCCCAGCCTGCTTTACCAGTCTTTTTGGGTCTTTACATTATGTGTTTCACTCTGTGTTATAATAATTATAATTCTTTGCATTTATATGGCGCTTTTCTCACTACTCAAAGCGCTCAGCAATTGCAGGTTAAGGGCCTTGCTCAAGGGCCCAACAGAGCAGAGTCCTTTTTGGCAATTACGGGATTTAAACTGGCAACCTTCTGATTGGCAGTGCAGATCCCTAGCCTCAGAGCCACCACTCCGCCTTATCACAAATGCCTTACATTGGCCTTAAACAGCTAGATGTCCTAGGAGGCCTCTTAGCTTTATTATTTCAGGGACAGTTGTAATGGCCGACCCCTTACCCAGCCGGCAGCTACACCTCCAAGACCTGTGACCTGGATAAATTACTGAGGCGAATCTAAATATCAAGCTGTACCCCTAACAAATGAAAATTTCCCCACAATCGATGGTTTAAACAAGCTCGCAAAAACAGGTATGTCAAATAAGTGAATATATTAAATGAAAAACAAAACACTACTGCATATTCCCAACGCAGAAAAAATATATATGTATAAACCACCACCCTGCGGTGGGTTGGCACCCTGCCCGGAATTGGTTCCTGCCTTGTGCCCTGTGTTGGCTGGGATTGTCTCCAGCAGACCCCCGTGACCCTGTGTTCGGATTCAGCGGGTTGGAAAATGGATGGATGGATGAAACCACCACCAAAGCAATAACTTGACAACACTATATATATACTCAATGACAAACCCTCCCTTGCCCCAGTAACATATAACGAACACAAAACACAGATAGTAATAAATGAACACAGAAAATGGCAATGATATTGAACTTGAGTCCGAGTGTACAACTGTCCTGAATGCGGAAGACTGGTTAACTGATAAAAGATGCGTTTGTATTTCCCGGAATAAATGGAGCAACCTCACCGTGAATCCTCGGCTTGTGGTGGATGATGTAATCATACCCCAGGGTCTCTGGTGATGAAGGAATTGAAATCAGTCCGGCGGAATGAAAATAAACTGGTTGCAATGGCGCAATGTGGTAAACAGCAGGTAAGTTGATGTGTCGTGGTGAAATGTGATCCTTGTCTCTCTCCTTTTTCTACCCTGTTCTCTCCCGATTGTTTATATAGTACTGCTGGATGTGATTGATTGATCGTTAACAGGTGTTTTCCAATTTGGGGCTGCGGTCTCTTTCCATCATTTGTCCCCCTTGTATTTACGGGGACGACATTTACTGATGCACACAAACAGCACACGAGACGATGGAAACAAAATGCACTCAGTACAAACATTGAACAACACTATTACTATGTAGCCCCTCTACACAGTGTGGTCACCTCCTGGGACTATACCTGGGGTAGCGTGTGCAGTTTTGGTCTCTAGCTAACAAAAATGACATAGCAGTGCTGGGGAAAGTCCAAAGAAGAGTGACTAGGCTGAGTCCAGGGCTAGAGGGGAGGAATTATGATGAAAGATTAAAAGAGCTGAAACTTTTCAGTTTAAGCAAACAAGGAGGTTAAGAGGAGACTTGATTGAAGTGTTTAAAATTATGAAAGGATTTTGTCCAGTGGATCAAACCATGACTTTAAAATGAGTTCATCAAGAACATGGAGACACAGTTGGAAACTTGTTAAGGGTAAATTTGATACAAATATTAGGAAACTTTTCTTCACTCAGAGAACCGTCAACACATGGAATAAGTGACCAAGTAGTGGGGTAGACAGTAGGACTTTAGGGACCTTCAAAACTCGACTTGAAGTTATTTTCGTGGAATTAAGTGGATAGGACTGGCCAGTTGTTTTTGTTTGAGCCAAAGAATGTTATAACCTTGGCAGTTTTTTATCACTTACACTAGTGCTCCTGGCCATTAGCCCTCCAGGACACAGACAGATAAACCATACTGACCTCTGGTATCAGCAGTCTCCTTGCACAGGCATGGTAAATTGCTTTGCTCTTTCCAGTGAGGGTATCCTTCCTTTTTATTGCTACCTTATCAAGTTGTAATCCCCTGATAATTTCTCCACCCTGCAGTTCCTGTTGTGACAATGCCTAACACTAGAGAGCTGAACACATTAATTCTTTGAATCAGGCCTGTCATACTTTCATGAGCTTGTAACACTTAAATTTGAATGGAAACAGGTCTGCTGTGGCATTGGTCCCCCAGTTTGTTGTCTTTGATTTGACATTTTCATGAAGTCCACGTTGACCAGGCGTCCGACGCTGTTAGGTGTGCAGTGCCATGAAAACTGAAGAGGACATGGCTGTCCCTGGAAAAGTGACACACTGGAACAAATCATAATGTGATCACATGAAATACGAGTTTATGGATTGTATAAAGACCTGGAATTTTAAAATGTTGATTACATTTGTTCAAAAGCCCAGTGCTATGTATATTTTTCATAGACAGTTGGAACCTTTTGACAGTAAAAAGAAAACATTAATACACCTATCTTACTCTGCAATGCTGAGCCTGCGGCAACAAATAAAATCATGTAAATAATGTAGCTGGTGAAGTCTAAGGAAAATGGGAATAATTATGAGCATCCCTACTTAAAGTACCTATTAAAAGTATTCACATCCTTGGAAGATTTCCCATTATATTGTTACACAACAATGAATTACAGCGGATTTAATTTGGCTTTTTTGCAATGATCAACAGAAAAAAGACTCTTTAATCTTAAACTGAAAAAAGATCCATACAAAGTGACCTAAATTAATTAACAATATTAAACACAAAATAACTGATAGCATAAGAGTTCAGGGTGGCGGACACCTTTATCTAAATTGAATCACAAGTTCAAAATACATTATTTTTGCTTCCCACTACTATAATAAAATATGAAGCACAGATGGCTTAAGTGACTTGATCAGGGTAACACAGTGTGGCAGAAACATCAGCTCAGTGCATTGGCCAGCACACCACAGTGCCGAGGTTGAATTTTATCTTCTCTTTCCTTCCGATCTCTCTCTCTCTTTCTCTGTTCCTCTTTCTTTTGGATTTTCTCCACCATCTTCTTAATCCCACCTCTCTTGAATATCATGGTGTGCCTAAGCATGGTTTCTGGCCAAGTGCATCTCTTTATGGCCACATTTTAAATTATTTTTTAATTGAAAGGCCACAGATTTAACACATTCTGAAGTAGACCTGGGGTGAGCAAAGGTTCACAGCTAAAAAAATCTTCAGAAGCTTTGTGACTCTATCAAGTCATCATGGACAAAATTCCCGAGGCAGTGTTTCTATTTTCTGTTTTAAATAACTTAAATAAATCAGGCTGCTTTGGAGGCAAAAAGGGGCCAACCCAGTAGTAAGAGGTGGAGTGACCACTGAGTGGTCACTGAGACTATTTACGGGGTGGCAATAAACAAATGTAAAATATCATTTTTAATGGAAAGAGGACAGCGCAGAAAGAATGGTGGTGAATTGCTATTAACCAGAGTTAGATGGGCTAATATAGAAAAGAACTTCCCATTGACAAAATCTTGTCACGCACCTGTGCTTAGGGACCACCTTCACAGTCATGTGATGTAAGTGAGTCCACCCCAGGACAAGAGGGGGGTGCTATCGCTAACTTCGTTTTGTTTTAAATTCACAGATCTGAGGGGCAAAGTCAAGACGATGTGTGATCCCACTTCCGCCCCACTCCAGTAGCTCCATCCTGCTGGGAGATCTTGCATACATTTCATCCTCTCACAGGAAGTGGCATTCATTCTTGGACCTACGGTAGATGGAGACAGCTGTTATGTTTTTGCCAATACCAGGCAACCTTAGAACCATGGTAGAGTCTGTCTATTTACTTTCTTTGACTTTTTTTGCTCCCAATCACTAGGGATGTGCCCCAGTGTTTGAGCCATTTTCCTCTCTATGTTTACAATTATAGGGATTGAACAAACCACTGAATCCAGCTCAGAGCCATGGGATGCTGGAGGCTAGCCTGTCACATTCAGGTGCAAAGTAGGAACTAGCCCTGAGGTGGGTGCTGGTTTACTGCAAAGACTACTGATGGATACTCACAGACACACACAGCTAGCTTAAATGCACCATGTTGCGACATGGTGTTATGATATGCTTACTATTAAATTCTTTTTCTGCCTTTGTGTTGTGTACTGATGAACTTTTTCTGGCTCATATTAGGTATTTTTAATTTGTAGGTTTTGACTTCTCAATGGATTTATATTTTGTAGCTTACCGTATTTACTCGTGTACCACGCGCCCTCGTGTAAGACACGCACCCTAATTATTACAAAGAAAATTGCAAAAATTGTTTTGCCCCGTATACGACGTGCATTGTGATTGTATAGGAAGCATTTAGAGAGAGAGAGAGCGCGATCGAGCAAGAGAGAGAGCGTGAGTTACGCGAGCAAGCGAGCTAGAGAGAGAGAGTGCGAGTGCACCAGCAAGCGAGAGAGAGAGAGAGCGCGAATGCGTGAGCAAGAGAGAGAGCGAGTCCAAGTGGAAGAAGAAGTAAAATTACATTTCCTCGTGTATGACGTGCACCTGATTTTCTAATGCTAATTTTCAGGAAAAAATGTGCGCGTGGTACACACGTAAATACGTTATTTAAATTAGTTGAAATATTTTTGCCATGTTTTCCTCACATTTTGTTTATAGAGGGTGCTGCCATTTTCTGGACTGAGTGCTTACCATGTTGCTAAGTAATCAACCTGGAAGTACTAGGAATATCAACACCCTGTAAGCATACACATCACAATGTAAACTTCGTTTTCATATTTTATGGAGAAAATTATACGTGATTAGTGTGTGTTTATTTAGGAAGAATACCTGGCAAACATCTTTTGTGTAAAGAATATTTGACTACAATTTGAATCTTGTTTCGACAACAGCGTCTATTTGACTTTCCAGTTATGATTTCTTTCTTGTCTTTTGGCTCACATCTCCACTTCTGATCCTTTACTTAAAAGCATATTGCTTCAGTCAGGGTTTTTTCCCCAGCTTATGTTTATTTTCCATTTTAGCCTTCTTTGTTTATTTTAAACTAGCTGAAATAACCAGCGTAGCCCGGGAGGAAAATAAATGTTTTTTTAATTGTTTGAGAAAAACATAATTAAAAAAAACACAGCTTTAAAAATAAAAATAAATTAACAAACAATAAACCTGGATTCACTTCCCGGGTCCTCCCTGCGTGGAGTTTGCATGTTCTTCCCGTGTCTGCTTGGTTTTTCTGCGATGGGCTGGCGCCCTGCCCGGGGTTTGTTTCCTGCCTTGTGCTCTGTGTTGGCTGGGATTGGCTCCAGCAGACCCCTGTGACCCTGTAGTTTGGATATAGCGGGTTGGATAATGGATGAATGGATAAAGACTCACTAATGTCCTTGTCTTGCAGTGTTGCATGTATATTATCATCCAGCTGACGCTCGGAACCAGCCAACTGTATTTAATTTGAAAAGCAACAGGGGCATGGTGCTGCTCAAAAATAAAGAATGCTGGCAGTCGTCTGGTATAGACAAACTGTGTAAGCCCATGCTGTTAAAAGCACAGGATCCTAGAAAGTATTTAAATCGTCAGAACTACTCTGGGCATATCTCTGCTATGAGGATTCATGTTGCCGATGTGCTCGCATCGTTTGTGCATTAGCAGCTAAGTGACTGTCTTTCTTAGGAGCTTTCCTTTTGCCAGTGTGCTGGCATCACTTGTGTATCCTCAGAGCTGGAGCCCTCACCCCAACTGTATGTCTCACTTCCGGGCCGGACAGACACACACACTTCCACGCGTAGAACTCTATTTAATTTCAAAAGCAACAGGGGAGCAGTGGCGCTCAAACATAAAGAATGCTTTCAGTCACCTCCAGTTCACCCTCTGGTGGTCGTTCTGAGTGTCAACTGGATGATAACATGTATACAAGACCATAAGATCACCCCCTAGCTTACCCAGAAGGGGTTGGGTTAGGGCTGATTTCACCCTACAGTATTTTTAATAAAGAGCATGTGTACCAAGTTTCATGAAAATCGCTCCAGCCATTTGGACGTGATGCTGGAATATACATACATACAAACATTGACTTTTATATATATATAGATTACAAGGTGAGACACAAAAATAACCGGACTGGGCTTGGGGCTTTCCTGGAAAACTGTCCGGAGATCAGACAAATGTGAATCATAGAACTACATCCCCTCCTTCACACCATCTCAAACCACCGACTGGCTAGATATATCCTGTGAATAGCCCAGTCAGTATTTGCATAACAATCACTACACCAGATGCCGCAAGAATGTTGGGTGAAAAAATTGAACAGCAAATCAACATCAAATTACTTGCGAAATTGAATAAAACTGCCACAGAAACTTATGAAATAATAAAAACAGTGTATGGTGTTTTTGTCTTGTACACAAATTTTTGAGTAGCACAAACGTTTCAAGAAAGGGCAAGAAAATATGAAAGATGTTTAATGCCCAGGTTGCCCACGCTCGTCTTGGACGGATGTAAACAGCAAAACATTGAATGAGATTGTTTGAAATGATTGTAATGCTTTTTCCATAAAGCCGTTTTTGACTGACAAAAACATTCCTGTCCTCGATCATCCTTCCCTATTCGCCCGATTTAGCTCCCTGTGATTTTTACTTGTTCCTGAAAATCAAAAGTGACCTGAAGGGAACACATTTTTCTTCAATGGATGAAGTGAAGAGCCAGTTTTTGTAGCCGAGGATCAGACCGCCAAGGTCCCCGCCTTTGGCCACCACCCAACTCACACTGCACCCAACCTCCTTGGTCCCTCCCATAGGTGGTGAGCCCATGGGAAGGAGGAAGAGACCCAACTCACACTGCACCCAACCTCCTTGGCCCCTCCCATAGGTGGTGAGCCCATGGGAAGCAGGACCCACGTTACCTCTTCGGGCTGTGCCCGGCCGAGCCCCATGGG
>JANRMT010028174.1:41924796-41936823 GCA_026402145.1 Polypterus bichir lapradei | reverse complement strand
GGGGGGAAGGGTCCTGACTGTTGTTTGTGCGTATGCGCCGAACAGCAGTTTGGAGTATCCACCCTTTTTGGAGTCTCTGGAGGGGGTGCTAGAGGGCATACCTTCTGGGGATTCCCTCTTTTTACTAGGAGACTTCAATGCTCACGTGGGCCATGACAGTGAGACCTGGAATGGCTCCACCGATCTGAACCCGAGCAGTGTTTTGTTATTGGACTTCTGTGCTCGTCACAGATTGTCCATAATGAACACCATGATCAAGCATAAGGGTGTTCATATGTGCACTTGGCACCAGGACACCCTAGGCCTCAGTTCGATGATCGACTTTGTGGTCGTGTTGTCGGACTTGCGGCCATATGTCTTGGACACTCGGGTGAAGAGAGGGGCGGAGCTGTCAACTGATCACCACCTGGTGGTGAGTTGGCTTCGATGGTGGGAGAAGATGCCGGTCAGACCTGGTAGGCCCAAATGTGTTGTGAGTGTCTGCTGGGAACGACTGGCAGAGTCCCCTGTCAGAAGTGGCTTCCACTCCCACCTCCGGCAGAACTTCAACTACGTCCCGATGGAGGTGGGGGACATTGAGTCCGAATGGGCCATGTTCCGTGCCTCTGTTGTTGAGGCGGCTGACCAGAGCTGTGGCCGCAAGGTGATCGGTGCCTGTTGTGTCGGCAATCCCCGAACCCGTTGGTGGACACCGGCGGTGAGGGATGGCGTCAAGCTGAAGAAGAAGTCCTATAGGACCTTTTTGTCCTGGGGGTCTCTGGAAGCAGCTGATAGGTACCGGCAGGCCAAGTGGAATGCGGCTTCGGTTGCTGAGGCAAAACCTCGAGCATGGGAGGAGTTTGGAGAGGCCATGGAGAACGACTTTCGGACGGCTTCGAGGAGATTCTGGTCCACCATCCAGCGTCTCAGGAGGGAGAAGCAGTGCAGTGTCAACACTGTATATTGTGGGGATGGTGCGCTGCTGACCTCAATTCGGGATGTTGTGGGTCGGTGGGGGGAGTACTTTGAAGACCTCCTCAATCCCACTAACATGCCTTCAAATGAGGAAGCAGAGTCTGGGGACTCTGAGGTGGGCTCTCCCATCTCCGGGACTGAAGTCACCGAGGTGGCCAAAAAACTCCTTGGTGGCAGGGCCCCGGGGGTGGATGAGATATGCCCGGAGTTCCTTAAGGCTCTGGATGTTGTAGGACTGTCTTGGTTGACACGTCTCTGCAACATCGCATGGACATCGGGGACAGTGCTAAGGGCTGTTCGGTCCCTGTACAACCGGTGTCAGAGCTTGGTCCGCATTGCCGGCAGTAAGTCAAACCCGTTTCCAGTGAGAGTTGGACTCCGCCAGGGCTGCCCTTTGTTACCGATTCTGTTCATAACTTTTATGGACAGAATTTCTAGGCGCAGCCAGGGTGTTGAAGGGGTCCAGTTTGGTGGACTCAGGATTGGGTCACTGCTTTTTGCAGACGATGTTGTCCTGTTTGCTTCATCAGGCCGTGATCTTCAGCTCTCTCCGGAGCGGTTCGCAGCTGAGTGTGAAGCGGCTGGGATGAGAATCAGCACCTCCAAATCCAAGACCATGGTCCTCAGCCGGAAAAGGATGGAGTGCCCTCTCAGGGTTGGGGGTGAGATCCTGTCCCAAGTGGAGGAGTTCAAGTATCTCGGGGTCTTGCTCACAAGTGAGGGAAGAATGGACCGTGAGATTGACAGGCGGATCGGTGCGGCATCCTCAGTGATGCGGGCTCTGCATCGGTCTGTCGTGGTGAAAAAAGAGCTGAGTCGTAAGGCAAAGCTCTTAATTTACCAGTCGATCTACGTTCCTACCCTCACCTATGGTCATGAGCTATGGGTAGTGACCGAAAGAACGAGGTCGCTAATACAAGTGGCTGAAATGAGTTTTCTCTGCAGGGTGTCTGGGCTTTCCCTTAAAGATAGGATGAGAAGTTCAGTCATCCAGGAGGGGCTCAGAGTAGAGCTGCTGCTCCTCCGCATCGAGAGGAGTCAGATGAGGTGGCTCGGGCATCTGATTCTCCCGGAAGAGCTGGAAGAAGTGGCCGGGGAGAGGGAAGTCTGGGCCTCTCTGCTCAAGCTGCTGCCCCCGCGACCCGATTCCGGATAGGCGGAAGAGGATGGATGGATGGATGGATGGATGGATGAAGTGAAGACAGAAACAGCAAACCTGTTGAAGAGCCTCAAACAAGAAGACTTCCAGCAAGGATTCAATCAATGGAAGATACACATGGAGTGGCGTAGAGTTTGGAAGGGGGGGGGGGAGTATATAGAAGGTGACAATGTTTAGAATGCTGTAATTCATCAATACATATTTTTTTTTATCCAGTTATTTTTGTGTCTCACCTCATATTATTTTACATATATTTATTGTAATTATACATTTTTGGTAATATTGCTTATTTATTATTCAGTATCTAGGTTTTGTACTCTGTTCTCTTGTGTTCCTTGTATTTTGTGGGTGGAACCCCAAGAGATGGAGTCACTGTGATGATACTACTGAAGGACAGCCCCCAGAAGCTGAGAGCAGATCATCCATTTGTTTCTTGATATTTGGACTGTTCTTTGTTCTTTGTAAGTATTGATTTTCTGATTTTTTTGGATTACTGCATCTGTTCTCTTGGGTTTTGCTCTTGTTTATGAATTTGAACTTATTTACAACAACAACATTTACTTGTATAGCACATTTTCATACAATCAATGTAGTTCAAAATGCTTTACGAGATGAAATGATAAGGAAGTTAATATAAAAAAACATAAACAAGATTAGGCAATAATATTATACACTATGTAACAAAGAAAAAGGTAAGGTCCGATGGCCAGTAGGACAGAAAAAACAAAGATGGCACACAGACATGTTAGTTGCTTAAAATGTCTCTAGTTAAGGCATCATTTGTGGTCAGCTCTCTTCAGAACAGGCCGCATGCCTGTCTCAATATGGCTACCAAGCTGTGCTCTTCATTGTGTTGTTCTTTTTAATTCATGGTGTGAGATGGTCTTTCAGCGGTTTGGTTAGAGAGAGGGAGAGGGGGTGAGGGAGTGAGCAAATTTATAGGTTTTCTGTCCAACCCCTACAGCCAATAGGGCGTTGTGGTACTTAAAGGCTTCTGATACAAGCCAGTTCCAAACAGCCATACTTCAGACCAATGGGGAAATAGAACACCTTCACACCTGCCGCCAAAACTATACGTTAAGGCAAAGCTTGGCAGTTAGGCAGTCTGGCTTTCCTGCGGGGGTTGAGAGAGAGACTTTAGCAGAGAAACACTTGCCAAACTGGTTTGAGGCACTCCCCCCCCCAACCCTAGCATAAAATTACAAAGAGACTCAGTTCCAAAAGGGGGGGGGGGAATAAACATGAATGCTTCTCACTAATGTAACACTAATATTACATTTTCTTTGCTTAAGATACAAATAAAGACGTACAAAATATTTATCAACTTGTATGCAAAATTTCACATCACAACAGCTTGGTACCTTGATCAGGTTGGGGTGGCACAGATCACCACCATAGAAGAATCAGAAAAGACCTTGGATTGCCTCTTTTATTTGTTGTTTTTTTGTTTATATAAATACATTCTTCTTTATCAAAGCTTATTTTAGTCTTGATTCTTAAGTCAAAGGTTGTTTTGCAGTTTTCCTTTCCCTAGAGGACCATTTTGATATATTTGGGAAAATTAAAAATGATTTGAACTTCAGATAAGAAAGGTTGTAAATTGAAGAAATGAATGTCAAAAATGGATGCTCTGTATATAATCCCCAAAACACCAATATCATCATAATTTAAAAACACGCAGAGAATCCAGGAAAAATGATAGAAAATGTAAATCACGACACTTGTGACCGTCCAGCTAACGTCCTCCCATTCGTTTTCTGCAATGTTTTGCCTTTTCATTTGTGCCCTTTCTAGTTGCCTTTTCTTTCTGTGAACATATAAGACTTAGAAACCACCTTTCACATGGTTCAATAGTCTCAACATTTATGCGATTGGATGTTTTCACCCCATTGACCCTGCCTTGAATTGAGCAGGTTTGAGAATGACTGAGTGAATATTCTGTCAGATGAAGATGAAGATGATGGACTTGGAGTTGAATATACGACTGTGTGCGGTGTAGTCCAGACTCTTAGGCACTAAATGTTTTATTCTTTCTGAAGTAAATTAACTCAGTAATCAATGTTCCATCCTTCAAATATCTAGTCTGGGTTCAGCCATTTAAATCAGGAGAAACTTCTGAGGAATAAAGAGGTCAGTTATAAAAGATGGCCTGAAATAGGACAATGACAATCCTTGGGAGGTGATTATGGCAGCTGGCAGCTGTCAGTAAGCTTTCTCTTGAAATAAAAAAGGCCAACCACTCAGGCGTGTAGCGTTGAAGCACTAGCCCGTGAATGCCTGCGTTGATAACATGGACGGCTGACTATACTGTCAGCAGATTGTGCATCACATTAAATGAAGTGTACTGTGCTAGTGTTGAAGTACCATCAGCAACTGCCTACAAGTTCAAAACGCGGCAGTACAGATGCAAACTGCACAGGCATAGAATGATGGGAACTGACAGGAAGGCCTTGAGGAATGATTCAGATTATGAATGTTATGAATGGTAAGTGGAGAATGGTTAACTTTTAATGTTCAGACTGAGCTGCATCTTAAACCAGGACAAATGAATTTGTGTAACTTACAGTGAGCATCCATTTTGTAAGGAGGTGGAGGCTGCATTGTGCGCGTGTGCCATTTTGAAATGTCAAACCAAAATCAGTGACACAGGTGTACTTTAAATTTTAAATACACTTTTGAATATATTTTGGAAAAAGTGACTCTAATTGGCTAACCTGTAATTTTTGAGAGCTCTGCTTACCTAAGGATGCTGGTACAATACATACAGTACGTGTCATATTAGGGCAGTGGAATCCATTAAAATAAAGCAAAATGATGACAGCCGAGTGAAGCTACAGTATTTTGCTACACTTTTCAATAAAGTCTTAAAGCAATACTACACACAAAAATGATATTTTTTTATGGTTACTGACACCATGTAGCTTGTAATGATGGCAGAGAAAAAAAATCAATTTCAAGCTTTAATGAAGAATAGAGGTAATAAAGTTTGTGATACTAGCTGTGTTACCTGTCGAAGATATTCTGAAATCTACAGTAAGTAATCAGCATACACCTTGGTGTTAACATTTGCAGTGCACCATGCAATGTGAATGTCTCTCTCTTATATACCATTTGGTATGGGATTAGTAAAAGCAGTCTGAATGTTTGTGATGCACCATCTGTTGGAATGACAAATGCAAGGCATTTTATTACTAAAAATGTGTGTGATGCACCATCCTTTGGAATGACAGAGATATAGGAACTGGATGGTCGCACAGACAGATGTAGAGACACCTTTCCTTTTATTAAGGTGGATAATATGGTGACCTAATACGGACAATGGCAAATAATTTCAAAAACATAAAGAAAAACAAAACAAAAAAAAAAAATCTTGCATTTCTTGTGTCACAAGTCGTATGGAAACAATAGCTAAATCCTATGTATTTTAATTAAAATATTGTTAAAACACTTCCAAAAAACACTATAGTGAATAAAAATGCAATGTACTGAAACATGAACAAGCATTTGAACTAAAGATCTGCCTCCCACCTCACTAATAGATCAGGAGTTCAGCACAGCAACAGTTTTTTTATTGGCTAACATTGAGTTTCACATAATATCAATAAAAAGCGGGCATTTAGAAACATGTAAAACTAAAGATTAAATGTAAAAGATGAGAAAAAACATTATTAAAGTGAAAACATGATCAGGCAGGGAATCTGCCTCAGACTTGTGCATATCTGAGATGCTCCAACAAGCAGAAGGTCCATTCACCTTTAAGTTTTCACAGACTCATGCTAGGAATATAAACATAACAACTGTGGCACAGTTCACATGTACTTTATTTAACAATATTTTTTCAAAAATACTGAGAATTTTTAATTGATGTTTTTGATACTGTTTGCTTCTGTCCTGCATTTATCACCATAGACTCCTGTTCTAGCAGAAACTTTTTTTAATCTCCATTTTGCATGAAAACATGACATTAAAATTTTTTCTTGGCTGTCACTACAAACTACATAGGGTAAGTAACATTTAAAAATATCATTTTTGTATAAAGTATTCCTTTAAAGAAATATATGCTTTTTTTAACAAATGCCATGGTCCCCATATTCCAAACTTTACTTTGGCTGAAGAAAAGTAATTAATGAACAAAGTAATGAATACTTAAAACTGGAGGCCATCTGTTTGGTTAATGCTGGAACTGTCAAGTCCTGTAGACTTATTTTTCACTTTTATATCAATGAGGTGTTCTGACACAAATGGACATGTAGTCGTAATATAACATGGTGGCACCAGAAAGCATGTGTCTGACTTTTAAGACCAAAGAACACTATAAAGCAGCGTTTCTCAACCTGTAAGTATTTGCGACCTGAGTTTTCATAACAGTTTTAATCGCGCCCCCCCCCCTAACATTTTCTTGAAATGTAGATGCATATTTTATTATACCATCTTAACTTTTATCGACATTTATCTAACTCTATATTTATTGTTCTAGTATCAGAATGTACCATCTTAACTTTTATCGACATTTATCTAACTCTATATTTATTGTTCTAGGATCAGAATGTAGTTTAAGTTAATTTGTTTTGGTTTCAACAGATGTTTTTTTCATATTTTTGATTCTTGTTTTCTTTTTTTCACATCTTCACGCCCCCCTTTTTGTTACTTCGCGCCCCCCCTAGGTGGGCCCTCTCCACAGGTTGAGAACAACTGCTATAAAGATCATTGTTACTGTAGCTGCCGAAGTGTAAGGCAAGGTCAAGCACGGGTAAAACGCGTGCCGAAAGAAATCTCTCAGTCCAAAAGTTTGTTTTAAATTATTTAGTGAAAGTTAAAAGCAAATAATCCACACAAGAATAAAAAAAAAAAATACATACGTAGAATAAAAGGCAAAAAAAGGAAAAATATATCTTCTCTAAACTTTTCTTGAGAAACACTGACATTGCTGTCATGCAGAAACTCTCGCACTTTTTGCCACTCCTGTCTGGTCCAGCGAAGGTGGGTTTGTGCCCATAGGCGGCGTTGTTGCTGGTGATGTCTGGTAAGGACCTGCCTTACAACAGGCCTGCAAGCCCTCAGTCCAGCCTCTCTCAGCCTATTGCGGACAGTCTGAGTACTGATGGAGGGATTGTGTGTTCCTGGTGTGACTCGGGCAGTTGTTGTGGCCATCCTGTACCTGTCACGCAGGTGTGATATTCGGATGTACCGATCCTGTGCAGGTGTTGTTACACGTGGTCTTCCACTGCGAGGATGATCAGCTGTCCTTCCTGTCTCCCTGTAGTGCTGTCTTAGGCGTCTCACAGTGTGGACATGGCAATTTATTGCCCTAGCCACATCAGCAGTCCTCATGCCTCCCTGCAGCATGCCTAATGCACGTTCACGCAGATGAGCAGGGACCCTGGGCATCTTTCTTTGGGTGTTTTTCACAGTCGGTAGACAAGTCTCTTTAGTGTCCTGCGTTTTTAGAACTGTGACCTTAAATGCCTACTTTCTGTAAGCTGTTAAGGTCTTAACGACCATTCCACAGGTGCATGTTAATTAATTGATTATGGTTAATTGAACATGCATGGAAAACATTGTTTAAACAATTTACAATGAAGATCTGTAAAGTTATTTAGTGAAAGTTAAAAGCAAATAATCCACACAAGAATAAAAAAAAAAAAATACTTACATACGTAGAATAAAAGGCAAAAAAAGGAAAAATGTATCTTCTCTAAACTTTTCTTGAGAAACTTTAGTTATTTCTGTACTTAAAAGTTCTTTACTTCTTCTTCTTTACTTAAAGATTCTAAACTTCTTATATACTTAAAGATTCTTAGCTTCTTCTTCTGTACGCTTTAAACATACGGCACATCGCATACGTTGACTGCTGTTTTCTTATATATTTACTTCACACTCTCAAAAGGCCCATAGGCCAGTTGGCACAGTTTAAAACCTTATGCCTTCCACACCTTACACATGGCAAGGCTGGTCACCAACTGAAGAATAGTGTTTACTCAAAGCTGTTAGAAATGGCAAGAATATACCAATACAATTCTACTTATAGGGGTTATAGGAACCTCCCACAGATTATGCATTGTCATCTAGTAAATTATTCATGAATCTTACAGAACTAGAAAAATGGCTCTTACAGTTACTTTTTGCTTCAAAAGGCCTAGAAATCCTTTTTGGCTTAATTTCATTTTGTTTAGTAAAGGTTTCTTCTTTGTTTTGTTTTGAATTTTTTTTCTTTTCAGTTTGTGAATGAAATCATTTTCATTTGTTTGGTTGTGTTTTAAAAAAAAAGTCTAAATGTTTAGAGTGGCCTAGGCCAGAAACAATTTTATGTGTTACTTTCTCAGCCATTCAACACCTTTTGTGCCTATAAGCATGTCACTAGTGATGTACTTACCTTTCATGACCGTATTTTGGAAGAATAATTTTAGGGTAACATAGTATTCATCTTAAAGAAATAACATAAATGGTTAATAAATGTCAGAAATCTGTTATGGCATATCAGGAAAACTAGATAAAGGTCAAGAGAACTACAGAGACAAACATGTAATACACAAAATGTACTGAATCAATCAATTAATTTTAAAACTCAATACCGAGACAAGAAGTCTCCTAAGAGTTACTTGAACCGAGGAGAAGATGTGTTCAATAATTAACCTTAACCCTATTTTAATGATCAATTCCTTTTCTTAACGGTACTAACTAAAACTAACCCTAACCCTAGACACAAAACATTCCCGTTCTAACGGCTTGAGGTCTAACCCAGTGCCTTATCCCAGAACGACAAGCCTTTCTGCTACCGTTCATGTCCGATGGTCACAGTCTTCTGGATGGGTTTGGGGGTTGTTATTGAAAATTTCTGTGCCCCATGGAAATCAGTAACTGAATGTCCCTTACCACCCACCCAGGGACACCAAACTGCAGTGGAAATCAACATCTTAAAGAAAGAAACTTATCCTCTAACAGGACAAGTCAGTAATCAGGCAGGAGAAAAGCTTGTCCAGCTGCATCATTTATTACTCTTCAGCAAATGCTTGGACAGCCAGTGTTCTTTCACAGCATGATCGGATTTCAAGGGTGGTGGCTCAACCCAAAAGATATAAGAAGAAACCAGAATATAATATAATGGACTTTTATTTATATAGATTATTTGGGTGTAAACCAATGAACCAACCAGAGTAAATGTATGCATTGATTGACACTGTTACGTAAATTCAGTTTCTTATAAAATAGACCTATACCTGTAATATCTGACCATTCTGATCATGCTATGAAATAATGCTGCCTGTTGAAGCATTAGCTGAAGAGTAATAAATGATGCAGATGGACAAGCTTTTCTTCTGCCTCATTTGTCCTGTTAGAGGATAAGTTTCTTTTTTAAGATGTTGATTTCTACCACAGTACACAGCATAGATTATTCATTTCTCCTAAGACTTTCAAGAGGATTTCCGGAGTGATCCACAAGAATCTTAATAAAATCAAGTACAGGGTGGTCCAGATCTAATTATGCAATTTTCATTACGCTATAACTTATTAAGTTTATTACTTAAAGAATTCACAACTGAGTGGAGGACAAGTGGGACATTACATGGAAAATCAGTGAATTCAATGTAAGTCAATTTTCGTTTATTACAAGATATTTTGAGCAATTCTTTTGTCTTGCATTGTTTTCCTGCATTGAATTAAAAGTTGCATAATTAGATCTGGACCACCCTATATATTGCAACAGACCCCAAAAAATGTGGATAAATCTTTCAGTATAATGTCAAATATATACTCAGCAAAAAAAGAAACGTCCTCTGACTTTCAACTGTTTTTACTTTCAGTAGACTTAATGTGTAAATATTTGTATGAACACTAAAAGAGTCAACACCATAAGACATAAACTAAAAATGTTTCACAATGTGTCCCTGAATGAAGGGAGGCTCAAAATCAAAAGTACCAGTCAGTATCTGGTGTGGCCACCAGCTGCTTGAAGTACTGCAGTGCATCTCCTCCTCATGGACTGGACCAGATTTGTCAGTTCTTGCTGTGAGATGTTACCCCACTCTTCTACCAATGCACCTGCAAGTTCCTGGACATTTCTGGGGGGAATGGCCCTAGCCCTCACCCTGCGATCCAACAGGTCCCAGACGTGCTCAATGGGATTGAGATCTGGGCTCTTCGCTGGCCATGGCAGAACACTGACATTGCTGTCATGCAGAAACTCGCGCACTTTTTGCCACTCCTGTCTGGTCCAGCGAAGGTGGGTTTGTGCCCATAGGCGGCGTTGTTGCTGGTGATGTCTGGTAAGGACCTGCCTTACAACAGGCCTGCAAGCCATCAGTCCAGCCTCTCTCAGCCTATTGCAGACAGTCTGAGCACTGATGGAGGGATTGTGTGTTCCTGGTGTGACTCGGGCAGTTGTTGTGGCCATCCTGTACCTGTCACGCAGGTGTGATATTCGGATATACCGATCCTGTGCAGGTGTTGTTACACGTGGTCTTCCACTGCGAGGATGATCAGCTGTCCTTCCTGTCTCCCTGTAGCGCTGTCTTAGGCGTCTCACAGTGTGGACATGGCAATTTATTGCCCTAGCCACATCAGCAGTCCTCATGCCTTCCTGCAACATGCCTAATGCACGTTCACGCAGATGAGCAGGGACCCTGGGCATCTTTCTTTGGGTGTTTTTCACAGTCGGTAGACAAGTCTCTTTAGTGTCCTGCGTTTTTGGAACTGTGACCTTAAATGCCTACTTTCTGTAAGCTGTTAAGGTCTTAACGACCATTCCACAGGCGCATGTTAATTAATTGATTATGGTTAATTGAACATGCATGGAAAACATTGTTTAAACAATTTACAATGAAGATCTGTAAAGTTATTTGGATTTTTAAAACATTATTGTTGAAATACACAGTCCTGAAAAAGGGACGTTTCTTTTTTTGCTGAGTATATTTTTACAATTATATCTGAAATCTAGGAAAACATGTATGTACCTTAATATATTGTAAAAAACACGTTTTTAAATATATTGTGTATAAGATATGCAATTTACTGGATGTTCAGATCCATGACTAATTTGTTTTACCTGAACCACATCTTCCCAATGATTATAACTTATGTTTAACTCCTTGTAAGCCACTAAAAGTTGCTCAAGTTGGTTGTTCCATCAGCATACATGTGCTTCAATTTACAGCTTTTCTACTTACTTGTACTCGGTTAATGACAAGTTTACAATTTGTGCCGTGTCACTATGTGATTTGGTGTAGAACACATGTCAGTTTCAGAAACACCTAGGAGATATCTGTTGAATAATATTTTCAACAGCAGGCAATTATACTTTTTAAATATATTGCAATATGCAAAAATGACATTTATTTTGAGATTTTAGACTGTAAAATATATTGTAGAGTATTATCATAACTTGAATTTGCAGTATATTTAAACATATATTGTAATAGTTTTCTAAAATATATCTTAGTGTATTATATCTAGTATTTTAAAATATATTTGGAAATACATTTTTGGAAAATATATCTATAATAATAAAAGGCAAAGCCCTCACTCACTGACTGACTGACTGACTGACTGACTGACTGACTGACTCATCACTAATTCTCCAACTTCCCATGTAGGTAGAAAGCTGAAATTTGGCAGGCTCATTCCTTACAGCTTACTTACAAAAGTTAAGCAGGTTTCATTTCGAAATTCTACACGTAACGGTCATAACGGTCGATAACGGTCGACAACGTCCGCCATGTTGAACTTTCTTATTTATGGCCCCATCTTCACGAAATTTGGTAGGCGGCTTCCCTGCGCTAACCGAAACCGATGTATGTACTTATTTCGATGGTATGACGCCACTGTCGGCCGCCATATTGAACTTTCCAATGTCACCAATTTTCAAACTTTCCGTGTAGGTAGAAGGCTGACCCCATCTTCACGAAATTTGGTAGGTG
>JANRMT010028174.1:41887922-41924696 GCA_026402145.1 Polypterus bichir lapradei | reverse complement strand
TACTTATTTCGATGGTATGACGCCACTGTCGGCCGCCATATTGAATTTTCCAAACGTCACTAATTCTCCAACTTCCCGTGTAGGTAGAAGGCTGAAATTTGGTAGGCCCATTCCTTACAGCTTACTTACAAAAGTTAAGCAGGTTTCATTTCGAAATTCTACGCATAACGGTCATAACGGTCAACAACGTCCGCCATGTTGAACTTTCTTATTTACGGCCCCATCTTCACGAAATTTGGTAGGTGACTTCCCTGAGCTAACCAAAACCAATGTACGTACTTATTTCGGTGGTATGACGCCACTGTCAGCCGCCATATTGAATTTTCCAACATCACTAATTCTCCAACTTCCCTAATAGGTAGAAGGCTGAAATTTGGCAGGCTCATTCCTTACAGCTTACTTACAAAAGTTAAGCAGGTTTCATTTCGAAATTCTACGCGTAACGATCAACAACGTCCGCCATGTTGAACTTTCTTATTTATGGCCTCATCTTCTCGAAATTTGGTAGGCGGCTTCCCTGCACTAACCGAAACCAATGTACGTACTTATTTCAGTGGTATGATGCCACTGTCGGCCACCATATTGAACTTTTCATCAGTCTTTGTTACTTATGGGCCCATCTTCAAGAAATTTGGTACACGGGTTCCCAACGCTAACTGAATCCTATTTACGTACATATATATACGTCCATAGCCTGCAGCTTGGTCACCATGTGAGGCGGCGTTGGGTCTCCCATCCCATCACCTCCCACGTTGTTGGCTGCCTGCCTATATAAGGCCGTCCGTCGCTCCAGTCTCTACATTCCCTTCCTTGCTTCGCCACGGGATTCACGTCTCCCTGCTGATAACTACAGCCTTTTTGTTTAATCCACGGCTTCTCCGCTGTTTTATTGTTTGTTTATTACAATTATAGTTATTGTATAGGTATTTTACACTTACTTTACATTACTCAGGTACCCATTTCCTTCATCATTCCAACCCCCATTACCATGTCTATCGAGGTAATCACCATCGATCAAAGAACTGTCACTTACCGAGTGGTTTCCATGCCCGGAGATGGTACCTACCTTTTCTATTCTCTGTGTTACATATTGCACGGCCACATCAGGCTCACTCTTGATATCTGGAAGAACATTGTGTCTTATGTATTGAATGACTGGGACAGGTTCAAGGTGTGGACTGATGACGGTACAGGAGATAATTATACTACACAGGAGCACTAGAAGAGTGAAATGCTTAAGCCCTTCACCTATGGTTCTGCATGTGAGTTGATGGCTGCCGCTGAATTGTTCGGTTGGTGGTTTCAAGTGTACCGAAATGGCCAAATATTTTACACCTTTCGACAACCGCCAATGCCTCTTAAACATCTTACATTCATAGGTGACAATTTCAGTAGTGGACACTTTGATGTTTATGAATGTTTAAACTCTCAAAAGCTGGATGTGAAGTTATCGATGAAACCGGTTGTAAGCTTACAATGCTTGACAGATGCCGAATGTCACTTTAACACAAGTCCTGCAAATACTGTCGTAATTGAAACAAACCATGAAACTGAAATCGATTATGACAGCAGCAATCCATGCTGTGAGATTTGAAACAAGATTACTGTTCACATGGCCAACTGTAAGTTGCATGCTCAAGAGTAAGCTCAGCGCACAGCTTGGTCATATTACAACCGGAGGGCCGAACTGACAACGTGGTATACAAAGAGATCCTCAACAAATAATTATTGCCATATTTTCCCTCACTTTAAAAAGGTAAAATTTTCTTCTTAATAAAAATTTTAATGCAGTACTTCGCCGCTGCGAAGCGCGGGTATTTTGCTAGTTACTATATATAGAAACTGCAGTATTTTGCATATTTTTAAATATGTTTCAATAAACTGCAAGGTTTTGTAATATACTGAAGTATTTTATAGCATATTGTAAAATATATTTAATGAATGTTACAGGGTGGCCTATATTTATGTATAAGATTGAAAATGCATTATTGTCAGGAAACTACCAATGATATTATTAAGTACCACAATGGAACATGAACATTAAGAACCTTAAATGTTTTTTCATCCCCATTTTCCATGGGGATGTGCCATTCATATCAATACACGCCTGAAGATGAAGAGTAACATTGTCACAGGCGGCTTGGCACATCTGGACTGGTACCCTCTGCAATACGTAGCTTTAAGGTAACCCCACAGGACAAAGTCTAGTGGGGTCAAATCGAGAAACTGAGCTGGCCATTCCACAGGCCCTCGTCGGCCAATCCATGGAGCTGTGAGGCAGCAGCACTATCCACTGTGCCACCCAAAAGACTATACACACTAATGAACCAAAGCCATTGTGACCAGTTGCCTAATATGCTGTTGTTCTTTCATGTGTGGCCAAAACAGCTGTGACCTGCCAAGGCATGGACTGAGCAAGAACCTCTGAAGGTGTTCTGTGGTGTCAGGCACCAGGATATTAACATCGGATCCTCTGACTCCTGTGAATTGTGACCGTGGAGACACTGCAAATTGGAATTGTTCCAATACATCCCTGAGATGTTTGATTTGATTGAGATCTAGGGAAATGTGGACACCAGGGTAACAACTTCAATTCTTTATCATGTTCCTCAAAACATTCTGAACAATTTGTGCATTATGGCAGGAAGCGTTCCATAGGGGAATACTATTGCCATTAAGTTCTGCACCACATCCACAATGTTTAGGTATGTGGTATTGTCAAATTAATGTCCAGATGAATGTTCAGACAGAGTTTCCCAGCAGAACAATGTTCAAATTGTCACAATCCCTCCACTGGCATCTTCATACCATTCCTTCCCCTGGTACTCACACACGCACCCAGCCGTCCACATGATGCAACATAAAGTGGGATTCATTTAGACCAGGCCATTGATCTAGGGTCCATTTCTGAAGCTCAAATGCCTGTCTTTCAATGTTGGACAGGGGTTAGTATAACTTTGTAGTCCCATACACAGGTGGGTTTGATGCACTGTGTGTCGTGACATATTACTCCCATAAGAGTCATTAGCCCTTGTGTTGGTTTGTACCTCTCATGTTGATGTGTCTTAGCTGGCCAACACCCTGTCAGAAGTTCATGGTTTTACCTGCCTTGGACCACTGTTGGTAGATACACACCAAGGCTGACAATGCATTTGACATTTTGACTAGAAATGCCTAATGCAGTATCACCAGTTTTTTTGTGACCCAAGGATCCAATGGCCACATTTTATTTTTTTTATGGTTTCAAGTTATCTTTTCTTAGGTTAGTTAATTTTGTTTTTTCAACAAGAACTGCCATTTTGGGACTTTATTGTTGATGGTTGCTATGTGGTTGTTAGGGATGACATCAGGGGTTGTGGATGACATGACATCACTGGTCAAAGGGTATAAAGATCAGCCCCTTCAACGTCCTGCTTATCCAAGTTTGGATTCACTAAAAAGACTCGGCATTCTGTTTGTTCACTTAAAAGGCTCTTTGGTTTCAAAATGTTCTTTCTTTTTGACTACAAGTTGCGCTTTCTGTTTTGGCTCAGTTAAGTGCATTATTCTAGCCTTTGATTTTCTTGCTTCCACATTTCCCTAATTTTTTTTTGTTTTACATCCTGCATCTAGTGTAATAGATTATTGCTCACTCGGTTATGCCTTTAGCTTACTTTAGTCCTGATTCTGTTATTAAACAGCTCTTGCTATGTGCAGTGAGCACATTTGGAAACTAAAATACAGAACATGAAAGGATTAGAAGTGGGAGATCTCAGTAGGGGGGTGGCACGGTGGCGCAGTGGGTATTGCTGCTGCCTCGCAGTTGTACTCCCCGTGTCTGCGTGGGTTTCCTCCGGGTGCTCTGGTTTCCTCACACAGTCCAAATACATGGAGGTTAGGTGCACTGCCGATTCTAAATTGTCCCTAGTGTGTGCTTGGTATGTGAGTGTGTGGGTGTGTGCCCTGTGGTGGGCAGGCACCCTGCCTGGGGTTTGTTTCCTGCCTTGCGCCCTGTGTTGGCTGGGATTGGCTTCAGCAGACCCCCTTGACCCTGTGGTTGGGATATAGCAGGTTGGATAATGGATGGATGGATCTCACTAGGTTGAGGTTCACTATTAAAAACATGACATAAGAACATAAGAAATTTGACAAATGAGTGGAGACCATTCAGTACATCAAGCTCATTTGTTAAGCTGATAGCTAAGCTGTCCTAATATCTCATCCAGATTCTCTTTAAAGGTTGTCAAGGTTTCTGCTTCAACTCCATGTCTTGGTCGTGTGTTTCAGTGTCCCACGCCTCTTTGTGTAAAGAAGTGTTTCTTGGTTTTAGCCGTAAATTCACTTCCCCATAATTTCCAGTGCTGTCCTCGAGCATGTGAATCACCATTACGTTGAAGGAATTCTGCTGGATCTTCTTTATTGATGCCTTTGAGGATTTTGATTTGATTTTGGATTAGGTCCCCACACCGTCTCCTTTGCTTGAGACTAAACAGTTTTAATTCTGTGAGTTTGTCAGAGTAGGCCATGTCCTTAAGTCCTGGGACACACTTGGTTGCTCTCCTCTGCACAGCTTCAGGTGCTGCTATGTCTTTCTTGACCAGAAGTGCACATAATACTTCAGATGTGGTCTCAGTAGTGCATTATACAGTATAATCTGAACATAACATCTTAACAGTTTCTATGATATAACCTGACATTTTATTTCCTTTTTTAATCTGTGCATCTCTTAGTCAATGAATATGTTGTGTAAAGGTTGCTTCCTTTAGGGCTGTGTCTCCCATTTTGTATTTATAATTTATGTTCCTTTAACCGACATCTAGCACATTTTAATTTTCCCCATAAAACTGCACTGTCCAAGTGCTCATTCAGGTTTGAAGCTTGTCCAGGTCTTTTAGAATTCTGTTTGCTGCATCCTCAGCATGTGACATTCCTCCATGACACAAAATGTGAATGATGGGGGCACAGAGAGAGCTTATTTTTAAGCTGGACTCATTCTTCCTCTACTAAAATCAATTGGCCTGAGTGCACAACCACAGGTGAGTGCTCAGATAACAAAGTTTCTAATGTCAAGTTAAAGACCAGGAACACCAATGGGTTTCTCGATAACGAATGAGTCTCACTCGTGCTTTTCTCACTATTCTCTCACCAGAAGTTTTCATCCATTTCTCAAAAGGTTGCAAGAAGACCATCAAGAAACAAGACTCTCGCCCAAGTGAAACAATATCACACTTCAAAAAATGTTCCCTTTAAGAGGTGTGGCCATCTAAACTTTTGATGAAAGCAGATGCTTAAAATAGAGATCTGTTGAGAAAAATTGAGAATTAAAGTATAAAATAACAAGGCCATTCAAGGAAAGAATTTAGCAGATTGTATTAAATGAAGTATGGACGAAATGCACAAAAAAATAAAGTCCAGTCTCTAGAATCACATCCTAATGCCACCAAAGAAAAAATTATGGAAAGACTAGCTGTGCCATCACATATTTTTAAAAATTACTGTAGGGCACCACTTGACTGATGCAATGCATCTTGTGTATCCTCTGGACATTGTTTAAAAAAAATTAACTTTTTACTGGTTCCTCCTTATACTTAACTATAAAGAGGACCTCTTCCAATGTTTAGATGTTCAGATAAAGCCATTAGTTGGTTGTTTTCCCACAATGCTAAGCACGGCCTTGCCTTTGTCGACAATTTCCATTTGTTTCAGAAGCAACAGCAGTTTTTCAGAAGAATCTAGCCAAGTTGTCTAAACAAGTATCTTACATTAAGCCACATGTAACCAGTAATAAACACATTAATAACAGTATGCGAAGGGGGAATAATGTACACAATTTAATAAATATTCCTGTCACTATTTGTTGGATGAAATTATACCAACCTATGACTGATAAAACATTATTTAATGGTCATCATCAATGTAATTCCAATAAAGAAGACATCTCTTACCCCGCTCAAGGCAAATGCTGTACTGAATCGTCAGGGATTGTAACACCTAGTCCTATTGAACAAGCTTATCTAAAGAAAAATAATAGTGATGCTGATTTAAACAATCTAAATAGCTCTAGTCTTGTTTACTGTAAACCCGTGCTAGGATATGATTGTATTGCAGGAGCTTCACCTATAGATGTGCACTATGGTAACACACCATGTTTTAAACAAGAGGTTCAGACAAAGCAGGAGAAACACAAACTACTTAATTGCTAGTTTGAGGTGTCCCACCACTCTGATTCAGCTGTGTTTTTCTGAGTCCTTAAATATGGCTTCACTAAATATAAGAGCATTAACAAGTAAGACTTTCTAGAGTATGTTTATGATCTTATTAGTTATTGATTTTAGATTTCCTTACATTGAGTGAAATGTGGCTCATCAGTAATGGTGAGGCAGTGTTAATTGAAGCAGCACCTCTGAATTATATTTTTGTTCATTTGGTTCACCAAGAGAAAGTGAGTTTTTTCTCAAGTGGATGAAACTGTAAAGCTACCAGTTTTTGAGTTCTTCAAGTATCTTTTTCATAGTTATTCAAGAAGTAGTGCAGTCTGCCTTCTTGACTGTTTATAGACCCCCAAAATATAACCATTTAATTGAAGAATTCTCAGACTTAGTATCTATGGTAAAAACTAATTATGATAGGTTCCTAATTGTTGGGGGATTAAAATATTCATGTGATTGGGTGAGAAGTGCAGGCATCTGGGAGAGGTTTGGAGTAGAGCCGCTGATCCTCCGCATTAAGAGGTGTCAATCAAGGTGGTTTGGGCATCTACTATGGATGCCTCCTGAACGCCACACCCAGGTTCCTCCCTGTGGAGGTTTAATTTACACAACCAGCTTTAAATTTAAATTTAAAAGTCTATTTCATGTCTTCTACAGGAACTGTGGCTAGTAATATAATATATTCCTCCATAATGAATTCTGTTGAACCTCAGAATACTCTTTTTAGAGAATTAAATTGCTTCAGTGAAATAGGTTTTCCTGAACTCCGTAAAATAATTTCTCAACTAAAACCCTCCACTTGTGTCCTTGACACAGTCCTGAATTGCTTTTTCAAAGAAGTTATTGAACGTATACTTGACATACTGAACTCATCATTAGATACGGGGGTCTTATTAGGTTATTTAAAGACTACAGTAGATAAACTTCTGCTTAAGAAAAGTAATCTTGACTCCCCTGTACCTGATAAATTTAGACCTATTTCTAAACTGCTTTTTTAAAGTAAAATTCTAGAAAACGTTTTTTCAGCAATTAAAGTAATGGCTGCTTCGGATGTGGTTCTGTGACTGGCACAGTACTTAGCTTGGCAGAGTGGACCTCAACTTTCAGGTCCACAAAGACAAGAGATTATCAGTTTTCTGCTACCTAAAGAGGGAGTGGACTCATCAGCTTTCTGGTTTCAGAGATTTTCAGCCATTTTGGAGAGTGAGAGTGTCCCTTGGAGATCCCCAGAGAGTTCAGTGAAGCTAGTTTTTAAAGGAATGTACTGTATATTGTAACAATTAAGAGTCCAAGACATCATAAAGGTTTGGGGCAGCCACCCGTATATTGTTTGTCCAAAACAGAACTGGTTACAATAGCCCAAGATGGAGGCTTTAAAGGCCCGTAGAGGAAATGATGTCAATCAATATGGCTGGAACCAGAAGTGACGTCAGCAAAGGGGCCGGCTTCGGAAGTGATGTCAGCACAGGGGCCGGCTTCCGAAGTGATGTCTTCTGAGGCGCCGGAATCTTGCACGATTTCCTGGGAAAAGTCTGTAGGGAACTGAGAAAGACAGTCAGCGCACTCTGCCGCCCCCTAGTCAGATGTTTTATTACCATTATTCAGACCCTTAAGCTGCCTCTTACTTGCACGTGTGTGACAATATCCTCTTGTGATTTGTAGCATTGTGGATTTTAAATGTAATATTTTCTTTTATTTTATGACCACACAAACAAAAATGAACTTAATTTTACAAGGACAATTGACATTAAAGCATCTTCTTTTCCTGAAATGTACCAGTAATCAATCACAGTAACATCTGTGTAAACAAGCAGAAGCCAAGGAAATGGCTAGGATGCCTGGTCTGTATTGATTACTTTATAACTTGTGACCGGATGGGCACCTGGGGCAAGGAATTGCCAAATTGGTTTAATGCTTGGAAATGGAAGGTAAACAGACATACTTAAATAGATCAAAGAGTTTGAGCGAGGACATCCATCATATTGACAGTCAGCCAATCAAATGTGTGTAACATCACATGTTCTGGAATCCCACAGAGCAATGTCAGGAGAGGGCAACAGTGATGTTAGAACATGGCAAGAGATGTACAACCGTTTCATCTAATCGTCAGCAAAAAGCCTCTCATGGACAGCATTGATTGCTAGATTAAAAGCAGCCCAAGAATATTCATCTTTGACACTTTTTGGTAAGCTTTTTCTAAAGATTACATACCAAGACTGTGCTATCTACATTTTCTTTTATACAATACTCTACTGGTATTATTGTTCTTCACTAAATACCAAGTTGCTTTTAACTTTCTCTATGCGGTGTTTATATCTAGAGTGATTGAAGTAATAAGGTAAATATTTAGAGCTCCTGCAGCAGTAAGGGAGTTCTATGTGATCCGAATTGCAAAGTTTATCAGCTGAAATCAAAGAGTAAACAGTGCATTAAAGTAAGATATCAGTGGTTGATAAATGGCCTATAGCCAAGGATGTTGAGCCTTTATAAGTTTAAATATATTCTTGGAGACCAAAATAATATTTAGGTTTGAGATACTGTATGTCGAAGACATTGTACTTTGATCATGTCTGTTATAAGTAAGTCTCTTGAAGTACTAGGGAAGAGACGGACTGTGCATGTGTTATTCATATAGCACTTGTCTGGTGTAAAGCTGTAGAGAATGACAGGCTGTGTATAAATCATCCATATGGTACTTGTGCGGCTAGGGTCTGTGTGTATGTGTGTTAATCTTAAGGTGTGAGAGTAGACAAATCCAGTAATGAACCTGGTGATTACCATTACCCCTGAAGAAAACAAGTAAAGGGTAAGTAGAGGGGGAACACCACAATAATACATGGCTGGATTAAAGGCACTTTCAGTTACATGATCAGGGCCTGCTGATAGACAGGTTATTTTGTCCATCGGAGGTGTCATTTGTTTAATATATGGTGTCTATGCTTTACTCAGTTAGGTTCTTTGTTGAGTCACCTGCAACTTCATAGGAAAAGGCATTACTTTTTATGACACAAGAGTTTAGATGCTGTCACACATGTGCGATTAGGAGGCAGTCAAAGAGCCTAAAGGTGAGTAAAACATCGCGAGATAGGGGGTTGTCACGTGGTGCTTACCTGAACTCTCTTTCATCAACATAAAACAAGAAGAAAAATAATCCTGCAACGTCCGGGTTCCAAAATGGCCGCGATGACGTCACTTCCGGCCAAGCTTGATGACGTCACTTCCAACACCCACAAACCACCTCACTTCCGACTCATCAGAATGACGTTGTTTCCGGTTCCTGCTGCAACGTCACCCTATGCCAACCATTTCCTGTCACATGTTTTGTTCTACTATATAACCACCATTTTGTATCAGTAAAATCGTTCATTGTACTTTCAAGACTTTGAAATTTTTCTCTTATTGTCTGGACGACAATATACGGGGACGGTCCCCAAAACTTTATTTTTGTATTTGTGACGATTTATTCTACCACAATGCTGAAGTTCCCTTCTTCACCCTTCTTGTTCTTGGGTGTCTATTTGGTGCCTTCAAGCTTGAATAGGGTCCGCAGAGATGACATTTTTGTTATCGGACCAAGCACAGGCTGGTCTTGGTATGAAGAGTTCATTCACTTTCTGGAATGCAGGCAGAAGCAAAATGAAGCTGGGTGTCTGTATTCCTGTTAAATCTACATTCTTAAAATAGATTATACCTTATTTATCACCAAGTGGAAAATTTACATTTTCCAGAAGCTTCAAAAGTTAGAAATAAATAAATAACCAAGCAATGATCCCAACCCACCCGAAATGCACATAAAAAACTTCTGGCTTGGATACCAGAGAGCTGCTCCTGTTAATAGCAGGCAGCTGGAAGATGAGGTCGGACCTACTCGGATTATACCACAGGTTTATATTTAAATTCATTAATATTTGAACAGATCGGATACAGCTTGTAGTGTCCACGAATGGAACAACCCTAAATAGATACTTGATTCCTTGTTTGAAGTCACCAGCATTCAGAATGATTCATTATTAAGATATTAGTACAGAATAAATCATTTCTGTTGCTAAGTCAGCCAGGATGATGTAACTTTCATTTCTTGGGCAAGGATGTGAACAAATTCAATCTGCATTTCCTTGCCTTGATCACTAGTTTAGTTTTAATTGCACTTTCTCCCTTTTTCATCATTGCACATTCATAAACATCCCCAGTCCCCGTCTTGCTTTGTCCACCCAGCCTGATGAAACCCATTCAGAAATAAAATTAGAGGGATAAACCATTTCTTCACAGTACCCAAAATATAAATATAAATGAACTCACTATAAATCACTTTGAGATATAACAGTTCAAACAACTAATATGAAAGTAACAGAGCATTCTCATTATATGGAATGAAGCCGGATCTGAATCCACCTTAATTTTAGCCTCACTCCAAATCTTCACCTTTTCCATCTGCGGACAAGCTTGTAACTTTTATTCTTGCTCCAGATGTTCATCCTTTCACCCTTTTCATTTTTGGACGAGCAGCTCTTCCCATAGGGTGTGATGTGACTCTTTAGGTGGTGTAAGAGCCAATCTTAGAAAGTTAAAGTTTTGAGTTAAACTCATATTAATGTTTGCTTAATTTGAATAGAATATACATTTCTTTCATAGTCATAACTTATGGTATAGTCTTTTCCCCCTATAAGTTAGCAAGAGATAGAACCTTCTTACTATAACTGAGTAACAGTGTGATAATAAGCTTAGTTGTGGTAAGAACAAGTCCAAGTAAAGAGGGACTTGAAAGACCCATTTTCAAGTTAGAAATGGGATAAGCATACAGTTTTCTGACCGTTTTGAAATGGTTCAGAAATGTTAAGTAAATTTGAGATGTAACAAGATTAAGCCTAGAATTGAACTTTTCTTAACATTAATTTTTCCTTTTTTGCTATTTTAATTTTCCTTTTTTTGTTTGAACTGTTTTACTTTAAAGCTTAACTAAACTTTTAAAAAATGAAGATATTTTGTCTGTGGAATCATTTCTGCGCGTCAGGCTTTTGTTGAATCCCATTTTTTGAGTTGAAGCTGCTGAACTTTCGGAATTTTGGGAAAGCGCAGCTACAGGTGGTAACACGGCAATGTTAAATTTATCCCCCTTTACATTCCTGAATATCTCTGTCACAGGTATAGGCAGCCTTCAGATCTTTTATGCTCACATCTCACACTTCTCAAGTTCACAGTTTGTCTAAGAGGCGGTTGAGGTGCATGGGTCTGCGTTGACAGCAGCATTCCCTTGGTTTAGCTTAAAAATTCATTCAAAAATTTATTGTAACAAGCCAGAGGCTAAATCTTAACATTATTAATTAATACCATTAATTAATTACATTAAAGGCTTAGTACATTGTTGAGGTTTACTCAGACCACCACACGGCTGTTTGTACTGGCAGAACATTCAGGTATAAGCTGCGGGCACACGGACACACACACTGATGTTTCATTTGCTTAGACTGACTTCTTGAGGATCTGTTTTGCCAACAGAGAGTTGGTTAGGTAAGATGGATTTAAATATTATATAATTGATTATTACAATATTTTCACTAGTTGTGTCCTTAAAAATAATATAAAAAACACTTTAGTTGAAAAAGCTATCCTTTATTGGAGATAAAATTTAGTGACATAGTGCATTCATTGAGGGGAGCCCCCACAGCCCCTCTTAAACTCTGCATATGTGTAGTCCATCTAAGTCCTTCCTGCCTATGCCCGTAATGGCATTGCGCATGACACTCACCCTTTGTCAAAAGTCATAGTTCTCTCTTGCAAAAGGGTTCATTTCTCTCTCCAACTGAGGAGGAAAGGACTGCCCGTAGTAGAGCAGTTTAGATATCTCAAGATCCTGTTCACAAGTGTTCAAGGAATGGAACGCAAGTTCAACAAGCAGACTGGAGCGGTGGCAACTGTCCTGCAGGGGCTTTAGAGCTCTGTGGTGGTGGTGAAGCCAAAGCCAAGTCTAAAGACAAAACTTAGTTTACCAGTTGCTCTAAATCCCTTTCCTTACCTATGGTCATCAGCTGTGGGTAATCACCGAAAAAATGAGATCACAAGTACAAGCAGTGGAAATGAGGTGTCTTAGTAGGACCGCTCTACTGACACTCTAAGACAGGATGAGAAGCTCATCAATTTGGGAAGGCCTCAGAATAGAATCACTGCTTCTTCAGATGAAGAGGAGCCAGTTGTGTTGCTCTGAATTTATCCCACTAGGTGTTAGCCCAAATCCAGGACCGGCTGGAGGAATTATATCTCTCAGCTGGCTTGGGAACAAGAAGTAGTGCTGGAATCTGAAGATGGAGACATGGAGGTCTGTCTGGGTAGCCCTGTTTGGCCTGCTGTGACTGAGAACCCCACCAGGAATAAATGATTGAGAAGACAAGGTGAGATGTGAGACTTCTACATTTCCTCATACTGCTCCTCAATATACAACAAACTATATACAATAAGGATTATTTGAATTTTTTTTTCTCTCTTCCAAAATGTTAAAATAGCAAAATTCATGCTACTTACCACACACGGTTAAAGAGTAATTTTAGCTGGCCCCTTGTCATAGTGGACAGACAGGAATTTATGTTTAGAAACCGAGACATTCTTGTGGAGTTGAACAATAA
This sequence comes from Polypterus bichir lapradei, assembly GCA_026402145.1. Lineage (NCBI taxonomy): Eukaryota > Metazoa > Chordata > Cladistia > Polypteriformes > Polypteridae > Polypterus > Polypterus bichir. Next base: position 41,911,891 of record JANRMT010028174.1, on the reverse strand, counting down.
TTGTCAGAAAGGCACAGAGCTGTAATAGTTTTTCACTGCAGTTGGTATTCGGTCAAAAATAGCTCTTCACAAGAAAGAATGGATACAAATAAAAACTGGGTCAACAAACCGCAGCATAAAGTGTAGGTCACTTTGTCACCAGTCCAAACAGACTGATGTTTGTGGGCAAATCTGAAAAGGTCAGCTATAAATATAGCTTTCACAAAGAGGTACCAACATCACCAACATCGAGCGACAAGCAGGTATACTGTACTCTCGATCGTCCTTGGCAGTATTTTAAGTAGAACACCTCGATAAATCCTGATTTGACTTAACATATGGCAGACTGCCAAACCAAGTCAAGAGGGACCAGCCACTCATATGAATCAGAAATGTCTATTAACTAAAAAAAAATAAAAATCTCCTCTGTATCACCTTCAGAAAAAAGAATCAAGAAGTGGCCAGGCTGTTATGGTGGTTTAGAGCACTGGAGTATCCTGATCAAGGGTCCAGTACAAGGTTTGCCTACACTCCTCATACTGCCTTCTGCAAGGAAAGAAGTCTGTGCCAATGCAGAGTGAAGTACAAGCGACCCTTGCACTGCGCTATAAAGAATGTCTGGGGATTTGTGTCCCACTGAACAAATGGGATTGCTGGTAGTAAATGGTTTCATAGTTCAGGGGTCAGGACAGCAAGGCCATAGTAGAAGAAAGGATGTCTGCAGCAGGCTGGGTCAATGCATGTTGTCATTGTCATCATGATAATACAAAAAAAATGTCTTTGCCAAGGGGCAATGTGCCCTGAGTGTGCACTGAATGCCCAAGGAGGGCAGACTTGGGACAAACTATGATTGTCTGTAGGCCTCCTATACAAAGTGATGGTACCATGTTTCATTTCTTATGATGATCTGTGACAGAATGCTTTCACCCAAAGTCTCGGAACAGGAAAACAAATCTGAACACAATTTTTACAACATAGTAAACTCAGTAACTCAGTTTATGCCTACTTTTGAAATTACTAAGCAAAGGCGAACGTTTCAACTCAGAGCAAGTTTTTCACAGGCTCATATTCAGTGTATTCAGACCGCTTCACTATTTCACATCTTGCTCTATTGCAACCTTGTGATTAAATTCTTTACATAGATTTTTTTTCCTCATCAAACAACATTAAAGCCCCCAGAATGATAAAGTGAAAACAGGAGTACGGAAATTTCTGCAAATTTATTTAAAATGCAAAGCTGAAGTATCCCATTGGCACAAGTATTCAGACCCTTTACTCAGTGCTTAGTTTAAGCCCCTGGAGTCTTATTGGGCCTGATGTGACAAACTTCACACACCTGGATTTGGGGGATTTCTGCCATTCTTGTATACAGATACTCTCAAGCTCTGTCAGGTTGGATGGCTACCAACAGTGGACAGCTATTCACAGGTCTCTTCTGAGATGTTCGATTGGGTTCAAGACTGGGCACTGGCTGGGCACTCAAGAACACTCCTAGAGTTATCCTGAAGCCACTCCTGTGTTGTCTTTTTCTTTGTGCTTAGAGTCATTGTCCTATTGGAAAATGAACTTTAAGTTCAGTCCCCGGTTCAGAGCACTCTGGAGCCGGCTTCATTAAGGACAGCTCTGTATTTTGCATCATTGAGCTTTCATTGGGATTAATAAAGTATCTATCTATCTATCTATCTATCTATCTATCTATCTATCTATCTATCTATCTATCTATCTATCTATCTATCTATCTATCTATCTATCTATCTATCTATCTATCTTCATCCCTGTCTAGTCTCCCAATCCCTGCCAGTGAAAACAACCCCACAACATGATGCTGCTACCACCATGCTTCACCACTGATGAGTAGTGCCAGACATGATGCTAATCTTGGTTTCATCATACCACACAATCTTGTTTCTCACAGTGTGAGAGTCCTTCAGGTACATTTTTGCAAACTCCAAGAGGCCATCCACATATCTTTTATTTCTGTCTGGACACTCTGTCATAAAGCACAAATTGGTGGAGTGTTGCAGTGATGGTTGTCCCATCTCCATATAGATTCAGTGCACCTCAGCCACAGTGATCATTGGGTTCTTGGTCACCTCTCTTACCATGTCCATTCTGCATGCATATTGCTGAATGTGTCCAGGAGACCAGTTTTAGGAACAATCATGGTTGTTCCAAACTTCTTCTATTTAAGAATTTTGAAGGCAACTTTGATCATGGGAACCTTCAGTGCTGCAGGAATTTTTTGTAGCCTTCCCCAGATCTGTACCTTGATATAATGCTGTCTCTAAGCTCTCCAAGCAACTGCTTTGACCTCATGGCTTGGATTTTGCAGACCACAGGTGAACTCCAAACAAGGTGTTGAAACATCTTAATGATGATCAAAAGAATAACCTAAATTTCATGACAAAGAGTCTAAATACTTGTGTAAATAGGATAGGATATTTCAGTATTTTAGTTTTAAAAAAATTACAAGAAATTCTAAAATTCTGTTTTCACTTGGTCATTTTTAGGGTACTGAGTATTGCTTGAAGCGAAAAATATTATGTTTTCATATGTGAGGCTGAGGAGTTGGTCCTTCAGTGGTTCAATGCTCTGGGGAGTATCTATATTTGTGGTTTTCTGGTTTATTGGATTTTTGCTTCCTTTTCCAGATTTTTGATTCTTGAATGCATATTGGGACTTGTTTCCTCTGGTTTAGCATTTTAGGCAAACAATTTTTGCCTTATTTTTGATTTCTGCCATTTTTTTTTTTTTGTCGTTCTTTGATGTTTAGCCTCCATAGCATTATGTTGACCTCCAGAAAAACAAGCCAAAATGTTGAATTTTTTCCAATAAGAAAACAATGTTATTGTTTGGTGTAACAGAAACATTTAAATAATAAAATGTCAACATAAATACAGTAGGAAAAGTATGTGTAGTGTCCACTGCTGTACTGATGCAGATTTAGTACACGTTGTCACACAGCCCATGTGACCCATAGCCTAAACGTTCAATTAGGACACTAGAGGTGACTTTTTTGTGTACTTTTCTTATTTTTCTCTTGGTTGCGCATGAGAGCAATGACGGCTGTCCGATTAACTGCGCTTTTTGTTCACTTTCCTTTCTCTTTCTCAGATTGCTTTTCGGAAGGAAGTCAGTTTCGTAGTTTTTATGAACAGTTCAAAAGTGCATTTCCACATTTTCCTTCTTTGGAATAACAATGATAGATTGACAGATCAGACAAACGCACTTCGATTGTGACATTTTGAGTAAAACAAATTCTCTTCCAATTCCACATCCAGCCCATACCCTCCCCAAACAATTTTTTTTTTAAATCCCTTCTTTAGTCGATATAAATTGGAAGGCTAACTAGATCACAGCTGGAGTTTTGCAGTAGCTCACACGTTTGATCGTGCGTGCGGGATGTCCAGTGTGTTAGAAGAAAAAAGATCTCAGACTGGCCGGCCTGTATGTCAATCAAGCGGCAAATGCCATAGGGACGATATATGATAGACTAACGTTTAAAAAAAAAAAATTTGAATGCAACGCGTTCTACCTGCACTACCTTTCCGATCTACCGGTCGATCGTGACGTACCCCTGACGTATATATCAAGGCAGTTTGGTCATACAGTGCTGTATGTATCCGTTTGGATAACCTTGTCAACGTCTGATGTCCAATTCACACTATCGCTTGATTCAACTAATGGTTCAGTTTCAGTTTGTTCTAAAATTGGCTTTATAGCTGCTCATTTACATGCCGTTGTGTTTTGGTTAAATGCTCCACCCCTCTCATGAATACTGATGAGTTACCACATCACTTGCCAAAACACATAAAAATATTCATGATTTTTTGCAAACATTATATTATTTCGTACACTAAATGGTTGCAGAATACAGTCCCAAGTGTTATTTGGGCTTTACACTGTAAAGTGGATCATCAAGTGTCACCCCAAGTTAAACATCACCCTAAGTCTGACTCAGGGGTTAACCATAATAAAAGAGAATTCCAACCACAAGTCATGCTTGGGGTTAACACCAAGGAAATTAATAATATTCTTCATTTATAAGGATTTTGTGTCTCCAAACCAGAGATTTTATGGTTGCTCTTCTTTGTGGGGCATGTTTGGTACATTCTGAGACATTTAAGGTAAGTTTTGATCTTGAAAAGCTAGGGCTTCGTCTTAGGCTTTTGCAGGCCAAAGCCTGCCTGTAATCATTCAGGGCTGGCTGCTTGGTGGGTTAGTAAGGGTCCTGACCTGTTTTGTGGAACTCTTCAGAAACCTTAAAACCCTTCACCAGGTTTGTGCTGCCCATTCACAACAGCACCAACACGAAAGGACAACGTTTCTTTAATCATTTTTCTCTACTTGTAAATTCCTTGCCTAAAGCAATTAAATATGCAGTATGGTTTCCCTGCTCCTATTTAGTTTTACAATACACATTCTTTAAACATTTTGGCCTCACACCAAAAGTAAATGAAATATTAATAATATGCTGAAAATATTGGAATTTAAGCATTACAGCAAGTAATTAATCTATCATGGAAAGCAGTGTCACGTGCCTCAGAAACGGTTCATAGTACAGTGCAAGTAAACGGCTAACAAGGACATGCCATTTAAACAATGTGGGGCAAATGAATTTCATGTAGACAATAAATTCCATGTAGCTGACATTCCTTCACAACATTTAGCAAATGGAGACACTTGTGTGGGTGCTATCAAGGTCACTTAATAGGTAAAAAAAAAAAAAAAAAAACAGAAATATATCTGTGGCTCATCAGCCCTCTAGTAGTTACCCAAAACATTCCTCTACTGAAAGAAAGAACAAAAAACAAAATGATGAGCTTCTCAGACAGAATCAAATCCTGACATTCAGAGAAATGGCAAGAGAAGCTCATACCACGCATCATACAGCCCATCTGTTTACACAGCGGCAACACCATTCGACCATAAAAGACACCTCAAATCTCTTGAACAATGGAAAAAATAAATCATAAATGAAGGTCAATATACATTACTGAAATGTAGCAATTTCATTATTAGATTAGATCCATCCATTATCGAACCCGCTACATCCTAACTACAGGGTCACGGGGGTCTGCTGGAGCCAATAGGCATGGAAACAAACCCCAGGCCGGGCTCCAGCCCACCACAGGGCACACACACACACACCAAGGACAATTTAGGATCGCCAATGCACCTAACCTGCATGTCTTTGGACTGTGGGAGGAAACCCATGCAGACATGGGGAGAACATGCAAACTCCACGCAGGGAGGACCCGGGAAGCGAACCCGGGTCTCCTAACTGCGAGGCAGCAGCACTACCCACAGCACCACCGTGCCACCCGATTAGATTACATAAACTTTATTAATCCCAAGAGGAAATTTAGATGTCTATATTTGCAAAAACATAAAAACAAAGATACAGACACACAGAACAAATTCTACAATCCATCAATAATAAATGGATATTGTGCAGAAATTGGAAAATGAGCTTAAAGCATTTAGTTTGGGACATTGGGAGGAAGTACTGAATTGTCTGATTTCAGTGAGCAGAAAAGAAGTAGAAAAACATCTAGGTTGTATAGTGTGATTCTCACATACATTTTGCTTTGCTTCCGCTTCTGGCACATCAAGTAATGTTAAAGTCTGTCATAACTGAATAAAATATCTAAGCCTGCTTGCCTTATTGCTCAATTCTGCCAATCCAGGGATAGATAAAGGAGGGATAACTCCTAGAAATATGGGCCACAGTATCAATTAACCCAGGATGAAGTCAGACCATACAGCATGCAACATGATCTGAACCTTAACGTTCTCCAAACAGATCTTTCAACTTATTAACATCAGTGTAGTCAACTGGGTTTTAGATTTTCTGAGTAGAACACCATGGTGTGAGAAAATTTCAAGTGAAATATCCTCTACTCTGAACCTCACCCCCCAGGGCTGTGCATCTAGCCCACTAATTTACTCCTTATTCACACATGGCTGACATACACAGCTCACCACTACTGTGGTCAGGTGAAAGTGCTGGAAATGCTCAGAAAAAGACACACATCCACACTTGTACTGGCCAACTTGGAATTCCCATTCAGTCTATGCAGGATATCTATGGTGATGCAGGAGGAAACTGGAGTAGCCAGAGAAAAACCCGTATAGAGTGTTATGAATTTGGAACTTTATTATTTTATTGTAATTATTTATGACATTATTATTGCTCTTATTTTCTGTAATATTGTTTAATGTTTTTACTGCAATGTCATTCTATGCCAGCTTTGCATAGTTGTGGCCCTGTTATGTTTATTAGAGGTTTGTCTCTGCAGGTTGGAGGACCTGCTTGTAGAGCTGAATGCAGGTTAATGTCATACCCAGGACGGAGCTACTGCATGTTAAGAACATTGCTCAATGGCCCAACAGAGTGCAATCACCTCTAGCTTTAACAGGATCCCTAGCCTCAGAGCCACCACTCCTGGTACCACTTGTCATGCTGGAGTCACAGATTTGCACAGAAACAGAGGATGTTGAAGAGACAGAATTTTTTTTCAAACACTGCAAACAAACATTTCTCTCTTTTTAAAGGTTTAAAAAACGTGCTCCTTAACAGGACAGAGATTACAGTTCCGTTTCTCAATTAAAAGTATGCAAACGTATCTTCCTCTTCAAAGGAGTACGTGTCATGAGCAGGAAATGTCTGAGAGAGAGAGAGAGAAGTAAAACAATCAATTCCAAAACTGACAGCTGCTGTACAGGCTTTTAAGTATGCGGAGTATAGTGCGAGAGGTTTGTCATGCGACAGAGCGCAAATAAGGTAAGGAGCAATGTGAAGGTAGTCTGTCAACGTTTTTAGGGGTTTTCCCAGGAGCATCTGTAATCTCTAGGGGTGCGATCAGCCCCCCAGCTCACAATATATACAGTATACTGTATGTGTCCATGTACAAAAACAGCTCAGAAAACATGATGATTTACATGTTATAATATTTGTATTTCTGAGTTACAGTATATTGGGTTTTTATCCATTGTGGATGCCAGCTAGACAGAAGGACTAGGGGAGAGACACTACTTCTGGAGAGCAGCCCTCGAGAGGAGATGGCGCTGTGGCACCATCCTGCAGGACACATTGGGAGCTGGAGTGTGGCATAGCCCTATTAGGTTCCACGGGGGCCATCAGGGGGAGCTGCAGAGCCCTACATGGAGCTTTCACCACAACTGGGAGTGATTAATGAGCCACCTGGAACACTCCCAGGGTTTGTGTAAAAGGAGCCACCTCACTCCATTCGGGGAGCCAGAGTTGGGAGGAGGCGGATGAAGTTTGCTGGGAGAGGAGTGGAGGTGGAGAAAAGAGAGAGAGAAGAAAAGAAAATGACTGAGTATTGTGCATTGGAGCTGCTTAATTGTACTATGCTGCTGTTAGGGAGACGAGACAAAAGCATTTTCCCATAGGAATAAAAGAGTGTTGTGTGCTGCACTTGTGTCTCCACCTGTCTGCGTCAGGGTTGAGGTGGCTAGAATGCCCCTGGTTACCACACCATTTAGCATTTTGTTCTGATATTAGTTTTGCATTTTCAGTTAAATTTAAAAGGTTCATTTTGATTACCATCTTGATTTTGGTTATTTATGCAGTACTTTTTATGGATCACGTGACTTCATCACTTGCACCTTTGAGGTTATGGAACTGACGTATAAATATTGTGACGTTTGCACTTTTAGTTATCCCTCGGTGGATGGAAAATCTCTGATTCTTCTCATTGCTAGCTGGCTTTATTTCAAGTAGGCCCAAGTGCCGTGTTTGTTTCTCTGGTTTCCACCCCTGCTGCTTTTTGACTACAAATTGTGATTTTCCCGCTACCCATTCTTAATTTGCCTCCTGGTATTTTGACCCTAACTATTCCTTTTAACTTTGATTTCTCCACATGTTGATTATTTCCTGGTCTTCTTTTGCTCGTTGCAATCCTCAGACATTTCTCTTGTCCTTACCAGGATTCTATTTATCGTTAAGGCCTGCTTTTCTTTGTCATTTTTTGCCTTGTGTTTTGCTTTCGCTTGCTGATTATTCTGACACATTTGGCTCAGACTCTTACCTCATTTCAGAATATTCTTTTGCGTAGCTGGGCTCTTGCCCTTTACATACCTTTGTTTCCTGGTCTGTGATTATTTTTTCTAACCTTTGGGCTGACCAGTTCCATCTTGGGTCATACTTGTCATGTTTCAGGCAGGGTTTCTCCCAGGCTGGGGTTCAATGTCATGTTTCTTGTCTTTTTTGTTCATTTGTGTGCTGCTTTATCTATGCTAATGTTACTTTTGTTTATTATCTTTTTTGCTGCAAATAATTGTGTTGTGTTCCTTGTGTTTTGTGGGTGATTCCCCTTGAAATGGAACTGCCTTCTGTCATGTAAATATGGAGGGTCTGCCATTGGTCCAGGTGGAGTGGAGGGTTTACTTGTGTTTTGCTATACCTTTTATGTTTACTGGATTTTTAAATTTCATTTTGGTTTGTTTACTGGGTCTATGTTTCCTTTGGATTGCCTTACGTTCTTAGGCAATTTGTTTTTTTTTGTTCTAGGGAACTTATTGTGTGACTGAGCATTTTTGTTACATATAAATCTTTTCTTATATATAAATGTCTATGTGTGGAAGTGTGTGTGTCTGTCTGTCCGGCTCGGAAGTGACAGGTAGAGTCGGGGTAAGGGCTCCACCTCCAAGGAAACAGAAAACTCACTTAGCTGCTAATAACACAAGCGAGGCCAGCATGTCAGCAAAACTAAAGAGACCCTCGCTTAGCCTCTAATACACGAGTAAGGTGAGCACATCGGCAAAACGGCAACCCTTTTACTTTTCCTTCTGCCATTAATACACAAGTGAGGTGAGCATGTTGGCAAAATAAATGTGGACCACCAGGCTGGCACCGCCAGCTGAACCCAGCACAGACAAGTGTGGGACACAAGTTCAATGCACGCAGGTTTTATTTTTTCTTTTTTTCGTGGGAAACGCCTTCCCCATTTCCCACAAGCACAACACAGTCCAAAGCACAGCACACAAACAATACTCCTTCTCCACTCTTTTCCTTCTCCTCCACTCCTCTGGTCAAGCTTCATCCTCCTTCTCTCGACTTTGGCCACCAGAGTAGTGGCTTCTGGCTTCTTTAATAATGCACCCGGAAGTGCTCCAAGTGCTTGATTACTCATTTCCGGCAGCACTTTTTGGTGCGGTGGAAGAACTGCCCAAAGGGGCTCAGCAGCTCCTGCTTCAGTACCCCCTGGTGGCTCCTGTGGATCCCAACAGGGCTGCACCACACTCCAACTCCCATGAAGCACTGTGGGAGTCCGAGGCAGCACTGCAACTCAGGGGGGTTACCATCTAGCATCCCGGGGGAGGTAACGCTCTGGCCACGCTTGCTTCCCTGGTCCTCCCAGCTGGGCAAGAGCCCCGGCTGCACGCTACACGAAACCTCAGAAGAAAGACAAAGTCGCTTATTAGCCGCTAACATCGGCAAAACTATATCCCTTTTGCTTTTCCTCCCGCTGCTAATGCACAAGGGATGTGCGAGCATGTTGGCCAAACGAATCCTCTTAGGAGAGAGATGCCCAGAGTAGTTCCTTTTAATTATCTGATATCTCTACATATACATTTTTTTCTGACAATTTCTGGGCTTTTTACAGCATTGGCTTAAACAGCTAGTATTTTATAAAGATTCTTCAAGGCCCTCTATGTATCTAGCTGAGAATGTGATGGTAAATCCCACAACTCCCCAGGTGGGTAATTTTCGAAGTATTTAAAGGACTTATGTGCTTTTGGGACTCCCAGTCCATAACAAAACTACAGACACAAGGAGAATGTGTAAAAGTTATACAGACAATGACTTTCTGTTGGGTTCATCACCAGCACACTGGATCCATAAGGAACCTTCTGTGCCACCTTCTCAATCTCACCCAGTCATAATAAAAAAGATCCTTTTGTATCTCTTCTTCCTCACACATGTCTGAAAATATTAGTGCCCTTTGGGAGTATTTTGGCTTATTCCCATCTACTACAAAGAACAACTGCTGTAGTCTATAATATTAATTATTAATAACAGCAGTGACAATAAAACCTTTTATTCAGGCTCAGAAAAGCTCAAGAAGCATCTCAGTTCTCACAAAGGCTGTCATATAAAAAGGGCAAAGTTCAACATCCCAGAATCAATAAGTAATCAGCTCCTTGTATTTCTTGCAACTACTGTATAAGAACAGAAGAGAAGGACAAATTAAAGGAGACCAGTTTCTTAAACTCACAGTCTCATGTTGCTGATGCATTTCAGGTCCATACTTTTCTTATTTCCAGGCTAATGAATTTTATCATCATTATTATTATGCTTTATTTAGTAGGTACCTTTATCCAAGGTGACTTACAAAGTAAATCATGATACATACCAGTGTATGGATTGGTATTCAGATTTTGACTTTGGTATTGATACCAGCTTTTGGACCTCACTTCTGAAGAAAATAACCGGTAACTCCCCCCCAGACTCCATCTCACAGCTGCCTCATTCCCCCAACCCACAAACATATGTGCATAACCACATGCCTCTCTGCTCTAGCGCACTCCTCAAATGATTAACAGCAGCAAGGGAGTTCTGGGGTCACGCTTTCATTTGGGTGTCCTGCACTTTCATATTAATATATACATTCAAAGAGCAGTGAGAGCTGCCCACTTTGTATGGAGGACTATTTCGGACAAAATTAAATAAATAAATAAATGCGCAAATAAATAAAAGTACTGTGAAATGTAAGCATAAATAAATAAATGTATCATGAAATGAGAGCATAAATAAATAAATGTGTCACGAAACATGTTTTTTGTTGCTTATTTATTTATTTCATTTTGTCCGTAACATTCCTGCAAACCGTCATGAAATACGACTTGAAATAAAACTTTCACTCGTCAAAGTTGAGAGGGTGGATTCTAACACGCCCTCTAGTTACTGATTGGTGAATCAATAGCACAAGAATTAATTAGAAAAATGCTTACTACTGCCGATGAAATGGATTCTGCCGAAGATATTACGTATTTCAGAGAGGGAATTGAAGATTTATCGGAAGAAATTACAATGTTGGCGGCCCTTTTAATCCCCGATATAGATGAAACTATTTTTGAAATTATCGAAGAACTGGTGAAACGGACTCTACTACAATCCAGTTCAGGTGACGCAGTTCCCTGCTGTGGACGTCCATCCTTTGACATTCCAGCTGAGTCAATAGAACACCTTCTGTTATGCGGTTTAAAAGTACGACAGATTGCAGATCTATATGGTGTATCGGGGGAGACGATCACAAGGCGAATGAGCCAGTTTGATATACGGTAAGCTGCAACGGCTGTAATAGTTTAGGTACTTTGTAACGGAATGCCCAAAGCAGCTACAACTAATATTTTGAACTGAGTATTTGACCTTTGTTTTACGAGTATAAAGTCAGGTGCATATTCGCAGCTACTTTTTTAAACAACTCTACAGCTCTGGTGGCAAGGATGTATCCAAGAAAGGTAAAGTAGTACATCTTCTGCGGATAACATTACACAACATGCCATTTATGTTAAAATGTTAACAGGTTCCCGCTAGAATAGCTTTTGGAAAGAAAATTAACAAATCTCAGAGCCAAATATTCAAAAAAGTTGTTTTATTTAATCGACAGAAAGAAATGAAATTCAATCACAGGAAGTTACACGTTGCATTGTCACGATGAAAGACCAAACAGAGAATCAAAATTCAGTGTGATATTGATGAAAATTTATTCCATCCATCCATTATCCAACCCGCTATATCCTAACTACAGCATCACGGGGGGTCTGCTGGAGCCAATTCCAGCCAACACAGGGTGCAAGGCAGGAAGCAAACCCCGGGCAGGGTGCCAGCCCACCGCAGGGTGCACACCAAGCAGAATTTAGGATCACCAATCCACCTAACCTGCATGTCTTTGGACTGTTGGAGGAAACCCACGCAGACACAGGGAGAACATGCAAACTCCATGCAGGGAGGACCCAGGAAGTGAGTCCGGGTCTTCTAACTGCGAGGCAGCAGCGCGACCACTGCACCACGTGCTGCCTGACGAAAATTTCATTCAAAAAATTGTATTTACTGAAGTGTTACAGTAAAAGTGTAAGTTTAAAAAGTATTTCCATGTTAATTTCAAAGCCAAACAGAATTAAATTGTATTATTCAATGAATAACTCTAACGCAACATGAAACATAATTTACTTTCAAATGATTACATTTTAGGGCGGCATGGTGGCGCAGTGGTAGCGCTGCTGCCTCGCAGTTAGGATACCCGGGTTCGCTTCCCGGGTCCTCCCTGCGTGGAGTTTGCATGTTCTCCCCGTGTCTGCGTGGGTTTCCTCCAGGCGCTCCGGTTTCCTCCCACAGTCCAAAGACATGCAGGTTAGGTGGATTGGCGATTCTAAATTGGCCTTGGGGTGTGTTTGTGTGTGTCCTGCGGTGGGTTGGCACCCTGCCCGGGATTGGTTCCTGCCCTGTGTTGGCTGGGATTGGCTCCAGCAGACCCCTGTGACCCTGTATTCGGATTCAGCAGGTTGGAAAATGGATGGATAATTACATTTTACTATTTTTTAATATGGTTAATTACTCGCTGTAATGTAAAATTTGTTCTATTATGCATATGTAACAATTTCTAGGAAAACAACAGTCTGTTTAAATTGCACATCCGCGTCCCCATACGCAAGCGGCAGAACTGCAAAGATAGCGCAGGCCCGGGGGTTGGCGAGCGAAGTGAGCAGGGGGCAAAGCCACTTAGTTTTTAAAAAGCATATCTCTCTTGCTAATGCAACTAAACTTTCCATGGATGGGCGCTTATGTTTTTCAGTTCAGTCTCAAAGATAGCAGTTCCTCCCATCTTCACGAAAGCAGTTCAGAGGAAGACACCCTTGAAGCACATTAATTTCCGGGACACAGAAAGGGAGTCGAGTTCTGTCGGATTTCTTTGTGGTGCTTTACCCTTCTACTTGCTACTGAAAGACTCCAAAGCTTGTTCCTAAAGCTGCATGAATGAAGTTTGCTTTAAAGAAAACTATTTTTAAGTTTTATTTGTGCAACTCAAAGCCCAGACTGTGCACAATATATACACATACACAATAAACAATCATGCTGTTGTCTGGATGAGCACCTCTTGAGAAGCCTTATGACCGGTACCTAAAAACTGACTGCTATGGGTCCCAAACTGAGGAAGATGAAAAGTGACCATGCAGAATATCAGAGGTCTTTATCAATACTGATCAACTTTCTAAAGTAAAGGGGACTGGGCGGTCTCATGGTCTGGAATCCCTACAGATTTTATTTTTTTTTCTCCAGCCGTCTGGAGTTTTTATTTTGTTTTTTCTGTCCCCCCTGGCCATTGGACCTTACTCTTATTCGATGTTAATTAATGCTGATTTATTTTGTTTTCATATTGTGTTTTTTATTTTTCTATTCTTTATTATGTAAAGCACTTTGAGCTACTGTTTGTATGAATATGTGCTATATAAATAAATGTTGTTGTTGTTGTTGTTGTAAAGTAGAGTGAGCCACAGTATATGCAGTGTAACCTGAACAGAATGGAGCTATGTGCCAGTCATTTTTGTGCTGTCTTCACTACCCTTAATAGAGCCCTCTGGCACTGGACTGGTCAGGTGCTGAACCACACTCTTAAAAACAATATTTCTTTAATGGCACTTTATGGTTCTTTACTGGGTTGTGTGGTTCCTCATAGAGCCATCGCTTGACCAACCATTCAGGGAAAGGTTCTTTTGTGTATGAAGTTGATTCTTTGGGTGTTGAAAACTTCCTAACATGTAGGAAAAAATGAAATCTTTAATGAATGGTAAGCTGCAGCAAATTAACAGCTTAAGAAAACCTGGACTTAGCCTGTGTTATTTTACATATACAGCAAGAGTCCTTTTAAAACATGAGCTGTTGGCATTTCACAAATCTGTTACCATCTGGTCATGGCTATTTACTGGGTGGAGCCTGTTATGGATCTACAAATAAAAAGATTCTTTCTGGATGGGACTTTTGGGAACCAAAAATGGTTCCCCTCTGGCATTGCTTTGAAGACCCACTCTGGCACCTTTATTTTTAAGAGTGCAGCATGGAATTCAACTACTCCTCTGTGCATCTGTAGACTGGAAATCTGTGGATGCAGCCAACTTTCCTGAGACTTTGGACAACATAAAGGCATCATTGAGCCTTCTTAACACTAGAATCACCAGAGCCAATGAAAAAAGTTGTAATTCCAGCATATCCTGAATCTCATCGCACCTCTCTGTCAGCGTCTTTTGTCTTCTAAATGTGTCGATAAGCCCAAGCAGCAAGCAGCCTGCTATACCATCCCCCCTACCCCGCCTCAGAACGGGCAAGAAGTTCTCCCAGTTCCTGCCTTGATTGGTTATCTGGGAGTGAGCTACCCAGAATTGTAAGAGGAAGTAATTTGATATGTGTTTTTTGTCTACAACAATCTATGTAAACACATTGTTAAAACAGAAACGTTTTTCATGTTTTAGTAATAAATGACAAAATGTAGACATGAACTGTAATGTGTGAAGGCTCATGGCCAAATATCAAATAAACACTTTCACAAAGGTGCAAGTACCATACAACAAGTGCTGTGGTTAGAACTGGCGACTTATAATCCGGAGGTCGTGAGTTTGAAACCAGCTCCCCAGCAAATTTACTGTTTTGAGTAGTGAGCTGCTCTTATTGTTAATATTATACAATAAAAACATACATTTGATTTGTGTCTGTAACAGCCAGTGTAAATTTATAGTACTTGTAAAAAACTGTTTTTTTTTCACTTTTATTCTCTCAGTCACGATCACGATACAACACCCACCCCCCACCCCAGATCTGACACGGTTACTTTTTATCTGAAACTGTGAGTAGCTGTAGATGTGAGTGGTGTTTAGAGATAATAGAACTGGAAATTCTCTGATCTAGAGGGATAAAAGCTGACACACAAACGCTGGTGAATCTGCCTTCTTTGTATCTCAACATTACTTGAATTTTTTTTATTCAGTTTTATTGAGTGTTCCTGCTCACGCAGAATTAGTATGCGCCTTATAGTCCATGATGTCAAAGCCGTACTGACAAAAAAACCAGAGACATAGGTATATATGATATTTGGAATAACTCATTTTATGACTTGTATAGTACATTTCGGAAAACATTGTGGCACTGATACAACGTTTTTCCAATTCATTCGCACATCTTCTTGCGCTTGTAATCAGTAACTGCGTTTTTTTGTTTTTTTCGATCTTGCCAGTGTCCACTTTTGGGTGCATGGGGTTGTTTCTTTTGTACTCCAGGACATGCAGAGGAAAGAATAGTACAGAGAGGTCAGTTCCGCACTATATGCAATCATCAGATTCAAATGTTAACAGTTCCCACACACCCAAGGACCGTCTTTTCTACGTTTACGACATGTGTACCTGTTGCAATGTGCACGCTTCTCTCTGTGCTGTGGTTCCTATTACATTGAAGGGGCGCCTGACACTGACTGAGCTTGCTTCCTGGGGGAAGCGGTGGTCTTGGAACAGAAGCTTGTAGATGTTGCATCCTCTTTTGCTTTATCCATCGCCTTTTCTTGTAAGAAGCGATGACGAAGTTTCTCTGCATGGTGAGCCATGAACACTCTTCTTTTCTCAATGGACCCCGTGCATGCTTTGTACAGTACATGTGCATTCATTGCCTCCAGGTCAAGCGTTTTATAGCGCAAGCAACCGGCCAACTGCGTGCTTCTGTTCGCACTGAATAAATTCATGCCTTCTGGTGTCCGATGTCAACACAGCACCAGGGAAAAAAAGAAAGAGACAAATATATGTGACATTTTGAAGAAATCATTTTATGACCTGAATAGTACCAATCAGAAAACATCTATCCATCCATCCATTTTCCAACCCACTGAATCCGAACACAGGGTCACGGGGGTCTGCTGGAGCCAATTCCATCCAACACAGGGCACAAGGCAGGAACCAATCTCGGGCAGGGTGCCAACCCACCGCAGATCAGAAAACATTGTTGCACTAATGCAATATTATTTAAAAAAGAACAGCATCAGATCGGGTGTGAATTTATACTGGCGCTGTTAGTTACAGTGGCTGAGATGTGTTGTGCCCATCTTTACAAATGGCAGTGTGGGCTTCCTTTAGGTTCCTAAATTGTATGACTAGCCTATTGGTTTTGCTGTCATTAAGGATGAGATTGTTGTCTCTGCACCTCCGTATTAGTGTAAATTTGTAAATTTTTTCGTGTCTTTCAAAATATTCATCAAGTATTTCTACAATTTTTGCTAATATAGTATTTAATATATTATTTGTAATATATATAACATTTAACATAATCTTTAATTCCGTATCTTTGTGTACTGTATTGTTTTTTTATGTCCCTTGTGCTCTGTGAGTGGTGCCCTAAGTGTTAGGACCTCCCTGACATCATCACTCCTGAGACCTCCCTCTGCCTATTCAAGCCCCAGAGAAGAAGGCCTCAGTGGTGCACTGAGTGTGTTAGGAGTCTCTTGGGTGAATAATGCAGGTGCTGTGAGGTGCCATGTTTAAAATGAATCTTCACTGTTTTTATGTATCATCAACCTGTGACAGTAACCAGCGAATGAAACAGACAAAAATATATTTTATAAGAGAGTCTGAAGGGAAAATGTAGGTCAAAACTAAAAGAGAACATTAGAAACCAGAACCTTAATGAAGTACCAGAATCGAATCAAGTGACTGAAAACAGCATCAGGAGTTGGCCAAAACAATAGAAAAACTGCTGACCTACTGTATTGTCAGATGATAGGCTAGCTGGAGAGAGGTCACAGAAATGAAGCAATCTGATTGGGTGATGATCATCTATCAGACTGAGCAAGAAAGAGGAGGCCGCGGCTTAGACTGAGGGTCCTCTGGATGCACAGACATAACAAATGATTACTAAGTACTAAGATAGCCGTTTGAATTTGTATTTTTTTCTCTGTAAATAAATCTTTTTTTCTTTCACAGATATTTCCTATTATCATTAAAACTGGTAGTTTATTACTGCTGAATTATTTGACGGATTTTGTTTCCTTTAAAGAATTAAGCTTTATTTACTGTTATATTTTTCGTTGTTCCTTTTGTATTTTGATAATACTTATTCAATCAATTCCATCTTATATATGCTTACATAATTTATTTTCCCTTCCATTTATTTTCAGAGAAGTGACTTTTTTTTGTATTCTTTTAGTTAACATCCCTAAAGCAGCAGAAGGGTGCTGCTGGGTAAGCTGTTGGCGTGTGAGTTCTGCCCGGCGTTTCACTGACTTGCATTGGGCGTCTGAGTGGCTGTCAGGTGAGTAAAAGAGGAAAATAGACAAAAAGTACAAGTTCAAACACCTGCTCTCAAAGTAAATTTAAAACAGTAAAACTAACTGATAACTGATGCCACGCAGAACATTCCTCCTTTTTAAGTTGGACAACTTTGCAAATTCGCCATTGCTGTTCAATGGGAAATTATGAAATTTTAAAACTTTGTACAGTGTGATCTGTTTGAGATATCGTAATGAAAATTGAACTGACGCAACAAATTTCTTTGAAAAATAAGTGTGCCACATCTTAACAAAATTGGTGCTCAGGGGGCTGAGTTGTTTCATGTAGACGGACAGCCATGAGCTTTCGCAATAGGCGTCTTGTGCATTGTAAGGGAGCAAACGCCCATAAGCAGGTTTTAGTGCACCTGTGTTATGCAAATCATTCAAAAAGAACTTTATTTCTGTTACTTGGGGGTCTTAGCTGTGCCCTTGACCTCCCATCTGTCTTACACTTTAGCACTGGCCCCTCATATCCTGGCTCCATTAATCATTGCTGCAGTCTCATGATGGGTTGTAGTTGGATTTTCCCTAACTACTCTGGCATTGTTTTGTGTAACTTTTGTGATCACCCTAGTTTAGACTTTAGAGGTTTTAGTGGTGCTGACTTGCTTTACTTTTATCTACTGTCTCAGATAATTTGCCTTTTTGTCTTTCTGCCTGTTGTTGCGTTACTCTTCATTTTTGACTGCCTGTTACAGCTCTTCATTACTTCACCACTTCTGTAAACCTGCATCCGCAACTCCCAATAACCCTAAATTGGAATAAGTGAATGAGAAAATGGATGGAAGACTGCATCATAGTGTTTTTAAAATTTACAATGCTATCAATCTTTGACGAATGTTTATTGTAATGTGAAGACCCCTCCTGTGCTCACATTCTTTATTTAGTAACAAACTTAGCTTAACCCTTTGGGTACACCTGTGAATTTTATAAAAGAGCCTTCCTAGCCCCTACGTGTCCTTGCTGACCCCTGACCTTAGTTAGCATGTCATCTAAATTTCCCAGACCCTCACAGATATCTGATCTGACACTCCTTTTCCCCTCCACCTTTGATATATTTTCTGGTTGCTTCCACCTCCTCTGGTTTTCTTAGCTCTCCTATTCAAAATGCAATCTAAATTTAATTAACCTTTATGGCAATGTGGAGACAATTTAGGAACACTTAAGCACATTTAACACAGAGAGCCACAGCCCACTCCCTGACTGTGTCCACTTGCACTCTTGTCATTATACCCTGAGTGGAGATGCTCTTCATGATGTGCTCTCACAGCAGGCATCCAGCCTAAGTGAGCTTCCCAGAGTCTACTGGCACTTTATACCTGCTCTCAGTGCACATTAAGAATCATCTCTCCATTACTCTATTGTATGCTAGCTGCCCTTGGCTTTTAATAGCCTGAATATCTCAGTTGCTCCCTACAGATGAATATGCTGTGAATATATTATATTCATAAACCTGGATAATAAAAATCACTGTGTCAGATAACTGTTTATAGACACAGTTCAGGCATTTACACTCTTGTGCCATCAAGGCTGATCATCAAGCTGCTAGATTTGTGACTCCATGCGAATGTTTGAAACAAGTTTGAGAAAGTTATATGAAATTTGCTGTCTGAAACAATGACAACAATCTCCCCCTTAATGTTTCGGGAAAAATAACCGTTGAGACAGGCTATGAGGAGTCTGTAAGAGCTGAATTTGAACTCTGGTCCAATGTGCACCTAGCATGTGTCTGAGTCTCATATCCTTCTGAGCTTATGCTGTTATTTTATTATTCACTATGATAAATGCATTTTTTTGTTATTTTTATATAACCCTATGTTATATTTTAAGGTATAATCATTTTCTTGATGTTGATGTGCTATAAATTATAGCATTGTTTGACAAACCATGAGAATAACTGGATGAGCGTGCAAAAATCTCACACATCTCTTAAAATAAGACTAATAATCATACATTTAAAAAGTCACGTACACCCTAAGCTAACAGGACTATCAATCAACCTAGTGGATGGGGTTCAATTGTAGTCATTTTTATGGTATCAACGTTTCTCATGTCTCGTTAGCAATCATGTTAAAAGTTTCCTGATTATGTAATGAATTCCTTTTTTTGAGTAGTGACCTAATCAATGAATTGTATAAATATAGCGCAGAGGACACTCTTTTCTTTGCAACACTTGTTAATAAAATATGCTGTTGTCTCTTGCAAGATTTAGATAAAGAATAATGATTGACGCTTTCTCCTGCCTGTGTTTTATTGCTTAAATCAGGTCATTCCAGTGGAAGGAGTCTGTTTAAAAATTTTCTTCCACAAGAAGACCACTGAGTTGCTAGAAGTAGGCACAGTTTTTGTAATTTTAACTATTTATAGACAGCAGGATATAAGGTAACTAGTTTAGAGTGCATGCACTTACCTGGAGTGTTGTGGTGCAGGGTGTCATACCGTGAGTGGCACAGGAGCTATTCATGCAGAGTGGAGTTAATTACCAGCGCACAGTAAAAGGGTTCCAGAGTGAGGGTGGAGAGAGTACAGATGACCCCTGAAATTTGCACCTGCGAATTGTGAAAAACAGCAAATTTTGGATGTGGTCAAAAAATGCCTATTTTTATTGTAAACATTAAATATGCCCCCAAAACACTTTAATTTAATTTCAAACTCAGCTTAATACATTACTCTAAAAAACAGAATGTAAAGGTAAACCCGTCCACTGTACAGTACTGTACTGCTATGTCGCCCGCAGTGCTAGAATGTAAAATACCCCTTTATGTACTGTAATTCATGCAAGCGCGTTTTCTTTGGTGTACGCTGTCGTTTTCTTTGGTATAAATAGGGTAAATAAGTAATAATTTCATTTAATAAAAGTACAGTAAAATATATGGGTACTCACCAATAATGAATGATATTGATTGAAGATGATGATGATGATGATGAAATAGCTCTGCAGTACGATGAAGGTATCTAATGAAGATAATGACTGCACAGCAAAGCAGAGGATTTACAACTCCTCGGGTGGCTACTGTGGCATAACTTTTTAGTTCCGGGAGCAAATCCAGTAGTTCAACCTTGTCCTGGACTGTCTTAAACTTTTGCTGGTGCTTAGGTTCATTGCCAGAAGCCTTAGAAGGTGCAGGGCGTTTGGGAGGCATCTTAGGGCTTTAAGAAGAACAAAACGAAAAACATAAGAACGCTCAATGAAACACACAAGATAGCTACATGCGGTAAACTGTTATGATACGGGAATGCTGGGCTGAATCTGCTGGAGATGTGTCATAGAGCAACAGCCAATCAGCAGCTAGGAGAAATGAATAACACTCTTGAACTGGCTACTTTCACCATCACCCTTTTTCCTTTACGGTTGCCTTGTATTCTCTCTACAGAACAGTATTGCCACAAAAAAAACCATAAAAAAATTACAGAGGATATTTGCAGTTTCCGCTAGCAATTATTAGTTAGATTCTAAGGAAAAATCTGCAAACAACCAAGGCTGTGAACTCTGAACTAAGAATTTGCAGGGGTCTACTGTATTCAAATGCACACGTGCACAGGTGAGAACATGAGACTAATAACAAGTATTGTGTACCGGTGGGGAGCGCATCGTATTGCTGGCATACCAGTGTGTATTATAATCGGACAGGCCAACAGAGTGATAGCTGGGATTTGTTGTGATGTCCCCAAGACTGTATTTTATACCTGAGTAAAACTCAGAAAGGGAGTGTTTTTCTCCTCTTGATCTACAGATCATTGTCGGACCTCCTGAACATAAAGCAGAAAATTCAGAAAGTTTTGTAAACCAACTTCTGACTCATTTAAACAGAGGGAAGGTTTGGAATTAAGGAACTGAGAAGAAAGTGCTTTGTGATTAGGCCTCTGGACACACAGTGAGAGTGGAGGTGTTGAGCTAATTGAGTGTAAAGTGCTTTGGTATTAGACCTCCGAACTCTCAGCTGTGGTAAGGTTTTTTTGTACATCAGTTTCTTATGGATTTTTATCTCTTTTGAGTGCTCTGAAGGAATGTCTGTCTGGGCTATTAATAATATATTTGCTGGGCAGTAACATAATCCTTTGTTTTTTACCTTTTTTTCCTTCTCTATGGAGCGGCTGCTGCTTCACCACCTGAGGCCACAGGTCCAGCACACCCTTGACCCCCTGCAGTTCACATACCAGAAGAAGGTGGGAGCGGAGGATGCCATCATCTATATGCTACACCGATCCCTCTCCCACTTGGACAGAGGCAGTGGTGCTGTAAGAATTATGTTTCTGGACTTCAACACCATCCAACCTCTGCTCCTTACGGACAAGCTGACAGAGATGGGAGTAGATTCACACCTGGTGGCATGGATCGTGGACTGTCTTACAGACAGACATCAGTATGTACGTCTCAGGAACTGCAGGTCTGACATTGTGGTCAGCAACACAGGAGCACCGCAGAGGACTGTACTTTCTTCAGACCTGTTCAGCCTATATAGATCAGACTTCCAATACGACTCGGAGTCCTGCCACATACAAAAGTTCGCTGATGACACTGCTACCGTGGGCTGCATCAGGAGTGGGCAGGAGGAGGAGTATAGGAACTAGTCAAGGACTTTGTTAAATAGTGTGACTCAAACCACTTACAACTGAGCACCGGCAAAACCAAGGAGCTGGTGGTGGATTTTAGGAGGCCCAGGACCCTCATGGACCCTGTGATCATCAGAGGAGACTGTGTGCAGAAGGTGCAGACCTATAAATAACTGGGAGTGCAGCTGGATAATAAATTGGACTGGACTGCCAATACTGATGCTCTGTGTAAGAAAGGACAGAGTCGACTATACTTACTTAGAAGACTGGTGTCCTTCAACATCTGCAATAAGATGCTGCAGATGTTCTATCAGACGGTTGTGGCGAGCGCCCTCTACTACACAGTGGTGTGCTGGAGAGGCAGCATAAAGAAGAGGGACGTCTCACGCCTGGACATAAAGGTAGGCATGGAGCGGGACAGTTTGACATCCGTGGCAGAGCGACGGGCGCTGAGCAGGCTCCTGTTAATCATGTAGAATCCACTGCATCCACTGAACAGGATCATCTCCAGGCAGAAGAGTAGCGTCTGTCACTGTCCTGCTCCACTGACAGACTGAGGAGATCGTTCCTCCCCCACACTATGCAACTCTTCAATTCCACCCGGGGGAGTAAATGCTAACATTATACAAAGTTATTGTCTGTTTTACCTGCATTGTTATCACTCTTTAATATTTTTTTTATCAGTATGCTGCTGCTGGAGTATGTGAATTTCCCCTTGGGATTAATAGAGTATCTATCTATCTATCTATCTATGTGCCATCATTGAAACATTCTGTGTTTATAAAGATGTGCACAGCATTAATTCTTGATAAGTACTTAATATAATAAAGGACAGTATGGGTATGTCACACTTTGGCAATGGTGTTTGTCTGTTTGTGTATAATGAGTGTGTGTCACTATAGATTTATAGGTTGGGGTAAATCGTTACACTAGCGTACCTACCTTATGGTGTCAAAGAGTATAATGGTGACGCAGCTGCACAGATGTGCACTTCTGTGGCAGAGCAGTGGAGGTCTTGTGGTGGACAACGAAAGTCCACCTGGTCGGGACATGAGGAGACATCTATAGCTACGAGGGAAATTAGCAAAGCTGTTTCAGAGAGAATAAAGGGCCTATTCAAAAAACAGAAAGTGATTACTTAGGCATGGAGCTGGACAGTTTGACATCCGTGGCAGAGCGACGGGCACTGAGCAGGCTCCTGTCAATCATGGAGAATCCACTGCATCTATCAAAAGGGATGGTTGACATCATAAATCATTTCCGTTTTACAGCTTCAGGTCTGTCGTAGGGATGGCTGCACCATCCATCGTATACGGTATAGCCAGCCTTAAGTGAGGACAGCGGGGAGTGCACACTTTTTCATTTATCCCTTAAAACACAGAGAAGTGGGGATGAATATGGTGAGCAGCACGTTTGTTTTAATTGATTTTTGTGCATTTGCGTGTGTGGGAGAAGTCCTTGATAGACCTTGGAGCAGCCTGAGAGAAGGTGAAGGGGGAAAAGGCCGGGACGTCTGACATGTTTTTGTATCTTGGACTGCAGAGTCCTTGGTGGTCCCTTTTGAGCTGCCTGGATAAAAGGAGAAGGGAAATGAGACTATGTTTGATTTTGGAATGTTTAATTTTTATTGTTTCATACATATTCATATAAACAAAATGAGCTTTCGATAGACCTTTTTTTTCCTTATAACTTATTTCAATTTTCAATAGGATCTGATATTTTTTAATAAAGAACTGCATTTCCGTAACATGTTGTCTGTGTCTCTCTCACTCAGTCGGTTTGACTACTCGATGCCCTCTGATTAGACCTCTAAGAGGAATGTGGTGGGTACAGATTTTTCCACTATAAATATTATTGCCTGTGTCTCTCATTGTTTTTCTCGTGCTCGGTTACAAACTACAAGATGCCCGGGGTTTAATACATGTTGGAGTCCAAGGGCACAAGGCATCAAACAGGCCTCTTGAAGCTGATGAATAATCGCTCAGTAAGAAAGAAGCCCCTGTCCTAGTGCTCAAGCCTCATTATATTTGTAAGTCATAAGAGATATTGACATTTGTATTGTAATGACCCGGCAGTCAGCGCTAACAGCATGGTGCATTATGG
>JANRMT010028174.1:41835733-41877922 GCA_026402145.1 Polypterus bichir lapradei | reverse complement strand
AACTTATCCGTGCGAGAACTTACCTGCGAGTATACGGTATTTGAGTTTTGAAGGTGTCTAAAGTTCTACTGTCTACCACACTATATATATATATTTAGGTCACGGGCACTTGTTAAAAAAATAAATGGTATACAATTGGATTGCATTGATGTATACTGCCATGACGTTTTTTTTATTAATCAATAAACTTCCTAAAAAGTGCAATAAAGAGGAATAAGAGTTTGTTTATGGCATGCTCACCCTTGCCCTCTCTCCGGTCGTCTGTGATGCAGTTTCTGAAGGTTCTCCCTTGTGTGGTCAGTTGCTCCACTGCAGACTTTGGCTGTCTGACTTGTAATCCCCGACTGGCTGGCTGATTCTGAGATCAGGGCTCTGTGGTAGCACCTGTTGCAGAATTCCCTGCTCCTCTTTTTATGATTTTGCTTGTGTGAATTTGGGAGTGATCAGATGACTCCCTGATGGTATTGCATGATGGATAAGAATCTTCTTGTACTTCACACCAGTGAGGGGTCCATCCATTTTAATCAACTCACCAACTGTTTTTGTAGAAATGCAGTTCTAAACTTGCCATTAACTGTTTTGTGTTTTCTACTTTTAATTCATTTTATGGTTCATTTCAAACACGTTACAGAGATCGATTTTCACTTTGACAATAAGAGTTTTTTTTCTGTTGAAGAGTGTCAAAAAGCCAAATTAAATATGTGATGATTCAGTGTTCTATAACAATAAAATTAAAAAAACTTCTAAGGGAGTGAATTCTTTCTAGAGGCACACCGTACTCCAGCCTTGCTTTCCATTCCCTCATTTCACCCTTCCATCCAAGATCCTTTTAACCTGAAATATTACACTCTTCTGTGCTCTGGGCTGATGAATATTTTTATCCAAGTTATCTGAATCAGTGGCCTTGCATGAAGACCTGACCCTTGTAATTTAGCCTTTTAGTGCTATACAGCAGGCAGATAGGTTATTAACCTTAGTGCCCTCTGCCAGACATCTTTGATGAATATTTCCGTGTCACTGGCAACCTTATTGATGGCTATTCATACTGAGCACATATTTATATAACTACAACTGAAACACTGCATAAGTGTAATTTTGAATGTTATCAAACTCAAACAACTTCAGAAATGTCTGCTGTAATTGTTATTTTAGCTAAGAATAACAGCATCAAATAGTTTGTTAAATAGCGACATCCAATGAATTTATAAAGTTTTCAGGCCTCTTCACTTTCAGTGCACTTTATTGTGTTGTAAATTTCATTTTAAAAGGATAAATTTGCATTTTTCCCCAGCAGTCTAAATTGAATAACACATAATGAAAAGGTTTAAAAATGCTTGCAGAAAGGTTTGCATATTTTTTAAAAATCCAAAACTGAAATCGCTCATTTCTTGAGATATTCAGACCCTTTGCTATGGCTCTCCAAATTGTGCTCGGGTTCATCCTATCTGCTTACATTCTCCTTAAGATGTGTCTGGAACTTGTTTGGAGTCCATCTGTGGCAAACTGAATTGACTGGATATCATTTGAAAAGGCACACACAACTGTGTATATAAGGTCCATGATTCACACTGCGTGTCAGGACAAAATCAAAGCCATGAAGTCCAAGGAATTCTCTGTAGACCTCAGCTATCAAATTGTGATCGATCAAAGCAAAGAAATGAAACCATTTTTAAACATTTGAGTGTGCACAGAGGCCTCAATAATTATGAAATTGAAGAAGTTTGGAACTAAAAGGACTTACCGAGCAAGTAACCGAGCAAGAAAGGCCTTGATCAGGGAGGTGACCAAGAGCCCAAACGTCACTCTTTTGGCTCGTTTACACTTCACGCTCAGAACGCGTACATGCACGCATCATGGCTGCCACACGTTCCCAGCGTTCATTTGATGCGTCCTCTGAACAATTCCTCAGTTGCTGTACCAGCAAAAAGTCGTGGGGCAAAGTGTGATAAAAGTCGGACTGTGACATCAGAGTCTCTGTTTACTGTCTACATGTGACAGCCGCTAGGTGGATCCTATGAGGTCGATGTGCGCACTTTAATGTTTGATGAATGGTTCGATGCAGTGAAGCAAAATTACGACATACGGATGCATTCGTGGTGCTTTTATATTCAAGTGTTGCATATTCCTAATCGTAATGACACAATACATTTTAAAAGTCTCTCATACCATCTTTTGTGCCATCTTTTTTTTGGGGCTTTCTCCTGACCTGACAGCAGTGGCAAACAGCAATAGATCACCACACAGAACACATTAAATGTATGATATTCCAACTCTCTGCACATTTAGAATTCATAGATGTATACTTGATATCACTTTCAAGATGAAATGCATTGAAGTATGTATGTTACATTTTACAGATAAATTGGTAATTTCATTTAAATAATGAATACTGTTAATAAATACACACATAAGGGTGACATGGTGGCGGAGCGGTAGCACTGCTGTCTTGTAGAGAGTCATGTCGCTGATATTCCCTGTCTGGAGTTTACATGTTTTCCTGCTGGGTTTCCCGGGTGGAATTGAAGAGTCGCATATTGTGGGGGAGGAACAATCTCCTCAGTCTGTCAGTGGAGCAGGACGGTGACAGCAGTCTGTCGCTGAAGCTGCTCCTCTGTCTGGAGATGATCCTGTTCAGTGGAAGCAGTGGATTCTCCATGATTGACAGAAGCCTGCTCAGCGCCCGTCGCTCTGCCATGGATGTCAAACTGTCCAGCTCCATGCCTACAATAGAGCCTGCCTTCCTCTCCAGTTTGTCCAGTCGTGAGGCGTCCCTCTTCTTTATGCTGCCTCCCCGGCACACCACCGCGTAGAAGAGGGCGCTTGCCACAGCCGTTTGATACAACATCTGCAGCATCTTATTGCAGATGTTGAAGGACGCCAGCCTTCTAAGGAAGTATAGTCGGCTCTGTCCTCTCTTGCACAGAGCATCAGCATTGGCAGTCCAGTCCAATTTATCATCCAGCTGCACTCCCAGGTATTTATAGGTCTTCAACTTCTGCACACAGTCACCTCTGATGATCACGGGGTCCATGAGGGCCCTGGGCCTCCTAAAATCCACCACCAGCTCCTTGGTTTTGCTGGTGTTCAAGTGTAAGTGGTTTGAGTTTCACCATTTAACAAAGTCCTTGAATAAGTTCCTATACTCCTCCTATATGTAGATTTGGTGACACTAAAATGACGCCAGTGTATGTGAGTGCTTGCATTTACCTTGCGATGAGCTGATGCCCTATCTAGGGATTATTTCTGCCTCGCGCCCAATGCTAGCTGGAATGGGTACATCCCTGGATTGATGGATTTAATCATTAAACATCCTTTTCAGAGATATTGCGGTAAGGTGTCATCAGAATTTAATGGGTGTTCCAGGCAATTCACAAAACAGAGAAGCCGATCCTGTTCTCACCGTGATAATATCTCGCACTGCCACCTGGTGGATTCCTCCAGATTTACATAAAGTACACATACAAGTATAAACAGTAAAACGCTTGCATAGCAGGATTGTCCGCTGGAGCATGCGTCGCGTCACATGAAGTATAAACCTGGCCTTACAGTTCAGAAGAAGTCCACTGCTGAAATGGGAGAACATGTTGGAAAGCTAACAGCTCTCCATCACCTCTCTGACCATACCTTGTAAACTCAGAGAAGACTTTATTCACTTGAAACAGAGTCGAGCTGATTCATGAAGCAGTCAAGGAATACAGGAACTGACAATAATAATTATACTCTATAAACTGAGTTTCAGTTCACACCCCTTAATCGCCCCATTTGGTTATATTTTCCGTATATCAGTTATGCAACTACACTTGTTTAGCAGGTTATACATTCACGTGTACGGGCAAAAACTTAACGGTCACTCAGTTCCTTCTTTTCTTCTCCATTGATTACTTAGTGGCCATTTCTCTTAACCACAATCAGTGCCTAAGCACGAGATACTTTCTTATTCAGCTTGTCAGCCGTGACCAGCTTTTCACCTCTATTTAAGTATGCATTTTATAGTTTCTTTATTAAAACACTTATGTAGGTGCAGCCCTTTAATATAAAATATATTACGATCCTTGGGAGATTGCAGCTCCCTACTTGCTGTTCCATATAATTGTCTTTATATCACTTGAGTGTTCTCAAGGGGAAATTAAAACTTTACGGAAGCTCAAGAAAAATGTAAATATTATAACAAACATTAAAACCCCCAAGGCACACTCAAGAACCTCTGGCTTGGAAAATTAGAGAGCTGCTGCTCTCTGATAACAGGGTGAGAGTTGTGGTCAGATCTGCCCTGTTGTGCCACGGGTTTACATTTAACGACATTAACATTTAGATAGAGCAGGACCAGCTTGTCGTGTCCATAAATGAAACATTCTGATAGACATTTGTTCCTCTGGTTGAAGTCACCAGCATTCTAGGGTCAGAATGATTCACCATTAGAGTGTTAGTAATCGAGTGAATCATTTTTGGTGCTGAGTTAATAAACATTAACAAGGATGACATAACTTATCTCCCTAGCTGGACAAATTCAGGAAGCATTTCAATTTCTGGATTACACATTTTTGTTCTAATTGTGAAGTGCTTTTTACCGTGGCTTATTTACAAATATGTCCAGTCCTACTCCTGTCTCTTCCACTCCGTCTGATAATATAAAATGAAACCCACTCAGCATGAACATGGCATTTGAAATAAGAAAAAGTTGAGGGTGGTTCTCTGCTGTACCAAAAATACCTGAACTCACTGTGACTTGCCAAGAGCGGTGACAGTTGATTTAACTTATTTAAAGGCAGCTCCAGTGGTTTGACTGACTGACCCCTTGATCCAAGTATCTTAAAATATCTCAGATACAATCGGTGACATTTTCATTTGGTTTTTTCAGTTGCCGTACAGGCAGGTGAAGTGACTTGTGGATTCTCATGCAGTGTCAGTAGGAGGGTCTGAATCCACAACATCAGGGTTTGAAGTCCAAAGCTCTAACCACTACACCACACTGCCTTCATTAAATCTCTCTTTTGTTTAACCCACTTTTCATTCTTCTTAGAAATTTAGAAGAAATTTAACAAGCACCCCCCACCCCCCCATTGGGTGTCCCGTATAGGCAGGAGAAAGCGTTAATCATTCTTCTTTATTATCTAAGTCTTACAAGTTGTACACCCTATTAGCATGTGTTACAAAGGAAAGGAGTGGATTGGGATTAAATCACAATTCCAAGGAATTCATTACATAAATTGAAAACATTCAACATGATTGGTTACACACAGTTGCTAATGGGACATGACAAACATTGATACCTTAAATAACCACAATTAGTCCTGTCCACTAGGTTGATTGATAGTCCTGTCAGCTTAGGCGTACGTGACCTTTTTAAATATATTTCACAAGAGTGATTATGACCAAGAAATTTTGCACATTTATCCTGTTCTCATGGCTTAAGAGACAATAGTTTTTTTAAATCCAGCTGGATACTTCAACAGGAAACTTAGCCTAAGCATTACAATACAATGATTATGCCTAAAATATGACCCTTTTCTCTTAAACTTTTTTTTAGGTATAAAATATCCAAAATGCCTTTATCATACTGATTATTAAATAACACTTTCAGCCTTTAAGCATAAGCTCAAAAGATAAAAATATGAAACTCAAGCATAAGATAATAAAGTTGGGACCCTTTTAACAGTTACCTGCATCACAAACTAAGTGCAATTCAACCCAGGGTCCAAATTCAACTCGTACATTACATTTCCAGGTAGCCTTCAGATTCTCTTTGCTTTCCCTATGAATTCACCCAAATTTATTGCTTGTCTGAAAGGCAATTCAAACAAGATGATGCTCTTGTTTATGATAACCGCAGCATATCATCAATTTAAATTCCATTTATGAATTTCTAGTGGCAGCTGATCTTAATATTAGGAAATTATTTTTGAACAGTTTATCAAACACTACAGGGAAAACAGAGAACTCTCTACAAGGCTACCGCCTCCATTAGGCCCAAAGGTGAAATATTCAAAGCCACATTGCCTGCCTGTTGCCACTGCTATCCACCTCTTCTTGGGTAGAAACTTCTGATGTGCCATGCATTGCAAATGTTAATTAGATTCCACTTGCATTTGACAACTAATTAGCACTTTCATTAACGTATCACTGACACACTGTAAGGTACACCAGAGGTGCTTGACATGGCCATCACACCTAAACACTAACAAACAAACTCGTATTCAAATTACAATTTACAAGCATTTCCACGGCTCACGTACGGCACTTCATCATGTTACAGAATAATTGCATAACACCCTTGAGAGAAATACTAGCTAATATGAAAGTTTAAATTGGTGGTGGAAATCAATAAAGAAATTAAGGCGATGCAGCCCAGATTAATTGTTTGTAAATATTACAAGGGAGGAAAAGAAGCTTTAGGTATTTCATTCCAAATGATTAACATTATGAGACAAATGTACAGTAATATGAAAATGGCAACAATGTAAGCAGCAGTAAGATTTCGGATTTTAGGTGCTGAAGGATTACATGGTTCTAGAACAATAGAAGCTTCAAATATGAAAACATAAGTCCTAATAGACAATAAAACTGGAAAATCTAAACAAATTAATCCTTCAAAATTAGCAAATGACTTCACTGAAATAAAACCCATTAGAATTGTAAGTAGATATTCATTGTCATGCTAACAAGCTGCTCAGGAGGATTACCCTACTACTCCTCATTAATCCGATACGCCTTGACTACCTTAAAGAGGTGAAGGGTGTTGGGCTGGGCTTAGGCTCCGCCCCTGGCCCCCTCCCCTCATGTGTTAATCGCCCATTTTCCTAGCTCAAATCTTTGTGCACTCCTAACCAAACTGGACAGCCTGGGGAAATTAAAAGGGAGCACATCCACTGGGCTGTGCTCTAGCAATATGCCTGTCTTCCTTTCCACAAAAGCAAGCAGAGCCATCTCAAAGTTGTCATGGTTCAGCCAAGGTACAACTGTAGGATATCTGATGACAGGCACTTTTTAGCCTTAATCGACCAAATGGCCAGCAATCTTGCAGTTATCCCTGTGCCATGCCATGCTATCTGAATGGGGTAATATAATTAAGACCCTACCCAAATACATCCAATTTCATTTTTCAGCAATTGCAATTTTCCTAATGTAATCGGCACAACTGACTTGTGATAAAAGCACCGTCACAAAATGAATTTGCTTTAGTAAACAGTAAGAGCTTTCATTCAATTAATATACATCTATTATGTGATGCTCAAATGTGTCTGACTAATTTTACTGCTGGCATCCTGGCTCAACTCACAATTCCTTTATTTTATCAAATGGTAGTGTGGGAAGCAGACTTCAGGGTCAGGCTGTGTGTGATGGTTGGCCTCTTGGTAAGTAAGCCTAATTGGCAGGATTGCAATTAATTTTAGTTCATTACAAACTACTTGTGTATTCTTTCTTTCAGGTCATATTGGATACACCACAAGAGATGAGACATAATGAAACCCACTACCACATATGATTGACGATTGTGTTGATATATATACATATGGCACTGTACTCTAAATGTTTCTCCTTTTGTTCCTCTGCAGACCTACAGAAGACCTCTGCCTCTTAGAAATGTCATTTCCACTTCCGGTCCCATCAACCTGCCTACTAAGGACGTCACTCTCTCTTCTGGGGCCTCATGTATAAACAGTGCGTATGCACAAAAATGTTGCATACTCCTGTTTCCACACTCAGATTGCAACGTATAAAACCTAAACTTGGTGTAAAGCCACATAAATTTTCACACTAGCTCAAACCCTGATGTACACAAGTTCTCTGTTCGGTTTTGCAAACTGGCGGCACTCAGCGTCAAAGCAGTGCTTTTGTTCTTGTGTGGTTTCCCTTTCTTTTTCAGATCCACATCCCTGACGCGGCTTTATCAAATACATTGAAATTAACCACATATTGTTTATTAGTTTAAGGCATCTGATTGTAATTAACCTGCAACAATATAATGGTCCAGGGAATAGCCATAGTATTCCAAATACCATAACTGCTTTAGCGTTGTCACTCTAACTGCACCTTCTTCTTCTTCTTTCAGCTGTTCCCGTTAGGAGTTGCCACAGCGGATCATCTTTTTCCATATTACTCTCACTGCACCACTCAGAGTATTTATATCTCTGTATCTGAGTGTGGAATCACAGCTCTACAGCAGCTGATCGGAAAGAGAATTATTAGTATACAGCATCAAGCACATGCTGCCTCAGTCATGCTGTCTATTTGAACTGTTCTCATGTGACAAACACTTCAGAGCCTTTCCTGTATGGACCTCGCGGTTCAGAAACAGTTTCATCCCAAGAGCCATAAATGCACTCAATCAGTCCATCAAGTGCTCCTTGTAAAACTGTTTGTACTTATTAGTACAATTACCTCACTATAAACTTGCGATACAGTTATAATATTGCACAACCTGAGCCACTTTATAAAGCGCGTATTTACATATGATAACAATATCATTTTTAAGATGAAATGCAGCAAAATATGTTTATTACATTATACAGATAAAATGTTAACATCATTTAAATAAACTATACTGTTAATAATTGAACATGTGAGGACACGGTGGCACAGTGCTAGCTAGTTCAGGGATTGTTTCTGCCTCGCGTTGTATTCTTGCTGGGGCTGGTTCAACACTGGAAGGATAGATAATTAAACATGTACTGCGAAGATATTTCAATGTTTCTTAAAAGTTTTGAAGAATCGATGTTCTAAGCTTACAGATGGCATAACATCTATTACAGAGCTGATTGTGTGGCGATTGGTTACTTGGAGAAAGAAAAGGAAGGACAGGAATTGGAGGCTAGTATGTTTGAAAAAGTTAGTACTGCTGCAATAAATAATTTCATCGACAGTCGCGCACGGCACAGCAAGCATCTTGCCAGAGGCAGGAAAAATCTCTGAATGAGGCACCAGCTTGTCATTATCACCACGCCACCATGTTCCCATGTTTAATAGCATGCTTTAACTCCTATCATCATGAAAATGATATCAAGTATACATCTCAGTATTTTAATTATTCAGAGAGCTGTAATATCACGAATGCAAAGGATTCTGTGCTATGTCAGAGGAAGAGAAAGCCCGTTTAAGAAGCACGTAGTTATTCACACACATAGAGCACATAGAGGAACAAATACAAAACAAAGCATTTAACATGCTACTTTAGTTACGATTGTAGAAACTAAACTAAACTGAGAAACTATTAAATTGTTTAAAGATGAAGTTTATGGTGTTCTACTTTAATGACAAAATAAACTATGTGATTAAAGTGGAAATTTCAAGATTAAAGTTGACATTTCAAGCTTTTTTCCCCACTGTGTAACTATTTGTTTTCTTTTCTCTGTACCCTAATAAGCTTTCATATGACACTTAGACAGTGGGCTATGACTCACATCTTCAAGTATACATCGCCGACTTTAATATCTGACAACTTCTTTTTTATTTCGGGCACTGTGTGACTTTGTGAACTTGAGCTTTCGAGTTTCTCCGACACGCGATGTAACTCGATCAACTTCCTTTTGTTGTTTATACCAATGTTTAAACCAATAAATAGTACATTTTTCCTTTCCTCCACTTGGTATTCACTGAAATTCTTCTATTTTCCCCTGGGCTTTTGCCATTACCTTTTCACAGAACGCTGAGCTTACGGGCGATTTATATTGATTTGCATATTCAAAGAGGCGTATTTCTGGAGGAGTTGGTGTGGGACAGCAGGTGCGTGCATGTGCATTACTTTTCACAGTGACCGGGATTTATGGAGTGGAAGAACATGGAAGCTGGTGTTCACACTGATTTATGGATCTGTATTTTTTTGTGCATACGCACATTTCCGTTTTTGTCCTTACACCATGTTTTAGTGTGAATTCTACGCACGGCGTTATGCATGATTCCCCTAGGTCCCTCTGAGCCCACCTTTTCCTGTCACCCGACTATACAAAAGCCACATTTTCATTTGTTACCTCAGTTCTGTTTTGGACCCATGTCTGTAAAGATCACTTCATTAATTCTACCCGATTGGCAAGTATACAGGATGGCTACCCCAAACCTTTTTATTGTGTTTCTGCTTCTTATTTTATTTTATATATATATATATATATATATATATTGTGGTCCACCAGTGGGCATACTGTTCCCTCAACCCAGGCTAAGACACAAGTTCAACACAGCACAGACGTTTATTCTTCAACGGGGAAGCATTTTTTCCTTGCTCCCCACTACACAACACAGTACAAAGCAACAATATATAAACAAATAAATACAGTCCTTTCTTCTTCTTCTTTCTCTCTTTGTCTTCCTTGACTCGTCTCCTCCTCGCAAGCTTTGTCCTCCACCACCCGACTCTGGCTCTCTGACTAGTGGTGGGGCGGCTCCTTTTATAGCACACCTGGAAGTGCTCCAGGTATTTCTCTACCTTCTTCCGGCTGCACTTCCTCCAAGGACACAGCAGCAACTGCAGCACTCCCTGGTGGCACCCACGGAGCCCAACAGGACCTTTCCAAACTACAAGTCCCAACATGCCCTGCTGGGATCAGTGGTGGAGTAGCAATTTGGGGGGCTGCCCTCTAGTGTCTTGGGGGAGATAATGTCATAAGTACAGTCTCTCCCTCGGTCCTTCCACCCAACTGGCATCCCGGCCAGGTAAGGCTCCTGGCCATCCGTCACAATATATATGTACACATGTACAGACACACACACATATAAGTAATTGGTCTGCAAGTTGCCTTTGATATATATGAAACTTGATATTTCCCAAGCATGTAAGTCCTAAACAGTTTCAAAAATGCACACCACAGAAAAAACAAAAAATAGAACAGCAGACAATAGTAGGGGTTAGTATGGATTACCTTGGTGAAAATTATAATTCAATGTACATACAACTTAACAGGGATACACTAAAATGTAGCTATGAGAAAGCCATGTTAAAATAATGGGTTTTTGGCAGTTTTATAAAGTGCTCCACTGTATTAGCCTGGAAAATATCTGTTGATAAGTTATTCCAGATTTTAGGTGCATAACAGTAAAGGCTGCCTCACCACTTCTTTTAAGTTTAGCTCTTGGAATTCTAAGCAGACACTCATCTGAAGATTTAAGGTTACGATTTGGAGTATAAGGTGACAGGCATTCTGAAATATAGGACAGAGTAAGATTATTGAAGGCTTTGTAAACCATAAGCAGTAGTTTAAAGTCAATTTTGAAAGGCACAGCTAACAAATGTAGTGACATCAAAACTGGAGAGATGTGCTCGGATTTCTTTTTCCTTGTAAAGGTTCTGGCAGCTGAATTGCAATCGATTGACGTCTTTTTTGGATATTCATGAGAGGAGTGTGTTACAGAAATCTAGTTGACTAAACAAAAAAGTGTGAAGTAAAGTTTCAGCATCTTGCAAAGTTATAAGAGATCTAACTTTTTATATATTCCTTAAGTGAAAAAATGCTTCCCTAGTAATCTGATTAATATGCGATTTAAAATTAAGGTCAGAGTCAATAATTACCCCTAAATTCTTTACCTCTGTCTTAACTTTTAAGCCTAATGGATCAAGTTTATTTCTCATATCCTGACTATATCCATTTTTGCAAATAAATAATATTTCTGTTTTCTCCTTATTTACTTTGAGAAAATTACTACTCATCCATTCAGAAACACAAGTAAGACGTTGTGTCAGTGAATCAAGAGAGTCGGGGTCATCAGGTGCTATTGATAAATACAGTTGTATGTTATCAGCATAGCTGTGGTAGCTCGAGATAATCTGACCTGATGGAGGAGATCGAAAATAGCCGCAGACCCGGGATAGAGCCTTGTGGAACACCATATAGAATATCGTGTGTCTTCGAAGTATAATTACCACAACTAACACAGAACTTTCTACTTGTTAAGTAAGACTCAAACCAATTTAAGACACTGCCAGAGAGGCCCACCCATTGACTAAGGCGATTTCTAAGAATATTGTGATCAATGGTATCGAATGCGGCACTCAGATCTAAGAGGATGAGAACAGATAAATGGCCTCTGTCGGCATTTACCCACAAGTCATTTACTACTTTAACGAGTGCAGTTTCTGTACTGTGATTTGATCTAAAACCCGACTGAAACTTGTCAAGAACAGAATGTTAATTCAAGAGATCATTTAGCTGTGTAATGACTGCTTTTTCTAGGATTTTACTTAAGAAAGGCAGGTTAGAAATAGGTTTAAAATTGTCAAAAACAGAGGAGTCAAGGTTATATTTCTTGAGCAGATGTTTAACAACAGCATTCTTAAGACAGTCTGGGAAGACGCCCGTATCTAATGATGAGTTTACTATGCCAAGCACACTAACAATTGGCACAGCAAAGACTTCTTTGAAAAAGTCTGTTGGTATTGGGTCAAGGATGCAGGAGGAGGGTCTCAGTTGAGAAATTATTATACTGTATATAGATTGGGTAAATCTATCCTGGTGAAAGAAATTAATTCACTTAAATGTAATACTGCGATTTAATAGGATGAGCATTTGGGGAATATACTATAATATTTCTAATATTATTCATTTTGTGTTTAAAATATAGCAAAAGCCTCACAAGTTTCACTGCTAGTTTTTTGGAGGTATTCCATTGAGTGACCTGGATTACCAGCATTGTCATTTATAATTTTAGAGAAGTAGCACCGCCTCTCCAGATGGACTATATTGTTATATTCCGTTATTTTAGCCATCAACGGCAGTGCCTTTACAAAAAAGTCCTAATCACAAATCCAAAGAACAATCAAAATACAGAAAAAAGAGGTGAAAACAGCCAGAAATTCACAAAGTACAAGAAATGATCATAAATCTGAGAACTCACCACTCCCAAGCACATTAGAATGAACCTCAGGGAACTGTGGGATGTCCCCACCTTTATAGGGCTTATGCCAGTCCCTTGCATTTATAGGCAGGTAGCTCCACCTAATGGGGAACCACACACAAAATGCAAGGAACATAACACATGCAAAAGGAATAAAGAATATCCATCAATCCATTATCTAACCCACTATATATCCTAACTACAGGGTCACGGGGGTCTTCTGGAGCCAATCCCAGCCAACACAGGGCGCAAGGCAGGAAACAAACCCCGGGCAAGGCGCCAGGCCACCACAGAATAAAGAATATAATAAACACAAATTTATATTAACAAAAATCAAAGACTTGGCAATGACACAAAAAAGACATTAAAAAAGAATCTGCACCCCAGCCAGGAGGAACCCTGTCTAAATTACAACAGGATAAAGACATCTGCTAAATAAATAATATTAATAATAGAATAGACCCTTGGCTCATTAAAAGGTAGATTATGGTGTTTGGACTGGTCGGACGGCACACTGCTCTACAGCCCCACAAAGGCTTGCTTCTTTGAGATGGCTTGTGCAGTACTGCACAACATAATGCAGAAACATGGACCATGGAATATGGCCACTGCTACCGAGAGAGTCCGACATAAGCATACAGATCACCCAGACACTGTACGTCAAGACATTGGCATTTCAGACATTTGGATGACGTATATCAAATGTAAAGAGTGTAGTAGGTGTTTCTGCATTGGCATTCACAAGTTCAATAAGAATGTCCTTAACATCTCACCATTTTTTGCCAATCGCCTGCGTCAATTCACGTTGTGTACTGGTGGAGGTCTGAGCACTGCGTGATGGCTTATTGCTATTGCTGTCTCTGCTCAGTTGCCCCCACTCTTGTTTTTTGTCTTTTATTTCTGATTCTCACAGAGAGATCAGCAAATGGAATGCATTTGCAATTCTCTGCTTCAGTCAGTAAAACCTAAAGTTCATATTCACATATTATAGTCTGCCTGCCATGGTTTTTGTAAAGGAACATGAGCAAATTCACATGGTGAATAGATAAAAAAAAAAACATTTGGTGCCATACATAGTTACTTTCAGGCAGTGAAGGGGAACAGCTGAAAGCACACACACACATGCAGAGTTTTAAGTTAATTTCAGATTTATTAGGGAACTTGGCATGGCACTTTGCGTTTGTGTCTACGCCATTTTTAACCTTTCAGCTGTGAGCAAAATTTTAGCATGGAATCAAAGCCCCCTGGTCTGGTTTTGTTGGTATTTACAAAATTTCACACATGCATGCATGGGAGGCAGTCTAAGGGCTTAACTGAGCGTGAGCTACAAGAGTCAGGGGTTGATGAATCACACTAATGCCTTTTCGCCCTCTTTTCAGACCTCCGGAAGAGAAGGCCGAGTAAAGTTTCACCTACTTCTGGCACTAGACCACGCCCTTCTGCCGACCTTACTTCCCCCCAAAATCCCGCCTCTTCCTGCTGAGCATGTATAAAGCCAAGACCTCAACTCATCCAAATCAGTCACGTTAAATAATTATTCGTTTTTTGCTTGTCGAGGTTGTGATAATATACGGGGTGGACTTCCCAGAACTTCTACTTTGTTTTGTCTTTTCACAACATCCATCCAATACATTTAATGTTTTCTTTAACCCTTAAACCGTCTGAACCGGCTATAGTTGGTTCCCAATGCAATTTGCCGGCATGCCGGAGCCGAGTATATTCGGCAACCTGCATTCATTGAACGCCGCAACCAGATATATATTTGGTTCCCAGTGCAATTTACCAGCACGCCAGAGCTGATCAGTCAGTGCCGTACATTTGTTAAGAAGCCAGCTCATGACCACTGCGGCCCCCAGCAGCCTCACCGTCCCTGGGAATCAGCCACTGCACTAGACTTGCCTGCAAGCATCAGCGTTGGGCGCTGTGCAGCCACTTCAAGCACAGTTGGCTCAGCGATTTACTGAATTTCATCAATGGCGTCAGTTGCACCTTGTAAATATAATAATAGATTGCTGCAGTAGTTTTTTTATAGTTTTTACAGTTCATTGGCAGTGTATAAAATGATCAGGGTTACAGTAATTGTGATGCTCTTTGCATGAAAAAATATGTGTTCCATTAAAATTCCACATTTTCTTGGTGAATTGTGACGTTTCCTTAAAAAGTGCAGCTAAAAAGTATTTGACGTCTCGGGTTGCATTAACCCTCCAAGTATGTGGCAGTTTAAGGGTTAATGAAGCAATTTCCCTCAATGTTTGTCTCTGAAGTTATTTATTGAAAAGTGGTGTGACAGGTACAACCTGCCATCATGACATCGCCATTGCAGTGTTTCTGTTTAGAATAAGTTAGGTTAGGGATGTATACTGTAAGTTTCAGTCTTGAGCCGTAGGAGTGGCAGTGGTGGCTCGTGGGCAGTGCAAGTGAGAATCATTCCCCAGCTGTCTCAAATCTCATAACCAATTAGAATTACTAATCTCATGTAGTCAAACCTGTTCCCACTTTCATTTTACAGCTCTACTGAGTGCAGTAGGCAGCAGCAGCAGCAGTATGGGGTGAGAAATGGAATCAGGGGATGGTCGAGGTAAAATAAAAGAATGAAGAGTGCAGAACATGAGACAAAAACCATAGTCTATTTAAAAATGAGAGAGAGAGAGTTAAAACCCACAACTTACAAGTAAACTGAAACAAAAGTAAGTTGAAGGCAGAAAAAAAAATTCACCAGATTTAAAACAATTATTTAAAGAAAATAAAGCAAGGCTTTTTAGGTCATATTCACAAACTTGAACAAACTAACAAGTGTCTGATGTTGACCTTTATACCTACGACCCTGTGATGTCATCCATTGCACACTTCCTGTTGACCCTGCCTAACAACTGCCTACCAGAAGAGACAATAAAGAACCAAAAATAATGGCTCCTGTAACAAAACTAAACTTTTTCCTGTAATTCCTACCATTTTTAAAATAGCAAAAACTGTTGAAGTCTATAAAGAAATGTAACCACTATAAACCTCCAAACTATTTCAAGTATTTTAAAGGCAGAGAAACGATTACAAAAAAAAAAAATTAAAAACAAGCACCAGATTATGATAAAGTTGAAGAGCTGGGAAAGGAAGCTGCAGTTTCAAAATGGTGAGATGTATAAAATACAAGAGGAAATAACGCTGTGTGCGGTGTGGTGATTAGCACCATTGCCTTTTGATCAAGAATTTTGATCAAGATTTCATTCTGTATTAATAAACATTTTTATACTTATATTGTTGTGTATTTTGCGATTTGGAATCATGAGGATTCATATTCTGTCATTTACTTTACACTTAGACTTAGAATGTCAAAACAGTATATACTCACGTATAAGTCGGGTCTTGAAACCCAAAAAATCGATCATAAAATCATATCCTGACTTATACGCCCGTTTAAAAATACGATACTTAAATTTTTTTTTTACATCTTCTTGCTTCTTCCAATCTCACATCAGTTTCTCAGACACATCGAATTTTGTAGCAGCAGCGCGGTTACCAATTTCTTTCGCCACTTCAATGACTTTTAATTTAAAACTGGCTTCAGATTTTTTCTGATTGAACGCTCCATCGTAGATAAGGGATGCTGTTATGATAAAGGTGTACAGTATGAGGGTGTGAGATACAAAAAAACACAAATCAGTGCAAACATCGCTTCGGAGTAGTTTGGGTATTACCGTGTGGTCACGTGGGCACAATATATAGAAATAAAGGCCGTGTGCTCCGTGGTTACTCCCTCAGGTGGGCGTTAGCATATCATAATCTCTTGGACCAATGGTGTGAGTTTTCCGCATTCGACTTATACAACCATCATTATGAAATACCGGAAATTATACTGTAAAACCAAGCCCTGGCTTAGTCGCAGGAGAACTTAAATGTGAGTATATATGAAATTTAATATTATCAAACATTTTCGTATTTGTTTTATTTATATTACTGTTATGAGGTCATGTGATCTTGATCATCACACTTATAATGTCACAGAAGGGACACTATAAATATACAGTCACACTATCTATTATCCCTTGGTGGACACACGTTCTTTGTGAACTTTATCAGTACTTAGCTACTTATTTAAAAGGCTCTGGTGGTAGCACACATTTTTTTGGTTTCGATTTTATTCCTGGTTTTGACCGTTACTTTCATTTTGTTCTTTGGTGTTAGCCATTCGGTTTTCATTGTGTTTCTGGTTTTGTCCCTTCACTACTTCTTTTGACAATATCTTTCAACTCCTTGTCAGGTCAATTTGATCATAATAAGTTCTCAGGCACCATACAGTATGTGCTCTTAGACTCCCATGCACTGCATTTACCTTCTTTTAAAAATCTAAGTTTCATCAGTAATTTTGTTATGAGCCTAATCCAAAAGTATTCAGAAAGTATTTAGATCCCTGTTATCATCTAATGATGAAATAATTTAAATTAGTTTCTTCTCCATATCAAATACTTTTTGCAAATTTATTGAAATAAAAACAGAATACCACATTGACACAATTATTCAGACCCTTTGCTATGACACTTGAAATTTGGCTCAGTTGAAACTCATTCTACTGAACATCATTGAGATGCTTCTGCACCTTCTTTGCTGTTCACCTGTGGTCAATTCAATTGGTTGGACATGTTTAGGAAAGACGCACGTTTATCTGTAGAAGGTCCTACAGTTGACAATGAATATCAAAACAATCACCAAGCCATGAGGTTGAAGAAATTGCTTAGGGACAGAATTGTGTCAAGGCACTGATCTGGGGATGGCTACAATAACTTCATAATTCTTGAATGAAATATATTTGGAACAACCACAACACTTTCTACGGTTGGCTGCTCTGCCAAACTCAGCGATTACAGGAGAAAAGCTTTGGTAAAGGAGGTGAAAAAGAACCTGAAGGTCACTGTAGCTGAGCTTCAGAAAATCTGTGTAGAGATGGAAGAAACTTCCAGAAGAATACTTGTGTCAATGGGACATTTCATTTTTTATTTTAACTACATTTGCAAATATTTCTAAAATCCCGTTTTTGCTTTGCCTTTCTGTGGCATCAAGTGTTGCTATCTTCTTGGAGCTCTTGATATCATTTTTCAGATGAAATACAGTAAAGTATATATATTACATTATACATATACATTTTTAACTTCATTTAAATAATGTATACTGTTAATAATTAAACATGTGGACACGGTGGGCAGTTGTAGCAATGAACTTGTGCCCCGTTCAGGGATTGTCCCTGCCTCATGCTATATGCTTGCTGGGACTGGCGTGACCCTGGATGGATAGATGGATGGAATAATTAATCATACTAAGAATATATTTCAACATTCTAATGAAACATTTGAAGAATTGGTGTTCTAAGCTTACAGATGGCTTGGCATGTATTAAAGAGCTGATTGTGTGGCGAATGGTTACTTGGAGAAAGAAAAGGAAGGACAGGAATTGGGGGTTAGTATGTTTGAAAGAGACAGTACTGCTGCAATAAATTATTTTATCAAGGGTCGCCCACGGCGCAGCAAGCATCTTGCAGGAGGCAGGAACAATCTCGGGACGGGGCGCCAGCTCGTCACTACCACTGCACCACTGTGTCTCAATTTTTTATACATGTTTTAAGTATCAATTATACATCTTAGTATTTAAATAATTCAGAGAGCTGTAATATCATGAATATAATCAAATCTGTGTCCTGTCGGCATAAGAAAAAGCCTGTTTAAGAAGCATGTAGAGTACAAAGAAGAACACATAGAATATGAAGCATTTAACATGCAACTTTAGTTACAATGGGATTTGAGAAACTAGTAAATTAAGTGATTTTAAGATGAAATTTTTAACGTTCCACTTTAACGACAAAATAAACTACGTGATTAATGTGGAAATTTCGACCTTTTTTTCCATTGTGTCCCAGTTTTTTTTTTCTTTTCTCTGCACCCTAATACGCTTCTATATAACATTACGACTCACCTTTTCACTGTGACTTTGATATCTGACTATCATTTTGGGCACCACTCTCTGTCAATCGATCAACTTCCTTTTGTTGTTTATATCACTGCTTAAACCAACAAATAGTACATTTTCTTTGCTTTTACTTGGTACTCACTGAAATTCTTCTTTTTTCCCTATGCTTTTGCCATTGTTTTTTCACAGAACGCAAAACATAAGGGCACATTATATTGATTTGTATATACAAAGAGGCGTAATTCTGGCAGGAGTCAGGGTTGGGGGAG
Source organism: Polypterus bichir lapradei (assembly GCA_026402145.1). Taxonomy (NCBI): domain Eukaryota; kingdom Metazoa; phylum Chordata; class Cladistia; order Polypteriformes; family Polypteridae; genus Polypterus; species Polypterus bichir. The sequence goes on along the minus strand of JANRMT010028174.1, from coordinate 41,858,882 downwards.
CAGGCGCATGCACAAGGGTTACATTTCACACTAATTGGGATTTATGTATCAGAAGAATGTGGAAGTTGGTGTACACACAGATTTATGCATCTGGATTTTTTTGTGCGTATACACATTTCTGTTTTTTGTCCTTGCGCCATGTTTTAGTATGAATTCTACACACAGCATTATGCATGAGGCCCTTGGTACTCTACGTTAAAAGCATTACTGTCTCAAACTGTGCCTCTTCAACCAGCAGACAAAATGATCTTCCTACGCAAGAGCTCTTTCAGCTGACTTAAATAGTCTGAGAGAGAGTTCAGGAGTTGTGAGGTCAGGGTGGCCCTGCCTCCAGTGGCTCTACCCTGAAAGAACAAAGAATATAAGCAAGCAACAGTAGACAATTATCCATCCATCTATCCATTATCCAACCCACTATTTCCTAACTACAGGGTCACAGGGGGTCTGCTGGATCCAATCCCAGCCAACACAGGGCACAAGGCAGGAAACAAACCCCGGGCAGGATGCCAGCCCACCGCAGCAGTAGACAATTAACCAAGAATAAAAAAAAAAGTATAAAAATATGAAAGCTAATAATGAAGAGCTGATTAAAACAGCAATAAAATATATGGTAATACCAGGGAACAAATCATGGCTGTAACATAACACTAAAATACAATATCTCAAGGTAAAAGGGGCTCACATCTGTCAGGAACCAAAAGAGGCAGAGCAGAAGACATGCAGAATTTACAGGATCAGACATATCCTGATCATCCTTGATGAGCTTAGTGGATTATAAAATGAAGATTCCCAAATATCACTTGTGAGAGGCAAGGGTGATGTCCAACATGAAGCCAGAAGACTATCCAAATAGATCCCTGTCATCTGGTGTAAAGCAGAGACATAAAAAGGAAAGATCTAAAAGGATTCAACTTTGAGGGATAAGGTTCAAGATCTACTGAATGGCCTGTGAAGGAATTTTAGTTAGGATTCTTAATAATTAATAAAGTGATGTTTTAATGGAACTGAAGTATACAAATAATAAGACATCCATGCAGTTTCCAACTTTTATGACTGTATTTTAATAACTCTGAACCTGGAGTTTTACATTGTAGCAGTTCATTAACTTGAATAGTAAAATTTACAAGAAAGTATCAGTGGCACATAACTCCCGGTGGTTCCTGATGTGTCTCCCCGTGTTTCAGTGGGTTTTCTTCATGTCCTCCACTTTCCTAAGATAGGCCTGTTTGTGACATTGCCCTTGTATGACCCTGTGTGGATATGTATGAATCTGTACCCTGTGACTGACTGTCATTTCAGGGATGGGTTCTCCACTGTGCTATGTGGTTCTTTTCCTGATAATTCTCTAATGAAGAAATCAGGTTTGTAAAATGTCTGGTAGTTTTAAAGATGGCTGGTGATCATTTTTTGGTTTATTATATTACTACATGAAGTACGCTAATATTCTAAACTGCTCTATAAAGAGCTCTGTGACATGTAGACGGTACTAAATGGGACATTGTAACTGATCGTCAATACGGATGATTGAGACTTCTCTAAAAAAAAAAAAAGGGCATTCAGATTTTGAGCAGCCACATAACTCTTCTGAGATGAAAATAAAGCGACCTGACAAGAAATGACGCGTCTTCCAATGCCATCCAAAAAATCTGACCTCGGAGTGATTTATTCATCTCTCCCCCACCCCCTAAGAAGTCATATCAGTGAAGGATATTTAAGGTTATGCCCAGGAGATGAATAAATACTTTTTTGAATGTGTCAGCCACCAGAAGGATCCAAATAAAATTTCATAAGGGTGAGATCCCACTGCCCCTCAGCTACTTTCCATCTTGTGCAATTCATTAATTCACACAGATACATCACCGATAGTGCTGCTGCCATTATGTCGGCTGTCACAGAAGAGGCTGGGGTGTTCTATAATTGTCAGAAAAACATTTACTTAGAAGAGGCACGGCAGTGTGCTGGGAAGGAAATTACATTACTTGTTGAGGTCTGTAACACCCCTGCTGAACCGCCCATCAGTACAAAAAGGACAAGTTCTCCATTAAACAAAAGTTCAGATAAAAACAATACAGACACATCAATCATGTAAGTCAATGAACTTTTAAATGTGACATTTCTAGGAGGCACATCAGAAAGAAAATGCATATTTCTTTTGTCTTTCAGTCCCCTGGATCATCACTGGAGGACATTTCCCATCTTGCTTCAGTGCAGCTGCTTCCTCTGAGTCAAAGAATTCCACCTGGGGCGAAAAAAAAAATAATAACATATATATATATATATATATATATATATATATATATATATATATATAACCTTTTTTATTTTTCTCTTGATTTCTCTTTATTTTTCTCATTTTTGATGACCATGACAATTAACAAAATAGAGAATATATTGTGCTGCTACTTCCCAATGTGGCAGGTGGCATTCACTGTGTGTAGAGGTGGCATAAATAAAAACAAAAACAACAACAACAATAATAATAATAATAATAATAATAATAATAATAATGGCAATGATGCTGATAAAAACAAAATCAACTTTATAGTATTGGTTGAAAGAACAAAGAAAATGGTTCCATCTTTAATATCTCAAGATGTTTGTTAATATTCTGTCAAGGGGAGCCACATGGCAGGTGGGTAAATAAAGGACAAGAGATGAAATGTTGTCAAGAAAACTGAGACCAGAAGACTAAACGCGTGTCTAAAGTCAAATCGAGATTGATACCGAGAAGAAAAATCTTTCATCAAATCACAAAACAACACCTTAAATCATGATTGAAGTTCACACCTAAATGTTTAAAGACGGGAAGTACATAAAAAGGAAAAAAGCACATCAAGTTTCACAATTAATATCTGCCACCAGCAGGGGGTCTACTCTACCTGGGAATATGTTTGTTGGGGATTGCAGCTTTTACTTAATAAAAAGTGTGTGTGTGTGTGTGTGATCAAACCTCAGATGTTAGCGCCTGAGGTGAAGCCTCTGATGCTGCACCACTGGGGCTGATTTGCCTGTTTGGAAGGGCAAAGATCTGAGTATTACATTCTTTTGGACTTTGCAATTCACACTGTTCCACAAAAGAAATATAGATAGATTCACCTCTGATTGTGAGTTTTGTGGAGGTAATCAGGGTTTTTATAGGTGTGCTATATTTTTGTGTCTGTTTTTTTACCTTTTTTTTTACATTTCCTAAGGAAAATACCTTCATGAACTGTGTTTGCTGAAGGAGGAAGAATATCCATTGGTTTTGGTTTTTATCACAGTTTGTTTTGGAACCAATGTAAATACCGTACAAAGTCCCTTGCCTTAGTTTTGGCTTCTGGTCCAGTCAATTATAACTACATTATATTATTACTACATTAATTATAACTAATTATAACTACAGATGCCTATGTTTTAGGTCGGTGCAATGGTGACATTGCATGGGGCATCACAATACAACAGACATAGCTAACACACCTGAGATGGCGAGAGCATGTATTAAAGATACCAAGAACAAGCATTAGAAAGATAGCTCTTCAATGAACACCACAGGGTAGACTGAGAACCAACCATAAGGAGAGAGAATTGAAAGATCTGGGAATGACTTTGGAGTGAAGCAGAAACAAAAGTGAAAGATCATGCCGAGTCGAGTGCTCTTCCGTTGACCTTATGCTTCCATCAGAGCGAAGAGGACGATACATAAGTAACTGTAAATATGGGCACAGGGACCCGACAGTAATGAATATGGTGAAGCTCTGACATAATTGTCTCTAATCAGTACTCTAAACATAAACATGACTGCCTCAGTACTGCACCATATTTGACAGATTGACTTTTTTTCTCTTCTGTAAAAAACACTCACTGTCCTTTTCAAGTATGAGAACAAAATAAAAGCAGCAAGACTCTGAATTAGTGAAGCGTTCACGAGCCTGGGGCAGGCCAACGGCTAATCTGTCAGCGAGTAATTGTCATGACACCCTTGAGGACTGATCTGGCTTAGTCAGACCTTTACTGTACCTTTTGAAGATCCCTTTGACTTTCTAGTGATCCTGATCAGACTAAACACTATTTGAAGACGTTTGAACAGCTTCAAAAACAATATCTATAACCAAAATAAAAATGAATATTTAAGGCTCATTGACTTTATTATTGCTAAACGGTATTCAGAAGACACACACTCCCCAATCATCTGAATTTTTAGCGCGGCTGCGGTGGTGTGAAATTCTGTCATGTAAGATGACAAAAATGCTAATAAGTGGCTGAATAATTCAAAGCGCCTATTCACTGCGTCTCTCCTCGAATGGCATCTGTTGTAATGCTCTCATTTCTATCCAGCTGAATGTTGTACAGCAAACCAGGAAACTGTGGCTGATTAAAGTGGCCCAGAACCAGGAAGCCGCATTTACATCATAAAGCCGGCTCTCCAGCAATGTGCAAGCTTAACCGTCGAGCTGATTCTGACTGAAATAAATAATAAAATAAAAAAAAAACAAGTTTTGTTGAGGGGAGATCATTACAGCCCAGAAGGACGTGGGCGACAATGTCAATGATCTAAGAAGTACTTGGGCGGGCAATAAATAAACACATACGCCACAAATGCTGCCATTCACAGTCACATGGCACACCAGCACTCTTATTCAGTAAAAGACTTGGGTTAGAAAGGCAGTGCGCCATCTGCCAAGTTCATTTCTGACTTCCTCCACTTGATCTCCCACTTCAATAGTTTCAATAGTTCAGCTTTTGAGCTTCATTGACTTATAATGCTTGCTATATTTGATGTATTATTTTATTTGTTATGTTATATTCATTGAATTACTAATTATGATTACATCAGGGCACAAATGATCATTTGAGTAATATATAGTACTAAACATTTACATTTTTATTATCCATGTCTCTGAATGTAATGCAGAGCTCTGTGCACAGAAGCCACCATTTTAAAATGGCATTGAGAAGAACAACCAAGCAGATGGGCCTAAAGAGGGCTAAACAAAGACAGCTTCAAATAAAGTTAACGCCGCAACAGCATTTCAGTTAAAGGAACTACTCCACCCAAAAAGGATCTCTTTTTATATTTTACTTATCTCATTTAGTTTGTAGTGAAATAATCCTGTGACAAGTGAGTCCCTGTCTTGCACGCCAAAACACGAGGCTGAGTCTCAGTACTTAAGCAACACCAGCTTTATCCAACTTGAAACAGGAACAGCAGGGTTATTTATTGTGGCGTGATCTGCCACTCTCCTATACACAGACACAGCAGTCAGGCAGAGTCGGGACCGGGCCAGTGGCCAAGTTATACTGTTCCCTACATTTATCATTTCCCTTGCATCACCCATCAGCCACAGGCGCATATAGCACGATTGTTTCAACGGCGCTCTGCTGCTGCGCTGTGAACATGTGGTTACCTCTGCAATGGAGAAGCGGTCCTCCACAAACATGGCAGGAGGTCCACATGACCATCGTCATCTAATTCTTCCATGTGAATCCTGAAAACTGATTGAGATCATTTACGTGAGGTAGAATGCCTAGAGGGGGCTGGGCGGTCTTGTGGCCTTGGAACCCCTGCAGATTTTGTTTTGTTTTTTTTTTCTCCAGCCCTCTGGAGTTTTTCATGTGTTTTTTCTGTCCTCTCTGGCCATCGGACCTTACTTTATTCTTTGTTAATTTGTATTGCCTAATTTTATTTTTTCTTTTTTCTTTCTTCATCTTGTAAAGCACTTTAAGCTACATAATTTGTATAGATAGATAGATAGATACTTTATTAATCCCAAGGGGAAATTCACATACTCCAGCAGCAGCATACTGATGAAAACAATATTAAATTAAAGAGTGATACAAATGCAGGTAAAAGCAGACAATAATTTTGTATAACATTAACGTTTACCCCCCGGGTGGAATTAAAGAGTCGCATAGTGTGGGGGAGGAACGATCTCCTCAGTCTGTCAGTGAAGCAGGACGGTGACAAAAGTCTGTCACTGAAGCTACTCCTCTGCCTGGAGATGATCCTGTTCAGTGGATGCAGTGGATTCTCCATGATTGACAGGAGCCTGCTCAGCGCCCGTAGCTCTGCTACAGATGTCAAACTGTCCAGCTCTGTGCCTACAATAGAGCCTGCCTTCCTAACAAGTTTGTCCAGGCGTGAGACGTCCTTCTTCTTTATGCTGCCTCCCCAGCACACCACCGCATAGAAGAGGGCACTCGCAACAACCGTCTGATAGAACATCTGCAGCATCTTATTGCAGATGTTGAAGGACGCCAGTCTTCTAAGGAAGTATAGTCGGCTCTGACCTTTCTTACACAGAGCATCAGTATTGGCAGTCCAGTCCAATTTACCATCCAGCTGCACTCCCAGATATTTATAGGTCTGCACCCTCTGCACACAGTCTCCTCTGATGATCACGAGGTCCATGAGGGGCCTGGGCCTCCTAAAATCCACCCCCAGCTCCTTGGTTTTACTGGTGTTCAGGTGTAAGTGGTTTGAGTCGCACCATTTAACAAAGTATGAAAATGTGCCGTATAAATAAATGTTGTTGTTTTTGTTGTTGTCATTCCACTTGGGGGGTTGAGAAACCTCACAATCCATAACCTCATATTTTCATGCAGAATGTACAGAAAAAGTTTCTGACATACTACAAGCCAATGGTGACCAACTCTGTACATCTTTAAACAATGTGAAAAAAGAAAGATAAGAAAAATCTCACGTTACTCGAGTCACATAATCCACATGTCAGTTATACAGTGGTATGCATAAACATGCAAAATGCATGCTTTTTTAGTAAAACATTATAAAAGATATTCTTCCAGAATATCCAATGCATACCATAAACAGGAAACTAAAGCCTCATGGGTATGATATTTTCATTCATTGATCAAAAGTCCTGTCTTCAGTTCAAAAAGGGACGGTCTAGTGTCTTATTTTACTCATTCAGGATGTTCTTCTTTTTCGTGCATGTTTCCCTTGAGCCTTTCCTTCTGCAATGTAAAGCAGCCCCAACTCTGGAGTTAAATGGAAAGGGGGGTAATCTGACTGATAAGGATTGGACATGGTGCGACTCAAACCACCTACAACTGAGCACCAGCAAAACCAAGGAGCTGGTGGTGGATTTTAGGAGGTCCAGGCCCCTCATGGACCCCATGATTATCATAGGTGACTGTTTGCAGAGGGTACAGACCTATAAATACCTGGGAGTGCAGCTGGATGATAAATTGGACTGGACTGCCAATACTGATGCTCTGTGCAAGAGAGGACAGAGCCAACTATACTTCCTTAGAAGGCTGGCGTCCTTCAACATCTGCAATAAGATGCTGCAGATGTTCTATCAGACATTTGTGACGAGTGCCCTCTTCTACGTGGTGGTGTGCTGGGGAGGCAGCATAAAAAATAAGGATGGCTCACGCCTGGACAAACAGGCTTTTATTGTAAGCCCAGAGCTGGACAGTTTGACATCCGTGGCAGAACGACGGGCGCTGAACAGGCTCCTGTCAGTCATGGAGAATCCACTGCATGCACTGAACAGGATCATCTCCAGACAGAGGAGCAGCTTCAGCGACAGACTGCTGTCACCGTCCTGCTCCACTGACAGACTGAGGTGATCATTCCTCCCCCACACTATGCGACTCTTTAATTCCACCCAGGGAGTAAACGTTAACATTATACAAAGTTATTGTCTGTCTGTTTTACCTTCATTGTTATCACTCTTTAATTTAATATTGTTCTTTATCAGTATGCTGCTGCTGGATTATGTGAATTTCCCCTTGGGATTAATAAAGTATCTATCTATCTATCTATCTATCTATCTATCTATCTATCTATCTATCTATCTATCTATCTATCTATCTATCTATCTATCTATCGTGTGATAAAGTCCTAAAAATCCAACATGTAACAGTATTCCCTATTGCAGGACTGGCATGAATATTAATACTAGTGTGAAGCCAGCAACAGAAAAGGAGAGCCTCTCCTGGTGAGCACAATGATCCCTGGACTGTTCATAATGCCACCTGAGGCATGGCACAAGTCTTCTGCCCATTGGGGACTGGGCGGTCTCATGGTCTGGAATCCCTACAGATTTTATTTTTTTTCTCCAGCCGTCTGGAGTTTTTTTTTTTTTTGTTTTTTCTGTCCCCCCTGGCCATTGGACCTTACTCTTATTCTATGTTAATTAATGTTGACTTATTTTATTTTCTTATTGTGTCTTTTATTTTTCTATTCTTTATTACAAAAAGCACTTTGAGCTACTGTTTGTATGAAAATGTGCTATATAAATAAATGTTGTTGTTGTTGTTGTTATTGACCCCAACACCTATACAGTATATCCTTATTAAGCATGAAATGATATACTTGGTTCACACACAATTTATATTGCTGTTAAAGCTTTATCTGGTCATTGGACATATGCATACAGTCTTTGGAAATATGTAAAACAATAAAAATGATTAGCTTTAAAACACAAACCACACAAAATTAAAACAATTAAAAACAATGAAAATTGTGTGCAAAAATTACCCTTAACAAGTTTCCACTTTTGGTCCTGTGTTGAAGTCATTTTAAATTCACAGTCTTGATCCACCAGACTAATTCGATTCATAATTTTAAACACTTCACTCATGTTTCCTCTTAACCTTCTTTTGTTTAAACTGTAAAGGCTCAGCTCTTTTAGTCTTTCCTCATAACTCATCCCCTATAGCCCTAAAATCAGCCTAGTCGCTCTTCTCTGGACCTGTTATGATGTCCTTTTTCAAAACTCGGCTTGATGTTTTCAGGATTTAAGTGGATAGGACTGGTTAGCTCTTTTGGGATGAATAGCCTGTTCTCGTACAGATTGTTGTAATGTTTTGATGTACTTGGAATCTGAAATAAGAATGAAAAATCAGATTGGTGTGTGTCACAGGACAGAATATTTCACTTTCAGTTAGTTTTTCCTTATTAACCATTGTCACAAACACGACTCAGAGTCTTAGAAAGGTTTGGGGCAGCCACCCGTATAATTGTGTGCACAGGGCACAACGTGAGCTACCACAGCTATGCTGATGACACACAGCTGTATTTATCAGTAGCACCTGATGACCCCGATTCTATTGATTCACTAACACAATGTCTGACTTGTATCTCAGAATGGATGAATAGTAACTTTCTCAAGTTAAATAAAGAGAAAACTGAAATCTTAGTGATTGGCAATAATGGATACAATGAGGCTATTAGAAATAAACTGGATACTTTAGGATTAAAAGTCAAGACGGAGGTAAAAAGCTTAGGGGTAATTGTTGACTGTAATCTGAATTTTAAATCGCATATTAATCAGATCACTAGGACAGCATTTTTTCACTTAAGAAACATAAGTAAAGTTAGACCTCTTATATCACTGAAAGATGCTGAGAAATTAGTTCACGCGTTTGTTTTCAGTCGACTAGATTACTGTAACGCACTCCTCTCAGGACTACCCAAGAAAGACATAAATCGTTTGCAACTAGTGCAGAATGCAGCTGCTAGAATCCTAACTAGGAAAAGAAAATCCGAACACATTTCTCCAGTTCTGATGTCACTACACTGGTTACCTGTGTCATTCAGGATTGACTTTAAAATTCTGCTTATGGTTTATAAAGCCTTAAATAATCTCGCCCCTTCTTATATATCGGAGTGTCTGACACCTTATATTCCAAATCGTAACCTCAGATCCTCAAATGAGTGTCTCCTTAGAATTCCAAGAACAAAACTTAAAAGAAGTGGTGAGGCGGCCTTCTGCTGCTATGCACCTAAAATCTGGAATAGCCTGCCAATAGGAATTCGCCAGGCTAATACAGTAGAGCACTTTAAAACACTGCTGAAAACACATTACTTTAACATGGCCTTTCTATAACTTCAATTTAACTTAATTTAACTTAATCCTGATACTCTGTATGTTCAATTTCCTCATAATAACTATTCAGGGTAGCTCTAAAATCCGTACTGACCCCTACTCTCTTTTCTGTTTCTTTTTCCGGTTTCTTTGTGATGGTGGCCTGCGCCACCTCCACCTACTCAAAGCTTCATGATGCTTCAACAATGATGGATGGACTAAAAGGCAGAAGTCTACGTGACCATCATCATCAAGCTTTTCTGTGAGAACCCTAAATCCAAAGAGGACTGTTTCATTTATGTTAGGTAGAATGCCCAGTGGGGACTGGGCGGTCTCATGGTCTGGAATCCCTACAGATTTTATTTTTTTCTCCAGCCGTCTGGAGTTTTTATTTTGTTTTTTCTGTCCCCTCTGGCCATTGGACCTTACTCTTATTCGATGTTAATTAATGCTGATTTATTTTGTTTTCATATTGTGTTTTTTATTTTTCTGTTCTTTATTGTGTAAAGCACTTTGAGCTACTATTTGTATGAATATGTGCTATATAAATAAATGTTGTTGTTGTTGTTGTTGATTTCCTGGCTGCAAAGTCAATCAAATGAATACAGCACTGATGTGAACAAAACCAAGTCCAAATCAGAACTGAGGGAATAGGGAAAAGGTGGAGGCTTTTAAAGGGGAAGACAGGAAGTGAAGTCAAAGGGGTCGGGTTCATGAAGGTCTTCAGCCATAGATTCGAGCCCAGATGTGACATCACAGGGGCCAGAGACGGCAAAGTCTCCTTCCATTGGTGCCGGAAATGATGTCAAGAGGGCCAGGTAGAATCTCTCGTGAATGGTCTACAGGAAAGGGAGAAAAAGAGTCGGTGCACTCTGCCACATCCTTGTATGACTCGGAACTGTCCTTACTCAAGCCCTTTAACTGCCTCCCATGCGCACGTGTGTGACACCATGTTTTGGATAACGCTCATTTTGCACAAAATTAATTTACATATACAGAACCACATCCATCTGTATATCTCTCAGTGATGATTATCTCGCCACTGCAAAGTTCAAGTGGGAACTGAGACATTCGAATGCAAAGATGTATTGTGTCTGAGTTATCTCAGAAGTGGCGTACAGAAAGCTTTTATTACGAGGCTGGTATGCACAGAAAATTTTCTGTACCATGTGCCAGCTACAAGGAAACTCAAAAAGATTACTTTTAGAGAAAATGCATTTTTATTATGCTCAATCACAAAATACATTTAGCCAGTATTCTAAAACAATTGTTATATTGAAACAAATCTGTGGCAGTCAACAAGTTTAAACGTGTATAGTAAACTCAACTTAGTTGTCATAATTAGTGATAAACGAAAACAGATGAAATTTGTTTCACAGAATTGTCCCAAAAATAAATTTTGTATTCAATTTTACAATTGGGAAATGTAAAACTCCTAAATTAAGGTTTTTTTAGGGTTTTTGTAGAAAGCACGACCTATTGCTGCCTGCGGGTTATTGCACAGCCAAAACACTGCCATGTCTGTTCAGAATAAAATACAACAGAATATCTGTTATTGTCATTTCATTGAGAACAATACAATGAAATTTAAATCAGCTCTCCCAGAGATGCTTTCATCACTCACACACAAATCCTCACACATACACAGATAAAAAAACTAATTGGATTGTAAAATAATGTAAATTATTAAAGTGCATAAAATATTAAAAGTGTATTTTATTTATTGCACACAGTTTCTCACATGAAAACAAGTCAAAGGCTATTAAGATGGTGAAAGTGAAAGTAGGGACAATGGGATAGCCGGGCTGAGAATTAAGTTCTTGGATAGCTGAGGGGTAAAAGCTTTACCTCAATCTCATGGTACGGCACTTCAGGGCCCTGTGGCGCCTTCCAGAGGGTAGCAATGTAAATACGAGATGGAAAGGGCGAGTATTGTCGCTGATAATTCTGCAGGCCTTGCTGTAACACTGAGACCTGTAGACCTTTCAGAAGGGGGGAGGAAGAGTCCAGTGATTTTTTTGTGCTGTGTTGACCACCCTCTGGAGGGCTGCCCTGTCTGCCTCTGAACAGCTTCCAAACCATGCCAGGATGGAGTAGGTCAGTAAGCCCCCTATTGAGCATTGATAAAAAGTCTTCAGCAAAGTGGCAGAGATGTGGTTTTACCTCAGTATCCTGAGAAAGTGCAGTCTTTGCTGGGCCTTCTTGACTGCAGCAGTGGTGCTGATGTGGGTCCCTAGAAACTTAGAACTGGTCACCTGCTCCACCTCTTGGTCTCCTATCCTGAGTTGCAGGTGCAGGTCCTGTTTCCGCATGAAATCTGGGATGAGCTCCTTTGTCTTTTTGATGTTTAAGGACAGGTTATTTACCACACACCATCCTGTCAGTCTAGAGACTTCATCCCTGTAAGCAGTCTCATCGACATTTGAGATGAGACCCACGACCGTTGTGTTGTCCACTTTGATGATCGTGTTTGTGTGTGTAGTCATAGGTGTAAAGGGAGTATAGAGCAGGGCTGAGCACACACCCTTGCATCAGGACTGGTGTGGGGACCAAGTCTCACTGTTTGTGGGTGGTTGGTCAGGAAGTCCTTAATCCACAGGCACAGATGTTCGTGAATGCCCAGGTCCTGTAGCTTCCTGACTAGTATCCTGGGGACCATTGTATTAAAGGCAGAGCTATAATCCACCACTGTCTTGGCAGGCAGCTACTTTCACCTAAGCCTTCAAGCTATATCCCTCACACATGTGCATGACAGGGGTCAGAGGTAACCCTATCTGTGGTCACTTTCCTCAGCCCTGTGCTGTTCCAAAGAAGGATCCTTCCAGACACTGTAGGGCCACGCAACCAGGTGCATTTTTCTTGCTGTCTCCCTTTTTTATTCTCTGCAACTGAATATGTTTTGCCATGCTTTTGCATATGGAGAGCAAGGTTGCAGATGAGATGAAAATATATGTGGTAATGGTATAAATTTCACTTGTGGTGAAAGCTCTAAGTTTCATGGAAATTGTTTCGCACATTGATGGTCATAATCAAAATTTTTCCAAACTTCTATAATATGGTCAATGCAATTTCTTATCTAGAACAAACGTTTCTAACGGTAACGGTGTCACTAGCCTGTTTTTGTGTTGCTCTAACAGGCCTGTGGTGGTGAAGCATGTTAAGGTCCGTGACTGTAGGCAGGTCAGGAGAGGTACGGGTGCGGCAGAGGATCTGGGCAGACACAGGGTGTTTAAGGGGAGAGTCGGAGCATTACAGAAAGAAAAAAGAAAAACTGTGAAAGGACATGAGAGAAAAAGAAGGCAGAATTAGAGAGTTTGAGCCAGCATGAGGTGATGGGAAGCAGTTGGTCGTGGTTCTGTGAGTGATCAATGCTTCACGGGGCAGATCATCCACTACTGAGCACTAGAATGAGTAGGGACAGAAGAGGAGTCCTCCTAGGGAAGCAGTAAGCATTAGAAGGATGTGAGGAAGATTGTCTTGCTTCTTCTGATGTAGACAGCCATGGCAAGAGCCGATGGTAGTGAAGTGGCTGTCCCTTGTCCCCTCAAGTATTGGTGACCATCTCCTTCCTCAGCCACCCTTCCAAAACTAATGTTGCCGTTTTGATCTTCCATGGCTCCTTCTGTGTTGCTCCAATGATATTTTCTCTGCTGTCATTATTTCAACAGGCACAATTAGTATTGTGCTTTTACTAGAAGCAGTGCAAATTACTTCATTTAATCTCTTCTTCTGCTTCTTTCGGCTGCTCCCATTTAATCTCTATGATCAGTAATTATTTTACGGGAAGAAAACTTGAAGTAAACTTGCAGTTTATAGGCAAGCCATCATCTGGAGTATCCATTTTCTGTCTTTTTCAGCAGAGGGTCTACCATGTGTGTTCGTGTGCTGATAGCTGTAGTTTCAATGCTGCGCTCTGGCCAAGTGCAAGAGCAAATATGCGGGAGCCCGGGAACATGGGCATGGGGGAGTGGGTTTGTTAATATTTATGGAGGTTTCCCTTTCATTCTAGTGTGATTAGTTTGGTTTTGATGTATAAACTATATTTTACAAAGCTTGGTGGATTGGCAGAAAATCGAGAGTCAATACAGAGGGGTTTAGACAGCATAGAGGCTTCAGCAGATTTGTGGCAGATGAAGTTTAATGTCAGTAAATGTAAAATATTACATGACGGAAGTGAAAATGTTACATCTGAATACCCAATGGGAGGTCTGAAAATCGAGAGTACACCTTATGAGAAGGATTTAGGAGTCATAGTGGACTCAACACTATCAACTGCCAGACAGTGTTTAGAAGCCATTAAGGAGGCTAACAGAATGTCAGGTTATATAGCACGATGTGTGAAGTACAAGTCACAGGTGGTTCTGCTCAAACTTTCTAACACACTGGTGAGGCCTCATCCGGAGCCTCATGCATAAACGGTGCGTACGCACAAAAATGTTGCATAAGCCGGTTTCCAAGCTCACATCGCGATGTATAAAACCTAAACTTGGTGTAAAGCCATGCACATTTTCACACCAGCTAAATGCTTAGCATACACAAGTTCTCCGCTTGGTTTTGCAAAATTGGCAGCACCCAGCATCAAAGCAGTGCTGTTGTTCCAGTGTGGTTTCCCTTTCTTTTTTAGATCCACATCCCCTTTATCATATACACTGAAATTAACCGCAGATTATTAGTTTAAAGCATCTGATTGTAATTAACCTGCAACAATATAATGGCCCACGGAATGGCAGAACTATTCCAAATAGCATAGCTGCTTTAGCGTTGTTCCTCTCACTGCACCACTCAGAGTATTTATCCCACTGTATCTGAGTGTGGAATCACAGCTCTACAGCAGCTGATCGGGAAGAGAACTGTTGGTATACGGCATCAAGCACACGCTGCCTCAACCAAGCGCACTGTCTATTTGAACTGCTCTCATATGACAAACGCTTCAGAGCCTTTCCTGTACGGACCTTGAGGTTCAGAAACAGTTTCATTCCAAGAGCTATAAACGCACTCAATCAGTCCATCAAGTGCTCCTTGTAGAACTGTTTGTACTTTGTACAGTTACCTCACTGTAAACTTGTGATACAGTTATAATATTGCACAACCTGAGCCACTTTATAAAGAGCGTATTTACATATGATGACGATATCATTTTTAAGATGAAATGCAGCAACATATGTTTATTACATTATACAGATAAAATGTTAAGTTCATTTAAATAATCTATATTGTTAATAATTGGTGTGACACTGGAAGGACAGATGGATAGAATAATTAAACATTGTGACAGGGGGTTGGTGTCCTTACCCAGCCGGGATGCCCCTGCACACTATATTCAGGGGGAGCAGCCATGGACATTGCAATACCTCCCCCTAAAAGCTAGTTGGCCGCCTCCCTGGGGTGGAACAGTGCCTTGGGTTCCCACAGGGCATCCTGGGAATTGGAGTTGGGTGCAGCCCTGTTGGATCCCGCAGGTGCTGCCAGGGGGCGCTGTATTTGGGACTCCTGAGCCGTGTGGGCAACCAATTCATCACACCCGGAAGTGCAGCCGGAAATCAGGGATCATATGACAAGCTTTCATATGACATCTCAGACAGTGGGCTACGACTCACCTTTTCATGGCGACTTTGATATCTGACAACTTCTTTTTTATTTCGGGCACTGTATGACTTTGTGAACTTGAGCTTTCGAGTTTCTCTGACACTCTATGTCACTCGATCAAATTGCTTTGGTTGTTTATACCACTGTTTAAACCAACAAATAGTAAGTTTTTTCTTGCCTCCACTTAAATTCTTCTATTTTCCCCTGTGCTTTTGCCATTGCCTTTTCACAGAACGTTAAGCATAAAGGCTATTTATATTGATTTGCATATTCAAAGAGGCGTAATTATCGAACGAGTTGGGGAGTGGCAGCAGGCGCGTGCACATGCGTTACTTTTCATACTGACCAGGATTTATGGAGCAGAAGAACATGGAAGTTGGCGAATGCACAGATTAATGTATCTGGATTTTTTTGTGTGTATGCACATTTCTGCTTTTGTCCTTACGCCTTGTTTTAGTGTGAATTCTACACACGGCCTAATGCATGAGGCCTCATCTGGAGTACTGGGTGCAGTTTTGGTCTGCAGGCTACAAAAAGGACATAGCAGCGCTAGAGAAGGTCCAGAGAAGAGTGACTAGGCTGATTCCAGGGCTACAGGGGATGAGTTATGAGGAAAGATTAAAAGAGCTGAGCCTTTACAGTTTAAGCAAAAGAAGATTAAGAGGAGACATGATTGAAGTGTTTAAAACTATGAAGGTAAATAGTACAGTGGATTGAGACTATAATTTTAAAATGAATTCACCAAGATCACGGGGACACAGATGGAAAATTGTTAAGGGCAAATCTCTCAAAAACATTAGGAAGCTTTTCTTTACTTAGAGATCCACAGACACTTGGAAGGACGTTAAGGACTTTCCAAACTTGATTTGATGTTATTTTAGAAGAATTAAGGGGACAGCACTGGCGAACTTTGTTGGGCTGAATGGTCTTTTCTCTTCTAGTTCTAATATTCTAATATACTGTATATATAAGGTATTATTATAATGTGTTTGTTCCTGTTAGTGTTTTGTATTTAGTGGTCCAAGTACTTTGTACAGCTTTGTCGAGCAGATCCATTTCCTCCCTTTATCATGTAAATTTTTTGCTCCTTAGAGAGGATAGGCTGGCAAGGCTGAGCCTGCTGTAGTGAAGTGAGTTCAATCGATTGGAGGCAGTTGTGATAGAGTGAAAGGCTGGGGGGCTCAGCAGTTGGCTGTTACATAGGAGAGATAGGTACCCTTTTCAGAGGAGAGCTGTTCTTTTTCTTGGTCTTTCAGACTGTTATACTACTTGGGACTTTGTGTTGGACAGCAGGGTAATAGCCTTCTTATTTGAGGCATTTGTGATTTTTTTTGTGTGGATGTAACACTTGTGCATTTATTTGCTTTTGATTTCTCTTTTTGTAATTTATTTTCACTGTAAATCATGTTTACACCCAGAATTGTACGTTCTTTTAAAGAACTAATTATAATAAAATCTGTCTTTTTTATTCATCTGCCATCTTTTTATTGCCTTTGACTGCTACCTTCGGTCCTGGTTAGTCACAAACTACTAGAAGGTAATCTCCAGGTGGTCTGTGACAGTTCACTACTCGCACATTCACACCACGTGGTCCACCTCGCACTGCTCATTTTAGGGTCAGAAGCAGTACCATTTTCACTTAATTTTGCCAATTCTGTCAACTGATCCAAGTTAGCAACCTCTTCATAACCAGGCCAATAGCCTTTAAACAAATTAGCAAGCCTTGTACCTTGCAAGGTCGTGGGGTCCAGCGGCTGTGGGACATCTGTTGACAAAGAAAGATTCACGGATCTTGACTTTGCTGACGACGCTGTGATCTTTGCAGAGTCAATGGAGGTTCTGATCGTGGCGCTTGAGAGACTGAGTGAGGAGTCTGAGTGTCTGGGCTGTGAGTGTCCTGATAAAAACCAAAATCCAGGCCTTTAATGACTTCTTAGACACGGCCATCAGCAGTGTGTCTGTCATCAGAGAGAGTGTCGACCTTGTCGAGAGGTTTACTTACCTCAGCAGTGACTTTCATGTCTCTGGTGACTCTTCTCTGAAGTCAGTAGATGGATTGGAAGGGCATGGGGGGTCATGAGGTCGCTGGAAAAGGGATGTGTGGTGCTCCTGATATCTGCTCAAAAAGATGAAGGTCCAAGTCTTTAGAGTCCTGGTGCTTCCTGTCTTGCTATATGGTTGTGAGACATGGACGCTATCCAGTGACCTGAGATGAAGACTGGACTCCTTCAGTACTGTGTCTCTTCTGAGAATCCCACTGGTTTGACTTTGTATCGAATCGGTTTTTCACAGAGTCCCGATTGAGGCACATTACCTGCATTGTGAGGGAGCATCAGTTATAGCACTACGGTCATGTAGGTTGATTTGGCTCGGAGGATCCTCATTGTTGACGACCCGAGTGGTTGAACCAGGCCAAGGGGATGCCCACGTAACACCTAGCTGAGGCAGATAGAGGGTCATTTGTGGAGGGTGGGACTGGACTGTGTGTATGCCCTGGGGGGTTGCCAACCAGGACCCTGAGCTGTTTCGTAATGTGGTAGGTCTGGCAACACTCTGTACCAGTGCAGGGTCCCCAACCTGACCTGACCTGACCTTGTACATTTATATCTATGCATTCGATTATTTCTCTCTTTCTCATACACACACACACACACACAACTTCTCAGGATGGCTCTCTTTTGTGGCAGCATCCATCTCCTAGGTCTGCATGGTCCCCATCAAAAATTTTATTCCAACAACACTACTGATTGCCATGTCAACTTATGAGAACTTCTTTCCATATAATCTTCAATGTTGGTGACAACCACTTGAATATGGACAGAAAGGAGTTAATGCATTGCTTATTTAATCAGTAGTACACCACTTTTCACCAATTGCTGAGGTGTGTTTCAAGGGGGCACTTGCACAATGGGCAGTTGTTCTACAATTTACTCATGCAAATTGGAGATGTACAAACTTAGAAGTCCACAACAACAGAGCATGTCCTTACTCCAGCAAACACTCATAACAGAACTAATAAAAATAAAAAAAAACATGAAAGTGAACTTATGACCAACTTCACCTCAACAGCATGCTCTAAAACCAGGATGGGGGTTCATGCCATGTGTGGGACCACTTTTCCATTCACCACCCTGCATGATTTTGCAGTACTCGTCTTTTGCTCATTGTCTGTAACTCCTTTATTAGGGAATTAAAGCTTGAAGACATACTATGTGCACAGTAGGGGGCTCCACGAAAACCAAACACAAATATAAAGAGTTTTAATCCACGGAGCTCTCAATTAACAATCAATTCAGCCAATATACAGACTTTCAGTAGTCACTCTTTCTCTGTCTCTTGTTTCTCGGCTTCTTTCCTCCGGTGAGCGTCACCCGCTGCCTATTGGCTCTGACTCTGTTAATGCAGTGGGTTCCATTTAAATTGGAGTACTTCAGTGCCTTGTTGGAAGCCATACGAAAACCAGGGAGGCCCCCTAGGGCAGCGCCCTCTGTTATCACCCAAGGACCCCTACAGCGCTGCGCTTCCATACTCCAATTCCCATGCAGCCCTGCAGGCATCCAAACTGGGACTATTGGTGAGGAACAATGCCACCTATTAATTTGGGGGATGGACTGCTCCCGGCTTCCAGTTCTCGTCAGTCCACTTTTCCTTCCCACATCCCACTCAGGATGGGAATTATTAAGGTGTGCTGGCTGAATGGTGTCTGTAATCATTCCATTATGAGGCAAGAAATCCTCCTCCATCCTGGCTGGGATGCCCATCTTTCCTCCTGGACACTTGCAACTGTTTTAGCAGAATTTCAAATATTTACTCATTTCTAATGACTGTTACAGTGGATTCAGATAGTTTTTAGAGCCCCTTAAATTTCCGCACACTTTTTTGTTGTAGATTTAATGTGAAATTGATCAGTTTGCCATTTCCACCCATCAATCTGCACTCAATAACCCAGAATGACAAAGTGAAAATGTGTTTTGAGAAAGGATTAGAAATTTATTAAATATCAAAAACTGAAATCTCTCATGCGTATGAACATTCAGACCTTTGATAGGCACTCCAGATTGTGGTCCGGTCCATCCTGTTTGCTTTAATTCTCCTTGAGATGGGTCTAGAACTTGACTGGAGTCCACCTGTGGCAAACTTCTAGCAGCATTATGGATTAATGGACTCCATTTCCCAGCTGCCCCAAGTGTACTTCCTTGATTGGATGTCTGCAATGGGCGAAGGGGCTGCCGAGGACAAGAAAGCCCGGCGGGAAGTTTAAAAGGGAGCTGGCTAAGCAGCAAAGGACACCATTGTTTTGTGTTTGTATTCACCTGTCTGTCTCGTCTCCAATACTAGCTGTGAAATATCGTTTCAATCCTGGATCGTCAAACCTTTAAGGAGGTGTGGACTGTCTCATACATGCCTGTTATGTGAGTAGTGTTGGATTGGTCATCTTGCTTCATTGGAGGGAGCGCTCCCCAAACAAATCTCATCACCCCTCACCACACCAGGACTACCGGTAGGACAGAAGAGACTCTATTCTGTTGGGCCCTTGAGCAAGGCCCTTAACCTGCAATTGCTCCATCCTGCGTATGACGTTAATCTGCACCCAGCCCTGCAAGCAGGTCCTCCAACTTACAGGGAAAACATGGGGGATAGTGGCAGGATTGGCACTCCAGCCACTGTTAAAAACCTCACTGTGTTCCAGTGTGGTGCTGAGGTGTCACCCGCTGCACTCGGGTCCCAATCCAGGTGGTGTGGCAGTGCATGGTCCCAACCTCTCCTCTCCTTACAGAAAGCTACTCCCTGGATTGTCTTCTTTTCCTTCATACCACTTCATCCGTTACTGCCGCATCGGGACTGTGTTAAGGACTTTGTTGTGAGTGCCTACTGTTAGGTCTTTATTGTGGTGTGTTAGTATTTGCTATCGCCATAGGGGAAGAGGATGGTTACCTGCTTATTAGTTCCTTATATTTCCTTTTCATTTAATATATTTCTCAGTTATTCATTCATTTTGATTTGCAGTATTTCGTATCTCTGTGTGTGAGTGGTATGAGTCTGGCCAAGGTTGGATGCATTCCTGGGATCCTCAACAAAAAAATGAATAAATCACCGTCCCTACGACAGTGTGAATCTGAGGGACACCAGACCGCTACAAACTGAACTGATTGGACAACACTTAGAAAGACACACACCAGTGTATAGAAGGTGTTACAATTCAAATCGAAGCCGTGAAGTCCTAAGAACTCACTGTAGACCTCAATGATCAAATTGTGGTCATCCATAGATTAAGACAAGGGGATCAAATCATTTCTAAAGCTCAGAGTGTTCCTGGGAACACACTGGCCTCAAGAATCTTCAAATGGAAGAAGTCTGGAACCATCAAAACTCTTGCAAGAGTTGGCCACCCAGCCAAACTGAGTAACCCATCCAGAAGGGCCTTGGTCATGAGGTGCCCAAGAACCCAACAGTCACTCTGGCAGAGCTTCAGAAGTACTCTGATGAGATGACAGAACCTGGCAGAAGGATGACCTTCTCAGCAGCACTCTGTCAATCAGGCGTTTATGGTCGTTTGTGTCTGAATGACTAAACAGAAGCCATTCTTGAGTAAAAAGCATATGACAGCCTGCTTGGACTTTGAGGTCTTGAAGAAAAAGACTCTTTGGTCTGTTGAGACAGAAATTCAACTCTCGAAGCAGAACTCCAAGCACTATATCTTTTGAACACCAGGCACTGCTCATCACCTGCCTAATACCATCCCTTCGGTGAAGCATGGTGGTGATAACATCAAGTTTTGGGGGTGCTTCTCAGTGGCAGAGACAGGCAAACTGGTGAGAATTGAAGGAAGGATGAATGCAGCCAAATACAGAAAGGTCCTGCTCCAGAGTGCAAGTTACCTCAGACTGGGGCGATGGCTCACCTTTCAGCCTGACAATGACCTGAAGCATACAGCCAAGACAATGCTGGTGTGTCTTTGGTTCAAGTCTCTTACTGCCCTTGAGTGGCCTAACCAAAACCTGGACTTAAACCTCATAAAACATCAATGGAGAGACCTGAAGTTGGCAGCTTATAGACACTTACCACCCTATCAAGTGGTGCTTCTGAGGACCTGCAAGGAAGAATGGCATAAACTGCCCAAATTCAGGTATCCAAAAAGACTTGAAGCTGGAATTGCTGCCAAAAAATACTGAATTAAGGGTCAGAATACTTGTATTAATGAGATATTTCACTTTTTGATTTTTAATAAATTTAAAAACATTTTAACTTTGTCTTAATGCATTATTGAGTGTAGATCGATCAGCAAAAAACTGAAAATGTATCCATTTACAATGAAATCTACATAAAGTGTGCAGAAACTGAATACTTCCTGAACCCACTGTATCATATTGTAATGTCATTGCTGTTGATTTTCTTTTCATTTTCAGTAATTCAGCCTTCTGGTGCATATTTGTGCATTCGGAAACATCCTCCAGAGCCCTCTTTCAAGGATGCTGCATACTTGTAGTCTTGTTGATGCAAACTGACATATTTCAGAAGGCAGGTATTGACACACCGCAGTCAAACCAGCAGGCCTTGAGATGTTCTTATTTATTTAATACATCAGCATCTTTTG
The DNA here is from genome assembly GCA_026402145.1 of Polypterus bichir lapradei. Lineage (NCBI taxonomy): Eukaryota > Metazoa > Chordata > Cladistia > Polypteriformes > Polypteridae > Polypterus > Polypterus bichir. The sequence continues at coordinate 41,836,886 of JANRMT010028174.1, read as the reverse complement.
ACTTTTCATCGTTGCCCCAAAGACAGAGCTTTCTTCCTGGACCAGTATAATGAACATACTCTACTTTCCAATGCATTTTTAAAATATACCTCAGTTCATTTCCATTTTATTCACACACCACACTACTCGGCTGTCCCTGAGCAAGTCTGCCTAATCCCCAGATCAGGAAATTACAAAAAATAAAACGCCATGCTGTCCTGAAATCAATTTCGCTTCTACACAGCTCTCTAACATCAAATCTATAACAGAAATATGCGCTAAAGCTCTTCAGCAGGGAGCAGGCTGACAGCGAAGCTAACTTTCAAAGCAATGTTAGCCGTCTTTGAAAATCGTAGATTCACTGAGAAGCACCTTTAGCAAAATCTGGCAGCTACTCAAGAAGAGAAGCCCACACAGACAGAATATTCTGCCACTTTATATAAGATGGAACGAAGAAAATGTGGAGCCATTTATGTTTACAAGCCTCCCCATTTCTTAATTCTTTGTTCAAATTATGACTTTCTCATAAATGAAACTCTTCTATTTCATTATTGTGTTTCTAATATGTGCCGCAACTCAGTTAACTAGAGACAACTGGAAACAACTTAACTTGAGTGTTAGCTGAATAAGAATTAACAGTAACAATCTGTGGAAGGCAACGGCTTTTCTAAAGAGGATCCACAATCCTGCTTGCTGACTTTCATTTATTAGATTGTTTGATATCTTTGGCCTCAGTTTCTGTTGTATCAGCTCCTATGATAAAACACAAATATAATTATAATCATTCTGAAATAAAGCAGCACCCACCTGCTGGGAGGGCCTGTGTCGCTCTCGACTAAGGAAGTTTTATCACCTAACTGCCTCATAACAGGCTGACAATGGATTGTCTTAATCATAATACAGAAAAATGAGAAAAGACGTCATTAAAGAGCAGGGCACCAGGCCTGCTGGTCCAGATAAAGGATATTTATCTGTTTACTGAGTAGGCTTCTCCAATCTATCTATCTATCTATCTATCTATCTATCTATCTATCTATCTATCTATCTATCTATCTATTATATAGTGCCTTTCTTATCTATCTATCTATCTATCTATCTATCTATCTATCTATCTATCTATCTATCTGTCTATCTGCTGCTGGAGTATGCGAATTTCCCCTTGGGATTAATAAAG
>JANRMT010028174.1:41810939-41825403 GCA_026402145.1 Polypterus bichir lapradei | reverse complement strand
TCCTTGCCTACCTGAGTAGTAACTCTGAAAATTCATCTTGTAAATTTGTTGCACTGCCGTGACTCATTCATAGCCTCTTGTTCCTTTCGTGCTCCCTGCTGATGGATGGAATAAAGCCATAAAATTGAATTTTAACAGTTGACATCCAGGCATGCAGAAAACAGAACTGCGGATATCAAGCAAAAAAAAAAAAAAAAAAAATGCCCTGATGATGGCTGAGCTGTAAAGAGCTGTAAAGAGCAAAATCCTCCATATGGAAGAAACTGGCAAGGGACTGCCTGTCACTGCTTGTGGGTGCCCTACCAACACTCATTTGAGATGGGTACCAGACGTGAAACATGGATGGGTAAATATATTCAATCATCTGGAGGAGCCTCTCAGCCCCAGCAGCATGGAGCAGATCCTATCCTGGTCAGAGTGGTGTGTCCACTGCCTCCTCTGGTCCTTTTGGGTCTTCTTTCTGCTTTCAAGTCACAGAGTGTGGCTGAGTGTCTTAGGCCTGGTGTCCGGGCCAGAGTTTCTTCCCTTCTTGCACCCCTGCAGCATGAACAGGCTGTGCAGTTTGATGTGCTGTTTGCATTATGGGATCACAGCACCATTATGTAGGTGAGGTTATAATGAGCAGAGCTTCTCCATCAAACCTCTGCAATGCGAGATCAAAAGGAGACTCTGCCAATCAGTGGTAAAATTTAAAACTTACAAGGAAAAAGCAAGAAAATTTTGTGGAATAATAAAAGATGTTACAAGGAATAAAAAGGAGAAAACTGAGTGAATGGCAATAGAAGTGGTGCTATTTAGAGCCGATGCCTAAGACCAGGCCCAAAACAATAGCTTAGTGAGTTTTACAAATTATCAAGTCAGCGTATCCTTCCTCTGATGGTAACAGCTTGTCCGTATTGTTCAACAATGGCTTCGAGTTTCTTCTTGGGAAAAGTCCTGTATGGTTTGGCCCAAACATAACACCATACATAAGTACAGTAATCTGAAAAGTTCAACGTTTGAACCATCCCTCCCAGGAACATCTCTGCAGATGTCTTGAGGGGCGTTCACATACTTATTGGAACACTAATACTGTGTGTGGTATAGCGGGTCCACGGCTTCCCATAAAAAGCCCAGATTTTAAATCCTTATAGACGTGCGATTGCATGAACGCAGGGAGTTAATGAGTTAGCGGGAGCAAGTCGCACCTCCACGTGTGGGTGCGGTTGTTCTTGATTGACTCATTGCTTCCTGCGGCGTGTGATTAAGTCGCTGCGCCCACGGAGGCGCGCGCAAAGATATGTGTATATATACGGGTTGACACCAGAGGAGAGAGAGAAAGAGAGAAATGAAAGGATCAAGGAAAGGGGAAAGGAGGTTAAAGGACAGGATAGAGCAGTCCTAGAAGGATGATCTGGACACCTCTAGCAGGAGACACCACGAGCTGGTGCCCCGCGGAGGAGCGTTTGTTGGTGGCACTCTTGGGTCTAGTTCGCCCCACTGAAAGTTTGAGTGAGCAGGGCAGATGTCCTCCCGAGGGATCCAAGGAGTGACTACGGGTGCGCAAAGGATGAAGGGAGGAGAGCTGACCTCGACGGTCTGGCAGTGACGTCCGGAAGGAGGCCAAGACGGAGGTTAGCTGAAGGAGCTCGTGGCTGTTGGGTCTCCGCCGGCTGAGAGAGCAATGGGTGAGCTGGGGAGAAAGAGAGATGGAGGTGGGCCAGAGACTAAAGGGAGAGAGAGAGACTGCATTTTAACTTCTGCATTTTTAACCTCGTTTTAAAGGATTTATTTATTTGATGGTTTTTATCTCCACTGGACACTGGTTTTAAGGAATATTTATTGGAATTTTGGGCACTGCACTTTTTTGATTTTGATGATTGTTTTAATAAAAGCACTTTTGAACTTTTGGATATATCCCCCTGGCTTCATTTGAGATTTGTCCTCACTTGTCCGCTCATCTCGGTGACATTACTGACGGTGTTGGGTTCAAGGGCTCCCATAATGACGTTGGAAGCGTGGAGCGAACTTGCATCGTCACACTGTGAATGTTGATTTTCGTCTATTTATTTTTCTACACAGCGGCTAGTGTAGTGTCTTGGGTTTCATTTCTGTAGTCAGTCATTGTCGGACTGGAGTTTGTAAGTTCTCACTGTCTTGGTGATGGTCTTCTTTTCGATTCTCTGGGTTTCTCCTCCCATCCCTAAAGATGGACTTATTAGAGTAACTGGCAACTCTACGTTGGTTGTGTGCACTCTTGTGGTGGACCAAGGCTCTGGTTCCTGCCTTGCACTAACTTCTGCCAAGTGGGCTCACCTGTGGTGATGCAAGTTAGGGGTCCATGCTAGTGTGCAAGGTTTTTAAATGAAAATGTGCGTAGTCTGGCGGCCCCCAGAGTGTTTAATTGGGAAACTGGGCTAATCGTGCTTCTGTGTGAATGTGCGATTAGTTCAGCCGGTTTCCAAATTGACACTCCACAAGTCGTAAATAAGTCACCTGCACCCAAGGAGCACAAAGGAGCCTGAGCAGATTAGACAAGGGAAAGAGAAAAATGAGAGCAAAATAAAAATCAAATGAAGATAGAGAATTGGGGTTAGAGAGTAGAGAGCAAGATCGGTGGTGTGAGGTGGCAGGCTGGTCAGTGGCCCCGTGAAGGGAACAAATCTCTAATGGCAGGCCACTCCTGCTGAGCATTTTGGAGGAGCGGGGAGCAATTGAGTGCTCCAGGGGTCCTGTTGGATCGAAGACCAGTAGCAGGACAATGGAGGTCTGGATGAGGTGGCTGGGTCGAGATGCTGGCACCGCTTCCCTGCTGCGGAAACCTGATGGGTAAGCAGTGGAGGCAGGAGACTGGGGGAACAATGTAGGAGAATTGAGGTGCTGAAGTGATTTTACACCTGGGAATTTTAGTCTTGACTTTTTCAAACTTGTTTATTGGAGTCTGTTTATTTATTCATTTTTATCTCCAATGACGCACTCGGCTTTATATTGAGGACTGTTCATTCATCTATTTGATGAAAGCTGCACCTGCATTATCTATTTAATTAGACATCATCAATTTGACTGAATAAAATGCATTGAGTATTTGATCTGGTCCATTTTGAAATGTGATTATCAATGTCAAAGCTCAAGAAGAGGAAATGCCAACTGCAGGTAACCCAACAATTATATACTGTACAATCCTGCCACCAACCCCCAAATTTTCCCTGTAAGTTGGAGGGCCTACTTGCAGGGCTGGATGCAGGTTAACGTCATACCCAGGGTGGAGCACTTGCAAGTTAAGGGCCTTGCTCAAGGGCCCAGTGGAGTAGAGTCACTTCTGGTGTGTACGTGATTCGAACCGGCAACCTTCCGATTGCCAGTGCAGATTCCTAGCCCCAGAGCTAACACTCACCTCTAGCTAACACCTCAGTCTGAACTTATTATATTGAAACACCTGACAAGAAACTTGAACTTCAACATACACTGGAAAATTTACAATAGATGTGCCAATTAACTTGACAGCTTTGACGAAGCCAAACTACACTATGAGGCCAAAAGTATGTGGAGAAATGATTGAGTTTTGGTGTTTCCTTGTTAACAGGCACATACACTCAGCCACATAGCCATGCAATCTCCATTGGTAGAAGAATGGGTTTTACTAAACTGGTACTGTCATAGGAAACCCCCTTTGCCAGTACATGAAATTTGTGTTCTGCTAGATCTGCCCAGGTTACCTGTAAGGGATATTATAAAGTAGGAGCATCAAGGATTAACAAAAGTTCACCCATTATGTAGTTGTCCACCTAAGCTCAAAGAGTGGGGCTGGTGAGTTCTGAAGCACGTGGTACGTAGAAATCTCCTATCCTCTGTTGCATTACTCACATCAGAGGTCCAAACTGCCTTTGGAAGCAACATCAGCGCATGAACTGTGCATCAGAAGATCCATGAAATGGGTTTTCATGGCCAAGCAGCTGCACACAAGCCTAAGATTACTATGCACAATGCCAAGAGTCGGCTGATGTAAAGGATGCCGCCAGTCGACTGTGTTCTCTGGAGTGATGAATCATACTTCACTATCTGGCAGTCTGGTGGATGAATCTGGGTTTGGAGAATGCCAGGAGACACGTTACCTTGTGGATTGCATAGTGCATACTATAAAGTATGGCAGAGAAAGAATAATGATCTGGGCTTTTTTACAGGGTTTGGGCTCATCCCCTTGGTGCCACCGTAGGGTACAGTCAATGCTGCAGCATATAAAGACATTTTAGAGAATTATAGGCTTCCAATTTTGTGGCAACACTGTTAGGAAAGCAGTTTTCTGTTCCATCATGACTGTGCTACTGTGCTGAAAGACAGGCCCATAAAGACATCAAGGAACTCAACTAGCCTGCACAGAGCCCTGACCTCAACCCTTTGGAACACCTTTGGGATGACTTGGAACTCCAATTGTGAGCCAGGGCTTCTCATCCAACATTAGTGCCTGACCTTACAAATGCTCATTTGATTGATTGGGCACAAATCCTGTAGAAAGCCTTCTCAGAAAAGTGGAGGATGTTCTAGTGGGGGAAACTCCATATTAATGAATATGGTTTTGGAATGGATGTCCCAACAAGTTTATATAGGTGTGATGGCTAGATGTCTATAAACTTTTGACCATATAATTTAATTGAAGAAAAGTTGTGTCAGTGAGTGTTACAAGCTCCACACACTGACTGGACTGGCATTTCAACACACACCCCTGCATCTGTGTGGCAGAAACATTCAAAACTGTGGCACACTTCCTCGTGGTTCAATGTTCAAAATATTCATGTTTTCAAAACAAATGAGTGACAGTACAGTAACAACACAGGTTGACAGACGAGATTAGACAGGAGTCTCCGTGGACTATGATGTTTGCTGATGACACTGTGATCTGTAGCGAGAGTAGGGAGCAGGTTGAGGAGACCCTGGAGAGATGGAGATATGGTCTGGAGAGGAGAGGAATGAAGGTCAGTAGGAACAAGACAGAAGACATGTGCGTAAATGAGAGGGAGGTCAGTGGAATGGTGAGGATGCAGAGAGTTGGCGAAGGTGGATGAGTTTAAATACTTAGGATCAACAGTACAGAATAATGGGAATTGTAGAAGAGATGTGACAGAGAGAGTGCAGGCAGGGTGGAATGGGTGGAGAAGAGTGTCAGGAGTGATTTGTGACAGACGGGTATCAGCAAGAGTGAAGGGGAAGGTCTACAGGATGGTAGTGAGACCAGCTATGTTATATACTGTAGGTTGGAGACGGCGGCACTGACCAGAAAGCAGGAGACAGAGCTGGAGGTGGCAGAGTTAAAGATGCTAAGATTTGCATTGGGCATGATGAGAATGGATAGGATTAGAAATGAGGTCATTAGAGGGTCAGCTCAAGTTGTACGTTTGGGAGACAAAGTCAGAGAGGCGAGATTGCTTTGGTGTGGACATGTGCAGAGGAGAGATGCTGAGTATATTGGGAGAAGGATGTTAAGGATAGAGCTGCCAGGTAAGAGGAACAGAGGAAGTTCCTAAGAGGAGGTTTATGGATGTGGTGAGAGAGGACATACAGGTGATGGGTGTAGCAGAACAAGATGACGAGGACAGAAAGATATGGAAGAAGATGATCCTGATGGGAGCAGCCAAAAGAAGAAGAAGAAGACAGTAACAACACTCCTGAATACAGGAAGGAAAACATGGATGGAAAAAGCAAAAAGCAAACATCCTTCAAGAATGTAATGAGAAGCCACTGGGCAACTAGCCTCAGTTGAACGGCTGTGTCAACATAACAGCCCTGGCTATTTAGAAGAGCTTAACAGTGGGGATTTCATTTCACAGTTGGAGCCCCCGTGTCCTTATCCCAGCCATTGCAGGTTTAAAGTTGAGCCACTTAGTGCATTCCTATGTCCAAACCACACCATTCATCTCTCCTCAAATTGAAGCCTGAACCGTAATGCCTGACCTGTAAAATTTTTTTCCATTAAAATGCTGGTGCTTACTACGAAAGGCACCACATAAATGAAGAATCCATTGACACTCAGCAGATACTATAAACACTCCCGCTTGTAATTTCAGAAGTCATCCCAGGCTGTCAACCAGGAGCAAGTCATTTCTTTAAAGGTTTAAGCACCTTGTGCATGGGAAGGGTGCTATATAAATAAAATGCATTATTATTATTATTATTATTATTTAACTTTTTAAGGCCTGAATATTTTTTCAGCAGCTGGCAGAAATGCGCAGCAGAGTAGAGCTGTCTTCACATAGGTGCCGGCCGCCGGAGCTAAAGGCAGATGTAACAAGAGAGCAAAGCAAATGTGCAAAGCAAAATACTCCATAGACAACATTCTGCGTATTATTGCTGAATCGGACTCTGACTTATTGTACTCTGATTTTGATGCCAGTGATCTGGAGATTGAAAATGAAAGTGATGTACCAGCATCAGTTGATTGGTCCCTAGCTGATTGTAGGGCTGGATGCATTTGTGTGGTAGCCGGCATCTGTGTGACGACACTACTATATGTCGTTATATCGTTATAAGTCAACGCCTGCCTCGAAAGAGTTAAGGTAGGACAACCCGCATTTCAAAGTGTTACCCATAAATGACCTTGGAAATGGTATCCAAAGTGAGCGATTCCATAAAGTAAATTGAGACAGACCGACTAATGGACTTGGCCCCTTTAATTACTTTATTAACTGAAAGTATTACCTCCATGTGAATGCATTGCTAAAAATCTTAATTTATGTTAATGATATGAAGTTTCTTGAGCCTTGCTGTAATTGTCTTTTGATTTAAGAATGCCTAGGCCTGCTTTTGGCGAGTTAGAATTCTGAAAGCTGACTAGTTTTTGAGAAGCATCCAATGCTGTGATATTATTGCCAAGTTATTTTACCATAAAAAGCCACAGAATACATTCACAGATGGAGTGCAAGACTAAAAGCTATTAAGTGTACAGTCACTTTCTTCCCAGTATGGCGTCGTAGAGCTTTCCCGTCCTTTGGACTTGAATGTCTTTGAATCCCGCTGCTTCCAGGAGACGCGAGTACTCAGTGGGGGATCTCTCTCTGCCCTCAGTCTGAACCAGCATATTGAGTGAATAGAGCTGAACGGTGAGAGGACCGCTCTTGTCTTCATTCAAAAGGGCTTCAATCAGCAGCACCCCGCCACCTAATTGTTGAAGGAAATAAGAGGAATGTTAGAAAAACTGCTGGCAAGTTACCTGCAATGCTCACCAATTAACTCTCCTTTCTGCAGCAGATCCTGAAGGACCCTGCATCGGCGGTGTCATTCACAACGATAAGTGTCTGCTAAAAGTGAGCTATTGTATCAGTGGCACATGATGGGCCTCTGTGACAAATTCAAGGTCATTTCGTCTGATCTGGATCACATGACTGGAGGCCCCGCTCCTGCTGTCTGCTAAAGCACAGTGAAGCTTTTAGCTTCTGCTAATTAAATCTACCACACGAAACCAACGTTGGGCGGCAGTAGACATTTAACCAAAACGCAGGATTGGGAGCGAACAGAACATTTGGTCTGCCTTTGCTCTTGTATTTGCATCTTTTTATTCCTTCATAATCAGACAGAAAGCTGTGCAATGCCAAAGGGGCTTTTCCGTGATTGCTGACGTGTACACAGTGGTAGAGCATGTGACCGAGTGGCATTATGAGCTAACAAGACTGTCATCTTCACCAAAACGCAATGCTGTCGTATTTCAAGCAATTTCACATGAAGCTCTTCTTCAGGCCCCGAAGACAACAATGAAAGCACCAGTAGAAGAAATAAAGTGTTTGATCGGCTCCCATTGTATGTAATAAAGTGATAAAGTAATGTTATAAGCCATTAAGCTGCAGCACAGAACGTCCTCCTTTACAATCTGTATACTCCATCCATTAATCCAACAAATGAAAATGTAACAAGTTAGAGAACGTCTGCATGACATAACATGTAGCTATGTTCGGCACCCAAACACCTTGTGCCGCCAAGCTTTGGGAGAAAAGGGGTGCAGAGACAGCTACCAGCCACCCAGACTGAAGGACTGGGGTGGACGGCCATTTGAGATGCAGATGTTATGCAACCTGGATGAGCAGCCACTCCCTCCTTCCTCTTCTGCACCAAACATTTGTGAAGAACTCGGTGCAAAATCATACATCGATGACTTGGCATGAGGTAGAAACCCACCCTTATTGGTTAAATTTATTATTTACTAGCCACAGTACCTTACGTTGCTGGTATAAATAAATGTGGAAAAACTTTGGAAATTCAGTATAGCTAAACACAACCACCGATGAGACAAAATGATGCACTCTTAGACAAAAGCCACAATGCAGTGAGACGATGAAACTGTAATTCAGATTAGTTAAGAAGAACACTGAACATACTTATGGTCTGAACATACCTATGGCCTTTGAGATCATGCTTTGGCCGATAATGACGTCCTCTATCAGCTGTAGTGCACTCCTGCTGCCTGATGGGAATTGTAGTCCCTGCATGGGTGCAGGTTACTGGGCTACCACCCTCTCATTACAGTATAACCCTGATATGACATACAGCCATCTGAAGTCAGACCCACAGCAAGACACATGCAAAGTTTCATGAAAATCAGCACAGGAGTATTTGTGATTAGCAAACAATCCGACAACAAACAAACAAGCTTACAATTTTGTTTAAATAGTTTTCATCCCTCCGATTGCATCCTCTTTCGTTGTTTGCTTGTTTGCCAATCATGAAAAATTGGCTGAACCAATTTTCACAAAAATTTGCATGTAGGATGCCATCGGTCCATCTTAAAATTTAGGTGTGACCCGACATTTGCGCGATAGACATATGAGCGGCGACAAAATTGCGCCGATTAAAACGCGGTGTCAAAATCGCGCCGACAAAAACGCGAAAGTTTCATTAAATATGAATTACTAGTTTAAAGCATATATAATAATGTTTATTTTAGAAGTCAATATTATGAGACACGGCACGCAGATAGTCCTTAAGATCACGCCCTGCATATGTAGGAAGAATTGCAGCAAGACGTCTTGATAGTTGAGAGTGTTTAGACTTGCTGGCTGCCTGACTGCTGGTAATTCCGCTTTGTATATGACGCGTTATGCCAACCCTCGACTGAGTTATTTGTTCGCAGCATGCCATCAGCAGTTATAACAGTTATAACCTAGCAGAAAATGTGTACATAATGCGCACGTACGCGTCCCACTCTCTTGGCCTCTCTCGCGATTTTGTTCGGCGCACATTTGTCGAAAACCAGTTAGCAGGTTTGTCGGTGCTCATTTGTCTGTCGCGGTTTTGTCGGCGCTCATATGTCTATCGCGCTTTTGTCGGTGAACCAAATTTAGGATCTATGGCATTTTAAACTTTTCATCGGGGAAGGGGGGGTTGTAATTAGGCGACCCAAATACTGTGCATTATTCCAAAATGGATGAGTTGATCTTAATCTAATTTTGCATATGAAATAAAGATGAAACAAGTATGGCATTTCAAAAATGTCACTAGGAAGGGTGATTGTAATGGAAGACAAAAAAAAATACATCATTCCAAAACATTTGCATTAAAGTTTATAAAATTTTGCTGTAACAGTACTGTTGATACCTCTGAAAATCTAGACTTTAGGGTCTTTTAAAAGTTACATTGAGAAATGGGGTTGGGTGGGGGCGTAAAATCAAAACCATGTTATCACATTAAAAGGGTTCAGCTGATGGCAATGAATTCAGTCGATTGTTTAGGCTTACAGTGAATCCTCCATATCACATCCGTGATATAATGAAAAAGGCAACAGGGGGTAGGAGGCTCTGTGGTAATGGGGGGACAACACAAACATCTCTCATCACCAAAATGGCCATGTCTGCTTTCATTAATTTTTTTTTATTTCCATTGAAAAATACAGTAGGCTTCATGGATTTGTAAGAATTTCATTAGGGTGTCAGAAAGAGAGGGCCAACACCACAAAATAAAACCAAGCATTACTCCAAAAGACTCGAGTGGATATTCATAAAATTTTGCAGTTAACCCAACTTAACGTAGTGTTTCAAACGTTTCATCATGAATAGCAGTTCAATAGCGAGAACAAAACAAAATCTGGTTGTTTTAGCAGCTTACATGCCATATCAGTTATTTAGTTATTCCATAAGTCAACCAGTTTACTATCCATCCATCCATCCATCCATTATCCAACCCGTTATATCCTAACTACAGGGTCACAGGGGTCTGCTGGAGCCAAAACCAGGTAACACAGGGCACAAGACAGGAAACAAACCCCGGGCAGGGTGCCAGCCCACTGCAGTCCAGTTTACTACTGAGTTATTAAACATCTATTAAAGAAAGCACAATAAACTAGAAGATACAAAGAAGTGTAATGTTCACTTGTCCAACCCAACAAGGTGTTACCACAATTATGCAGACAAATTAAGGTGATGAATAGGACAGACTGCAAAGCAGAAAGTGCCAAAACAAGAGCACCCTCATTTCCAAAACTCATTACCCATTTGTATTTATAGCCTTTTAATTTTTCATATATTATTATCAGATAGGTAAAGTAAATAAAATGTGTCACATGTGAGAGAAAAAACGGTTGTTTCTCTAATCCAGTCAAAAGGGAATTTTGGAAGAAGGAGTTGAGAGTGACACAGTAGACTAAATCCATCCGTTCCTTCCATCTTGATCTAAGAAGCTCTCAGCCAATCAGGAGAGTCGGGATTTCTCCAAGCTCTACCTTAATGTCCACCCTTCTAAACCTACTTAAGAAGCCATCAACCAACCAACACATCACATATACCAGTGAGTTGTGCCCCACCTACCTGACAGAAGGGAGCTATGCATGGACAAACAGCACACTCTACTGGGCGACGGAGACGTCTGATTTTTAATGTACTAGTATAATGTACCACCGATTACAGCAGCTGACTTTCAGCGCTTAATAAAAATGTCAAAAAGTAGAATTCTTTTAATGCTCCATTAACTTGACAAATTAAGCCTTGCTGAAAATCCTCAGTAGACTGCCTGATTAAAAGTTTTCAGCATTTCTTATTCCCTTCTAACTGTTCAGACACACATCATGTCAGTTCATTTTAAAGTATTGCGCTCTGTGTGCATCAATTCACCAGATACCCTTAAGATGACTTTTTCACCAGAGAAGTGGGAAGCTTCACTTAAATGAAATAATGGACGGATTTGAATACCGTCTGCACATTATAGGAGGAAATGAGCAATTTAACCATGGAAATCACAGAAAAGAAAAAAAAAAAATTGTTATGCCTGAGAGCGCAATGTTAAAATTTAATATCGGGCTTATTCCAACAGTCAGGCTGAGGAGAATTGGAACAACGTAACAAATCCATAAATTGAATTGAATTAAAATCAGATTATAATATTGACCTTAGAATAAAGTGAATGTTTTATATTCAGACTATCACAGAGTTTCTCTTCATTCCCAAACAGACATACCTTCATTTTCTAAAACTCATTCCTCAATTGTATTCATCCATCCATCATCCATCCCGCTACATCCTAACTACAGGGTCATGGGGGTCTGCTGGAGCCAATCCCATCCAACACAGGGTGCAAGGCAGGAAACAAACCCCAGGCAGGGCGCCAGCCCACTGGAGCTCACTTGTATTCAGGGCATTTTATTTTGGCATATAACATTATTACAGAGGTAAAATAAAATGTGTCACATGTGAGGGAAAAACCTGCTGCTTCTGTGGTCTGATCAAAGATTTTTGAAAGAAGGAGTTGAGAGTGGCACAGCAGACCAATCATTCCTTTGCTTCCATCTCAATCTAAGAAGGCCTCAGGCAATCGGGAGAGCCATTATGTCGCCAAGCCCTACCGTAATGTCCACCCTTCCAGTCCTGAAGCTACTTAAGAAGCCAGCAACCAACCAACACACATCACATGGACAAGTGAGGGAGCTAAAAACACACATCTTTGAATATTCTGTTGCAAAACCCACAAAAACATTGTCTCTTACATTAAAACAAACCATTTCTTTGTTTTTGTTTTTTAAGCCCATGATATGTGCTTATGTAATCTCACATTCAGCAAGTATATACAAATAAAAATATGAGAGATGTCACAAAAAGAGGGACATTAAAGTTTTAAATTGTAACAGAGAGGCTACAAAAAGGGGGCGACATGTGCTGAACAAAATCTCTACAAGACCCTCAAGCTAACGTGAGAAAATAAGCTAAACTGACAGCCTTACATATGAACCCGCAAGGACTTGCTCCACTCAGCTGACTAATAGGCAAGAGAAAGAAAAGAATCCAAATAATAGTGTCTGAAAAGAACAACATTAAAGGGGGAAGAATGCTACAGCAGTCAGTAGCAAAATTAAGGGTCAAAAGTACAAAAAAGCACAAAGTATGGCTCCTTAATGGCGATTAGATGTCCTATATGTAGCCCCGATCCAAAGTCTCTTTCTGCTTTTTCTTATTAAGAACAAATAAAGTGTTTTTATAGTACTAACTGACATACTGGCCCCCTGTACATCTGCCATTAAAGTACATGTTTTACCTGGTTGGTATCCATATATAATTTAGCCAGATTATGCAGACATCCAGTGTCCCCTTTCCCATGCAATACTCAAATCTTCTTCTGTTCACATGGTTGTTGTATCTTCTTCTTTCAGCTGTTCCCAATAGGCGTTGCCACAGTGGATCATCTTTTTCCATATCTTTCTGTCCTCGTCATCTTGTTCTGTTACACTCATCACCTGCATGTCCTCTCTTACCACATCCATAAACCTTCTCTTAGGCCTTCCTCTTTTTCTCTTGCCTGGCAGCTCCATCCTTACCATCCTTCTCCCAGTATACTCAGCATCGCTCCTTTGCACATGAACAAACCAACGCAATCTCACCTCTCTGACTTTATCTCTAAACCGTCCAACTTGAGCTGACCCATTAATGTCCTCATTTTTAATCCTATCCATCCTCATCACACCAAGTGCAAATCTTCAGCTCTGTCTCCTGCTTTCTGGTAAGTGCCACCACCTGGTATCACTATTGTCCTGTAGACCCTCCCGTCCACTCTTGCTGATACCCGTCTGTAACAAATCACTCCTGACACTCTTCTCCACCCATTCCACCCTGCCTGCACTCTCTTTTTCACTTCTCTTCCACAATCCCCATTACTCTGTACTGTTGATCCCAAGTATTTAAACTCATCCACTTTTGCCAACTCTACTCCCTGCATCCTCACCATTCCACTGACCTCCCTCTCATTTACACACATGTATTCTGTCTTGTTCCTACTCCTCAACCTGCTCCCTACTCTCACTACAGATCACAGTGTCATCAGCAAACATCATAGTCCATGGAGACTCCTGTCTAATCTCGTCTGTCAACCTGTCCATCACCATTGCAAATAAGAAAGGGCTCAGAGCCGACCCCTGATGTAATCCCACCTCCACCTTGAATGCATCAGTCACTCCTACCGCAGACCTCACCACTCTTACACTTCCCTCGTACATATCCTGGACAACTCTTACATATTTCTCTGCCACTCCTCTTGAGGCATGGTTGTTGTATATGGATAGAAAAAAGATTTGCATTTAAACTTTAGTTAAGTATAGTCGCTATGCATTTATAACCACCTCCAAATGTGATGGAAGTGAAACATTTGAACTATTTATCCACTTTTATATGTGTGTTTTGGCCTGGTTTGCTAGTTTTGTACATACAAATTTTATTTCATATTAGTTATTGATTTTTAGGGAGTTGTTTACTGTTTAATTTTTCTTATTTACTCTGCCATTTGGTTCGCAGTTTGTCACTTTCCTGTTGTTGTTCTTACTGTTAATGATATTACTACTATTTAGCATCACCCATTACAAATTTAGTGGTAGTTGGCTTTTTTACCAAGTCAGTCCTAGTGTTGTATTTGTATTGGCTCTTGCTTCATTTCCATTTGCAACCTTCGTGTTTGTCTTTGAACTTTAATTTTGTTTGCTTAGGGCATGGTTTAGGTTGAATAAAGATGTTTTGTAGCTGTAGAAGCCATATTGTCGGGGTCACAGCCCATGTTTATAGGGGCGTGGTCCCCGGGGTCATGACACTGACTTAATCAGCAGACCATAATAAAAGGTCAGCCTTTTGCTCTGAGCTTTACCCGATCTGTGGATAAAATTCTTTTTTTCATTCAGAAGGTTTGGGTTAAAGTCGAGGGTTAGATGAATTCAACCCAACAAATTCTTCAGGATAATGTTCAAGCATCAGTCACAAAGTTGAAGTAACGCAGGAGTTGAATATTTCAACAAGACAATGACCCAAAACACAGTTCGAAATCTACAAAGTCATTCATGCAGAGGGAGAAGTACAATGTTCTGGAATGGCCGTCACAGTCCCCTGACTTGAATATCATCAAAAATCTATGGGATGATTTGAAGCAGGCTGTCCATGCCCGGTAGCCATCAAATTGAACTGAACTGGAGAGATTTTGTATGGAAGAATGGTCAAAAATACCTCCATCCAGAATCCAGACACTCATCAAAGGCTATAGGAGG
>JANRMT010028174.1:41751621-41810158 GCA_026402145.1 Polypterus bichir lapradei | reverse complement strand
TATATATATATATATACACCTGGGCAGCCCTTGCCAAAGGAAGAACCCGCCATGACACTCCCTCCCTACAGTTACACAATGTGATCTCCTGCAGCGAGTGGTAGAACAGCAGTGGACTTCTTGGACACTAAGTCAGGATGCACACATTTCTCTACAATTGATCATTTGCTAAATCCAGGTCACTCAATGGAATGTCTCCAAAAAATGTTCAGTGAAACTTGTGAAGCTTTTGCTATATTTTTTAAACACAAAATTAATGATATTAGAAATAATATAGTACATCCCCCAATACTGATCCTCTTAAACCCTGGTATTCCATTTTTACCAAATAAAACTAATATAAAAAATTAATATAAAATAATTTCTCAATTGAGACCCTCCACCTGCGTCCTTGACCCAATACCAACATGTTTTTTCAAAGTAGTATCCAGCGTGCTAATTAATAGTATTCTTGACATAGTAAATTCATCATTAGATACGGGGGTCTTCCTAGACTATCTTAAGACTGCTGTAGTTAAACCCCTGCTCAAGAAAAATAATCTTGACTCCTCTGTTTTTGAAAGTTTAAGACCTATTTCTAACCTGCCTTTCTTAATTAAAATCATAGAAAAGGCAGTCATTATGCAGCTAAATAATCTCTTGGATAAACATGCTGTTCTTGATAAGTTTCAGTTGGGTTTTATAGCATATCACAGTACAGAAACTGCACTCGTTAAAGTAGTAAATGACTTGCGAGTAAATGCAGACAGAAGCCTTTTATCTGTTCTCATCCTCTTAGATCTGAGTGCCGCATTCGATACAATTGATCACAATATTCTTAGAAATCGCCTTAGTCAATGGGTGGGCAGTGTCTTAAATTGGTCTGAGTCTTATCAGCAGACAATTCTTTGTTAGTTATGGTAATTATACTTCAAACACACCTGGTATTCTATATGGTGTTCCACAAGGCTCAATCCTGGGGCCGCTGCTCTTTTCGATCTACATGCTTCCATTAGGTCAGATTATCTCAAGACATAATGTGAGCTACCACAGCTATGCTGATGACACACAACTGTATTTATCTATAGCACCTGTCGACCGTGACTTTCTTGATTCACTGACACAATGTCTTACTTGTGTTTCTGAATGGATGAGTAGTAATTTTCTCAAACTAAATAAGAACTCTTAGTGATTGGCAAAAATGGATATAATGAGGGTATTAGAAATAAACTTGATCCGTTAGGCTTAAAAGTCAAGACAGAGGTAAGTCACATATTAATCAGATTACCAAGACATCATTTTTTCATTTAAAAAATATAGAAAAAGTTAGATCCCTTGTAACTTTGCAAGATGCTGAAAAATGAGTTGATGCTTTTGTGTTTAGTAGACTAGATTACTGTAACGCACTCCTCTCAGGACAACACAAAAAAGAAATCAATCGGTTTCAACTCGTGCAGAATGCAGCTGCTAGAATCTTGACTTGGAAAAGAAAATCCAAGCACATCTCTCCAGTTTTGATGTCACTACACTGGTTACCTGTGTCATTCAGAATTGACTTTAAAATCCTTTAAAAGCCTTCAATAATCTGATCCATCCTATATGTCGGAATGCCTCTCACAATACACTCCAAATCGTAACCTTCGATCTTCAAATGAGTGTCTGCTTATTATTCCAAGAGCTAAACTTAAAAGTAGTGGTGAGGTGGACTTCTGCTGTTATGTGCCTAAAATCTGGAATAACTTACCGATAAAAAATTCACCAGGCGAATACGATGGAACATTTTGAAAGACCTGCTAAAAACATATTACTTTCATAATGCGCCACCACCACCAGATTAAAGCACCATGTAGTCCCTACATTGATTTATTGAAGGCCAGAGGTCCACATGACCATCATCATCTAATTCTTTCATGTGAAGCCTGTAAACCATGAGGACTGATTGAGATCATTTACGTTAGAATCCACAGTGGGGGGCCTGGCCAGGTGGTCTCATGGCCTTGGATCTCCTGCAGATTTTGTTTTTTTTTCTTTTTCTGTCCTCCTGGCCATCAGACATTACTTTATTCTTTGTAACTTAGTGTTGCCTGATTTTATTTTTATACATACTAGCCATGTGCGCCCAACTACGTTGCACGTATTAAAGTTGTCAGTGAAGGGCTCCCTATTTAAACGCGGCGGCCAGTCGTGAACTGGGCCCTTCGTCGCACAGCATTATGATTTTTTATAAGGGAAACAAAATTACAAAAGAAAACCCTTGGATATTGATTTGATAGGAACCGCCTACTCGGAATCACTGTCTGAATCGTAATTATGTGGTGGTGTAGGAGCATTTCTGCTTCTGTCCGTTCACAGTCCGTCTCGTTTTCACGACGCTGTCATTTCCTCTCACGATCTCTTCTTAACCTTTCTCCAATCTTGCAGGTTGCTTTGTGGCAATCCAAAGAGTAAGGCAATATACACGGAGCAATGGTTATAAAAGAGGGACACATAGGTATCCAGGCTCTTTACAGCATAAACAGGGATCATTTCACTGACATGTGAGCAAGCCACGGTACAACTGTGAGACGCGCAGCACTCACCGGCTACAATGTAACAATAATAATTTCTGGAACGTGCTTTTACATTGTCATTCATTTTACCCACTGTCTTTCTTTCATTCATATGTTACGTAGGCATGTACCTTTTATCTTCGGCAATCTCATTCTCTAACCAGGCCTCAGGAGCTAACCAGCGTAACACTCTCCACCACCCCTTTTGTTATTCCGGCACATTGTTGACATCCGTGAGTAACAACAACGTACTAAACTGGAAGGTGGTCTACGCATGCGTGGAATTCGCAGACAAACAAAGATCAAGATCTAAATGAAGATCTCTTTCGTTAATTTAAAGCACAACAATTTGTTTAGTTTGAATGTCTGTGTTTTGAGGAGTGACTGGCATACTACAGTCTTCAGTAGTATAAGCCTTCTAATTCATTCGCAGACAAACAAAGATCAAGATCCAAATGAAGATTATATATAGAGATATATTCTTTCTTCATCTTGTAAAGCACTTTGCACTACATCATTTGAATGAAAATGTGCTATATAAATAAATGTTTTTGCTGTTATTTGATTTACCACGATGATCAGACCAAAAGCTTTTGTTAAAGTCACGTCAATTTAAGTGACAAGTACTGTAGATACTCCTAGGCGGTCCCAAGTCTAAAGTGTTAATAATTTTTTTAGCATCTTTTTTAGCATAAAAATAGTTAATAAAAAAAGCAATCCATTTAACTTAGAATGCACTGATCTGCATGTCACAAGCTGTAGTTTATGGCCACAGAAGTCATATGTGAAGATAAATTCATGAGCAATAATAAATGGCTCACACTTAAACACGAGACCATTAATATAAATTATGAAGACAGAAAGAATATTTCAGCTCCTACATAAGGGATTAAAAAATGAAAAATCTGAGCGCACATCAGATTAGGCTCTTTGTAGGAGCCTCTTAAGTGTGAATGTTATTTTTCATATAATATGTTTAGATTCTAACAGTCATGCCCAAATATTCTGGCTTCATTAGAACTGCCAAGAATGCACGCTCATAAAACATGACGTATTAACTGGCTAGTGGAAACAGAAAGAAATTAAATTATGAAGATACATTTCAGAAACTAGTGATCTTGAAAACTCCTAAATAAAATAGGAAATTGTGTCATTTTCTGAAAGGTTCTTCATAAGGCATGCCACATAATAACAACATTGCAGTGCACATTGTACTAATAAAAAATAGGATTTCAATCTAATAAATTTATACTGATATCTTCAGAACAGTACTTTCTGTAGTTTGATTCTAGTGCCACACTCAGAAGACAAATGTTTCAAGGTAAGGTAGACACACGTACTAGTCCGGTGCTGAAGTGTAGAGACATACTACATTGCTAATTAAGTGAGAATCACACAATAACCTACACATGAGACTAGAACGACTTTATAAACCTCTCTGACGTCTCTACATCCATACTCTATAGGTGGTGCTTCAGAATGGCACTGTGGATAACACGGCCCCTCACAGTGTGCAGAAAGTGAAGAGATCTGATTACTTTCTGAAACAACTATACATATTGTGAATGCCATGCTGGATGGTCTGGCGTCCCAACTGGGAAGGAAGCTGGTTCCTTGCCATGGTGCAAGGTCAAAATGGAGAAAGCAATGAAGAACTGGCATCTGGACTCCTTGCCAGGAAGGGAGGCCTGTTAGAGAGTTGCCTGACACCTTTACCCAGGGTGACTTACAAGATTCACATTCAGAACACGTTATTGCCAGTATTTTAACCATACAGGAATTGTTCTTGGTATTAGTGCCATGACATAAACTCCTGAATGATAAAAACACCAGACAACAACAAAACCTAGCAATAATGCTGTGTTATGATAACAACATCAAACAGAACAACAAAGCTAAAAAGATTCAACATGATGATGCAAAAACACAGATGTACAATGCGATCAAGCTCCCAGTGCAGTGCCAGCTTACAAGAAGTACCAGTAACAACTTCAATGGAGAAAGGCCTACAACTGAATATGTTTGTTAAGCAGCTGAATTACTGCAGAAAAGAAACTATGAAGATGCCCGAGTCCAATGGGCAATGGAGACATACTGCCTCTGGGATGGCAAACTGATGAATAAATGGTTACCAGGTAATTATAGTCTGCAGCAATCTCTATTGTTAATCCAGATGATGAACTCATTGATTGAAGCTGACAGCCAATGATCTTCTCAGAAGATTGAACCACCTACAGTAGCCTGGTCTTGATAAGACTTTTGATGATGGCTGAATAAATCTTCATTGGTCAGAACACTCTCAGTGATGTCTGACTAAAGCTTTATTATGACACACTGAGAAATGCTGAATGTCCTAGCCTGTTGTAGGCAGATCTGTCTCTGCTGCGGTTTCCCAGAAATGGGGATGATGTTCTTGCCCCATTGCAGAGTGCTGGTAATGGTGGTCCTCATAAACTTAAACGACTCCACCATGGGCATAGCCTGCCCATAGATTTCCATAGAAGGACAGGCAGGAAGAAGTCCATGGAAATCAACTCACCAGGCATGGAGTTCTAAATTATTACAAGCAGAAGATCTGTTTGTCATAAGTAATGAGCTCTTCAATGGACATTTTGTCAGCACATTTCGCAATGTCAATGGAATTATTATGATGCATCCCCATTATTTTCCCACATTTGTTCTTTTGGAGTTTCTTTGAGTTACACCGAGATGAGGACTGACACTCTGCACTGCTTTCTCACACCGGTATGTTTGGTTACTCTATTCATGCCAGTGTGGGTTTCTCTTTTAAACCCTGGCAGTGCACTTGCCCATAGCACAGTTGATTTTATATATCTTATCATTTTACTCATTCCCAACTCTGTAACAACATACATGGTGCAGAAAAGGCATTTACCTGGTTGACATGCTTTATTCACCTTAATGAGGAGTTCCACACATTTTTCATCAGTCCAGTCATGCAAAATACGTGCCAGAACGTAAAGGTCAGCTACTGGAAGGGGATCTCTGAAGAAGTCACCTAGGAGGAAAACAAGGAACTGTCTTGAGTTACTTCTTTGTATCTCAAACCTTTGTGAACTGTCATGAAATTATAGTTCCAAAACACTTCCAATAATGTCCATCAAAGGGGGATATCACCATCAAACCCCAGCTAGTAATAAGGGCAAGCACCGATTTCTTTATAAAATAAAAGATTTATTCTTCACAAAATGACTTCAATCACAATGAAGTTCCGTGAAGCACAGAGGCAAATGGAATCGCCTGAAATATGAAGGCAATCAAAATGACAATGACTGGCACATTTACACCACAATTTTTGAGCTGGAATATTGCCAGTTCCAGGAAACTGGGTTCAATTCCAAGCCAGGTCACTGTCTGTGTGGAATTTATGTGTTCTTCTTGAGTTTGAATGAGTTTTCTTCTCTTTCCCAAAGATAAGATTAACTGGTGACTCTGAATTGGTCTGGCATGACAGAATGTGGGTGAGTAACTGTCCCTTGTGATGGACTAGCGCCATGTGTTTCTACCTTACACCCAACACTGCTGGGATAGGCCCTGGACCATTTGGCTAGATTAAATGAGTTTGAGAATGGGTGGATATTATTACGAGTGCAGCTGGAAATTATAGTCAGAGGATATTTAGACTAGGTTTTAGGTGTGCTGGTTTGGGTTTAAATGCCTGAATATCCCTGGAGCCCTGGGGAAGACGACAGGGGACACCCGGACGGCTTCCGGGTGCGCAGCCGGCACTTCCACCACACTGGGGCGTGTCTGCGGAGCAGTGCCGGGAAGCAGCTGGAGCCCATCCGGGTTCCTATTTAAGGGGCCGCCTCCCTTCAGTCGATAGCGGAAGTCGGGTGGAAGAGAGACGGAGCTGGAGAGAGGACTGGAGGCGGCCAGGAGAGAGGCATTGGGACTGTGTGGCCTGGACGTTTGGGGAAACGGTGCAAGAGGCACTGGGGAGTGCACGTGACTAACTGTAAATAATTTGTAAATAAAGAGTGTGTGGTGGAGCCAACGATGTCCGTCTGTGTGTGTCCAGGTTCAAGTTCACAATATATATATATATATGTATATGTACTGTATATGTAACATGACATAACCTTCTCAAAAATCCAGTTTGTGGTCATTTGAGGTTCAACAAATATCCAAAAGGTAGTCCAGCAGAAAATAAATAAAACGCATGTATGTGAGTATACTCTCAGGTTTTCTAGTCCATTAAAACATTAAGTGCCAATTCTTGTCACTTAATAAAAATGTTGCTTTGAGACGAGGTGAAATAGTGAGGGAGTTACGCTTCAGTTAACTGACACATAAAGCAGTCAATGCTGAAAGTCTCTGATGAAAGCAAATAAAAAAAAAAACATTTGTACCAGAAAGACATTATTATTATTTTTCTAAGAGAATGATTTTCATGAAATCATTACGACATGATTGTTTGTGAGATATACCTTCCTGGAATGAAATTCTATTTTCCTCTACTGAAACGAAGTGCTTCTTTGACATTTCCACAACCTTCGGGAGATCAAAGATCGTCACCATGGCTTCTGGGTAAGTCAGCACACACTGCTTGGCTATGGCCCCGCTGCAACCTACAAGAGAGAACACAGCTGAGCTCAGAAGGACTCCTTCTAGAGAGCTGCTCCATGAAGAAGAAGGGAAGAGAATGTAAACGTCGACCAGGCATTTGAGGAAAGCTCAGTTCATAATAACACAAATGATGGTAGCAAATAAAACTAAACAAGCATCTTCAATCACATTTGAACTTGTGTTTTCAGGTTATGTGTACAGTGTTCATTACCGTCGTTGGGATGTCTGACTCCCTAACTTCATGAAACACCTCGGTTCCCAGTGGACAGTTCTGGCTGAAGTTCAACACACTAATTCTTCAAGGAAATTTGCTTGGAAAGTTTTATTTTTCTTTTAGATATTTCAAATAGAACATGCTGTGCAATTTTTTGAAAAGCACTGGTGAATTTTCCAAATCTTTCATCTTAGAGCTGGGAAACATTCTGTGTGGCTTCGATTACTGATTAATTTACTGTGTCAAATGAGAGGTTATTTCAACGTATACATGTTCGCCTTTTACAGAGCTGCTCCTTAAGGGAAAACAGATCATCCACAGTATTGCCTATGCATGCACTATGTGCCACCAAACTAATGATGCACTAAATTAAATTTGCAGCTTTGTAATAAGTGTCAGTCAGGCAGTCCTTTTCTAAAAAGCTTAGTCAGGGTCGCGGAGGTCCGCTGGAGTCTATCCCAATGAGCATAGGGTGCAAGGTAAGGAACAAACCCTGGACTGGGTGCCAGTCCATCGTAACACAAACACACCCATGGGCCAATTTAGAATCGCCAGTCCAATTAACCAGCAAATGTGTGAAAGAAATTGGGCTTTGCGTCCAGTTAAATTTGTGCCAAAACAGAAGAAAGTTTTTTACCTGTGTTAATTCTACATGTGTCTGCTGGTCAGCTATGATTTAAATAAACATGTCCATTTAAATTAAAATCACTTACTAAACTATCGTGAAATAAGGCTCTGCCAGATAACTTTCTCATGAACATAAATGGAATGCCCTCAGACACAAATGAGCATTTGAATTGTAGACGGGTTTGCACCTTCACCAGTGCTTATTTGCAATGGAAGATGTCAAGTGTGTTGTACAGTCTAATGTTGTTGAGATATATCAAGATATTTGAGAAAATGTCTCTATTGATCTGAATACGATACAAAATTATGAGTCTTCATTAAACCAGGAATTGGATGCAGATCACTGTAAGTGGGGGACAGCAACAAGGATAGCAGTGCCACTATGCCAAGAATATCATAATAAAATACAATTTTTAAAAAGTTTGAGAAATTTTGTATTTTATCTTCACCAATTCAACAGACGATTTGAAGGCTCAAGGCTCACCTGCCTTCTGCAATAACATTTGATCTGTGCGAAGGCTTCAGATAAGGCAAAGGCTCCCAAAAGGAAAGAAGATATTTTAATTTTTCATTATGTCTTGTGTCGGTTGCTGCTGCAGGTGCATGTTATTGATGACAATCACACACATTTATAATGGAGCTTCTGGGTGGATTGGGCAGCCCCCAAACCTCTTTGCCTGCCCGTGTACAGAATTCCAATTGAAGAAAATGGCTCGCAGTACAGCAAATGCAATGCTTTATTAAAGCTCTTGTGAAAAGCTCCTCGGTTGTTGCAGGGTAACCTGGGGTCAAATTTGCCCAACTGCAAGCCTCCCAGTTTGAATTGTTGCTTTCGGCATGAAGGCTTATAAATAAGAGAAGGCCAATCAGCCTGTCCTAGTTAGCCTCAGGACGGCTTGTTTTAGACTCTCGCTGATTTCTCAAACCTGCCCCGTCCTTCCACGGAGAAGATGCCCCCGATGGCTGCTGAGCTTCTCTCTTGTTCTCAAGTGCAGCTGTTAACCTTTAAGTTAATTTCACACATGGCTGACACAGACAGCGCCCACAGTTGTTAGGAAACTGCAATTACATCCAGCTATACATTCTCCTTCTCTCAAGTGACCAAAGAGATTAATAAAATGCAATACAAAATCTCTCCCTTCCAATTATTGATTTTGGTAGACTGTATTAATCCCCGAGGGGACATTCTCTTCTTCGTATAACCTTCCTTACTTAGAGTTTTAGGGGCAGAGTGCAGGGTCAGCTATTTGAACGGCGACCCCGGAGCAAGTGCAGGTTAAGGGCCTTGATCAAGGGCCCAATGGAGTAGCAATCCTTCTGTCACTGTCAGGATTTGAACCATCAACGTTCAAGTCCTTTAGCCACAGAGCCACCACTCCAGCGTGATTGTGCAAAAATTAAAAGAAGTTTAACGGCTGGAAGTATGAATCAGGTTCAGAACTTTTTCATTTGTTTTGCATTTTGCCTCGATTAACTGGCAATTGTACAGGTTATATACATATGCCTGGAAAAGATTATCCTGGGAACAGCCATTGCTGCTGGCCTTTATCTTCCTGAGCACTTATTCATCCCACCTCCAGCCTTACTCACAGTTCTTTCTCAATTAAGAGCTGAGCTGTTATTATTATATTATTATTATATGGATGCATACATCAAGAGAGCACATACTACAGTATATCAAACATAAATCAGTCACATAAGAAGATCAGAGCAGAATGTCCATGTAACAAGAATGTAAGTTTAATGTCACTGTGCTCTGTACAAAAATTATTTTATAAATCCACTCACATGTACAGGCCAGGCTAAAGTTAGTACACAGGGGCTGTCAGCATTTAGAAACTACTAGTCTAGCATTTGGAGAATGAAGGGGACAACTGCGAAAATAGGCATTGTACTATTCCTGTATGTTAGAAATGAAATTGAATCCTTTCCTTTCCTTGTTTGGAAACTAAGTAAGGGCCTACACGTGGAGAAGACAGTATATAAAGATTTGGACAGCAGCCAAACACTTCGAAGCCGATGGACGGAAGATTATGTCATCTGTCCTGAAAATCCTTTCAGCGCAGCGACGAAAAATGGCAGACTGTATAGATCAAGATCCCACCTTGGTATTGTCATGCTATAGCTTCCTCCGTCTGTAATGCCACGTAAATCATCAGTAAAGAAAGCTAAGTTATTTTCTCTTATGTGATTTTTACCGCTGTATCACTATGGGAGGGATGTCGACTTTTAATGTCATATCTCTATATTTTTCTGTTACTTAAAATGCCGCAATTATAAAAGAACTTATTCCAATTAGGGAGCTATATTGCCCCTAAAGGAAACAAAAATGGCGCAGCCGGCAGGAGTGGATCTGCGACAGTCCACTTCTGATAGCCAGTCTTGATGTGGTCTGAAGGAACTCATCTGTGCCACCTTGGAAAGCTCTATGCCGGCCAGCACCTACACCACACACACTTCAGAAGAGGTTGTCCACCTAAAGTTAAGCACGTTTGGGCCTGCCAGTACTTGGATGGGAGACCATCTAGGAGAAGCTTGGGTTGCTGCTGGGAGAAGTGCTGGTGAGACCAGTAGGGGACACCTGCTCTGTGGTCTGAATCTGGATCCCAATACCCCAGTGCAGTGACGGGGACACAGTGCAGTAAATATGGTGCTGTCCTTCAGATGAGTCTTAAACTGAGGTCCTGACTCTCTGTGGTCATAAAAGATCCCTGGGCATCCTTCATAAAGAGCAGGGTGTATTTCAATGTCTAGGCTCCTATATCAATAATTTCTTTAGACATATCTTATTCTGTGCAAATTCATGGTAAAAATTGACGATACTTTGTGGTACCACCAACTTTACAAACATGTATCTCGAGAGCGTGTCCCGTTTGAGTAGAGCTTATGAAGGGCTTTGGGGATGTGGGGAGTCTCCATGTGACTAAGGCATGGAACTTTGGCATGGACTTTAGGCACCCGAGAATGGTAATCATGGTGTCTTTGAGAACTACTGTGTGTCCACTTTACTTTGTATCTAGCCATGCTGCTACACTGTATTCCTCCATTGTGTATGCGGAGGGCTGTTGTGCGCAGAGTCTTAGCAGATGTTCCCAAGATGACCCTGCCATGTATAAAATCTTACTTAGATTTCATACACTAGAATGAGAAAAATGGCATATGCTCAAAAAATTGGATTTATAAAATCATACTGTATGTATGCCATATGTATGCCAGATTCCATGCCAAGTTTGTTTATAAATCTCAAATTAACTTAAAACTATGCACTTGAGTACATAATTTTAACTACTCCTCATCACCTCCATGCAAATTAGAGGCTCACTCTCCCAGCTCATTCAAGGTAAAAAATACCACTCTGGGACACAAGGGGGCACTGCAGCTAATGGTGTCGTCTCTTTTTCCATCTATTGTCAGATACAAAGAATGAAGGCAAATGACTCTCTCTCTTCCAGTAGGAGGGTTATAAATGCTCCCGGAAGGTGGTGTCTCATTTTGGCTTTGGGAGATCAGCAGGATGGAGCTCTTGACCGAAGCCAGACCTCTCACCTGAGCTCATATAAATTATCTGAGAAGGCAGTGCAGCCTATGAGTTTGTATTCTGTTCCAGCGCCATTGACTTTTGAAACACTGTTCCCAGTTAGCATCCCAACATTTACCCTTTAGACTGGTGTCATACATCACTTGACCACACTCTGTATGGATTACATTTATTTTCTTGGCAGGCACTTTTATCCAAAGCAACTTACAAAGAGGGTAAATATAATCGAGTAACATTAGGCTAGGGCCTGATTAAAAAAACACTTTTTGAATATTCATGACCTAATCACACGGTGGCTCAGTGGTAGCGCTGCTGCCTCGCAGTTAGGAGACCCAGGTTCGCTTCCTGGGTCCTCCCTGCGTGGAGTTTGCATGTTCTCCCCATGTCTGCATGGGTTTCCCCCGGGCACTCCGGTTTCCTCCCACAGTCCAAAGACATGCCGGTTAGGTGGATTGGCGATTCTAAATTGGCCCTAGTGTGTGCTTGGTGTGTTTGTGTGTGTCCTGCGGTGGGTTGGCACCCTGCCCAGGATTGGTTCCTGCCTTGTGCGCTGGGATTGGCTCCAGCAGACCCCAGTGACCCTGTGTTCGGATTCAGCGGGTTGGAAAATGGATGGATGGATGACCTAATCACCATACACAGTAAATCTGACCATGTTCCTGAGAGACATCTTTACCTTCAAACCGTGGAAGAAGAACACAGAAAACAAAACGTTAGTCAATGTCAACTTAAAGTATTACTGACATTTGGTGAAGTTTAATGAGTGGACTGTTGTCTGTTGTACCCCCTGATGGATCCACTATGTTATTTAAATACATCTCAGGTAAAGGATAATGTTTTTTTCATCCTCAATTTTTAAGTCGACAGTTGATGTATGTATGTTAATTAACAAATTAGGAGCTCAGTGATGCAACAATAGTGCTGCTGTTTTGTAGTAAGGAGTCTGGAGGTCGCCCCTGGGGTGCTCCTTGCGTTGGTTTACATGTGTGTCCAGGTGGGTTTGCTCCTTTCACAGCCCACAGACATGCAGCTTAGGTGAATTGGCGACGCTAAATGCTTGACGTACGAGGAGGTACCCAAAAATAACTACAATATGTACCTGGCGCGCAATCTAGACTTAGTTGCGAATTTCGAAGTATTCTGTGGCAATCCGCCAAGTGGCGTTGCTCTGTATTTTTTTTTTACATTTTATCGAATTTATTAAAATCAAACAACATTCCATACAAGCAAGTCAAATCCCCACCCATGAGAAAGAGAGCTAGGCCAACACAGTGAAACTTTAATAGTAGAAAAGAAAAGTAAGTAAATAAATAGAATAGAAAGGGGATGAGAATCCGCTTCCTCAATTTAAATGCTTATTCTAAAATATTATTAATTAGATCCTGCCAGGTTTTAAAAAAGTTTTGCACAGATCCGCTAAGTGAGTATTTACAGTAATTTTTTTCCAATTGCACGTAGTTGATCTGTACTGTTCGTACGCCATTCCGTGTCGTTTTTTCTAGGTGCTTATTAAACGTGTTTTGTGATTTTCGTGATGGGTGATCATAAAGAACAGTGAGTCTGTGTTAAATTTTGTTTTCTCTTAGGGAAAACAGCTTCTGAAACTGTAGTGATGCTTGAAACTGCTTTTAAAGAGGAAGCTTTAAGTAAAACACAGGTCTACGAGTGGTTTTTCGCATTTCAAACGAGGGAAAATGTCACTTGAAGACCAACCAAGATCTGGCTGACCTTCCACAATTAGGAATGACGAAAATCTTGAAAAAGTTTGCAATGCAATTTGGACTATTGAAGTGATTTGTGAATTGACTTGTGTGCGTTGGAGTTCTTGCCTTCCCTACTTGCCTGATCTTTGCTCTGTGCGACTTTTTCTTGTTCCCACATACGAAAAAAGAACTCAAAGGAAAGAGTTTTTGTACCGTGGAGGAAGTCAAAGAAAAATCATTGCAGGCATTGGACAACGCTCCTCTTCAGTGATTCCAAAAATGTTTCCACCAGTGGGAAAATCATTGGGACAAGAGCATTTATTCATTTGGAGAGTACTTTGAAGGAGACTAAAGTTTCAGTAAGTAAAAAGTATTAAAACATTTTTTTTCAGTTCTGGTTGTTTTTGGGTACCCCCTCATATGTGTTTCTGTCTGTGTGTTTGTGTGTTCACCCAGTGATAGGCTGGAGCTCTAACCAGGAGTTATTCCTGCCTGCGCCAGTTGCTTGCTTAGGATACCCTCCAGCTGACTCCTGCCCTGGATAAGCGAGTTTAGAGGATGGATTGATCGATGAATACTTAATCTGTTTGGCCCAAAGCAGCTCTCACTTGCACATCACCAATCCTTAAACAGACGGAGATATCAGTCAGTCATTTTCTAGACCACTTTGTCCTGAACAGAATGTTGGAGCCTATTCCAGCTTCTGTGCAATTTCAATCACAGATTAGTTCACTGTTTCAGGTTTAGAACATTAGAAAATTAGAACAATCTAGATGAGAACTGGCCATTCAGCCTGACAAAACTCGCCAGTCCTATCCACTTATTTCTTCTGAAAAAACATCAAATCGAGTTTTGAAAGTCACTAAAGTCCTACAGTCTACCACACTACTTGGTCACTTATTCCAAGTGTCTAGTGTGTAAAGAAAAACTTGCTAATGTCTCTGTGAAATTTACCCTTAACAAGTTTCCAACTGTGTCCCCGTGTTCTTGATGAACTCATTTTAAAATACAAGTCTCGATCCACTGTACTAATTCCCTTCATAATTTTAAACACTTCAGTCATGTCTCCTCTTAATTTTCTTCTGCTTAAACTGTAAAGGCTCAGCTCTTTTAATCTTTCCTCATAACTCACCCCCTGTAGTCCTGGAATCAGCCTAGTCGCTCTTCTCTGGACCTTTTCTAGCGCTGCTATGTCCTTTTTGTAGCCTGAAGACCAAAACTGCACATTATACTCCAGATGAGGCCTCACCAGTGTGTTATAGTGATATACTGTTAATACAGTATAGTTTAGCATGAGAGGGGTTATTTCAACACAAATATTTTGTCTATGGTATTTTCCTTTTTTACACACCCAAAAGATGCTCTTGTCGGCAAACAGATCCTCGGTAGTCAACACGAGCGATTAATGCACATGGCTGCAGCTGTACAAACAGTGGTTTGGTGATCAGAGCAAATCTATTTAAAATATTTAAAAAACAAAAATGTAAAATCGGTCTCTATGATGAAGAAAATAAATAACGGAAAACGGTCCAACTTTCAAATCAGTAAGCTATGCTGCACCAGAATGTTACGCTATGCACACATTTTCTAACTTCTTAAAATAAGAAAGTGCCTGTATTGCCACAATTAGAATACACAGACAAGCAAACTTAATCTTAAACACACAACAGTTCCTCTCATTTAAATACTTTTAAGGTTATTCGTTTTTCTTTTCATGATGATGACTGGCTTGTAAGCTGATTTAGAGTTCCTGTTGCCATCCTCTTGGAGTTGTAGGCTGAATGGGAGCCTACATTACAGAGACCATCAGAGTCCGTCAGACCATTGCAAAGTCCATCAGAAACCACATGATCCCTGTACCATTCCAGGTTCAGAAAATGGATGGATGGATGGACATCAGAGTGTAATTGACACGTTATTGAAATGTGCAATGAAATGAGATGTTCTGCTGCATGGAGTCGCTAACATTCCATTCACCATTGTCTGCATTGGCCTAATGGGTAGTCAAAACTTTTCAAAATTTTAAGCCAATTTTCACGCCAAGTTTGTGGTTTGTAAATCCCGACTTTTACATAAGAAATGGCTTATGTACGTTTCTGAGCATAAGCAAGGTTTATACAGTACATGAGGCCCCCAGCCTTTAGCTTCACAGCGATGTTTGTGAGGTGTAGCATAGTGTTCTATCAGTGGTAGTTGGGTGGGCATCATAAAGGAGAAAAGCCCCATCAAGGCCTTGCTGATGATTGTGTTAGCCGGCTTATTATTAAGGTGAAAGCAGTTTGTCACGGTTTTAGAAATGTTCGAGGTCAGTTTCCGTAACATTGCCCTAAATTCTGTGGGAGTTTTGTTAACAGAAGAGCTGGGTAACTGTGACCACAAGGGGGCGTCACTCAGCCCCAAACCCAAGACACATTTTTAGAAAAAAATAAAAGATATTTATTCTCACAAGACACTTTCCCACAATCCTTTCTCCAGAAATCCACCACACTTACCATACAAATTACACAATTCTTCCTCCTTGTCTACCTCCGCTGAATGTTGCCTGCTGTCTCCCGACTCTGACTCCCTGATTTGAGGCAGTGGACTCCTTTTAAGTTGGACTTGGGACTGCCTCTGGTGTCACGCCGCATCCCTGAGGAAGCACTTCCAGGCCATAGAAAAAGTAAGGTGGTCCTCCCCTGACAGCGCTGTCTATCGATACCCAGGGACCCCAACAGGGCTGCACTTTTGAACTCCAGCTCCCAAGAACCTGTGCAGGTGTCCTGACTGGGTTACCATAAGAGGACCACTGCCACCTAATGTAACCGACTGCAATCCGCCTTTCTCTGCATCGTGTAAATGATCGTCAAGTCAGAGGCACGTAAGGTCAAAACAGAAGCTTTTATTTTCCTCTCCAAGAAACATTCCAAAACAAAAGGGAAAAAAAGGGACAGGGTGTCACATTAGCAGCGTATCCCCTATGCCTATTAAATAATAAATTAGATCAATTACAAATTATTAATACTAAATAAATTAAATACAAATCAGGAAAAACTTAGGAGAACTGAAACCAAAACCTACCCCGACAGCCTTCACTGTGCTTCTGGCGTTAGAGTCAAAAAACGTGGTGCATGCAGGTTGTGAGGTTAGGAGCAGGTGCTGATTGCCACATTGCCGTACCCACCACACGATAAACCAACTCAGGATCCCAGATTAGGACCCGAGTGCAGCCATGCAACGGGTGACACCTCAGCACCTCACTAGTTCAGGTGGAGTGGAACCAGTGAGAGGTTGTTTATGGTGGCTGGAGTGACAATTCTGCCACCAACCCCCAATTTTTCCCTGTAAGTTGGAGGGCCGATACGCAGGGCGGATGCAGATTAGCGTCATACTACAACAGATTATATTGCCAGTATGCTATTAACTATTTACAGGGATCAACTAATTTTGGGGAAGTTCATAACTAAAAACAAAGTGAAATTACAAATAACATATTACGCTTTGCTACATGGGGAAATGGAACGACTCCCGATCCTCGACTTTTCTCATACACAGCTGGGTACAAATTTATTTTCTCATCCTGCCGTCCACTTCACTTGCATCATTGCACTGGCTACCATTCCTGGTAATGAAATGCCCTCCGATCCAGCCATGATGCCCCTTCTCCTTATAAAAATGGTGCATTTTGGGATTTTGTCAAAGTCTAAAGTCTAAAAGGCAGGCCTCATGTTAAAAATGAAAGTTCCTTCCTTGCTAGTCAACAAATTCTTTCTCCAATATGGCAAGGCTCAAAGGCTTTCTGGTAATATGCTGCCACCTAGTGGAAACAGCTACAAACAAAATGAAAATTGCAGTAGGAATGCAGCTAACTGGTTCAAGGGATCAGACTCTATATGGCATTTGTAAGTAGGGGAGGCATTCATAAACTGCATTTTGTTAACTCTTTAATACATGTAACAGTTCCCAACAAGTCCAACAGAGTGTAGTGGGTTGGGGAAGTGGGGTTGGAGCCTGCCCTGAAAGCATCAGACACAAGGCAGGAAGTATGGCACCAGTTTGTTACAAGACACACACTGCTTTTGATTTCAGAATCACTAACTGTGAGATCAGAATATCAGATTCCACGCTAGCACTAAAACAAGCCTTGAACTGTAAAGCTGTGAGGCGGCAGTGCTAAAATGGTGTCTGGCCCGTCTGGCCCGTCAGCATCGGCATAAAGCAGGGGTGAACTGTAAATGGGTGGTGTTTTTTTGACAGTTGACTTGAACATAATGGAGGCAAGCAGTAAGTTAATGACCTGAAACAATCTGCTTATACAAAGACGACCAATGGCTGAGTCACTAGAGTGAGAACAAGTCATGTAGGTGTTTTCTAATTTTATGGCTCCATCTTGTAGTTAGAAGTGGAACCTACTGCTTCCATAAACGATGACAGCCCTCGGTAAACTTAACCTTTTAGGCTGCTACAATTCTTCATTTCTAAGTTTCTGATCACGACTACCATTGTACCAAATGGAAAGTTCCAGTTATTACAGAAAGGGCTGTCAGAATCTAAATGGATCCTCAGAGTAGTGGAGGACACTTCACAACTTGCCATTACTGATCACACTTCAACAACCACAGGCTAATGAACCTTTCAAGACATAACTTCCATGGCAACACTCTTACTTGGCCACTTCTTTTTACATGAAATCCACTAAATATAGCAGTGCCTCTTCACTCAGCAGCTCCTTTCCTGAACCTCTGATAATAATTTTAGTTTTGAGAAAAATGATTTGATGCTCTGAGATGCACTGTCCTTGTCCTGGTGGTGGGTTACCTTTTTAGACTCAGTGCTGGCTGGAAATTTGTCATAACTCTGAACTTGTAAGCAGGTTAGGAAACAGGAGACTACTTGAAGTTATTATTAAAGAACTGGTGATGACATGAAAATCCACCACTAACTGACAATACTTGGCTCACCTGTGATGGGACTTACTGCACGGCTGTGCGCTGCTGGCTTCAAAATGACTGAAAATGGTGACCAGGAATGTAGAGCATTAGTGAGGACTGCATTGACATTCAAACTTGATTGCTTCATTTGTGAGTAAAAAAAATGCAAATTCTCAAAGATGAAAATTAATTTCTATTCAGTTCTGGGAGTTTTATCTGCTCATTCATATATATTTCCATTAGTTCTCGATGCTTACCTACAGAGTAGTCAATGGATCAGCACCTACAGGGTGTATGTGGAGACACTTGTGAGGTCCACTCGACTACTCAACTCTGGTGTTCAACGGCGTCTGGTGATGCCACCTTTGTGGACTATCAAATCCCAGTCCGGACTCTTTTCACGTGTAGTTCCTGGCTGGTGGAACGAGCTGCCAGGTGTTCAAGAGGTGTCTGAAGACTCCTTTGTTCATTGAATTTCTGTTGAATTGATATTAGCTGTTTTTATCACCTAGTAACTACTGTATAGCTACTTTGTATTTTATTCTTAGTTCTTCAGTTGTGGTGGTCAATTTGATAAGCTGTCCTGTAACTAGTGTTGGATCAGGACTAAAATTTAGACTTTGATATTGACACCAGCTTTCAGACCTCCCGAACCAAATAACGGATAACTTCAAAACTCCTCGTGTCACTCCAGCCCTCCTGGTGTGCCACACAATTGCTCTCCTCCCTGGTTGGTGTACTGCCCGATCACGTCAAACTACACATTGCTTCCCTTTTGATAGCCTTGAAGACCCGATTGCAATTTTTGGTGGCGGTGGTCCATTGTGAACTCCCGATCACATCAAAGCAATAAGAGAGGGGGTACCTGTGAAGTTCCAATTATGTCAACCTCTTGAAAGTACTGATCACGTTAGAGCGTCAACTGCAATAGTGAATGTCTGGGATGGTGGATTGACAGGAAAAGTAAAGTTTACTTCTGCTACCCAAAATTCCAAAATCCTGGTGCTGTACCATGTTAAAATGTGAGTTATCCAGTACTTTTCCAGTACAGGTATACCACGCAGCCCTACAGTAACGCTTGTCTCCAGACAGTCCACCAGACTGAAGTTCACTCAGTATTGACCTCTTTTGTAAGAGTTTGGATAAACTCAAGTGTTTGTGTAAAAACATCTGCTAAGCAAATACATGTAAATGAAAGTCAAAAACAACATAATTTGAGACATAACTGTACTTTGAAAGGCACATCCATTTTTTATTTATCTGGCTGTGCTACCCAACTCAGACTGGCTGAAATCGAAGTAATCAATGTAGACCTCAGCATTAACAATTGCAGTTCACCATACAATGCATATGTCTGTCTTATATGTCATTTGGCATGGGAATTGAAGAAGTACTGCCAATATTTGTGATGCGCCATCTGTTGGAATCACAAATGCAATACATTTTATTACTAAAAATATTTGTGATGGAGCATCTTTTGGAATGACAGAGACAAAGTGACCGGATGGACACCCAGACACTTTTCAGAGCAGAGAGCTTCGGTTATTACACATCTTAGCTCAAAAGATTATTTGAGCTACAGCCCACAAAAGAGAAACTTAACCCTGTGGTTCTTCTCCAGACTAGGACAGGTTAGGAGCTTTTCTAATCTTTTCAGTTCACCTCTGTTGCTTGGTTTCCAAATTGTCTGAACTGAAAGGTCACACATTTGTGGGAGGACTTCACTGTCGCCAGTGCATTTCTAACTCAAATTAATTTTCAGGCTAAGCTTTTGTTAGTACGCTTAGGTGGCTTGTTTTCTTGGCACCTGCTCTTGTCAAAAGTCATTTGAATTTGACATATTCAGTATATCTGTGTACAATTTGATATATTTTGCATGAATTTTTCTTTTTTCTTTTTTGATTCAACATTATGCTTTCTGCTTAAGTTGCATATCTTTTAGCCAGGAATCAAATGGCTTTTGAGACTACTAGGCAATTCAGAATATTTCTTGTGTGTGTGAGTTGTTGTTGTTTTTTTTAAAACTTTTATTTCACTAACCTTTTGTTCTTAACCGGCGACAATAACTCAAACCCACAGCCTGTTGCTTCCTTGAAAGTCACATGACTTTTTCGCCAAGTTATCCAACCTCCACTGACGATGAATCCGCTTTCCGGTGAGGACTAAATATAACAATTTTGACATCTACCTCAATGACTGAAATTAGTACATTGTACATCCCACAAGATTCAATAAAGTAAACTTGATCGAGTTATGTTCAAAAGTGGAACTTTAACCCATCCATCCATTATCCAACCCGCCACGGGGGTTCGCTGGAGCCAATCACAGCCAACACAAGGCGCAAGGCAGGAAACAAACCCCGGGCAGGGTGCCAGCCCACCGCAGGGCACGCACGACAATTTAGGATCACCAATGCACCTAACCTGCATGCCTTTGGACTGTGGGAGGAAACCGGAGCAGCCCCACGCAGACACGGGGAGAACATGCAAACTCCACGCAGGGAGAACCCAGGAAGTGAACCCGGGTCTCCTAACTGCAAGGCAGCAGCGCTATCACTGCGCCACTCTGCCGCCCCTTTAACTTTAACAATACATGTAATATAAAGTAAACTAGCAAAATACCCGTGCTTCTCAGCAGAGAAGCAGTGTGTTAAAGTTATGATAAAGAAAAGGAAACATTTTAAAAATAATGTAACATGATTGTCAATGTAATTGACGTAGGCTTATTTTAGTATTGAGAGTGAATTTGATGATTGTAAAGAGTTTAATTTATGATTGTAAATGTTGTTTAAGAGAAATGCACATTTTTAGGATGTAAGGCTCTGTTTGTAAACGACGTTTGCAGTTCTACCCTCGGGCTGTAAAATGACCAAGCTATCTGTTGAGCTTACTCTTGAGCATGCAACGTACAGTTGGCCATGTGAGAAGCAATCTTGGGTCAAGTCAATGGCGACCTTTTTTAGAGTCTGGCCCTGTGACTTATTTATTGTCATAGCGAAGCAGACCCTTACTGGAACTTGAATTGGAATGGGAGGCCAGAGGGTATGAGAGAAATGCGAGGAATAAATCCAGTCTCTCTCCCCTGAGCCAGTTCCAGTGAAGACAGTTGCCTCAATGAGGTTCTTGTGCAGAGATCTGATCTGAAGCCTGGTGCTGTTACAAAGTTTTGGTGTTTGTAAGTTTCGTAGTAACATAATTGGTGTGCCAGCCTTCAAAAGTAGAGTATGTGGAGGCATGCCCGGAGGATTAATAGTGTGAAGAAACTCTACCGGATAGTGCACCACATCACCACAGACTTATATGTTTTTGTTTCGGAAGTTAGTTGGTGAAGTAAAATGGAAAGCAGAAGTCAGCACCAGGAAGATGTATGTGAGCAAGTAAGGAAGCCCAACAATGACAACCTTGAAGCAATGGAGTAAACGAAAAGGCAGGAGTCACCAGCAGGAAGACGTGAAGGAAGGTGAACAATAACAGGCTTGAAGCGGTGGAGTAAAGAAGAAGGGAGCAGCGAGCACGACGAACAGCTGAGGAAAGTAAGGAAGCGAGTGAGGAGGCACATGAGCACGGGATGTTGTTAATTTATATAGGCAAGGAGCCAACCACGTGGTAGGTGCGTGGACAGTGGCCGTGCAGAAAAAGGAAGGGGGACCGTGGGTGGCCCTTGTGTGTGAAATAAATCCTCTTTTAATGGAAATAAGGAATGAAACCGCCAAAAGAAGAGCTCAGTTCCGAAAGTTCCTTACAGCCTAATGGTGAGAACCGCCAAAAAGGAGATGTTATCCTTGAAAATTCGTTACGGGGCATGCCGCGAAATGAAACATACTTAACGTTTGTACTGTAAGTACAGTGTAAAGGATGAGCATGGGAAATTTGGGCTTCCTACATATATTGGAAGTAGCAGAAATAGTGAGGAGGGGTTTCTCCTATCTATATATACAGTTTAGGGGGTACACCCGTTCCCCCCCTTGGGTGTTGCAATAGGACATGAAACATACCTAACTTTTGTAAGTACACTGCAAGGAATGAGCACGCGAAATTTCAGCTTCCTACCTAAATGGAAAGTGGGAGAATTAGTGATGAGTCTGTGAGGGCTTTGCCTTTTATAGATACATTTTTGTAAATAGATAGATAGATAGATAGATAGATAGATAGATAGATAGATAGATAGATAGATATGAAAGGCACTATATAATAGATAGATAGATAGATAGATAGATAGATATGAAAGGCACTATATAATAGATAGATAGATAGATAGATAGATAGATAGATAGATAGATAGATAGATAGATACGTTATTAATCCCAAGGGGAAATTCACATACTCCAGCAGCAGCATACTGATAAAAAACAATATTGAATTAAAGAGTGATAAAAATGCAGGTAAAACAGACAATAACTTTGTAATGCAGTTAATGTAATTTGTTAATGTAAATGTAACAACCTGCCATTTCCCTTTTTTTGAATTGTACAAAGCCTACTTTATGTGCATGAAAAATTCATTACCACTGTCTCTGTAGAGTAAAATCTACTGGTGTGAGTTCTCTTCAAATTAATTGGCCCATTAATGAGGACTCTAACAGAGTTGTGCCAGTAATAGGAGCACAAGGCAGTTTGGCTGGACCACAGCCCAGACTCATCTCACCGACTTTGGGTTTTATAAAATTTCATATACTGGCACCGTGTTTACTGAGCAGCCACTTACAATAGTTGTTATTTAAAATGAGCCAGGACAGGAGTGCATTTTAATGATTCCAGAGCTAAAAGAGTTTGCTAAGCACCATCTTTATTCTCAAAAAACAAAAAAAGCAAATCAGGTGGTCTAACTATAAGCACAGCAGGAAATTGGAATTGACAGAGGTTTACCAAAAAGCTCAGGAGTGTAACCAGAACCAAATTCTAAGACTAAGAATCAGACTGCCAAACAAAGCTCTGAACTGTGACCAGAATATCAGGCACTAAGCACTCTAGGATAAGATCTTTTCACAATCAAATCTGTAAGGAGTGAAGCATTTCTCTGAGATTTAATGTATCCTGGATGCCCTGGTCTTGGTGGGCAGCCCTGTCAGGGCGTGTGGGTTCCGTCTGGGGGGGAAGCTGTAAGAAAGGTGCACACGTGGAAGGTGGTTCAATCTGACCCGGAACTGCTTCCAGGCTGTAATCATTTGACACCAGAAGTACTCCCAGGTGCTGGGATAAAAGCAGCCACCCGGCCTCATCCAGGTGAGCTCAGTTGCCTGGAGGAGAGACAGAGGAATTCTAAAAGTGGTAAAAGTTTGTTGAAGGAGGATCATTTGTATAAGGTTCAGGATTTAATGAAATATCACGCTTATTGAAGCCTTGACTATGTGGCTGCATTTGTGTTCTGAGTTTGAGGAGCTGCAGTGCCCTCTACTGTCCACACATGTTATACATTCATTGAGCAATTCATTTTTGAATTAACATGGCTATGGACTCCCGTCCATACACAAAAACAGATATGACTCCAAAAGTGCTCAAATCATGTTTAGAGAGGCCTAAAATGTGCAAAGTCAAAATCTAGACGTGCCTCAATACCTTCTCTTCCTGTCCTACAGCAAAGTGGAAAACATAACAACAAATAGATCTGCACCATAAATTCAAGTCCAGAGGTTGATATGTCCACTCACTCCTATATTTTCTAAAGCATTTAATCCAAAATTAGGGGTACAGGAGGCCAGAACTTATCCCTGTAGCATTGGGTGCATACCCTGGACAGAGTGCTGGTTCACCGTAGTCGAATGAGAAGAGATGTAAAACCATTATTGTTATACAATAAATTACCACATAGAAAAGTGTAAATGTTAAAATGATAATGTTTCCTACCTCCTAAGTCACATATTTTTTCAAAAGTTGAAAGATCAAAGGCTGTGACAACATCTCTCCCACATATATTCCACACAGAATTCATGAGCTGCATGAATTTAAGAACTTCCTCTTCAGACCTTAAGGACAGAAAAGTAAGAAAGTAATTTTAAAATTGATAAATGACCTTTTAAGTAGAAAATGAAACAAATATTCAGGAAGAACTGGCAACACTTGCCAGAAACACAGCTCAACCACAGGGCTGTCAGTCAAGAAATTTCAAATTGAGTTTAAAGATAGTTTTCAAAGAGATGTTCTTCATCCCTGCTGGAGAGGACCTTTTATTTTATCCAAAAATATGACAGAACAATGTCCTGGTTGACTTGTCAGAGCACCGTCCAGACTGCAGCCGTGTGATCTTAAATTGCAGGCTCTTTTATTGCACTTGATGTTGTAATCCCTGACTTGGGGCATTTTATAAATTGAGTCATGCAACAAACTTCAAATCAACTGATAACCAAAAAAATGAGAGCATAATTAGATAAAGAATTAAAATGTAGGTCCTCCAACAAAAGTGATTGTATTATTAACTTCATTCAAATTCAAATATGAAGTGTAAAAGTGGCCTGAAGACATCTTTGCAGTATGAAATTGTATTTGCTAAATATTTACTTACTTGGAAATCAAGCTGTTTAGGTGAACAACGTTATACTAAATACACAATCTGATCTGATGTGGTCTCCTTACTGAAACTTGGTTTAGCTGATCTGACCCTTAAGGGGGATTTATACTCCTACGTCAAACCTCCAGCATAGCCTGACATGCACTTCTGCAAAAATGTGACTACGCAACTCATTGACACAAACCCTACTATTATGCACAGTAGGCACGGGAATTCAGATGGCGATGCAGATTACTCCATGCCTGAAATGTCCATTTTGCCAGTCCATTCACTAATAGCACCCCATCTCGCGACTGCCCCAGAATTAATGTTACTTAGCAAATAGGGATTGTGGCTTGTGACGGACGATACTGCTCATTTTCTTTACGATCTGATACTGGGTGATACTGAGGCCAGTATTGCCAATACCAATACTGATGCAGCCAGAGTATTGTCTTGCAAGAATGGTTAATGTTCTGTAAAACCTTACAGTAGTTGTGGGCATCAAAAAGTCACATTTTAAAGACTTTGTGTTAGTAGACTATTACATATAGTGCCAAAGATAAGATGTATTTGCTTATTTATTAACAGAAATTATTAAACATGTTCAGTTCTTGCAGATACTGCTATGGGCTGGTGCCCTGCCCGGGGTTTGTTTCCTGCCTTGCGCCCTGTGTTGGCTGGGATTGGCTCGAGCAGACCCCCGTGACCCCGTAGTTAGGATATAGCGGGATTGGATAATGAATGGATGGAGTTCTTACAGACAATCAGTGTGTCACACACGTGCGCAGGGAAGGCAGCTAAAGGGCTCAAATGAAGGTAATTATATGCCAGACCAGGGTGCACTGATCCTTTCTCTTTTTCATCGGCAGACCAACCATGGGAAATTTCGACTGGATTCGATGACATCACTTCCGGTTCCAGGCCCAATGATATCACTTCCAGTTCCTGCCTTGAGGATGTCAATTCCAGTTCCTATCCTGATGACATCACTTCATCTGCCTGACTTTAAAGCCACCATGTTTGCCTGTCTGTTGGTTCATTTTTTAGGACTGAGATCTGTTAAGACCAGTTTAATATGAACCAAACCTTCATCTTTGGCAGCCATACTTGAAGTATACGGGCGGCTGCCCCCAAACCTTTTTCT
Source organism: Polypterus bichir lapradei (assembly GCA_026402145.1). Taxonomy (NCBI): domain Eukaryota; kingdom Metazoa; phylum Chordata; class Cladistia; order Polypteriformes; family Polypteridae; genus Polypterus; species Polypterus bichir. The sequence continues at coordinate 41,784,419 of JANRMT010028174.1, read as the reverse complement.
GTGTTGTCTGAATCCTTTTACACTGTGGAACAGCAACAAACATTAGCATTACATTTTTTCTTGAAAATAACATGTAAAAAGCGTTGCATTTTCTGCCTCAAAAAATGTCTTTTTTATATTTTACTATAAAAAGTGCAAAACACTTAAAGTATGCAGTCAAAAGTGTAAAAACTATAATACATACTGAGCGTGACTTTTGGATTCATCAGGCTAACTTTCGCTTCGACTTCAGTTTCAGTGGCTAAAGAGAAATTCACTGCTGATGAGAGGATTTTCAACCTCACTTCTCGTGTCAATGTCAAGAGAGTGTAATACTTGGGCTGCTAAAAAACATTTTTAACGAGACGCTATTATTACTAGAAACTCCTATAAGTGAGAGGAGAAGACGTGGCTATAACATTGTAGGATAACGCTCAGGACTACCGCTTTTAGCACAGTTTTTAAAGCTTGAGTAACACTTTGGTCTAATGCTAGGGAATGGGATATAAAGATAATATACAGTCATATATATATATTTTTTCAAAATGGACATAATAAATATATTAAGTTTGAAAATGTGTTCAAAGTATGTCCATTTGTCAAGCTATAAATGCAATTTAATCCTCCCTAAAAACAGACATTGATTATTTGCTGCTCAAACAATTATAACAACATACCTGTACATCAGATTACATTGCTAACGTTACTGTACCTGGGTACTGCCTGCCTTTCTGGAAGGCTTCTTCAAGATTAAACTACAGCCCTTTGGCAACCGTGTCAGACATTTTAGCCTTAGTGTCAGTGCTGTCTTCAGATCGTCTCCGTTGTAACTGCGTGTGTTCGGCAACATGTCTGACTTTTATGTGTTTTACTAGGTTTGTGGTGTTGCCGCAATAACGGTACGGTCTTCTGACACCTATCACATTTTGCTTCATTATTTCTCACTCAGTGGAGTAAAATAACTCCAAACAACCCTTCGCTTTCTTTCTGCCATTGCCTCACATACTCAGCTCCTCTGCTTTTGCTGATGGACCGCAGCCCTACCAGTGTGAATGCTGGGTGACACCGTTGCCAGAGGGTCTGCATTTTTCTCACCAAGCTTAGGCCAAAAAGTAGCCCAAAAGTATCAAAACTAGCCCAATAAAACTTGACAAATTAAACAATATAACAGAAATATAATCAAAAGTCGTCATTTCTCCATTACTGCAGTTTTGTATTTGAAGATCACTGCATAAATGCATTTCCTTAACTATAATATTAGTCACAGCCAGTGACACAACATGACATTAAGTGCAGCACAGCGACATGCATCAACAGTGTCAGAGCTAACACAAATGCCAGAAAATAAGAATCACGCTAAAATAAAAGCATAAACAAGTAAATGTAGTGTATGCAGAACAAACAGAAAGACAAATACATGAATTGTTCATGGTGTGCAAGGTGCAAGACACCATGGATGTACAACAATGTTAGCTGCTAACATTAGTAGAAAATGATATACATTTCAGAACATTGTCAACATTGTCAGCTAGCAGAAATTTAAAGCATCGAGGTCATCACTGTCATTGTCTTCCGTAGATGAAGCGTAGATGTCGGATGTGTACAGTTAACTGCAGTTCAGCAACCTTGACTGAGCCATCAACAACCACCGACTTTGCAGGCTGACATCCGACGTCAAAAAGACTTCGAGCATTAGAATGAGGACCTGTGTTGCGACGGTGCCTTTCAGTTACACAATGCGACTTCAAATCACTCCGATGAGCGCCAATTTCACATCAGCAATACTTGCAGAAAGCTTTTGTGGTGTCTGCTGGAATTCTCTGGATCCAGTCCTTAAATTCTGCTTCTTTTTCCCACTCGGCCATTTACCCATGATGACGATATGATTAAACGAGATGCTCTGAAATTTTTATCAGTGTTTGATGTAACCAATAACTAGTGTATAATCAATCAAACATATCTTTGAAAGAATACAAGTCCGTACATTTATTTTCACACGTCATACGATAACTGTTCGATATGATGTCATTGATGAGGTTGAAATATCACCCAAAAACTAGCCCAAAAACCGCAACCTGCCACCATCTAAATTTTCCCGCAATGGCATTTGAAAAGAAGACCAATTTAGAGTGAAAACCGCCCAACTGGCAACAATCCACGGCAATGATAAACGCGGAAGGAAAATCAGGTTCTGTTTTACACAATATGACATGTTTAATAACGTTATAATCATGTTCTCACCATCAAATTCTTTTTAAAAATAATTTCTAATAAACTTGCATATTACTGAAAATGTGTTTATCGATACTTTTAAGGTGAACATCAATGTCGGATGCATTGATGTGAGATTGGAGGAAAGGACGTATAAGTCGGGTTCTGATTTTATGATCGATTTTTCCGGTTTCAAGACCTGACTTATACAGTACGTGAGTATATATGGTACTACCTGCCAAGTGTGTGGATGGGTGATAATGAAGATTTTTGAAAACACAGGCTCTAATCACGCTTTTTAAATGGCCTCGTACTTATTCTCTGATTGGTCATCCTTCACAAAAGTAAACCACATACCAACATGGATGATACAGAGCAGTTGCTTTCCATGGCACTTGTTGTGCTGCTTATTTGTATGCATCTAAATTACATTTTGTACAGTTGAATAATTTACCAGTCGACGGAGGCTCAACCATTCTTTTGAATGGAAAACACTTCCTCTTCCTGTTTCTGCTGATGTGCACTTGCCCAGTGAAGGAAAAAGGCTATGTCATGTGCATTTACAGTCGTCTTAGTGTAGATGGAGATACCTTCATAAACGATGTGAAAAGAGAGTCGGATGGTCAGAGACCGTTTTTGCCTAAAAACCCCATTTTTAAATGAAAACACATCAGTGTGGATGTGAAGAGAGCAGGTTCACAAAATGCCTAAATTGATTAGTCTGATTGCTGACCTCCCAGACACTGCCTAGCATGGCATGCTGGCGCCAAGTGGTGTCTTACAGCAAACCAAATACCGGATCATGCAGCTGTTCCTCCAAGGTGCCAATGGACTGCAGAGGTTATGGACTGGATTGCAATTGGCATCCTTCAATTGCTTACTGACATTCTGTTAAAAACATAAAGGGGTACTGACATCGAACAGCCATTCGGAGGAGAAGCTCACCACGTGTAGGCTGGCAGCAGTCAAACTTGACATAAAAGGCTGCACAATGGGATTTCCTCCCCGTATCAGACTGCCCATAATAAACGGCAGAGGTGATTAGCTAAGGTGGGATTTCTCTGGTGGTCTAATCATCATTTTGAGACTGTAGTCACTATATGAAAAGCCTGCCTGGTTCACAAGTTTGTGTCATGAGATGAACTGCGATGACCTACAGGTGAACTCTGGGATGTCACTCACGGTTGACTTACACAGAGCAGTGCTGTCAAGGGCAATGCTGTGAGACCCTGCTTTGTTTCAACTCTATGTTTATTGTTTATTTACGGCATATACGATTTTAAATGGGAGTAAAGAGAGCTGGAGACACAACAGATAAGTACCCTTCACTAGATGAAGTGTTTTATACAGATGTTTATTATCAGAGAGTTAAGCATCGTAAGAGTAGTATTATTTAAGATTTTCTTACTTTCAAGTAAGTGTGTATTTTTATTATGGCTTTACAACCAGGCTTTGCTAATTGTTACTATTTTCTGTCATTTGTTTCATTTGCTATCATTTCCATTTTAATAAATACACTTTTACTTTGAGATTTCTCTACTTTGTCTGTACATCTTGAGTGACTTAAGTAATAAAATAAATACACGGCACCTGGTGTCAAGAGACTGACACTGTTGTGATTTGGGGAGTTCCACAAGCCATCAAAAGCCTTGACTAGAAACTCAAAGGACCAAAAGAAATCTTTATAAAATAAAAGGTTTATTTTAACAAAGGTTGTGTAAGCCCTCAAGCTCCAAAGAGCACAAAGAAATTGCCTGAAAGGCAAGGTAATACACACCAAACAATGTCCCAATACAGACTCCAGAAGTGTGATCAAAAACAGAGCAGACATTCAGAAAATTGGTAACCACAGTCACAAAACGAAATCCAAACACGAAGCTGAGAAACAAAGCACAGGGTTGAAAATCAAGAAAACACAAGCAATAGCACAAAAACTCTCCACTCCCTAGCAAGTTCAGTGAACCACCAGGAACTCTGGGAGGCCCTCCCTGAAACAAGATGGAGGTTCTGTTCCTGGTGGTGATGAGTATGTGGCCCTGCCCCCTGTGGGATCACCCAGAAAGCATAACTAAGGCCCTTCCTCATTTTCAACATACAAACAGAAAAACATACCTCAGAAATCAAATAAACATCAATACGCAGGACTGAAATAAAATTAGACAAAATAGACCCAAGACATGACTTTGAACTCCAATCAGGGGGAAAATCCTGGCTGAAACATGAGAGACACTTTCTTTGTCACAGGGTTAGCAGGCTGAGGTGGGACGTCCCCAGCAGAGGAGAGCACAGCTGGAGCAATGTGTCATTGGCTGTTAAATGACATTGCCCATGTGTTTAGGTTACTCTCGGAGGCCAAGGTGTGTCAGACTTTAGCGTCTACAGAGACACCATAAATGTGTGTACTTTTATGTGTCTCGGTTACTCTTGGGGACCATGTCATATTAGGCGTTAGGTCTAAGTTAGATACTGACTCAAGGTGACTCAGAGGTTTGAATGAAAAGGACTTGGAGGTAAACTAGTCAGAAACAAGCCAAAGCCAATCCTGACAGTATCCAATCTGTTGTCACAACCATGTCATTAAGCAAATCTCAGATACCTAAAACAGAAACTATTCTCTCTTTGCAGGAGGAAAGACTATGATCAAGAATTCAATCTGCATTCTATAAAGTGGTTATCCATCAATCTTAGATAGCGATGGGACATCAGGGGCAACCTTTTATCCTGTTGCTGCCATGACATAACAGGTATCTCACAATCTGGGGAATTTTAAGAATGATTGCCTAGGAAACACCCCATGCCTTTTCTCTAAGATTGAATTCCTTGTAATAAAACAAAGGTGGTGTCATAGCATAATGGAAAATACTTACAACTTCTTCAATTCATCACCAAGTTTGCAGATGATACAAGGTGCTGGGACTGATAAGCAGGGATGATGAAACAGCATACAGAGATGAGGTGGAATGGCTGTCTGCATGGTGTGAAGACAACAATCTATCTCTCAGTGTCAACAAGACAAAAGAGATAATTGTGAACTTCAGAAAAACACTTCTTGCCCACATCCCACTCAGAATCAACGGTTCAGATGTGGAGACTGTTAGGAGAACCAAGTTCCTCGGTGTGCACATAACTGAGGAACTTACATGGACACATAACACCTCATCACTAATCAAGAAAGCCCAGCAGAGACTACACTTCCTGAGGCGGCTGAAGCGAGCAAGTCTTCCCCCTTCCATCCTCACCATGTTCTACAGAGGCACCATTGAGAGTGTCCTGACCAGCTGCATCACCGTTTGGTATGGCAACTGCCACATATCTGACCGCAAGCACCTGCAAAGGATAGTGAAGACAGCAGAGAACATTATTGGGGTGCCTCTCCCTTCACTACAGGACACAGTTTACAACCGCAGTGTCCGCAAGGCCTGCAGCATTGTGCAGGACCCCTTACACCCCTCACATGGACTCTTCACACTTCTGCCATCCAAGAGAAGATACAGCAGCATCAAAGCCAGATCTGCCAGGCTGCAGGGTAGTTTTAACCCACACATTGTCAGACTCCTCAACACCATGCTGCCCCTGGGATCTTCCACACTGCCTCAACCACCTTTAAAAACCTGCTGACACAGAACTTTTATACATGCAAGCCACTTTCCTGCAAAGACTAGTTTGCATATAGAAAAAAACTGAAAATCTCATACTGACTTTTAAGTATTTTGCTCACTGCACTTTGACATTCTTTGACATCCTTCTGCTGTGAAACATTCTGACCTATCATTTTTTACACACCTCTTAAACAACTATTATCATAAACTGTCATGCTGCCATTTCTGTACTACCTCACACCATGCTGTATTGTCTATATCTATTATATTCCATATCTATTGACTATATTTATGTATCTAGATTGCACAATACCATACATTGCATCAATTTTCATATTGCTTACTACATGTCAATATTCCTGCTACTTCTTGTCTTTGCACAATGCATCCCAACAAAGCTCACCAATCCTATCCACTTAACTGTTGTTCATGCGGAAGCTAGTGAGTCCCTATGTGGAGGGCTTAGGAGTGCCGGGTGAACAAGCATCACTCATAATCAGTGCTTACTTAACTGGATAGGGTGTGTGTCTTTGTGTGTGTGTGTGTGTGTGTGTGTGTTAAGCAGGCCAACCCATAATGAACTTGGTGAGTTCCACTAAACCCACAATAACACAAAACGATGCCCAGAAGAACTGCAGAGATTTGTAAATGAGTTTCTACTGGGACTTCACTCCACACAGAGCAGCACTGCGATGCTCTGTGAGTGGCACTGCCAGGATATTTTTTTCTGTTTTCTTTCAATTCTGTATATTTTGTTTATTTTCCTGTTCATGTTATCTATAGCTCATATTATAATCTTTGGACAGAATGGCCAGACAGCGAACTCAAACAGATGGAGGTAAAGGTAATTGGAGATACCACAGATAAGCACCCTAGACAAGATAAAGTGGTTTACATTTACTTTTTATAAGCTGTTAGGCAGAACTGTCCATCCCTAGAGTCGTAAGCCAGTTATCTATGTATGTAATATCATGAGGTCATGAGGCCATGTTGTATAATGAACCACCCTCCTGAGGATCAAATCTCAAAGACTGCTGAATCTAAAAGCCCCCCAGCTCTGATGTTCCTGTTCCCTCTGATGCTAACCATCAGTTTTCAGATCTTTAGGAAAAGTATTATTGAGTTTCTTTTTGACTTTGAGGAAAGGATATATTGCTATTAGAGCTTTTTTTGTCCTTATTTCATTTCATTCATTTGCTATTATTCTATTTTTATAAATTCTAATTTGATTTTAAATTTCTATACTTTGTCTGCATATATTGAGTGGTTGAAGTAATAAAGGGGAAACAGGGCACCTGGTCTGAAGTGAATGCCACTTTTTTCCTGCAGCATTAGCAGGCTGAGGGGGGATGCCTCCAACAGAGGACAGCACAGTGTGAGTAACATATTGTTTGCTGGGTAAACGTAAAAAGCGAGGACTATCAGCCTCCATGTTTCTAGATTACTATTGGGGGTCAAGGCGTTTCATTCTTTAACATCTCGGCTACATCTGAGAATACCACGAAAGAGTATCAACCTCCATGCGTCAAGGTTATTCTTGTGGACCAAGGTATTTTAGCCTTTAGCATGTAGGTTATACCCATAAACACTTATGTGTTACAGCATAAGAACATTAGAACAATCTAGACAAGAATAGGCCATTCAGCTCAGCAAAGCTTACCAGACCAATCCACTTAATTGTTGTTCATGCTAAAGCTAGTGAGTTCCTGTGTGGGGTACTGAGGAGTGACAAGCTGAGCAGGCATCACTCATAATCAGCGCCTAAATGGACAGGGTGTGTGTGTATGTGTGAGTGTTAAGGTTAAAAGGTAAGAGTAGGCTGATCCATAACGCTCTAGATGAGTCCCACTGATCCCATGATAATGCAGGAGGTGTGCTGTTTAAGAATGTTATTGCTTGTACCTGTGAATCTAAATTTCATGGTAATCAGAGGCAATGAATCATATCTCTCATCTTCATCAGCAAAAAGCATTCAGTAATGGATATTATGAATGGGAACCCACAATCGTGGAGTTGGCATGGTTTCCTTTGAAGATCCTATCTAATTTCTTCATATATGCCAAAAACATTCAGGTTAGGTGGAGTAGAGACTCTAAATTGGCCTACTTGGAGCTAATGCAGCTGTGTGTGAGTAAGGGTGCTCTGTGATAAATTGAAATTCTATCAAGGATTAGTTCCATTAAGCATGAGAAACAGGGTGGCATCCCATCCAGGGACTGGTGACTGCTTTACACCTGATGCTATCAGGATAGACTCCCCATAACTCTGTCTGAGAGCTGCGCAATATATGGTTTTATCCTTATATTTAAAAAATGGAAGTCATAAATCTCCTACAGAAGTCAACATCTCTTCTGCTGATTATATTATGATTCTGTGTGTTTTTAAAAGCCTTGACCACTCGTTTCAACTTTTTGCTGTTCTCATTTTGGGTTTTTTGAAGTATTGTAATCTATTCTGTACACATTTTTATTACTAATGCTATTTTCAGTTATTGAGAAAAGACCTGCATTGTTTCTGTCACCATTGTATTTTTAATGGGTACCATTACGTTGAATTGCTGTTGTTATGGGACATTATTGCTTACTATGGAGTGCATTTCTGAAAATACCATAATCAGTGCAATCCCAGAGTCCTGCCTCTTTGATTTTGTCTTCTTACTACAATTCTTTAATTAGCATTTTGGTTTAGAGTTTGGCTTTGCTTTACATTTCCTCTCCTGGTCATCCCCATTTCTTAGTAATTAATAACAGACTGCAGCACGCCACCTCTGAGAAGCCCGTACTGCTGTGTTTATTAAAAAAATTGACTAGAGCTAAAGCACTTACTGTATATGCTGTGCATATCTAGAGACATTTTTAAATAAATTGCTCTAAAAGAAAGAAAGAAAGAAAGAAAGAAAGAAGAGCCATACCTGTATAAGGCTTCAAAAAGGTCCTTGGAACTAACTCCAAATGCTCTTTCATATTGATTTCTTCCTTCTCTGCAAAACAAAAAATTAAACCACTAATTATTAATATTGTCATGGGCGTTCCTGACATATTTATCCAAGACGATCAGATTACTCTATGACTGTTTACAGATTTGTTTTTGTTAAACTGCAGTAGAGGTTAGGTTGAGTGACTTGCTCACTTTATAGGCAGTTCACAGAGCAAAGACTTAACAGCAACACCAATCTGACTGAGGAGGCACTGGGCCCACCCGGAGAGGGGCACCTAACCAGCCTTAAGCAGTGGCTGTGGTAAGACTGAATGGTATTAGCTGGGAATTAGAAGTTTATAAGTAAGTCTAGTGCTTGTAGGCACCACAAAAACAATATTATGTGAAAGAAATGCATTATAGTAACAGCTTCTATTATGAGGCATGGATTTCAAGGGGTATGACACCGCTGAATGCTAGGGGTTTGAGTGTTCTCTCCATGCCTATATCGACTTTACTCTCAAAGTACTTCACTATTCCACTGGCACCATTATAAGCATTTATGATGAGTTAGCTGGTGATAAGTGTGAGAAAACCCTTTAATGGACTAGAGAGAAAAGATAACAGATAGAAGGTGTAATGGAAAGAGATGTGAACACAATATATCATACATATAAAAAGACTAGGGGGCTCTGCCCCCTGCTCACTTTGCTTGCCAACCCCCAGGCGGGCACTACACGCTACCCACTTCGCAGGTCTGCTGCTCGCGTATGGGGAAGCGGATGTACAATTTTAAACAGATTGTTATTTTCATGGGAATTGTTACATATGCATAATAGAACTAACTATTTTACATTCTTCTTATTATCATTCTTTTGGCTGCTCCCATTAGGGGTTGCCACAGAGGATCATCTTTTTCCATATCTTTCTGTCTTGCTCTATCACACCCATCACCTGAATGTCCTCTCTCACCACATCCATAAACCTCATCTTAGGCCTTCCTCTTTTCCTTTTTACACATTACAGCGAGTAATTAACCATAGTAAAAAATAGTAAAACGTAATAAATTGAAAGAAAATTATGTTTCATGTTGCATTAGAGGGATTCGTTGCGTTATATGTTTTTGTTCTGTTTGGCTTTGAAATGAACACACAAATACAGTACTTTTCAAACTCACACTTTTACTGTAATCTTCAGTAAAAACAATTTTTTGAATTAATTTTTCGTCAATATCGCATTGAATTTTGATTCCGTTTTTTGGACTTACATCGTGACAACACAACGTATAACTGCCCGCGAGTGAATATCATTTCTTTCTCTTTAACGAAATAAACCGATTTTTTCGGTTGTTTGTCCTTTTGATTTGTTAACTGTCATAGCAAAAGCTATTCTAATGGGAAACTCTTAACGTTTTAATACGAATGGCATATCAAGTATCTCCTTTGGTGTCTAATGTTGTCCGCGGAAGATGTACATTACCTTTCTTGCCGCCTGTTAAAATTTTACGTCATTGCCGTGTAACCGATTGACAATTTTCACCTTAATTCATTTGACTTCATCATTTCTCAGTGCTAAGATTGCCCGTGTACTCATTTCTTATGTTAATATCCCTTCGGGATGAAATTCATCAATAAGATTTCAACATAATAAGTCTTCTTTTGTTGGGAACTTAAAGTGAGGAAAACATAAAAATTTATAAGAGCTGAGAACGCAGGAACTGTTTCTGACAAAAGCATTCAGATGAATGAGAGGTGATTGGGCCTTGGGCGTGGTTGTAAATGGTTGAGAGGAGGGTGGGACTTGACAAAATCTCTTGGCAAAAGTGTTATCTCTTCCGGACTTGAAAAAATCTCTTGGAAAAATTCTCGTCTCAAGATCCATCCATCCATTATCCAACCCGCTATATCCTAACTACAGGGTCACGGGGGTCTGCTGGAGCCAATCCCAGCCAACACAGGGCACAAGGCAGGAAACAAACCCCAGGCAGGGCGCTAGCCCACCACAAGGGCACGCACACACACACACACACACACACACACACACACACACACATACAAACCAAGCACACACTAGGGACAATTTAGAATCGCCAATGCACCTAACCTTCATGTCTTTGGACGGTGGGAGGAAACCGGAGTACCCGAGGAAACCCACGCAGATACGGGGAGAACATGGAAACTCCACACAGGGAGGACCCGGGAAGCAAACCCAGGTCTCCTTACTGTGAGGCAGCATCGCTGCCCACTGCACCATCGTGCCACCTCATCTCAAGATTTTCTTTTATAATAGAGAGATTTATAAAAAAGTGTTACAGATACGAGATGGATAGATTCAATGTCTAACAACCCTTAACTGGGCCTATTCTGTCCCTGAACACCGTATTAGCGAGGCTTCTCTCCCAAGACCCAATCCGTACAGAGTGTGTGTCGCCCCACTGGTTGTAGTGAACGTGAACAGATAGTTTTACTCACCAAGAAAGTCAAGGCTGAGAATTCATATACTTTAATATAGATTTCTGGCAAGAAGTCATACAAGTACTAGGACGTGGAAACCATTGACAACTCGAAGGTAAAAGGACGATAATTTCCTTAACCTAAAATACAATATGGCGGAAGGTAAGGCAAAGACTATAGCAGTGCCAATAGCAAAAAGGGAGCTAGGGACATACCAATATGTATTAATTAAATAGGGGGTGAGGGTAGGAATGTACCAAACAGTCTAATAACAATATTACCACAGGCTGCTGTAGCAGCACAGGGCCCATTAAATAAACTGGATGGATGGTTGTTGTATGGATATTACAGCGATGAGCACTGCTGCCTTATAACTCCTGGCATCCAAAGTTCAAATCCCATGGCATATGTATATTCCCATGTGTCCTTGTCAGTTTTTTTTTCCACAGTTCATTTAACTGGTGTCTCTAAACTGGCCCAGTATGGGTTATCATGGGCTTGTGTGCACTATGGAGGAATGGCATGCTTCCCAGGAGTACCATTCTGTCTTGTGCACAGTGCTAGTAATATGAATTTGTGGATCTCACAACCCTGTATTGATGTGGAGAATGAAGTAATGGATGTCTACGAAATTTTTTAAATAAGGAAGTAGCCAGTTGCCAGCTGAAATGGTCATCTACTGTACTTACCGCACTGCATCTGTCAGGTAATGCCAACACAGGTAAATTGTTTGGGAGTTGTACTGTAAGGACTGGAACAGGGATTTTGGACTGGATCTGGTCAAGTATATTCGGGAAAGTTCTGCATTGTAATAAACAGCTGAAAGAATAAATAACATTCATTTATATAGCACATTTTCATACAAATGATGTAGATCAAAGTGCTTTAGATGATGAAGAAAGACAAAAAAGACAAAAGAAATAAGAATTAAAATAAGGGAACACTAATTAACATAGAAATGACACACATAGTGCTTCACTGGGCTAACTCTGCGTCCTGTCTTTCCATTAAACACAGATAACTAATTACTTATCCACATGTCCATTTGCTTAACACCGCAAATACAGCACCACAGTCTCTTGTCATTCCCCCAAACTATTTCGAAACACTCTTGGCACATTTTCTTCCTGCCATTGCCCAAATACACCATTTGCCTCCAAGCTTTGATATCCCAGAAAGCTCTGCAGTTGAATTCCTATAGTCAGGTACCCTTAATGTTCCATAAGACCACCCTACTCTTCCCAACCTTTCCAAACCCTCCTTTAACCAATTTGATACCTTAGTGTCCATGGATTAGTTTTTTCCAGAGTTTTCTGTAGGTAATGTGGTGAAATGACTTCTTGTGTGACCCTGCATAAGGCAATCAACCTGACAGTGCCCCAATTGCAAGAAAACATGCAGCTGATAGACATTTACTTTCTTGTCTGACATAGTCTGAGATACAAGCATCACTAATGATAAAAATAACATCCGGGATACACAGTTGTCTGCTTTTCCACAAGCTTCAGAGTCAGATACTTCTCAAGTGACTGCCATCTCTTCATTCCCAATGAGGTGGGTCCTCCTAATGTCATGTGTATGCTGCAGACCTCCACCCAGTGCCTATCTACTTGAATTACAGGCAGCTCTTCTGAAATCAGACTCTTGTGTTCTGTAGACAACCCTGCACTAACCATGGCACTGCACTTCCAGCCTGACACCCTCTCACACTGCTCATAATAGCTCATCAATCATTATTTGTGCAACTTCCTTTGCTCTAGAGTGTCTTACTGTCTATAGAGTTACTGATTAAAACAGCAAGCCACTGGTTAGTTAAAATACTTCTTTTGAAAAAATAGAAAATGGAAATGGATGTGAAAATGCTGATCAACTCAACATAAGAACATACTCTGTCTTAATCTAATTTCACTCCACATCACATTATTCCTACAGTTTTAGCCAATTATTAGTATAAAGATAAGAGTCATCTGCAGGTTATGTCTGCCCCCTAGTGCCATGGAGAAGTATTGCATGTTTCTGCCCAGGCTGCCGTTTGATTTTTTGCATGTGCATGGGGCACCCAACATATTGTACATTGTTACTCCCTAATGGTGCCTGCATTTCTACAGTGTAATGAATATTGCAATCAAACCCCAGGGTGCCGAGTCCAGGTCTTGTCTATATAACCTTTATGACAGTGAGATCAGTGTTAATGCTGGCTGTCTATCTCCCTATTATATAGTGTCGTTCTACCATATAGTGCCTTTCCTGTCTTTATATCATAAAGTTTCATATCTATCCACCTGTCCATCTTTCACTCATATTATACCTTTCATATTTATTTACGCCTTTATACCATACAGTGTCTTTCATATCTATACAGCTGTGGATTAATTGTATAGTATCTCTAATATTTATGTACCTATTTTCATAAACGTGCACAAGGGAGATGGTTTACAGGCTCAAATAGTGTGGTTTCTCAGTCAAAGGTTAGCACTGTCATCTGATCCTTTCTCCTTTTGTCCCTCTGTAGGTTAGCCGAAGACCGAGTCTCTCAGTGACATCACCACTGATCCACCCACTGATGACATCACCTCTTGCACCTCTTGCACCCTTTGATGATGTCAGCTCTGGTACCCAGAACCCATCTTCCTCCCACACCAGTTCCTGTTCCGGCCTCCATGACTCCACCTCTTCCTCTATTTGACCATATTTATTGGCCAGATTCAACCTGTTAATTAGTTCTGTTGCCTGCCTATTTTTCCCAGTATACAGGGTGGCCATCCTCAAACCTTTTTTCTGTTTACTGCCTACTTTATTACATCTCTGTATTATAATAAAAAAATCTTGGAATGATATGTGACTTTTTGAAGAGACTTTTTGGAATGAAGTCCCGCGAGACAGAGACTTTTACCATGAGATTCTTTCAAGTCACGCCCTACTTACAACTATTTTCAAACAAGACCACGGCCATCAGGCGCATTCCGGCACTTAGCCTGGACAGACACCAATCCATTAAAGGACTTACTTATGAACGCACATAACACACTTACGAAAATCCAGTTTAGAATCACTCATTCATCTAAGCGAGAAACGATGAAGTCAAACAAATTAACGCAAAAAATTGTCTATCAGTTACACAGCAAATTGACTGAATGCGTATCAATAGACTATGTTGAAGCAGTTGGTGGTGACAGTGCAGAAGATGAAAACATCAACTTACGATATCACGAAGAATATCTAAAACCATTAACACCATTGGGTCTTCTACGGCCGAATTACTGTTGAAAGAAGGATGTATCGTAATGTTATTGCGTAATTTATGTCTGAGTAATGGGCTGTGCAATAGGACATTATTAGTTGTATTGAAAATTGGTCGAACAATTCTAACAAGTCAAATTTTAACAGGCCACAAGAAAGGTAATGTAGTACATATTCTGCGAATGACATTAGACACAAAAGGAGTTCTTGATATGCCATTCATATTAAAACGACAGTTTCCCGTGAGAATAGCTTATGCTACGACAATTAACAAATCACAGGGACAAACATTTGAAAAAGTTGGCTTATTTATTAGAGAGAAAGAAATGATATTCACTTACGGGCAGTTATATGTTGCATTGTCACAATGTAAATCCAAACAAAGAATCAAAATTCAATGCGATCTTGAAGAAAAGTTAATTCCAAATATTGTTTTAACTTAAGTTTTAAAGTAAAAGTAAAAATAATGCATATGTAACAATTCCCATGAAAATAACAATCTCTTTAAATTGTATATCCGGTTAAATAACCCCGGGGATTGACGAACAAAGTGAGCAGGGGGCTGAGCCCCCTAGTTATCTATATATTAATAATATGGTGCCTTTCATGTCTCTCTATTATGCAGTGCCATTCATATCTATCTATCTATCTATCTATCATACAGCAGTGCCTTTCATATATATCTATATATTTATTTTATAGCATCTTTCATATCTATTATATATTGATTTCTATTAATTTATTAAATGCTGCCTTTCAAATCAGTGTATCTATCTGTTTATTTGTAGTGTCTTGTATCTCTCTTTCCATGTATTATATAGTGCCTCTCCTAGTTTCTCATATATGGTGCTTTTGATATCCGTCTCTCTATTAGAAAGTGGCATTTTTATCTATGTGATTCACCAAGCTGTTAAAAGTTGGTACATAAAATAATTCTGATTGATTAACTAAGTTGGCCTGGCCCCCTGTGCGTGTGTGTGTGTGTGTGAAGTGTGCACAGCACCATGTCCCCCACCCAGGTCCCTAGGTTCACACTGTGAGCAGTTTGCATGTTCTCTCTGCGTCAAATGTCCTCCAGATCTCCTCCCACATCCCAATGACAAGTCCAGTGGGTGACCCTAAACTGTCCCCATGTGATTGTGTAATAGTGAATGTGTCCTCTGATGGATTGGCATCCCTTCCAGTTGGCTCTGTCTTGTACCGCCATGCTCCAGGAAAGACTCATGCTATCTGTTAATACACAGAGGGCAATAAACGAGATCATAAATTGAATGCATGATATTGTTTTCATTATTTTGGTATCTGCTGGCCTTGCTATGGAATTTATTGTGCTGAGACAGCAGTTCTCAAACTCAGTCTTGCTTTCCTCTATGTCTGCTGTTTTCTGTTCTCACTAACTTATGTTTTTATCTGAACTTCTAGCCTAAATAATAATTATCAACCTGCTTTTGGATGTTTCTATGGTTTGGGTTAATGTAAAAATAACTAAATTAAATTTGGTGACTATTTAATAGAATGTACCAGGCATTTACTGTAAGTATGTTACATGGAGACAGTTTTAGTGTGTTTTTTTAACTTTTTTTTGAAGATTTTCATAATCATCCTGATTTTTATTGTGCTTTTCCAAGCGCTCTGGTCATTTTACTCCTTATTGACTAATAAGCACCTCAAGTGGGGCTGACGTTGAAGTAGTTGCAGCCTTTCAGCTTTCTGTGTTGTGTTCTGGGTGTCTACTCTGCTTGTTGTTATTGTCATTATTAGGAGACAACTAAAGAAGCAAACTACACAGAATGAAGTCAAATTAATAGGAAATCAATAAAAGAATGTTAAATATTTAATATTCCTGAATATCTTATTAATTTAAAAATCTCGCTGCTGTGCTTTTCTGAATGTGGTGTAACACAAGAGAGAAAGCAGACCAGGTGAGTGTGGGGTGGGTGTGTCATCAGGGAAGGGTTTCTATTATAAATATTGTGTACAATTTTGTTTTACTTGACTATTTTGAAAATTGAAATGTACCATAAAAAAGAACAGCTAATAAAATGGGATAAAATGACTCACTGATTGTGAAACTGATTGGAATAAAAAACTATGGGCACAGGGGTGGTTATGTGAGGTCCCCAGGACTGCAACTGAGAACTTCTGTGTTAGGCAATAGAAACCAAAGAAAGCACCAAACACGCCATACCTTCTCCTTCAATCATCTCTGCGTGAAGCAACTCCAGCCCTACACATGCCGCCAATAAGCGCTCCATACCATCCACATTTGTCTTCAGGCGGTGGGCTATTTCAGCAGCTCTCATGGGTCGTTTTGACTGGGAGAGCAAATCAAAAACGCCGAGTTCACAGGCTGCAAACAATGTCTGCAAACAGAAATAAAATACAACAAGTTAGAGGACATATGCATAATATTCAGGTGTGTTCAGTGACTTACAGATATGAAAGTTGAAGTATTTCACATTTTGTATTTACTTCAACCAAGACTCGGTTATTACATTTTTGTTTATTAAATGGTTTTGTAATACTGAGTCATATTCAGAAGTAAAAGCGATAATTAACTCCATGAAATGTTTTTTTTAAGAACACTTTGCAATGGAGTTAAAAAATGGAGTTCAAATCAACTTGTGCTGGTTCAGTGGCTTTCATACACAGCAGAGTCCAATTCAAGTGACCACCAGGAGGTGCTCCAGCTCCCCAAATGCCCAACACAAAGGCTCTGGATAAAAGTTTGTAATTAACAGGAGGATTTATTCATGGGAAACTCTTCCTTGTAAGAGTTTCCAACCTCCCTCAAACACAGTCACAGCTTTAAACAGCACAGAGTAATACTGTAACTCTCTGTCGTTGTCCACTCTTTCTGAGTCTTCCTCCAGTCCTCATGCAAGCTTTGACCTCCGCCTCCTCCTCCTCCTCCTCCTGACTCTGCTTCTTGGAGTTATGGCAGGCAACTCCTTTTATGTTACACTCGGGAAGCACTTCTGGTTTTCCAAAGCTGTGGTTCAGAAGCACTTCCAGGTCAAGTGGAAGCATGACAAAGAAGGGCTCACCAGCCACTGCAGCACCCCCTGGTAGCACCCACAGAACCAAAAAGGGCTAAGTTGCAGAATTTCTGGTTCCCATGGCACCCTGTGGAAATCCATGGTGCCTCCACATCCCAGGGAGGCAGGGTCTTCCTGGCCGTCCCTCACAAGGTTCTATGATTAATTGCTATTTAATTTTCTTAAACATAACATTTTTAAAAGTACACCCAATAGAGTAGTACCCAATAATTAGCAATTGAAAAATATCAATTAATACAAAATGACCAATACAGTACTAGCATAAACCTATGAAAGGAGAAAAGGAACCGAAATAAGTTCCCCATATAGCTATTCATTTTAGTGTGAAAAAAATTAAATAGGAACTATACTAAAGAAATAAATGTATCCTCCATTAGGACCTCTTTGAGTCAGGAACCAGGCAGGAGGAAACTTGGTCAATGCTTCAGTAATTTCTCTTCATGAAGAGGGAGCACCCTGTTACAGCAGTTTACTAAGGGAATGCTCCCTCAGTAGAGGTGTCAGCAAATGGTCACGGAATAAAGACAGAGACTCAAATTATAGACAACTGAATTTGCATAGAAGTGCAGAATTATTACTTACTCTGATTGGTTCTCTAGCTTGCATTCATTCTGACTGGTTCATTGGCTTACGCATTCAAATAAGCACAAATACCCAAATAAAAGTCCCATTTCTACTACATTCTTATCTTTCAATATCTCTTAAGTTCAATTCTTCTTCTTTTAAGGAAAACGTGACAACTGGCAAGTCTTACTGGGTACCTGACGTCAGCCAGTTTCTCAAGTCACCAGCCTAGAGGCCTCTGTCTTGTTACTTAACCCTTTCAGCAGTCTCTTCATGCTATTTCTAAGACAAATGCTATGTATTTCTTGCAATGTAGACTGTGTACCAAACCACTTCATACACAAAAACTATGTTGCCCCTTGATGGTTACCATTAGTTAAAACACAGTCATTTGTCACAATTATTCAAATAAGTAAGAACTTGGAAAGAAACTGATTTATTGTGTAATGGGAATTTGAATGGTACACAATGAGCAAGAACATTGGGGGTTTGCCACGACTGTGTATATTATGGGGTGGCTGGCCATCAGAGATCAGGGGCTTAAGCCACTAAAGCCCCCACCTCCAGACATTACTGTGCGTTTCTAAACCCAATGTTTATATTGGTTAGGTCAGCTGCACCTTTCCCATGTTACCATTTAGCTGCAGGTTGGTAACGTTGGTTCTTTACAATAGTAATTTGCAGATAATACTCTTCAATCAATTCAGTTTTACATATGCTTACACAATTGCTTTCCCCTTCCATTTATGTCCCGAGAAATGACATTTTTGTACTTTATTAGTTAAATTTCCTAAAGCAACAGGGGAAGGAGCTTCTGCTTCAGCTGTATGTGCGGCCGCTCTGCCCGGCGTTTGACTCACTTGCACTGGGTATCTGAGTGGCTGTAAGATGAGTGAAAGAGGAAAATATACAACATATACAAGGTCAAGCAACTGCTCTCAAGGTAAAACTGAAACAGTAAACTCATTCCTAGTTGAACTCGTACAGAATACTTCTCTGTTTTAAGATGAACACATTTGCAAATTCACCAGTGCATTTCAATGGGAGATTTTGAAATTAAAAAAGAAAATCTGTTTGAGATATCACAATAAAACTTGAACTGACTCAACAAATTTCTTTAACGAATAATTGTGCCACATTAGTCCACGGTGGGTGAGTTGTTTAATGCGGACAGACAGACTGATATAGGCTTTCACAATAGGTGTTTGGTGCTATACGAAAGCACCTAAAAAAACAAATATGGCTCCTCATGGCCTGTGCAAGCACAGAGCCAAGAAGTTCAACACGCAGCAGTGCAAGGTGACTAAAACTATGGGGGGTAAAATATGAGCCTGCCGGGTTTTTTTTTTTTGACCTCCCTGGGTGATGAGAAAAACAAGATGCACAGAGAGGTATCAGATGGATTCTCTTCATAACCTCAGAAGACCTTGACTTTGCAGATGATCTTGCCTTGCTGTCCCATACACACCAACACATTTAGGAAAAAAACTGAGCTCCTGTGCCTCTTTGGAGGTCAGGTGGGACTGAGAATGAGACAAAATAAAACTGAGATCAAGAAACTGAATGTGGAATCCCCTGTACCAATCAAAGTATATGGTGCTGACCTACCTAGGATAGAGAAGTTTAACTACCTAGGCAGTGTCATCCACCAGGATCGTGAGACGGGCGAGGACCCCAAGAGGTAACACTTTATAATAACTGCACACTATGAGGCATTAGTTAAGCATGACTAAATACTTTGTTCATCATTTAGAAAGCATCACTTCCACATTAATTGGCATTAGCAACCACTTTATAAATGCCATTATAAATGCTTTAGTACTGATCACAAAGCATATTTATAATGTCTTTGATAACTGCATTTACAATGCTTTATTAATGATCAATTAACTAATAATTAATATTTTTCAAAGAATCAGTACTAAAGCATTAATAATGGCATTTATAAAGTGGTTGCTAATGCCAATTAATGTGGAAGCGATGCTTTCTAAATGATGAACAAAGTATTTAGTCGTGCTTAACTAATGCTTCATAGTGTGCAGTTATTATAAAGTGTTACCCATCAAGAGGAGGCTTGACAAAGCAAGGAATGCCTTCAGGACCATGGAAAATGTGTGGAAGTCATCCAAGCTGTCAAAGCTGTGACCTGTCTAAACAGCTGTACAGGTCAGAATGCTGACAACAAATGACCTAATCAAGCTGTCAGCATTTCACATCATAAGCCTGAGGGAGATATTAGGTTTTTCCTGACCCAGAAAGATCTCCAAACATTACCACCTCCTCCAATTTCAACAAGAGGACATGGGCACTATCATAATGAAGAGGTGCTGGAAGTGGTGATGAAGAGAGATGCTGACATCATCATTAAAACTGCACTCCACTGGACACCAGAAGGATGTAGGAAATGTGGGAGACCAACGACAACCTGGCAACAATTGGTGGTGATGAAAGTTATGAACTATACTTGGGGCATACTGGAGATGATGACCAAATACAGACAGTTGTGGATGAAGTTTGTTGCCACCCTACATGCCAGAGGGTGTAAAGGGCAGTAAGTAAGTAATTAAGTAATGTCTATTTGGGTATTGTAAAGCCAACCCAGACAAAAACAGGCAAGACTCAGGTTCAAAATCCAGCACATGGTTTATGTACAAAATAAAGTGCATATACCACCAGCATCAAGACACAACACAACAGTTCCATCCTTTCCACCAATCCATTCACCTCCACTCCTCCTCAGGCTTTATCCTCTTCCTGTCAACTCTGGCTCTTGAGTGGTGGTGACTAGCTCCCTTTATTGGGCTCCCAGAAGGACTCCAGTTGCCCAATGAGCTTCTTCTGGTCACAATTCTGGGTGTGGCAGAAGTGTGGCCAAATAAGGCCCTGGAATTGTCCATGCGCCCCCTGGCGGTGGCCATGGGTCCCAACAGGGTTGAGCTCCCATGCTCATGACCCGTGGCCCCGCTGGAAACCAAGGGGGCTGCCCTCTGTGGGCCCGGAGGAGAAACTGCCCTGAAAATACTCCCTCCCCTGGTCCTTACACATACAGGGCATTCTGGCCACCCCCCACAGTAAGTAAACTGTTTAACCAATCAGAGTATATGCAAGCAAGTGAACCAATCAGAGTAATCATTAATTCACCACTGCTATGCAAATTCAGTTCTCTATAGGAATGACTCTCTGTATCTATTATGTCACCATTTGCTGACAACCTCCCAGTGCCCAGGGTATTGTCCCTTAGCAGATTTCTTTAGCAGGATGCTCCCTCTTCATGAGAAATTAAAGACAAGTTTCCTCCTGCCTGATTCCTGTCTCAAAGAGGTCGTAGCTGAAGACAAGGTTTCTTTTTTTTATATTTTTCCAATTTAATTTCTTCCACATGTCATCTTGGACACACTCAAATCATTTCACCTATTATCGTTCACAAAGCAGAAAAGATGGAAAAAATTACAACATCCCTGTAAACAGATTTATTCCCGGCAATTTAACATTTCAGATACGTTTAGTTAAAGTTCTTTTCATTTTCTAATTTATGTACAGGCAAGTGAAATGACCTGCTCGTGGTCACACAGCATCAGTAGTAAGAACTGAACCCACAACCTCAGGGTCTGAACTCCAAACCCTTAACCACTACACCTCATTGAATTCGGGCAAATGATGGAATGATGAAAACTCTGTAGCATTAGTGAAAAGGAAGGAGATATACTGTACATATACTGTACTTGTAAAGAACTTTCAACTGAAAGGAGAAATGATCTTAAAGTGCTCTATCATAAGTTTCTGTCTCTTCAATGACTGCCTGCGTGTCCCTGATTGACATGCACATCATCTGGCAGTACTCACAATGTAGACACAGATAAACAATTGATTTGAGAGTCACTTTGGATAAAAGCATCGGCTAAATATTTAGCTGACCAACACCAGCTAATGGCAACCTACTGCAGTGCATTCATATAGGAGAATTTAAATGGGACCTGGGAAGCATTTCATTTTGACACATCAACACGATGTGTTTTTATTTGGTGCCCAGTGACTCACACTGACATTTAGCAGGCGATGCCCTCACAGTGTGTTCAGAATCATCACAAGAAGAACTGGCAAATTAAGACAACTAGATAAAAAGGGCAAGGGCAGCCTCTGGGGCTTCTGAAATGAAACAACAGCCTGGGCACGGTGGGAGACAAAGACTTGCAAAATGAACACAGAACAGCAGACGCCATCTATCTGTCATATAGAAGCCTTAACCTTAAGCTGCCCGGTACTGTCCTTCCTATCTACCCACAGTGCCTATAAAAAGTATTCATCCCCTTGGAAGTTTTCACATTTTGTTGTTATCCAACATTGAATCACAATGGATTTCATTTGTCTTTTTTGACACTGATTGACATAAAAAGACTTTTAATTACAAAGTAAAAAACAGTTCTCTGCAAAGTTCTCTACATTAATTACAATTCTAACACATATGATAATAAGTATTCATTCCCTATGACACTACCTAAATCATCAGTAGTGCAGCCAATTGGTTTTAAAAGTCCCATAGTTAGTTCAATGGAGACCACCTGTTTGAGGATTCAACGGATTGCAGTATAAAAGCCCCCAAATGAGGAAGATCCAACTTGTGGTATGTCAGTATGATGACCAAACCTGCAGAATGAAGACAAACGAACACTCCAACCAACTCCACGAAAGGAGACTGAAAAGGACAAGTCAGGTGATGGCGACCAGGAAATGCAGTTAAACCAATCATTAAGACATAGAAAAATGTGTGGCACAGAAGTAAATCTGCTAGAGCAGGCCACCAATAAAAACTGAGTGATCATGCAAGAAGAAGACGAGTGAGGAGGTCAGCAAGAGACCTCTCACAACTCTGAAGGTGTTACAGTCTGCTTTGTCCAAGACTGGAAAGACTGGAAAGTCTGTGCAGGCAACAACTGTCGTCAAGGTGCACATTCTCAAAAACACTCCATCCACTCCATGAAGCATGGTGATGACTGCATCAGGCTCTGGGGATGCTCCTCTGTAGCAGGACCTGGAAGGTGTTATGAGGGTAAAATGAATGTAGCAAAATATGGGGAAATCCTGGAGTAAAACCGGATATGGTTTTCCAGAAACCTGAATTTTAGAAGATTTGTTTTCCAGGAGGATAACAACTTCAAGTGTAAAGTGAAAGCTGCACAGGAATGTCTTCAAAACAACATTGTTAATGTCTATATTGAAATCTGAGAATGTTTGACTGGAGTACAAAAAGTCTGCTCACTTACAATGTCCATGCAATATGACAGAGCCAGAAGATTTTTACAAACAAGAATGAGGAAAAATGGCAGTGTCCAAATGTGTAAAGATGATAGAAATGAGAGTGATGGATTAGTGTCAAAAACATTGAATTAAATCCACAGTGCTTTAATGGTGAGTAAAAATAACATGTGAACTTCCAAGGGGTGAAAGAATTTTTATAGGCACTCTATCTATCTATTATATAGTGCCTTTCACATCTATCTATCGCCTTTCACATCAATCAATCAATCTATCTATTATATAGTGCCTTATCTATCTATCTATCAATGTATTATATAGTGCCTTTCATCTATCTATCTACTTATGTCTGAACTCCCGTTTTTAGACCAGGACAACAACAACAACAACAACATTTATTTCTATAGCACATTTTTACACAAATAGTGTAGCTCAAAGTGCTTTACATGAAGAAGAATGAGAAAAAAGACAAAATAAATAAGAATGAAAATAAGGGAACACTAATTAACATAGAATAAAAGTAAAGACTGATGGCCAGGGAGGACAAAAAAACAAAAAACTCCAGACAGCTGGAGAAAAAAAAATAAAATCTGCAGGGGTTCCAGGCCACGAGACCACCCAGCCCCCTCTACCTAACATAAATGATCTCAATCCGTCCTCATTGTATTCAGGCTTCTCATGGAAGACCTTGATGATGACGGTCATGTGGATTCTGACCTTTAATCCATCAATGTAGGGACTTCACGGTGCTTTGATTAGGTGGTGGTGGCGCAGATCAGATAAATAATCTCATTCATACATACAGTACATGTAGCTATGCAGTTATCTGTTTTTGGCACAAACTCCTAGAGTGATTGTACACCAAATCAATATGCGTTCACTGTAGCATTTTACAGTACTGATAACTGTGCCAAGATGTATTCTCATTCTCATTAATATGTTTTGAGTTATATTGTCCATCCACTTGCAATCTGGCACACAGATGAAATTATGCTTAGGGATTTATAAAACTCAATTCACAAAGAAGAGTGACCATCTCTAATAGATTCTTGGAAGGCCTCACCAGTGACTTTTTGCTACATTTCCCTTTAGAGGTATAAACCGACTGCTTCTTTTTCACAAAAAGTGCCTCCTTAGGCTGCCAGGCTCTTGTGTTGGTCCTGAAATGACACCACAGGAGGGGCTGTTTAAAACACAAGTCACATTACCTACATTCAATTCACTGACGTTGATAGTAGAGAAGCAGCACCAGTTCATAAAGGGGAGTAAATAACTCCAATAATTTAACTCCAACCCAACAAGGGACCATGCTACGTGTCAACCAGTAAAATTTCAAACTGTCCCATCATCCTCAGTTTTTTCAATATCCTTTGTATTCTAAAAGAGAGTTTTTTAAACCCTTGTCTGTTCAAAATGAACCTGCTGATAGTGAATATGTCCATCAGATTGTTTTTCAAGCTCTTTGTCTAACTGACACCACTGGATTTCCATTGAATTAATCTGTCTTTCCTATGCCTCATATGTTACTGTTGCACATAAGTATATTGATATCTCCATCCATCCATCCATCCATTTTCCACTGCTAATTTTGGTCTGGGTTGCTGAGGCAGCAGTCTGAGAAAAGATGCCCAGTTGTCCCTTTTCCCAACCACCTCCTCCAGCTCCTCCAGTAAGATACCAAGGAAATCCCAGGCCAGCCAAGAGATGTGATTTCTCCAGCATGTCCCAGGTCTGCTCCAAGGTCTCTTCCCAGTTGGACATGCCCGAGATACCTTTTCAGGGGAGGCATCTAGGAGGCATCCAAATCAGATCCCCAAACCATCTCTACTGACTCCTTTAGATGCGGAGGAGCAGCGGCACTACTTTGAGCGACCGAATGTTTTCACTTCTCACTCTGTCTCTAAGACTGAGCCCAGACACCCTGTGAAGGAAGCTCATTTCTGCTGCTTGTATCTGCCATCTAATTTTTTCGGTCACTACCCAAAACTCGTGACCATAGGTGAAGGTAGGAACAAAGACTGAGAGATTTGCTATTCAGTGCAGATCTCTCTCCACCATGGGTGCTGCTCCAATTCACCTGTTGATCTTCACTCACTTGTGAACAAGACCCCAAGATACTTAAAGTCACAAAATCTCCAACCTGTTGAGGGGACTCCATCCTTTTCCGACTGAGAACCGTTACCTCAAACTTGGAGGTGCTGATCCTCATCCTGGCCACTTTATGAATATATATCTATACATCTTTTCATGCATGCAAGTATGGGGAGTGTCTCATGGGCCATGCTGAGGGGAAACACAGGGGAAAGAATTTTCTGTTTCTGTCCAGAGTGGAGGAGAAGTCCTTCGAAGAAGAGTGATGTCACTTCAGCCTTATCACTAGCCCCACCCCTTTCCGTCCTGTGGATATATAAACCGACCCTTCACCAAAGTCTGAGTTTATTGAGGAACCAGCTAAAACCAAGAACACAGCTTCAAACTGCACAGCTTGAAACTCAGTTGTTCAGTGAGCCTTTGACCCTGGCAATTTCTTTTTTGGCTTTCAAACCTTGGACATTAAATGGGGTTCTCATGGACCTCAACCCCTTTTTCAGTTTCTTTCTCCTTAATTCACAATCTACATAAAGCAACATGTTCTTGATTGACTCACTGGCCGACTGATAAGAAATGTCTGGCTATTTGAAGACTACCTACCCAAACAAAGACAGTCTCACTAGTGGATTGATCGCACAGCCCGAGGGCCAGAAAAATCCACCCTCACTGCAAAGTTAATTTAATTGTGAAACAAATTAGTGAAACATGTGGTAGTGCTTTTACATTAGTTGGAAATCCCAACCTTTTTAATGTATTGGACTCTGTCAGCTTCCGTAATAGCAGTACAAAGAGTTAAGACATAATTAGAAAGTGATAGGAAGAAATATTGAGATTTTGTGATTTCTTATTTTGATGGTTCAAATGGTTTAGTTCTTTGGGTGAGAATGTGTATATATATATATATATATATATATATATTGCCTGAACAAACCGGCCTAGAGATTTTTAAAATCAAATGAACTAGCCACTAATCATACTACTTGCCTTCATATAGGGTACACATAATTACATAACGTCACAATTTGCTTCGTCCACCAATAAGGTCTGGGCTGAAGCACAGAGAAAACCTTAGGGGAAAACCAAGGAACTCCAGAAGCCACAAGTCACGTTATTCTCTCTACCCACAGAGTTGCCAGACGTGAAAGTGAATCCGCCATATCTTTCAAAGAGAGTAGGGTGTTTCCCGATGTCCTGGCCAAATTGCCCACCACGGCTTCAGGGCTTTGTCCATCCTTGTCCCTTATTGTTCTCTATCTCTTATTGGCTAACTGTCTCCTTCGCCACTCCACTACCTAATACAGTAGGTATTGTGTCGTGAGTTTAGTAGCACAAGAATGTCTGTCGTTACATCACTGAGGTGGATGCTGCACAATGGTGGTGGTTGAAGTGCTTCCCCATTGTCTATGTATAATGCTTTGATTAGGTTAGAAAAGCTCTACATAAATAAAATTCACTACTATTATTAATAAAATACCAAGACTGGAGGGATGTCACCTTGTGGTAGAAATCAACATGTTACTTAAAAAAGAAAGTTATCCTCTACTAGGACATGTTTGATAAAACCTCTTTGATTCAATAATCGGGCAGGAGGAAACCTGATCATTGCATCTTTAATTATCTCTTCTGCAAATGCTTGAAGATGGAGCATTCATCACAGTAGTCTGTTACAGAATGGTCAAAAAAATAAGGGCAGTGGTCCATTTTATGAACGACTGAGTTTGCATAACAATGCTGAATTAATGCTTACACTCTGGTTAAAAGACAGGAGGTGCTTTAGCACAGAACACAATCAGCCATATCCTTGTTCATCAATATCTCTTGAGTTCAGCTCTTACTCTGTTATGAAAACAGTACACGTACTGATTAGCAAGTCTTACTAGGTGCATGAAAGAACATTACATTTGCCAGTTTCTTGAACCATCGCCCTGGAACTTTCTGCTTTTTTACTTGACCATTTCAGCAGTCTCTTCATGACATTTCTAAAACAAATTCTTATATATTTCAATGCACACTATTAATCAAATTACCTAACTATTCTTACCTCTCTATTATTCTCTCACAGCCTCTGATCACGTGTCACTGGAACACAAAAAATGAGGAATGAGACTTGAGAAAGGCAGTTCAGGACTTGCCATTGAGGAAGAAGAAACTCAGCTGCATCAGCTAAAGGTGGTAGTGTTACACAGAATCCCTAACCTTGTCGCCTGGTGAGGAATGTATCTGTTTTTTCTTGTTTTAACCTGAGTAAATTATTATTTAAAAGAAGCACTTGGAGTTGTTACTTGAAAAGGGACTCATCAATTAATATTATGCTGATATCCCCAGATGAGGCCATTTTCTTTGGGTTCTTTGCCCTTGTAAATTTTTAATACATTCGAAGACTTGGGACAAGATCCTCATGTTTTGTCCTGGGACACCAGAGAAGAATAGGCGTGTTTTAAAAGAACTGTTTTTAATTCTAATTTTAAGAATTATACTAAATATTTCTTCTGTCTATAAATCCTTATTAAGGTGTTCAGTGTTATTTAGTTAAATTTGGGATTAAAATGTTTTTTATTGCTATCTGTGAACATTTTGTAACTAAGCGAATAGAAAATGGACAATCTCTGAGGCTAAGAATCTGCACTGGTATCTGGGAGTTAGATCCTACTCTGCTGGCCACTTGAGCAAGACTCTTAACCTGTACTTGCTCCAGGGGCACTGAACAATGGCTGATCCTGCACTCTGACCTCCAAGGTGTATGCGAAAACGAACAAATTCCTAATACAAGAAATTGTAGAAGGCCAAATAATGAAAAAGAAGTGCAAAGTGCTACATGTGGGTAAAAGGAACGTCAATTAAAAATAAAAGATGGGAGACACTGTAACCTCTGAAAAGGATTTGGGGATTTATGTCAACAAAATACTTTCATCACCTAAGAAAAGCACAAAAGCAATACAAAAGGTAAATAAAATGTTAGAATTTATTGTTAAAACGGTTGAATACAACTCAAGGAACATGCTGTTTAGACTATGTAATGCACCAGTGAGTTGGCATCCAGAGTGCTGTGTGTAGTTCTGGTCACCAAACTACAAGAAAGACATAGCAGCATTTGAAGCTGTGCAGAGGAGAGCAACAACGGGCATCCCAGATCTGTAGGACATGTCGTAATGCAAGAGACTCAGAGAATTAAACCTGTTTAGTGTTGAGCAGAGGAGACTGCACGTGGACCTAATCCAGGTCTTCGCAATTCTCAAAGGCTTTAATAAAGCAGATCCAACAGAATTCTTTCAGCTTAACTGTGAATCCCATACTCAAGAACATCCGTGGAAATTAAAGGGAAGTACATTTAGGACTGAAGCCAGGAAGAACTTCTTTATGCAAGGAATTGTGGGACTGAAACTACTGAGTCATGTAGGTGAAGCAGAAACCTTCACAACCTTTAAGAAGAAACTGGATAAGAAATGTGGGACAGCTTAGCTATGAGCTACACAAACAAGTTTGATAGACGGAATGGTCTCCTCTTGTTTGCCAGATTTCTTATGTTCTAAGGCAAGTGGAGTCCCAGTATGTTGGCTGACTACTGATGCATCCTAAAGAAGGCTATTCCTGAGGCCAAATACAGCATGTACTGCATATAGAGCATTTAATCATGTGGTACTTCAAAAAGAATCCAAAATCTGATTAGATATGTGAATTCAGCACAACACATATTGTAAGATTCACCTGTATTTATTCATTTGACAAAAAAAGTTACAAAATATTTTCCGGTGTTACTGCTCAAGTAACATTTCTGTGCTTCATTTTAGTGAACTTGCCTTTTTTAGATTCTCTTAATTGCTTGATTTAGTCTTAAACAGCTACATTCTGTTTTTTCTTATTTGCTTCTCATTTTCTGCCAATTAACAGTGACATGAAAGTGACAAATGAGCCAGTAGCTCACCATCTGACTCGGTCTCATTTATGCCTGTGTGTTTGTTCATCATGAAGTATCTGTTTAAATCACATATTTGCAAAGACATGGAAGAGAAAACGGAGAACAACGGAGACTTACTGATTTGTTCTGGGCTACAAGACTTGGAAAAGAAAAATCTACAGTCTTGAATGACCTGGCATCTCATTTATAAAATTTGACATGGATTTGAGCATGAAAGTATGTGCAAAAAATCTGCAATTTACTCTTTATAAACCTCAATCATTGTGTACATGCGCATAAGTGAACACATCTTGAATCCTGCCCATTGCCACCCTGAAACAACCATATATGGAGCATGCTAATCAACCTCATACATACTGTATGCAGTCATAATGGTCCAAACTTTCATTGGCTGGCAGAGCAGCCTGCCTACTTGATGCATCCAGCTATCAGGTACGGGGTCATCAATCGACAAGTCACCTGTCAATGCTACTTTGCCTCAAAATAAATGAATCATGGGTGGTCCCAAGCCACCAAACCATGATGTTTGTCGGTCTCATCTTGGCCTCACAGATGACTTGTGCTTTAATGGAATGAAACAGACCACAGCTAACAAAAGCAGCTTTATTCTTGCCTGATGCCCTTATTCAGTGCTTAATGTGGCTACTATTTGATGAATACGGGCAGTGTGTTTTAGCGTACCAGCACATATAATGCAGTAACCTGCCTGTCCAATCTAACTTCAGTATACTCCAGCACTTGAAACTCCAAGACAGACCACCCCCCAACGTCTATTGAGTACCAGCATTTCCGTGTCTCCATTTCAGGCACTGCTCTTATTGCAACATGAGTGCAGTCAATTGACCAACTTGCATTAGGAAAACTACACTGCAACAGACTGATATTTTACATTGGCACGTAACATCCACACCATACGAAAACTGAATATAGCAACAGCAACAGAAGAAACAGTGACAAGAACGATAACTTGATCCTTCGTTCAGTGTGCAATCTACATCAGGCTCTGCCATTAAAGCCCCAGTGAGTGTTTAGGATGCTTGAGTGTTTTAATAAAATAATCCATTGGCCGGCTCATTTTCTGTGGGCGTGCTCGCGCAGCTGCTGGGAGTTGGCGGCGAGACGCACCACCTGCACGTGAAAGTGTGGTCTTTCTCAATTGATTCATTGGCATCCTGCGGTGCACGCTTGAGACACGGGGCCCACGGAGCCTTAAGAATGAGCCGGCGCAATAGAAGAGAAGAGAAGATGAAAAGAAACGAGACAAAACAAAAAACAAAACGAGATGGAGAGAAAGGCAGGAGCAGGAGTCAGCTGGTGCTTAGAGGAATGGTGCCCCTGGAAGAAGCGTGTGGCCAGCACTCAGGAGGGGCCACGGGGATCACTCCTTTTGAGCAACCAGAGAGCAGGAGTGATCGTTACACTAGGGAGTATCCTCTCACCAGGTGGAGTCTGCAATTGGCAATGGTGGGAGGTTGGTGCGCTTTCACCAGGTGGAGCCTGGAAAGACAGTGGTGGGGGCGTTAGCAGAGTCCGGTGGTTCCCTGTGGAACACCGTGGATTGGGCGGTGGGAACACGGGCCAGGATTGAAGGATGTCTGTGCCTTTTGGTGGACGTCTCTCTGTCCCTTGAGGTCCGAGTAGGATAAGCCGGAGAGGTGTCAGTTTTAAAGGGTAGCACCGGGGACTGAGAATTTTAAAGAAGACTCCGGCCTGAATTTTAACCTTGTTTAAATGGATTTATTTATTTGATCCACTAACACTTCAATGTTTTTAGGGATTATTTATTAACTTTTGAGCACTGCATTTTTTGAACACTTGCTTTGTTTCGAATTCTTTTTAATAAAAGCTCTTGCACTTTTCACAATCCCCTTGCTTCATGTATGTTTTGTCCTCATCTGCCAAGCTCATATCAGTTACGGTACTGATGGTGTTGGGTTCAAGAGGCTCCCAAAAAATGAAGAGAGAACATGGAACTCACCCACACCGTCAAAGCATTGTCAATGCACGCAGATGTTTGGCCGGTAGAAGGTTACAAAGGGACACAACTCAAAAGTCCTGGGGTTGAGCAGGTTTGATAATAATGATTTGTAACAGAAACCAAATAGCGTTTAACGAGGGATTTTGTCCCCTTTTGCAAGAAATCTCAAAAAAACATTCTCAGTGTTTCTCCTGGCAAAGCCCAATACTTTTGTCACAGACTGATACAACATAAGAATGGAAGCACAAAGCCAAACTATATAAAATAACTTGTAAAATGGAAAAACAAGCAATGCAACATTCCAAAAAATGAAACGTACTGTATTTGATAAGGAGGTTATGCTTATGAGCGCAAAGCTTATGAAATACACAGAGAACCGAATAAGGCATTGAACGTCATGGACATCTACAATTAGCTATTGCAGAGCAGGGACCAAGATTTAAGTGAAATTTTCCCACATAAATTTATTAAGCTATTATAGATAAGGAAAGAACAAAGTACAGGAATGCTAATGAAAAGATTTTAATAGTAATAATTAACATTATCTGAAACTACAACTTAATGCAACTAAAACAGAACTTGGCACTCAAATTGAGATCTTTTATAAAATAGAATGCATTTTGTTTACCCAAGTAATTATAATACCAATACATTTTATTTGCAGCAGTTTTATAAAAACATATTTTCGGAAATATGAAACAAACACCAAAAGCATATTCATCTGAGTAGCAGCCCTTTGCTTACCTTTGACACTAAGAAGCCTTCCATGTAGTCCAAAATCCTCCTTGGATATTCAGCCTCACTGGAGGAGCTCATTCCGATGTTTTCCCCAAAAGCGTGGCTCTTGATTTGAAGGCATTATACACTCAAAGTCATCACTTTCTTTGGTGACAGACCCTACCCCCACCACCCAAAAAAAAGCCTCCATCCTTGGCATATGTTGCAGTGATGCAAAGGCAAATAAGCAGATAAGGAGATTATTGGTTTAAATTCAGAGGGAGTGGAGGGGCACTTCAACCGCATGACAGGCTGCCTGCTGGGCTTTCCAACTAGAAGAAAGAAAAAAATGATTTAGAAGAGCCAAGTCATCCCAGTGTTTGCCTTTTCAAAAAAAAGTAATTAATCAGAGACTGACTCTGCATCCATCCATCCATTTCTTAAACCTGCCTTCTCCATTGCAGGATATGCAATATCATTACTTATACCATGTGTTAAATGGAAACAAGGAAAAAGAAAGAAAAGAGGAAACTTAATACAGGCATCGATTTAAAAACAAAAATACTCACCCCGCTTGTGACCAACGTATTTTAATTCTGGAGTCATGAGGAGCCAAACCTTCAGAGGCTGGAACTGAGAAGAGGTGACAGTTCCCTGCTTGGCACACTTACTCACTTACCGCTGGCCAGTTTAGAGCTGACTGACCATGAGACTGACATGAGCTTATCATAGGTCTAAGGGATAGATAGATAGATAGATAGATAGATAGATAGATAGATAGATAGATAGATAGATAGATAGATAGATAGATAGATAGATAGA
>JANRMT010028174.1:41739993-41751611 GCA_026402145.1 Polypterus bichir lapradei | reverse complement strand
AGATAGATAGATAGATAGATAGATAGATAGATAGATAGATAGATAGAGTCATATGAAAAAGTTTGGGAACCCCTCTTAATTCTTTGGATTTTTGTTTATCATTGGCTGAGCAACTTCCTTTTAATATATGACATGCCTTATGGAAACAGTAGTATTTCAGCAGTGACATTACGTTTATTGGATTAACAGAAAACATGTAATATGCATCATAACAAAATTAGACA
Organism: Polypterus bichir lapradei; assembly: GCA_026402145.1. Lineage (NCBI taxonomy): Eukaryota > Metazoa > Chordata > Cladistia > Polypteriformes > Polypteridae > Polypterus > Polypterus bichir. The sequence goes on along the minus strand of JANRMT010028174.1, from coordinate 41,751,387 downwards.
GGTGCATACATTTGGGCCCCCAACAGAGATATTACATCAATACTTAGTTGAGCCTCCTTTTGGAAATATAACAGCCTCTAGACACCTCCTATAGCCTTTGATGAGTGTCTGGATTCTGGATGGAGGTATTTCTGACCATTCTTCCATACAAAATCTCTCCAGTTCAGTTCAATTTGATGGCTGCCAAGCATGGATAGTCTACTTCAAATCATCCCATAGATTTTCGATGATATTCAAGTCAGGGGACTGTGACGGCCATTCCAGAACATTGTACTTCTCCCTCTGCATGAATGCCTTTGTAGATTTCGAACTGTGTTTTGGGTCATTGTCTTGTTGGAATATCCAACCCCTGCGTAACTTCAACTTTGTGACTGATGCTTGAACATTATCCTGAAGAATTTGTTGATATTGGGTTGAATTCATCCGACCCCCGACTTTATCAAGGGTCCCATTCCCTGATCTAGCCACACAGCCCCACAGCATGATGGAACCTCCACCAAATTTGACAGTAGGTAGCAGGTGTTTTTCTTGGAATGCGGTGTTCTTCTTCCGTTATGCAAAGCGCTTTTTGTTATGACCAAATAACTCAATTTTTGTCTCGTCAGTCCAAAGTACTTTGTTCCAGATTGAATCTGGCTTGTCTAAATGAGCATTTGCATACAACAAGCGACTCTGTTTGTGACGTGAGTGCAGAAAGGGCTTCTTTCTCATCACCCTGCCATACAGATGGTCTTTGTGTAAATTACACTGAATTGTAGAACGATGTACAGATACACCATCTGCAGCAAGATGTTCTTGCAGGTCTTTGGAGGTGATCTGTGGGTTGTCTGTAACCATTCTCACAATCCTGCGCGTATGCCGCTCCTGTATTTTTCTTGGCCTGCCAGACCTGCTGGGTTTAACAGCAACTGTGTCTGTGGCCTTCCATTTCCTGATTCCATTCCTTACAGTTGAAACTGACAGTTTAAACCTCTGAGACAGCTCTTTGTAGCCTTCCCCTAAACCATGTGACTGAACAATCTTTGTTTTCAGATCTTTCGAGAGTTTCTTTGAGGATCCCATGCTGTCTGTCACTCTTCAGAGGAGAGTCAAAGGGAAGCACAACTTGTGATTGACCACCTTAAATACCTTTTCGCAAGATTGGACACACCTGTCAAGGCTTAGCAAGCTAATCCAACCAATTTGGTACTGCACGTAATCAATATTGAGCAGTGACATGCATTCAAATCAGCAAAATGACAAGGGGACCCACATTTGTGCACAGCCAGTTTTTTACATTTGATTTAATTTCATACAACTAAATACTGCTTCACTAAAAATCTTTGTTCGGAAAACACCGCAGTACTCAGATGTTCCTAGGAAATGAAAGCCATACCACTGTTATCTTTTTTGTTGAAAGTAGAGTCAATTATTATGCAGGCTGAGAGGGGTTCCCAAACTTTTTTGTGTGACTGTATGTTGTGAGGGACGGCGGCAACATTACCCTGACGGGACACCCTCAGAATGGAAGGACTGGGATGAGAGTGCACACAAGGCATTATCTCCCCTGGAGTTCTTGATGGCAGCCCTCGCTGGGTTGCAGTGGTGCCTCAGATTTCCACAGGGCAGTATAGGACATGGAGTTCCTCAACTCAATAGTCTTGGGTTCTGTGGGTGCCACCAGAAGGTGCTGCAGTTTTGGAATGATGGCAACTTTGTCAAAGTCAAAGATATGAACAAACACCTGGGGCCAACAGCCACTTATGACTATAAATTCTGTCTGCAAAAATTATATAAAGACTCAAGCTGCCCAGAAGAACTGCTGGCACACGGACTCAAAAGGTGAGTTGGTAAGCCTCAAAATGGCTGTTTATTGAAAAGCACCTTCTTAATTTAAATGGCCCCACTACTCCCACTGTTAAGCCTTTGGAAGGTGCCCTGAGTAAGACCATAAAAAACCGACACAAACAGAATTCTGCCAAACTCGCACAGCTCTTCTCTTTCTATTTTGCAAGCTAATTCTGCTACCTACTCTATGAGCTGCCATGCTGGCTGCCGTTTTTCTTGTTGATTTTGCCCACATATCTCTGTCTCAAGTCTGGGTGGTGTTCACTGTCCCGATTTGACATTCCTTCCTAACAGGTGCTCGACCCCTGCCCTTTCTGGGTTACCACTTAAAAGTCCCAGATTTTAGCCGATGATCCACAGTAACACCTTGAAGATGGAATTAAGGGATTGCTGTTGCCTGGTGGGTTGGCTGTTGAGGTGGACATCAAGAGTCCTACATAGTGAAGGAGTTAGTTTGGAGAGGTGAGGGAGATGACAACTTTGACGAAATGTTGATTACAACTGTAGAGCGGAAAGGAATAATGGAGAAGCAAAAGATATTATCATCTGTCTGTAAGAATGGCAGACAGTGCACTCTGTGGTCGAGGTCTTAGAGACTGTGGATTTTAAGAAAGACGAGTTGGTCAGCCCATGGACATCCTGACACTTGCACAGACCAGCAGTGGTCCATGGTCTACAATTTGAGAACCATTGCTTTAGTAAGGTGGCACAGTGGTTAGCACTGTTCATACTTGCAAGGACCTTGCTTGAAGTCTGGCCTGGTTAGCATCTGTTTCAAGTTTTAAAGATGGGCGAGTCTAATGGCTCAGTGAATGTGAGTGAGCCATGCCACCCAGAGTGAACTCCTCACTTTGCACACAAAGATGACAGGACAGGTTCCAACTGCTTGTGACAGACAATCTAACAGAAAAATGCAGATGCTGATATCAGAAAGTAGGCAAAAAAAGAAGTTTCAGCCAAAGACAAATCAGTGTAACCTGATGAACCCCCCTGTTCAAAATTTTAGACACCTCAGTTTTTCTGTATCAGCTGAAATGTAATGAATGACCTAAAATGGTGAAGATGTAAGCAGTAAACAGCCAGAAGTTTCAATTTATAGTTTAGGTTAGCAGAAACTGAAAAAAGGAAATGTCAGAATATTATAAATGGCCCTTCTTCAGGGAACAACTAACAGATTACAACTTACTGATGTTCTGCAGCGATAAAAATAAATTAAGTCTTGCAGGTTGAAGGAAACAATTTGCACACGTGTCCCAACTTATGTTGATTACAGTGGACCCTTGACTTAGAACTCAATTCATTCGCAAGGGCTGGTTGTAACTCAAGTTGGTTGTAAGTCAAGACTATTTTTCCCATAAGAAATAATGGAAATACCCATAATACGCTCCAAACCTCCCACAGCAACACTTACCTAACCTTTTCATAATAAAAAAGGGTTGTATAATGTGTATAATTTACCAAAACACCAATAATTTTTCTAATGTACTAACCAAAAAGTTATAAAAAGTGCCTAGCCTACCAGAAACAACAATTTCATACTGTACTCACCATTTAATTTGACATCTTTGGGCTGCAGGAAGGGAGGAGGAGGAGAATGCAAATCTTTTCTTTGTAAAATTGTCGAGATGGTGGATTTCGACATGCTGTACATATTAGCGAGATCGGTCACACGAACACCACTCTCATATTTCCGCACAATTTCCTTCTTCGTTTCGATTGTGATCGCTATTTCTCAAGTTAATCATAACAGAAGTCGAGCACTCAGTTCAAAGCTGGTCGTGTTGTGAACTGCAGTAATAATACACTCCAAAGCAAGCCGGTGCTGACTCAGCCTGATGACATCATCATGTGCTTAGCCAGCCCGCTAGCTAACATCCCTTAACAATCGCTTTCTTTACCTTCGTTACCTTCTCTTCCTTCCTTAGCAATTATGCGTCTTGCTTGCCATGGTCTTAGTGAATTATATATATAGATAAATCACTGCACTGACCGAAATTACGTTCACAAACACATATATCTGGGCTCCAACTGACACTTACGAACGCTCTCGGCTGTTTGTTTACAATCGCACAAGCGGATACACGTGATCACATTCGGGTCGTAACGCAAGATGTTGGTCGTAAATCAAAACAAAAATTTTGGTCGTAAATCAAGTTGTTCGCATGTCAGGCCGGTTGTATATCAAGGGTCGACTGTACTTCAAAACCCTCTGTGTGTCTTAAAGCAGAGTTGGCACAAACCAAGTTACTACAACCTCTGAAGAACTACTTGGACAACAATGATAATGGCAAGAAAATGGCAATTAACAAAATGACACAGGACATCATGACCCTTAGAAGTGCAGGCCTTTCATTTAGAGAAACTGTAAAAAAAATCAAAGCATCAGTGATTGCAGTGTTGTCCTACACAATCCAAAAGTAACAGGAAACTGGAAGAAGCTGATAGTAAGAGATCTGGCAGACCCAAAGTCACAACCCATTCAGAAGATGAGCTTCTGAGGGTCCCCAGCTTGAGTGATCACAGACGCCTCACAGCACAACGGCGCCAAGCACAGCTTAACAGTGAAGGTCGACAAAAGCAAATCTCAGTGTCTACTGTGAAGAGGAGACTTTGTGCTGCAGGTTTGACAGGGAGAGTGGCAGGAAGAAAGCCATTCCTTAAATGACAAAATAGGGCCTTGAAATACCGGCTGTGGACTACTGCAGACTGGAGAAAAGTCTTATGGAACGATGAATCAGAATTTAAAATCTTCGGTTCATTAGGGTGTTTGTATGCCGTTGAGTTGGTGAAAGGATTGTGCCTCAGTGTGTGACACCAACTGTCAAACATGGAGGAGGAAGTGTGATGGTCTGGGGTTCTGTTGCTGGAGGCAGAGTTGGTGACATGCACAGAGTGGCTGGCATTCTGAATTAAAAGGGTTACCACAGTTTGGCTGTTATATCAGCAAAAGGCGCAGGCTAATTTGATGAATCAAAAATTTCAATACAATTTTGCACACTTATTGATTCCTTGACTTATTTTTTTTCATTAGCCATTATTTATGGTTAACCTTAACAAAGCACAGAGCAAAATTTGGAATCCGCAACTATGACATGCAGACGTTGGAGAACTCGGAGCCAACACAGGTGTGTGAATCCGCATGTAGCAGTCCGAAACCTGAGGCGGGTGTCCGAGCAGACGTGAATCGTCACCAGTGAAACACTTGAAAGCTGAAGAAGCTCAAACAGCAGCTTAATTACTGCTAAAGAGGAGAGATAATTATGGGATGATATGATTCAGTAGTCCCCTTACTTCTGAAAGTGCTTTTTCCAAGTAGAATTTATAATAACGAGTAGTCACAGATGCATTTGCAATTTCATTTCAAGACCTGAGTAGGCAGCACACGTCTCTTGAAATTTCATCTAGAAGTAGATAAGCACTACACCATGCAGATCAACGGCTGAAATTCCTCAGGCAGTTTCACAGTCACAGCGCAGCCTACTTTTATAAGGGAAGTGGGTGCTCATTACTCGAAGCACTCACTCCATGTAACACACCACAATGTCTGACCTTAACCATTAAAACCATGATAACATGGTGTGGTGGCTAAATGTTTGCAGATGAACTACTACCTCTCTGAGCCAAAGTGGTTCAGTCTAAAAAATAAAGCGTGGAAACTATTTTGAATATGGGCCTTGTTTGCTTTAATGATTGTTTTACATATATTCACTTATAGTATTGTAAATGACAACAGTCACCTGCCTATTGTATTGTAGATTTAATTTTAACCCAATACATTTGTCATTATTGCCCATGAAACTTGATAATGACAAAGTGAAGACGTGTTTTCAGAGAGATTTGCAAATGGATTACACATCAAAAACTGAAACCTCTCATTCACAAAAGTGTTCAGACCATTAATTCAGTACTTTGTAGAAGCCCTCCTTGGCCGCAGTTCCAGCTTTGCCCACCTGAATTTGGGCAGTTTATCACTTGGCGGACCATCTCAAGTTCTGTTAGACTGGATGGGAGGCGTCAGTAAACTGCACAAACTGGATGGACCACTCAAGGCTTGTTCTGAAGTCACTTCAGTTGGGACTTGGTCCCATGCTTTGGGTCATTACTATGTTAAAAGGAAAACGAAAGGTAAACCGTTGCCCTGTTTGAAGTTGCATGATTCTAGAGCAGGTTTTCCTCAAAGACCTCTCTGTATTTGGCATTATTCACCCCTTCCTCAATTTTGACCAGTCTCCTTATCCCTGCTGATGAGAAGCATCTTCAGATCATCCTGCTTCACCACCATGCTGCACCATAGGGATGGTGTAAGACACTGGAGACAGTACTTGAACATCTGCCCAAAGAGCTCAATTTGTGTCTCATCAGACCACAGGATCTTTCTCCTTGTGCTCTCAGAGTGCTTCATACACCATCTTATGCCTTTTACACAACAGTGGCTTCCATCAAGCCACTCTGCCATAAATGTCGGATTGATGGAGTGCTGCCAGAATAATCATCAGAGGACTTCTGAAACTCTGTTCGAGTGACCACTGTGTTTTTCATCATTTTCCTTACCAAGGCTATTCTTGCCCAGTTATTCAGTTTGGTTACACTGTTAAGAAGAGTCACGGTGGTTCCAAACGCACAGTTGTTGAGGGTATTGTGCACTTGAGAAGACCCAGTGCTTTATAGAACTTGTTTTATCACCTTGCCCTGATCTACGCCTCACCAGAGGGTCTCCAGAGAGTTCCTTGGATTTCATGGCTTGGTTTTTGTCCATATGCGCTGCGTGAATTGTAACACCATCTATACACAGGGGTGTGTGCGTGCCTTTCTAAATGATGTCCAGTCAATTCAGTTTGCCGCAGGTAGACTCCAGTCACGTTCTAATGGTGAATTAAAGAAGACAGGATAAACCTGAGCACAGTTTGGAGAGCCACAGGAAAAGGGTCTGAATACTCACACAGTGGCATCTCAATAAATTAAGATTATCATGGAAAAGTTAATTTATTTCAGTAATTCAATTCAAGCCATAATCCGCAAAATGAAAAGAAATAAACACTTGAAATAGATCACTCTGAGTGTAATGAATTCATATATTATATGAGTTTCACTTTTTAAATTGAATTACTGAAATAAATTAACTTCTCTATGATATTGGCAGAGCACTTGGTTACAGTTGGTCAACAATAGCATTTATTAAAATAATGTACCTGTTCCGACTTACATACAAATTCAACTTAAGTACAAACCTACAGTCCCTATCTCGTACGTAACCAGGGGACTGCCTGTATTCCTATAGCTTCTTAACCCTTTATAGGACATTAATTGAAATACTTGGAAATTCAAAATTTCAACCCTAGAGTGTTATTGAAGGTTATGTCAATAAAGTTACAATATATGGTTCCTCGCTGGTCTAGGTTAAAATTTTTTCAGAAAAGTGTACTATATATATATATTATTATTTTTTTTTTTTCATAGTACATGATGAAGCAGTTGCACTCAGCATTGAGGAACAGGTGAGCCTTGTGCCAGGTCTGGTGGTTGGTGTAGACAGGGCCATCAAACAGGGACAGGTCAACCTGCACAGAATCATTTGGACAGTCTTAGGGATATCATCAGAGATGCTTAGGATGCCTGGAAGGGCTGAGTTCCTCAGAGGGTGATACATGACTGCCTTCTGACTGCTGGCACCAATGAACACCTCGACCTTGAATTTCTTTAGGGACAGGCCATCCACAGCAAGTGCATTGTGGTCTCACCTGAAGATGATCCAGGCACTCGTGAGGGTGACATCAATTGTATATGCAAACATCCGCATGTACCACCTGTTGGATTTCATGGGGGCACGATAGAGGTGGACAACATCTCAGTCTTGTCAATGCTCCCCATGTAGGCATTGTAGCTTTTCATGAGAGCAGATCAGCTCATTTGCTCCTTCCTGTTGGTGTCACTGCAGAACCGGTAGTCTGAGGACATGGACTACATCCAGCAGAGTGATGAACTTTTCTTTCCAGAATCCCATTGCCACTGGTGACATAGTCACATGTACCATGAGGGACAGCATTCTTCTCCATCTCCTTGATGGACTTGAGCAGAGGCTTGCCTATTCTGTTGTTCCTGGCTGTCCTCGTGTACCTGCAGGTCTGGCTTGTTTTTGATGTACTGCCTCAGGTTTACAAATGTCTTGCAACCATGATCTCATTCACCGACTGCTTGGGGATCTGTGGCTCCCTCATGAAGGCAGTAATCAGGAGGATGAACAATGGCCAGATCTTGAAGAAACGGTCGATGGCATTATACAAACATGTGGTAATACCCAATGCACTACTGTCCTATGTTACAATGTTTTTTTAAAAAAGAAAACCCTAAGTATGGCTTACTAGACACAATGGGCATATGTCTAAAAATGAACTTACTTCACGTGAGTATGATCAAATATAGCTCTCCATTATTCATGCCAAAAATTTAATTAATTTCAAAATTACAAAAACAACACCCATCTTAACATTTAGCACAACTATTCAACCATATAATGTACTTGTTTCATCAATTTGCCACTAGCAGTTTCAATGCTATGACCGTAGGTGTGGGAGTAGAATTGCTCTAGGCTGCTGCTGATTGGTTAGATGCCATAATGTTACTATCTGTGACAGGGCCTGGTCTTCGCTGATTGGTTGGGAGAAATCCATGTGGTTCTTTGACCTCACAGAGAGGCACGGGGATGTCATAATAGGTGTCCATTAAAGTTACCAAATACGTTTTGTGAGGTTTCTGAACTCTTTTGGGACACCCCGCAATGGGACGACATGTCAAAGAGCGCTGCGAAGACTGCTTATCCAATGCCAGGACAATCGCAGGTGCCCTGCGCTGCAGCGAATGCAAATCCGAGCTGACCACAGCTGTGCTATAAGCACTTGCCGTTGATGGGTGATGCAAGGAATATTAAAAATGCAGGGAACAGTATTACTTGGGCACAGACCTGGCCACAGCCCTGACAGAGTGGTAGATCCACCACAATAAATACTCGTGCTGTACCAGTTTCAAGATGAATAAAGTTGGTTTTGCTGAAGTACTGAGACTCAGCCTCGTGTTTTGGGGTGCAAGACAGGTACTCAGACGTCACAGTTTATTTGCTCGACAAAAAGGTTAATGTTATGTTTATCTCGAAAAAACAGGTCTTAAGTATTGAAATTTTTTTAATGACAAAAAATATCATTAGGCATAAATAAGAAAACGTCAATGTAATCACAGTAGGAAAGGTACATCTGGTGTCCACTGCTGTACTGATGTGGGTTTAGTATATGTACTCGACCGGTGGCAGGTTTTAAAAATGTCACCAACGCACAATGTAGAACATCAGTGAGTGACCCACACAATCATCATCCATTGTGTTACCATTGCCTACTACAGTACAAGGCTTAGTGACTTCCACATTTGCCCTTAAACCTATATTGACCGTTGCTACATTGTGAAACAGTGCTTAGAAGTCAAGCAAAATGGCACCTTTTATTGGCTAAATAAAAAGATTACAATATGCAAGCTTTCGAGACAACTCAGGCCACTTCTTCAGGCAGTTTGTCAGGGGTCCAAGCTGCCGTGAAAACTTGCATATTGCATAAAGGTGTCATTTTGCTTGACTTCTCAATACATCCGTAATGGTGAACACCTGAGTACTGTGAACAGTGCTTAGGAAATGGATGCCTTTCTTATCCTTCAACTTGAACGCAATCATTTTGTCTTTTTGACACACAGCTTGAAGCTTTCATGCATCCAACGTCACCAGGCATATTCGGTTGTACAGTGTCTGTATGCATCAGTTTTCCTTTCAAGTAAAATCTCAAGCAGTTCAGGTGACGTAGAGAAACTGTCCATTGTTATACAGTCACTTTGGTTAAAGCAACAGTTCCGCCAGGGACAACACTGTAAAAATGCCATATTGACTGTACTTGTCAACTCACTTGGTCCATCTACTGGTGTAAAGTACCGAGTTCCAGATGCATGTACCCAGAGCTTGCATCGCTTATCATGTAGAAATGAAAAACAAATCTTGGCTGTTTGAATGTAACGGACTGTATCTATCACCACCTTACCTGGTAACCCACGAGACTTTCAATACTTGTGTTATGATAGGTAACATATACAAACCTTAAATTATTTGCTAACCAAAAAATAAGGAGTATAATTAGACCAAGGGATATAACCAGACCCTCCACCAGGGGCATCTGTAATAGAAATTTACTTCAAATTAAAACAAAAAATATATCACCAGTTCAGAAAGAACCATGCAGTTTTAAATGCTGTTTATTGAACATTCGCTCTCTTGGCACTAAAGCTGTTTTGGTAAATGATATTATATTAAGTACAAAATCTGATCTGTGTCTTCTTACTGAAACCTGGCTTAGTAAATGTGACACTGTTCCCCTAGCAGAGGCGTCACCAGATGGATACTCGTTCCTTCATAAGTCTAGAGATTCTGGTCGAGGAGGAGGCCTTGGAATAATTCATTGTAACAAAATGCAAATCACTTCTAAAAATTTAGGCAACTTTACATCCTTTGAGGCATTCATTTTAAATATTAAAACAGATTCCAACACAATTATAGTGCTAGTCTACAGACCACCAGGGCCATATTCATTGTTCATGACTGAATTTAGCAACCTTCTATCTGATTTGGCTATAAATTATGATCACGTAGTTCTGATGGGGGATTTTAATGTACAAATTGATGTGGAAACTGACACTTTTAGCAAATGTTTTACTTATTTGTTAAATTCAGTAGGATTTTGTCAGATTGTCAAAGGTCCAACTCATAATCATAACCACACATTAGATTTAATTATAACTTACAAAGTTGAAATTCAAAATTTAAATATTACTCCATTAAATGAAGTTATTTCCGATCACTTCTTAATTACATTTGATTTAGTTCTGCCCATGCCAACGCACTCACAGATTAAAACAAAGACAGTGCGACATCTAGATTGTAATTCTGCTTCAAAATTTATAGATACCTTGAGTAAGTCGATTGTAATTGTGGAAAACCATTTAGATCAGTTAACATCAAATGTAAACATGGAAAACAATTTAGAACAGCTAACATCACATTATAATGTGACCTTGAGAGATGCTCTGGACACAGAGGCTCCCCTTAAAAGAAAAGTGATCAAAGCACATAGAAACTCTCCCTGGTTTAATGAAAATACTCGAGCTCTTAAATTAGAGTGTCGAAAACTGGAGCGCAGATGGAGACCAACAAAGCTACATGTCTTTCAAATTGCATGGACAGAGAGTGTTAATAAATATAAAAAAGCCCTGTTTAAAGCTCGCTCAGAATACTATTCTACATTAATGGATAGCAATAATAAAAATCCTCGGGTACTGTTTAGAACAGTGGCTAAATTAACAAATGGGAATTCAGATCAACAGTGCAAAATGCCAACAGATATTAGCAGTACAGACTTTATGAACTTCTTCAATGAGAAAATTAAAAATATAAGATCCCAGATTTCAGCATCACAGTACAAACCAAATTCTAGCTTAGCAGACCCTGCCGCACATTGCATTCAGCACTTTAGTAATTTTAATCCT
>JANRMT010028174.1:41675509-41729993 GCA_026402145.1 Polypterus bichir lapradei | reverse complement strand
GCTTTGCCTTTTATTAGTATAGATTATGCTGTATTAAGGATTTGTTCTGTTCTGTGTATTGTATTGTATTGACCCCCTTATTTTGACACCCACTGCACGCCCAACCTACCTGGAAAGGGGTCTCTCTTTAAACTGCCTTTCCCAAGGTTTCTTCCATTTTTCCCTACAAGGTTTTTTTGGGAGTTTTTCCTTGTCTTCTCAGAGAGTCAAGGCTAGAGGGCTGTCAAGAGGCAGGGCCTGTTAAAGCCCATTGCGGCACTTCCTGTGTGATTTTGGGCTATACAAAAATAAACTGTATTGTATTGTATTGTATATATACCTTCTTCATTTTACTGATGATCCGCCTGATACACATTCCACAGTTTGTACAGTATTGGTGTTGGGTGATTGGCTTCATCATAGTCATCGTTATTAGCAAAATGCTGATACTCTTAACTGAAATGTGTATCAGCAACAACCCATTTGAGGACCAATACCACCTCTGGATTGGTTTACCCTTTATACCCTGCAGTATCAGGAGAATGAAAAACACCCACCATGTCACCTGCAACTGTCAGCGACTACAACAACCAAATGACTTACTGGGAGTTTTCTTACACTGCTCGGCGGAGCTGTTCACTTCAACAACTATTTTCTACACCAGACTATCATCAACAAATTGTAAAGAGTCCAACAGACATCTTTAGACTGGGGTTACGTGTCCATGAGCAATACAGAGGTGCAGCATTGTCAGCAATAGTATAAAGCTAACGGCAAACACAAATGTCACTGAAACTTGGCAGGCCTAACAAACAGGGTTTAATTTCACTGTCCGTGTCAAAACATGATAACCAGTTCAAATCATCACCACTATCGTTTAATTCGAGCAATGCTTCAGTTTCATTTTGTACTAAAACTGAGTTAACAGCTTTTCGTTTGCCATTGTATTTTTGGTTGAAGGCTCTGCTGCACTCATAAATATTACCACAGAATTACCATAAAGTGTCAGAAGACAGAGATATCCATGATTTTTTGTAGTATGGCTTAACACTGAAAAGTTGATCACTGCACGTCACCCCAAGTCTGACTCAGGTAGCACAGCTCCACTCAACAGCCAATTGCCAATTTCTGCAGCTGTATGTTCCAGTCGAGAGCAAATGAAACAGGTAGGTGACATCACGCTAAACAAAATAGATTTTTTTCCATTGTTGAGAGTTAATTTCCTAAGTAACAAATAATGCACAATTATTATATAGTAATTAAAAAAAGATGTAGAATCTTCTTACAACAAGCAACAGAGGTTGCTTACCAATACATGTGTGGGGGAAATTTGCACATTACAAATTTGAATTGGCAGGAATTGCCAACACATTGCAGGTTACCCGCAATCCTACGCCGAGTTTTAAACCCTGGTGATTTACAATTAAATGCATCTACAACAGAAACGGACAAATATTCTAGAAACTAGAGCCTTAAGAACTGAAACACTATTAGGGGTAGGGGACACCTGAGGAAGACATACAGGAAAGATCAACCAAAGTAAATGAAAATTTAGCAAATATGGAAACACAACACTCTTCTTTTACATGTTTACTTACTAAAGCAAAGGGCATCAAAACCCAAATGCATGAATGAAAGTGAAGGACAGGAATGTTATAATATAAGGTGTCATACACAATCATGAAGGACAGACAAAGAGATGGTGAGGAGTTAAATGTGAAAACTAACATTCAGTCTCTAAAAGTCAACACAGAAGAAGGGAACACGTAAGAATCATTATGGGTTAAGCCAGGAAAAAATAAAAGATTTAGTGATTGGAGTTTACTACAGTACACCAAATTCTTATATTTTCAACAACAGTTGAGGATTATTTAATCCAGTAAAGACACAGATGCAATAAAGAAGATGAGGTGATCAGTGGGGATTTTAATTTTCCAAACATTGATAAGGAAGAGATTGTTGGCAATACACATGAGGAAACTGAAATTTTGCCAAAAGCAACGGACTGCTTTATTACTTCAAGTCCAATGTGAAGAGGTGTCTGTCTAGATGTCATCTTTTCAAACAATAAAGACAGAATAAAAAACAGAAGTTATTGATCCTTTAAGCAAAATTGAAAACAAAGTGGTTAGATTGGAAACAGTCTTCGGAAACCCATTTATATACGTAAATGTATGGAATGAACTTAATGCTTAAATTTACAACCAATGTGTCCAATTTCCACGTTATAAAAAAAAATTCTGAAAAATGAACCATTCGTATATAATCTACAGCTTCAAGCACCATGAATATACTTGGTAAACAAAGCTTGTTAGTAGAATAGATAAATTTATTTAATGAAAACATAACAGTGTAAAACAAGGGCTTGCAATGCATTATGCACCAACATAACACGCAATTAAATAATTATATACTCAACAGTTGGTAGATTAGGGAACCAAAACTGCATAAAGTTAGAAACATGAAGTAGAGTTTTATTAAATCTGGACAGGTTATGTTTGAATGGAAACATCTGCTGGCAAAACTGAATTTCCAGTAAGATCCCTGAGCTGCCAACTTGAGAAAATTGTAACAAAAAACAAAGTCCTGTAAAGCTTAAAATATTTAAATTAACTAAGGTAAAAAAAATAAAAAAAAGCCTAAAATTACTGTAGTATGAAAAGGTTTTGGGTTTCACAACATGAGGTGACAAAAGTACATTTGAAGTGTTAAAGCTCTCTGTTTAGTTTAAAAAAAACAAATACACCTGGACAGGCATTAAATTAAAATCAGACTAAACAAAATAGTCTAAAGTATTCAAGTCTTTATCATATTCATACTTAATAAGCCTAGTTTATTCAAATTTAAAAGATATTCTTATTACCTCAACATACTTCTCATCCAGCCTCTATCTTTCTTTGTTTTACATTTCCTGGAATGCATAATGGTGTAATCAGCACTGGGGGACATTATAAATAATTACTTCCAATTACACACACACACACATATACATATACATATATAATGTATATATATATATATATATATATAAAGAGGATGTAAAACTATTTTATTGTGTGGCTCATATATATAAAACCTTTTATATATAAAAAAAAACACTCAATCCAGGTTAAGGTAAAAAAAACAGTAATTTTTGAATTTTCAAAACTATGATGTATCTCAAAATGGAGAAAATATATAAGAAAAAAATTTACCAAAGGACATGATGGTTTATTATTATTATTATTAATTTTTTTTTAAAGAAAACATATCAAAGGTTGGTAAATATCTGCTTCACTTTCATGCAGTGTGTAGGTGTTTGAATATAAACACCCTGCAAATGAATGACTTAATACTCACTATTACCTCCTTAAAAATGATAACCCATCCTTAAGGTGTAACATACATTTTCTTTTAACTGTTAGCTTCATCCCACTGATTGTTGCATGATTCAATCCCAGCTTGCTCCACGGCGAGAGCTAGCTCTTTCATTCCTCTGCTTTCTCCTGTCAGTCTTAGAATAATAGTGGCCATATTCTGAATTGCGACTCCGCTCTCTGCTGGAGTCTCGGCTGTGGCGGCTCCGGTCCCTCTTCCGCTCCTTTTCTTGACTAGCTGTGTCTCTTCTATCCCTATGCCGATGCCTATCAGCACTGGAATGTCGAGATCGCCACCTCCTCTCCTTACTGGCATGTCTTGGTTTGCTTCGTTCCCTACTGAAATGTTTGTGAGATTTATTCTTATGCCACTGCACATCATCATCAGAGGTATGAGTGCGGCAACTAGTACTATGGCAAGAAGTCGACGATGACTTTGAAGTACCTGCTTTGTCCACAGGTGTGGGTTTCAAGTCTTTTACAAGCTGGCCATTGAACTGGCTGGAATATTCACCTTTGATGGCTGTCCCATTGGCCCTAGCCTCACATTGCTCATGGAAGACAACTTCATCTGGGACAGTTTGATCAGAAGAACACAATATAGTACTGACATTTAAAACAGATTTTAGCTGTCCACCTGACTCATTATCCCCTTCAAAATTTGTACATAATTGCTCAGATTTCTTTTTCAAAAGGTTGCACAGTAATCTCTCTCTAAGCTCCTTTTCTCTCTTTTGAAGTTCCAGAGTCCGAGCCTTCTCTTCCTCCACACGCTGTAGTTCAGCAGCCTGTTGCTTTTGTTTTTCTTCCAATTTTAAAAGCCTTAGTTTTTCCAGTTCTTGGTGCTCTTTTTCTTGCTGCTTCAGTGTCTGTAAAATAGTTTACATTGCAAGGTAAATTCACATTTCAATTTCTAAAGACAATCCATCAATTATTAAACCTCTTCATCTTGTTCAGGGTCACATGAACTGCAGCCTCTGCTGAGAGCTTCAATCATTATGGATATCACAATACCAGAAGGTCTGTATTTGTAGTGAAACTTCATGATACTCAATACCCATTCAATACCAAAGCAAAAACAGAAATCCCATTCATTTAATTAAATGCACATCCATCAATTGAACAATACTGTGCCTATTTCTATAATACAATATACATTATATAAATATTAATAATAACAGCAGCTTTAGAATCATATATTCTTCAAGTAGCTATTCAATTTCCGTTTAAGTAAACTAGCACTGGCATTCAAGAATATCAAAATACAATGCAGGACTTAAATTTAGGTTAAGAAAGGGTTGTGATGTGAAATTTTGCATAAATGTTGATAAACATTTTGTATGTCTTTATTTGTAACTTAAGCAAAGCAATTTAATATTAGTGTTACATTAGTGAGAAGCATTTATGTGCCTCAAACCAGATTGGCAAGTGTTTCTCTGGTAAAGTCTCTCAGTCAACCCCTGCAGGAAAGCCAGACTGCCTAACTGCCAAGCTTTACCTTAACATATGGTTTTGGTGGCAGGTGTGAAGGTGTTCTATTCTCCCACTGGTCTGAAGTATGGCTGTTTGGAACTGGCTTGTATCAGAAGCCTTTAAGTACCATGACGTCCTATTGGCTCTAGGGGTTGGGCAGAGAATCTATACATTTGCTTGCTTAATCTCACTCTCTCTCTCTTACCAAACGGAAATCTCACACCATGAACTGAAAAGGACAACACAATGAGGAGCACAATTCGGCAGCCATACTGAAAAAGGCATGCAGCCTGTTCTGAAGAAAGCTGACCACCAATGATGCCTTAACTAAAGACATTGTTAGTAGCTAACAAGTCTGTGTGCTGCCTGAAACTACACATCACCATTTATCAGGTTGTATGGTTGCCAATATTCAAATGTACTTTGTATATTGTTATTATTTATGAATATTATTAATAATACATTATCTAATTATAATTTAACCCCTGCTTGTCTTTTACTACACCTAATTGCCTGAGGTTATAGATGTAGAAGGGAAGGTGTGGAGAAGTTATATGGTACAATACCTTATAAACAGTGGTAAGTCTGGGAAATTTGAGGCATTCTGACAAAGGCTACATATTAATAATACAAAAGGGGAAAGTAGAGTAAAATACTACTCTACCATGACAAAACAGACAAACATCCAGATTTCCCTCCAGTATAATAAATATAGCTGAATTTGTTAATTCAAAGATTATTCTGGGTATTTTTGTTTAAAGTAACTCTTTAAATTTAACAATCTGTTAAAATATGGTTTGTCAAAAATCACTATTTAGCTGGCTGAAAACTTACTAATGAGTAATATTAAATAAATGAATCAAATTAACTGAATTTTCAAATGATACAAGTGCATGGTGCTGTAGTTTTCCGAATCTCTCCCTCCTTTTTAAACATTTGTTCCAACTTCAAGGATTCCTGTGTGAAATCAAAGGTCTCAGATTTACACCAATTCAGTACTCCCATAAAACAGCCTTTGTTCTGATATTTTCTAGGGGCCTTACATGAATTAATTCTGTTACTTCTTTAGTCTGTGTACAAATCCAGAATTAAAAAAATAACTTGGCTGATGCTACCTGTATTCAATTACTCCTGAGACATTCAAATATATGACACACATGGCCCATTCTTTTTCACTAAGTTTGTCACATGTTAGGGATTATACTCATGAACATTAGCTTGTCTTTAAGAAACAAAATGAATGGCACAAATTTAGCATTTACAGATTCTGATTGAGGCAAGAAGTATGCTGCTTTGGCGGTTCTGCTAACTGTGCACGTCTCTCTTAAAAATTTCTATTAAATCTGTACATGTTGTATTAATGGCGAGATATACCTTGTGCTTCAAAGCACTGAAACATGAAATAATGCTTATTTTGGTATTAATAAATGAAGCAGATTATTTAATTGCCAGTACAGACAAGCCAAATAATTACTTGATTTAAAACTGGCTTTGATTTTTACCGGCTACATCTGTTATTAGCAGCATTACCAGTGTGCGGTTTCCTCCACGATCCACAGTCATATATTCATGACTCTGGATGAAGGTGAGATTTCTTATGCAAGCCTGAACTGTGTACGTTGGTTACAAAATGGATAGATGCTTGTTTGGACATCTGTAGACATACACATCATGATCTGAGCTGGAATGTGAAGCCTTCGTTCCTTTATCAAAACAGTTTATGACACTGTATTAAAAATCTCCTGTAAGAAATTTTTGCCACTACAATTAAGCGCTTACACTATACAGTCATATGAAAAAGTTTGGGAACCCCTCTCAGCCTGCATAATAATTTACTCTACTTTCAACAAAAAAAAAAAAAAACAGTGGTATGTCTTTCAATTCCTAGGAACATCTGAGTACTGGGGTGTTTTATGAACAAAGATTTTTAGTGAAGCAGTATTTAGTTGTATGAAATTAAATCAAATGTGAAAAACTGGCTGTGCAAAAAGTTGGGTCCCCTTGTAATTTAGCTGATTTGAATGCATGTCACTGCTCAATACTGATTACCTGCAACACCAAATTGGTTGGATTAGATTTCTAAGCCTTAAACTTTATAGACAGGTGTGTCCAATCATGAGAAAAGGTATTTAAGGTGGTCAATTGCAAGTTGTGCTTCCCTTTGACTCTCCTCTGAAAAGTGACAGACAGCATGGGATCCTCAAAGTAACTCTCAAAAGATCTGAAAACAAAGATTGTTCAATCTCATGGTTTAGGGGAAGGCTAAAAAAAGCTGTCTTAGAGGTTTAAACTGTCAGTTTCAACTGTAAGTAATGTAATCAGGAAAAGGAAGGCCACAGGCACAGTTGCTGTTAAACCCAGCAGGTCTGGCAGGCCAAGAAAAATACAGGAGCGGCATATGCACAGGATTGTGAGAATGGTTACAGACAACCCACAGATCACCTCCAAAGACCTGCAAGAACATCTTGCTGCAGATGGTGTATCTGTACATCGTTCTACAATTCAGCATAATTTGCACAAAGAACATCTGTGTGGCAGGGTGTTGAGAAAGAAGCCCTTTCTGCACTCACGCCACAAACAGAGTCGCTTGTTGTATGCAAATGCTCATTTAGACAAGCCAGATTTATTTTGGAACAAAGTGCTTTGGACTGATGAGACAAAAACTGAGTTATTTGGTCATAACAAAAAGCGCTTTGCAGGCGGAGGAAGAACACCGCATTCCAAGAAAAACACCTGCTACTTACTGTCAAATTTGGTGGAGGTTCCATCATGCTGTGGGGCTGTGTGGCCAGTTTAGCGACTGGGGCCCTTGATAAAGTCGGGGGTCGGATTAATTCAACCCAATATCAACAAATTCTTCAGGATAATGTTCAAGCATCAGTCAAAAAGTTGAAGTTACGCAGGGGTTGGATATTCCAACAAGACAATGACCCAAAACACAGTTCGAAATCTACAAAGGCACTCATGCAGAGGGAGAAGTACAATGTTCTGTAACGGCCATCAGTCCCCTGACTTGAATATCATCGATAATCTATGGGATGATTTGAAGCAGGCTGTCCATGCTCGGCAGCCATCAAATTTAACTGAAGTTGAGAAATTTTATATGGAAGAATGGTCAAAAATACCTCCATCCAGAATCCAGACACTCATCAAAGGCTACAGAAGGTGTCTAGAGGCTGTTAAATTTACAATAGGAGGCTCAACTAAGTATTGATGTAATATCTCTGTTGGGGTGCCCAAATTTATGCACCTGTCTAATTTTGTTATGATGCATATTGCATATTTTCTGTTAATCCAATAAACTTAATGTCACTGCTGAAATAGTTTGGAGAGAGAGAAATATACAGTGCCCTCCACTATTATTGGCACTCCTTGTAAAAATTAGTATGAAGGGTTAGAAAAAAAAGAAAAATCAGTGTTTGCTGGAGAACTGTCATCTTGCACTGAAAAAATGAGAAACATCTCACTTTTAATTAAATCAATTTCATTCAAAGAAAAACAAAGCCCTCATCAAGAAATAAGTATTTTTTAAGAAAAACACATGTGCCACAAGTGTTGGCACCCCTCCATTTAATACTTTGTATAACCTCCCTTTACCAATAGAACAGCACGGAGTCTTCTCTTGTAACCTTTTATAAGGTTGGAGAATACAGAGCACGGCACCTGAGACCATTCTTCTTTACATAATCTCTCCAGATCATCGAGGGTCCTAGGCCCTCTCCTCTTCAGCTCACTCCACAGGTTTTCAACAGGGTTCAGGTCAGGGGACTAAGGTGGCCATGGCAAAACGTTTTGTGGTTAGTTAACCACAGATGAGTTGATTTGGACATGTGTTTTGGATCACTATCCTACTGGAAGATCCAATGACGACCCAGTTTTAGTTTCCTGGTGAATGATAGCCAGGTTTTGATTTGAAATCTCCTGATATTTCATGGAATCCATAATGCCATGTACCCTAACAATGTTTCCAGGGCCTTTGAAGGAAAAACAGCCCCACATCACAGAACCGCCACCATGTTTCACAGTCGGTACAAGGTTCTTTTCATTATAGCCATTCTTCTTTTTACACCAAATTTTGCGTGTTTATTGCCAAAAAGTTAAATTTTTGTTTCATCAGACCATAGAACACAGTTCCAGTCAAAGCTGTAGTAATGTTTTACAAACTCCAGGCACTTACGTTTGTGGATAACTGACATAAAAGGCTTCCAAATAATCTGTTGGCATGAAGATGCAGTCTGACGATGGTTCTGGAGACTTGATAACCCCAGGATTTTACTTTTTCTTGCAATTCCCCAACAGTGATCCTTGGAGATATTATTGCCCCTCTTATCATCCTTATCACTGTATGTAGGGGTAAAATAAAACTTGAGTAAACTTCCAGGCAAGTTTGTCACAGTTCCAGTTGATGACCACTATTTTACTATTGCCCTGACTGTAGAAATGGCCATTTTCAGGCAAGTAGCTATTTTTTTATAACCATTCCCTGAGTTATGAAGGGCAACACACTTCTCCCTAATTTGGATTGAGTGGTCTCTTTTCTTTGCCATGATGATGGTTGGCTAAGGAAATCTAATTCTGGATCTCCTCACATTTGTATCTCAGTTAATCAGGAAGTCATTGCTTTCAGTTGGATAGTTCCTATATACTCCAATCAGCTTAACAATGTCCAATTTAAATGGGAAACATGCTTCAGTTACATTGTTTCATATTAATTTCCACGGGTGCCAACAATTGTGGCACATGTGTTTTTGTTAAAAATATTTATTTCTTGATGAGGGCTTTGTTTTTCTTTGAATGATCTTGTTTGCATTAAAAGTCAGATGTGTCTCATTTTTTCAGTTAA
The DNA here is from genome assembly GCA_026402145.1 of Polypterus bichir lapradei. Taxonomy (NCBI): domain Eukaryota; kingdom Metazoa; phylum Chordata; class Cladistia; order Polypteriformes; family Polypteridae; genus Polypterus; species Polypterus bichir. Next base: position 41,720,342 of record JANRMT010028174.1, on the reverse strand, counting down.
ATATGACGGTTCTTCAGTAAACAGTGATTTCTTTCTAATCCTTCTTACTAATTTTTAAAAGGGGTGCCATATCCCCTTGGTAAGCTAGCTGTCCAGACCAACTCTGTATACTCAACAACTCATTACAATGCAAGAAATCATCAAGGATTTTGGAAAAATAAGAGAAAGGTCTAACCTTGAGTCATTTTGTGATGACGTGTTAATTTTTAAGTCATTTACCAAAACCTGGAAGCACTCTCTTTACATCCTTCCTTGGAGGTAAAGAATTTAGGGGTAACTGTTGACTGCGACCTGAATTTTAAATCGCATATTAATCAGTTCACTGGACAGTATTTTTTCACTTAAGAAATATAGCAAAAGTTAGACCTCTTATATCATCAAAAGATGCTGAGAAATTAGTTCACGCTTTTGTTTTCAGTCGACTAGATTACTGTAACGCACTCCTCTCAGGACTACCCAAAAAAGACATAAATCGACTTTTTTTATTTTTCTGTCCTCCCTGGCCATCAAACCTTACTTTTATTCTATGTTAATTAGTGTTCTCCGATTTTAATTCTTACTTTGTCTTTTTTTCTCTTTCTTCATCATGTAAAGCACTTTGAGCTACATTACTTGTATGAAAATGTGCTATATAAATAAATGTTGTTGTTCCTTTCTCTCAAATCTACCTTGCCTCCTTTCTATCAATGACCCTTTGATTAAGTCATTCAAGTGAGAAGTGGTGTGGAATGGTCATTACACCACACTCAAGAATTATTGTAGGTGCAATCTTCATGATTATTTCAATATTTAGGAATGCCACTCTGCAAGTCCTGGAGCTATCTTTCTAGTGCTCCTTCTGGTGTTCTAAATGCACCTGTACTCCAGAGCTCCAATTTACCATTAATATGCCAGCATCCCTGACAGATTCCTGGCTTATATAATAACTTCCTAACACTCCTTACTTCCACTTAGAAGTCTGGGGAATTCACCTGCCCAGCTGTACAGTACATTCTTTTTACTTGTGTGCCCACAGAGGGCAATTGTTTCCAGGACAACCTGTAAACACATTGGACATACTGTCCATTCCTTTTGCATTACTGCAATTGCATACATCTCCAATGCTACAGCATGCATTTTACACAATTAAGTATAATAAAACTCTTCAAAAAAATACACACACATAAAAACACAGGTGCAACATAGAGCAGAACACATCCTCAGATAAGGTCAACCCTTACAAGTAACAATAAACTTATACAGAAGAAGGAAAAGAAAAACAATTTGTTCATGCAAATTGTCAAGAACATACAGAGTAAAAAAGTTCTGCCATTTTTTGACCCATTTACAGGAATGTGTACTTGAATATTAAGATGCAATGCTTCTCCATTCTCACATATACATTATGATACAAATGGCTATTTTAGATAAAAATAACTTTTTGCACCATTTACAGAAATGTAGAGACAATGACTTTCACTGATCCTTGCATTAAAAAGGACGTTTGTTTGTTCCAACATTGTGGTGTCTCAGATAAAATGCTACGTCTATGTTTACCTTGGGTCTCTGGGTTCAATTAGATTTTCAGTGTTAAGAAACCTGCTATTAATAAGCACTGCCATATGGAATTGAAGCATTGTGGCACACTACAAACTAGGACTGTCTCTTCTCTTCAGGTATCTTCTATCCAACTGCACATGGAGGATGAAGAGAGGACTCAGTTGAAACTATGTCTACTACTTTTTTTATTTTTTTTAACTTAACTGTAGTTAATTTAAAGATTTTATACATGTGTCACTGCCTGAATAATTTACTGTTAAGAGTAGCATTTTTACATAAGGGAAGGAAGGCAACAAAAACAGATATTAATAAGTACTCAATATATTGTATTTTACATATACATTTTTTTTCTCAAACATTTCCATCACTATTTGTGTCATGAACCTAAGTTACTCAGGGTTGGGCATATTGTTGTCTCCAGAGTTATTAATTATAGTTTGGGGTCACACTTTTAACATCTCACTATTACACCACCATCACAAACTGTCTAGCACTGTTTCTCTACCTAATTTGAAGATGCACCAGTCATGTTTTAGTAAAGTAACGTTCACAACCCAGGACTGATTGGGTTTAGAGCAAATGATCATAACTAAAACAGCGGACACAAAACTCAAAACAACTGGGATGAACAATCACATTTATACTAAACACATTTGTTTCCCCCCAATTTCAAACAATTAAATATTGGAAATAGAGTTGAAGTTTCAAAATAGCAAGAGGAATGAAAAATAAAATAGAGTTACAGTTTAAAATGAATGAAAAATACTACAGTGAAACAGGTTGTGATGGTTAGCATGCTAGCCTTTCATTCAGGAAATCAGCAATTGATTCCTGAACATTTTCTTTAATCAAGCTCCATGGTACATTGTCTTCAGAGTAATTACAATTTGGGGTTCTGTGCACCAGAAGGAAAATTTAAAGAACATCTATTAAGAAGCATTTGAAAATGAATAATAATAATTAAGTACAAAATGCAACAGGTTTAATAGTAATAAAGTTAGTGGATATATAATTTCTAATTACTTTCTACTTTTCCATTTTTCCATTATACCACATGTGCAATGCTGAGTAACTTGTTATACAAATGTGCACTTACAACTCTTTTGGCCTCCAAATCATGTACATTTCCTTATGCAATACTGATATTTTTTTTTACTGAATAAAATATTAAGGAAAATAGTTGGGGCAAGCTAATGTGATGCATGGACAAACTTAAAGAGTAGAGAGAACCCTAGTGTGAAGTGTGCCGTGACACTTTATTTCAACATAACAGTATTTTTTATTTGTCCAGGATAACCCCCAAATATTAAACTTAAACATAGGCGAAGAACACTGTATAGGTAATTCTGTAGCAGTGTCAACTCTTGTGATGTGTTATATCTATAGAATGATAGAAGCACTGCATTTTTACATATCAATTAAGATGTATTCATTTTATCACAGATATATCATGAAGAAAAAAAACTGCAAAACTCTCACTGATTTTATCTCCACATTCAATTATTTGTTATAAGACACACATTTATAAGAGGAGAAATATCCAAACTAATAAAATAAAATATTCTGATTAAAGATTTTGAATACCTAATCCTATTTCGAACAAAGCCACCAGGCAGCATTTGACACTTTTAAGTCTTACCAATGTCTTTACAAAATATTCCCTTTCAGGTCTAAATTGAATAAAGATGGCAGGTATAACTTTCAAATATATTCAAAGATTTTTAACAAGATTTTTACAGGGCAAAGGGTAAAATTATTTCTTGTATAATAAAGAATGAAAACTGAAATAAATACTCTGTGTTTAGGCTTATGTGCACTCTGGAAACGGCTATACAGACCAGATCACTCTTGTTAGAGCAGACCACAGGAACTCCTTATTTAGCCATGGACCTCAGAAGTTCTCTATATGGAAAAACTGGTTTCAAATCATTTCTGATTTCATCATCATTTCAAATCATCAACTTCTGACCAAAGTTGTAACTGCACCACATTTTATCTCCCCAAAGAAGAGGTCCATTATTTAGTGAGGACGAGGCAAGTTGCACATACTGTTCTCTACTCCTTAATAACTTCGTGTGAGCAAAAACTGGGCTTGTGTTTCCTATGGGTAATGTAATCCATGCCAACAATTTATTTTTATCAGTCCACTTAAATCATGTTATTTTTGATGCAAGCCACTTTACATCCTATGAATGTTACTACCCAACTAGAAGTTTTTGATGACTGTGAAAATTCTATTAGAAATATGACAACCTACAGCTGACTGAACTTTACTGCCATAGTACAATACTTAAAAACGCAAAATGTTTCTATAACCCCCCCAACCTTTATTATCCAGTAAATGAAACACATTTTGCTAGTTAATTAAGACTGCCCCACAAAGCCATATCACAGCAGGAGGGGGGAAAGGAAAAAAAAGAAAAAAAAAAAAAACCCTGATTACAAAATCAAAAAAAAAAATTTTTACAGGTCAAATTTACACTTATGCCATATCAGGTTAACAAGTTAATGCAAGTTTAATTACAAATGATTGGTACTCCTTGTATTTACCTTGGCTCTGCTGAGTAATTCAGCAATAAGTCGAATAGACTCCAGATTTCTTTGAGCAAGTAAAAGTTTCCTTTCTTCAAGTGCAATTTTTTGGTGAAGTTTTTTCTGCTCCTCTGCTTGAATCTTTTTGAATTTTTTAAGACTCCTCTTCTCTTCACGCTCTTTCTGCTTTTGTTCTCTTTTCTTCAGTTTTTCCTCTCTTTTCCTCTCTTTTTCCACCTCTTCCTGCTGTTTCTGACGCCTCCAATAAGACATAAAAATGTTTATTTAAAAACAGCATAACACTAACAAAAGATTAATGATAAAAATATACTTTAAATATTAAAATAGGTGAAGTCAATTAGATTTACTCTACAACATGAAAATAAAATGCTTGCACTACACACTGCAAACAGGTTGTTTCCACAACAATTGAACCCAATTAAATGGAAAAGATCTTTGGCATGCTTTTATGCTAATTTAATGCTGTGTTTAAATAAAGTTAACATCAGAACATACACTGCATTAAGAAAAATATACAATAAATCACAATAACTTTCAAACACAAAGGCATGCACTGAATTAACAATTTTGTCAATGAATCAAATAATTACTCAGTTAAGAGTAGTGTCACAGCAGAGAACAGATTTGGCTGATTGTATTCTGGATGACACCTCAGACAATTCTACCTCACCATTAAATTTTGCATCATCATATGTGTGGCACAAACCACTGTCCTCTGAGCTTACAGTATATATGGACGGAACTACGAACAAAAGAGTCAACAATGAGTGACTGTAAGACTGTTAGCAAAACAGCGATGCGTGCCGGGTTATATGAGGACCAGAAATTACTAACAAAAAAGCAACAAAACTAAAAAAAAAAATCTCTCTATTATAAAAAAAATCTTAGAAGGAGAAGAGACGTGATATGTCCCATGAGAAAGAGATTTAACCACACCCTGGGACGGAAATAAAGGACAAAGAGTAGATGACAAAGTAGAACGATGTAAAGAATTCAAAAATGTTGGCACGTTACACATGCAGAGCAGGTTTGAGACAATGGAAGTATGAAAATTCGAAAGTCTCGAAAAAAGGATAGGAAAGATCGCATTAGTGCAAACAAATGGAAATTATTACTAAGTGAAATAGCGGAACAGTGAAAAGAGATTAAATATATTGTTCGGATTTAAACTTTAAATCGGAGACTTGTAGATCGTCTAATTTCTATTGCCAGCAAGAATTAAAAGATTCCAATAATGGTGGCGTTGTATGAAGTCCCGTGAGACGGAGACTTTTAACATGAGATTCTTTGAAGTCACGCCCTACTTACAACTATTTTCAAACAAGACCACGGTCATCTAACCTCAGTCATGTGAATGCTTTTGTCAGACACAGCTCCTGTGCTCTCAGCTCTTAGTCGTGTAAATGCTTTTGGCAGACACACTTCCTGTGCTCTCAGCTCATAAATTTTATCAGGACAATAATTTTATACATTCTAGATGACACGTCAACGACAAAGCAAAGAAGAAAGAGCATGGACAAACATTCGAAAAAGTCTTTTATTTATTAGAGAGAAAGAAATGATATTCACACACAGGCAGTTTATACGTTGCATTGTCATGATGTAAGTCCAAACACACAATCAAAATTCAATGCGTTCTTGAAGAAAAGTGACTTCCAAATATTGTTTTTACTAAATTTTAAAATAAAAGTGAAAATAAAGCATATGTAACAATTCCCATGAAAATAACAATCTGTTTAAATTGTATATCCGGTAAACCAAACCCAGGGGTGGGCGAACGAAGCAAGCAGGAGCGGAGCCACCGTGTTTAAAAAATATATAAGAATAAATTTAAACATGAGAATAGATTTCTTTTAATAGCTTCAGCAGATATCCACAGACGTTAATGACAGAACCAGAGAATTAACAGTATTTTATTCAAGCCCTAGATGACCGAAGTGGAGAAATTCTCCACTATAAATATATGTACAGTAGACCCCTACGAAGTCGCGGTTCAGAGTTCACGGCCTCAGTCATTTGCGGATTTTTCCTTAGAACCTAACTAATAATTGTTAGCGGAAACCGCAAATATCCTCCGCAATTTTTATGGCTTGTTTCGTGGCAATACTGTACTTAGAGAGAACAGCAAGCAACTGTAGAGAAAACCACGGCTTGGGATGGTGAAAGTAGCCAATAGAATTTGAAACTGCAACTCCCAGCAGCACAGCACGGTGGGTAGCGCTGCTGCCTCACAGTAAGGAGATCAGGGTTCGCTTCCCGGGTCCTCTCTGCGTGGAGTTTGCCTGTTCTCCCTGTGTCTGTGTGGGTTTCCTCTGGGTGCTCCGATTTCCTCCCACAGTCCAAAGACATGCAGGTGAGGTGCATTGGCGATTCTAAACTGTCCCTAGTGTGTGCTTGGTGTGTGTGCCCTGCGTTGGGCTGGCACCCAGCCTGGGGTTTGTTTCCTGCCTTGCGTCCTGCGTTGGCTGGGATTGGCTCCAGAAGACCCTTGTGACCCTGTAGTTAGGATATAGCGGGTTGGATAATGGATGGATGGAACTCCCAGCAGTCCATGCACTGGCTCTAATTGGTCTCCTGCTGATGGTGCTGGGGCTGTTGAGGTCAAAGGATGTCAGCGTGACTTTTAAAAAGGGGGCCGGTGACCAAAAGCAAAAAAAAAAGTTTTTGTAATTTGTGTTTCAAGTTCCTGTCTGTCTGCCTTCTGTTGGGTTACTTGTATTTATTCATTTTGTCCTGGATAGTTTTATGCGTCTGGATTGTCTGCCTGTGTACATGAGGATTGTAAGTGGATTCATGGCCATCCCGCAAAGAAAGGAGCGCTCCTGAACTCATCCACCAGTCTTCACTATTTCAGGAACTACCAGTAGGACTATCTTTACATTCCCATTCAACGTGCGGATCTCTGGAATATCTATTTTAATCATTACATTTCATCCATTGCTGTTTTTCATTAACTTTTTCATGATTTTCTGTGTGTGTTTTGTTTGTCCTAATCGCCGTAAGGGGAACAGGGGTGGTATCGTTGTTTTCTTATTTAATTTGTTTTCATTACATTCTTTATTTGCTGTTTGATTACCAGTTTGCTTTGTTTTTGTCTCTGTGAGTGCATGCAGGTCGGGTCAAGGCTGGGTGCGTCCCTGGAATCTCCACCATAAAAATAAATACATCACCGTCTTCTTGACAGTGTGAATCTTAGCGGCGGCCCCTTGTGAGCAGGGAGGTTGAACGCACCCCTAGAAGACACAGACGCTTCTCAAAAACCCCTCTTAAAAAACGCTGATAGATTACCTTCACATTGCTCCCTTGCTTGCAGCTGCTCTATCGCGTGACATGCTTCTCGCGCTAAGCTTACTTAAAAGCCTGAACAGCACCTGTCCTTTCTGGCCGATTGCTTTGTTTCTCTCTCTTCCCCAACACATTCTCTGCTCCTGTTGGGGGTTGTGCTCCCCATGATGTTTGTCTATTTTTTAATCGATAACTAACTGCATACTGAGCTCCTTTTACTTCTGAAAGAGACATGTTTGTTTGAAGTGTTTGAATAAAGTTCCTGTCTCTACAATCTGCTGTGTTTCTGAGCAATTCTGTTACCCAAGCGTGACACCCAGCAGTACTGCAGCCTCACTGTCCCTGGAATTGAGCCGCTGCACTAGACCAGCCTGCAAGCATCAGCACTTACCTCTGTGTGCTTGTGGGCAGCCAGTTCAAGCACAGTTGGCTCAGTTGTTTACGGAGTTTCATCCATTGCGTCAGTTGCACCTTGTACATACTGCTCCATGAGTTTTTTTAAATAGTTTTTACAGTTCATTAGCAGTGTGTAAAATGATCAGTGTTGCAGTAATTGTAATGCTCTTTGCATGAATAAGTTTGTTCCATTAAAATTTCACTTTTCTTTGTGAATTGTGACATTTACTTAAAATGCAGCAAAAAAGTATTTGGCGTCCAGGGATGCATTAATCCCCAAGTATGTGGCAGTTTAAGGGTTAAAGCCCCAAGATGCCGTTGAAACGAGCTGCACCATCTAAGGCTTCTGGCAATGAAAACAAGCTTGCATGAATTACAGTACATATAGCAGTAACATTCGAATTTTACATTCTAGCACTTCAGGAGACAGCAGTACAGTATACAGGTTTACCTTTACATTCTTTATTTTTAGGTAATGTATTAAGCTGAGTTTGAAATTAAATTAAAGTGTTGGGGACATATTTAGGGTTTAAACTATGAAAATAGGCATTTTTGTTAACCACATACAAAATTTGCGGTTTTTCGCGATTCGCAGGTGCTCTAGGAACATAACCCCCACAAATTTTGGGGGTGTCCTGTAATTTATGTGTTTATGTAGTTTCTATAAGATGGGTGAGAAAAATGCTCATGTTTTCATACAGAATAGAGGTGACAAATTTCCTGATATAACAGTGGTGTATGTTGACCACTGCTTAACAGCAGTAAAAACTACTAAAAATATCCATGCAAAAATGCTGTTACTCTTGTTGTGTAATCCACATGTCAAGTCATCCAGTCATATGCTCACAACTTCCCAAATACATATATTTTTTACTTATTGCTTATAAAAAAAAACTTCAGAAAATGCTCTTGCGAAATATGATATGAATGAGCATTAGAACAGAGTGAGAAAATTCATGAGAACATGTACAGAAATTGGCCAACACTTTTCCGAAATTATTTTTATATTTTAATTTAAATTTTTGTATGGTAGGATGACTAGAAGCCCAAAGACACCTGGGTAGTAAACATGGGCCTTTCACTGTGAGGCTGCCCGAGTGTCAGGATCAGAGAAAATCCTTCATTGTTTTTAAGAAAAAAAGGATACTGACGTATAAAGGTCATCAGGTGTGGTGTGCAGACATGGCTAAAGGTATACTTTAATGGCATCAAAAAATAAAGTATAAAAAATTCAACTAAGACTAATTTAATTTTAAGGCACAAAAACTAAATTCAAATTTCTTAAACATACACAAAGAATTCAAACAATTTCTAAAGACTGCAGCTTCACCTTGAAATGTGAAACGTACCAAAAAACAAAAGTATGTAACTCTACTGAACTTAAATACTAGAGAATAATCAATAAGACACTTGACATATTAGTGTAATAAATAATATTTGGCTTAAGAAAACTTAATATTAGTGCACATGCCAGCAGCTTAAACTGTGATGGGGACAGTCCATCACAGGGCTCACTCATTCTCACATTCACAGTCACAGTCATGTGGTTGCAGTTCAGAATCATCTATTAATATAACGTTCTCATCCTTAGCTGGGGCGAGCGGATGTAAACTCCAGTACCAGCAGGAAAAACCCATAAAGACATAAGTACTCTATGCAAAATTCACAAAGATGACTGACAGTGGGAATTCAAACCCAGGAAACTGGATATGTGTGACGGCAGCGCTAGTCACAGCACAAATGCACCCCTTTTTAAGGTACATAAAGATATTAGAATTTACAAAGTGAGTTGCATGACCAAAGGCAAATTTGAATGTTAGATATTTCTGATTTACCATTAAGAAATACTGACCAAACTGTATTTGAAACTCTGGGCCTATGAAGCTAATATGGATAGTTTCATTGGAAAGGTTACTTATAAACAGTGTTGCAGTAGGTTACATAAAAAACTGCATTGTGATTCTGCTACCTATAGAGCAGTTCATAAGGTATTTGGATGGTGATACAATTAGTGTGGTTCTCTGACCAAACACTGAAATGAAACAAATTATAGGAGCTTTTTAGTGCAGACTTTCTGCATTAAAAATAAACAAACAGGAGAATGGTACAGAAACTGCAGCACCTCTTATGTCACTGTGTGCCCTGTACATTTCCATCTCTATCCATGCATCCACATTTTATAAACCAAATATAATTGGACATTTGATGGCTTAGCTGCTCCTTGGTCAGGTGGACGTTATTGCATCATCAATGCATACACAATTAACCTTCCAAATGTGGCATTTTCATTGTCAACGCAGCACCAGTTTTGGGTCCATTATGATTTTACTACAGGTGTGGTTTAGCAGTCTTTTTAAAAAGGACAGCAATGATCACAGGTGAAAAAGGAAGAACAAAAAGAAGCCTCTGTTGCTGGACTGAAAGAAATGCTGGGGACCCGTGTGCTTTTATATAATGGGAATCCCTTCTTAGATTAGTGGGCTGCATCAGGAGTGGGCAGGAGGAGGAGTATAGGAACTAGTCAAGGACTTTGTTAAATGGTGCGACTCAAACCACCTACAACTGAACACCAGCAAGGAGCTGGTGGTGGATTTTAGGAGGCCCAGGCCCCTCATGGACCCCGTGATCATCAGAGGTGACTGTGTGCAGAGGGTGCAGACCTATAAATACCTGGGAGTGCAGCTGGATGAAAAATTGGACTGGACTGCCAATACTGATGCTCTGTGTAAGAAAGGACAGAGCCGACTATACTTCCTTAGAAGGCTGGCGTCCTTCAACATCTGCAATAAGATGCTGCAGATGTTCTATCAGACGGTTGTGGAGAGCGCCCTCTTCTATGCGGTGGTGTGCTGGGGAGACAGCATAAAGAAGAGGGATGCCTCACGCCTGAACAAACTTGTGAGGAAGGCAGGCTCTATTGTAGACACGGAGCTGGACAGTTTGATATCCGTGGCAGAGCGACGGGCGCTGAGCAGGCTCCTGTCAATCATGGAGAATCCACTGCATCCACTGAACAGACTGAGGAGATCGTTCCTCCCCCACACTATGCGACTCTTCAGTTCCATCGGGGGGGTGGGGGGTGTTAGGGGTAAACGTTAATATTATACAAAATTAATGTCTGTCTGTTATACCTTCATTGTTATCACTCTTTAATATTGTTCTTTATCAGTATGCTGCTGCTGGAGTATGTGAATTTCCCCTTGGGATTAATAAAGTATCTATCTATATTGACAGATATATTTGTGAAGAGTGTCATTGAACATCTGAGAAGATTTCAGTGGGGTATGCTGAAAGCCTGGGCTGTATTCTGTCAAGCAAAGACCACTAGTATAAACCAAGTCAACTAAGGAAGGCCAAAGGAGGCAGATATTTCAAACTGCTGAGATCTTTACTTTACAATGAGCCTCAGATGCTATTCTGTGATTAGCTTCTATTCAATTCATCTGTTTATTTGACAGTTTCAACTCAAGTAGTCAATAACTCGTTTTCATAGTTTTTGAATGTAGGGAATGCTACTGGGGCTCCTTTACACCAACAGCAATACACCTGTGTAATGCCTCACTGTGACTTTAAACAGAAGTTTTATTTCTTTTTAGTCATTATGGTGTGCGTGTTCACAGCACAGATTGAATGTGTGTACATATATATTTATTTATTTAAAAAGCTTCTGTAAAAAGCCAAAAAATTTCCCTGGATTGCAAATATAGTTGTTTGATGTGTGGTATACAGTATGTAGTATAAATATGTCCATTCTCGGTTCTTACATTTTCTTTTTGTTTGTTTCCTTCACATTGCGGTTTATTTTAGTTTTGTTAGAAAATAAACCTCTAATACTTATCATACAGTTGTCATTTTCTGATTATGTAGAAGTTCTGTAATAAACATTAAATTTGATCTGTTTATAGTTACTGTCTTCTACCTAAAATGGTGGGAAAAGTGTTGTGACAGGTAAGGGCTTAAAGCTGACTCCCCCTTTCCTTATTCTCCTTTTTTGATCAAGAGGGATTACCCTTATGCAGGCTAGACCTGGAAGTGAGAAACTGTTGTAAATTTAATTGTTCTTTCTTTAAAGGACAAACAATTACCTTTCTTCTTCCCTTGCCCGTTCCTCTTCCTCTTTCTCCCTTCTTTTCTGTTCTTCTCTCTGGCGCTCAAGTTCCTGAAGTTTTAACCTCTCAAGTTGACGCTTCTTTACTGCTGTTTCACTAAGGTGCTTAGTGATGTCAAAGGTGACCTAGAACAGCAAAGAACTGAATTTAACCATGCATCTCATACCAGCTGGAAACTAATGCATCGACTTACTGACACAACATTAGTCCAGCATATTATGCTTCAGTTATGGACTTCAGCAATTGAAACATGCTACTGTAGAATGCCAGAAGTGAGATGGAGGCCAGCTGACCAAGGCCACAAGAACCACAACTCTACTTATTTGTTTGCACCAAACACCCTTAACCAGAGTTTTTCATTTTACTGATGATAGCTGTCAACCGTCTCTTTAATTTGCTAGCAGCCTGCTATATTATTGCTTATTTAACTAAATACAGCAAATATATAAATATGAACTTTACAGTTGTAATATTCTATATCTATGATCCTGTAATTTGTAAAGATTGTAATTGTCTGCATCAACTCCCCAGACTTAATGTAGCTAAGATGAAAACAAGAGACAAGTTAGTGTAGACACAACTACTGATCTGATTGATTGACTGCCAATCTAAAATGGCCAATTTTTGCTCCAAATCACTCAATCAGTAATTAGTAAATTGGCAGATCTCAAAAAACAATTCTTAGAATCAGCTTTTTTAAGCTTTATGGTAATTTAGTTGTAGTACTACTTTACACTAACTGTTACAGTACTTGAGGAGGCTGCCAGAATATCCACTAAACAGAGGTTGAGAATTAGACCATTGGCTTTTAAATTAAAGATAGTAGACTAATAAACTGAGAAAATGGAATTTGAGGAGTTGTTCTGAGCATGGAGGGGAATGGCAGACGAATATGTTGTCCAGCTGAATTTGAAATGGAGGAAACCGAGAATCATCTTTCATAGAATTGAAAAAGAGAAGCTCTTTTAAAGAGGGTCTTTTGTTCTGTATGTTAATTAAAATAGACTCTCCTTGTCTGAGTTTGTGTTTGCTACAGCACATTTTTAATAAGAAAAGAAAAAAAAAAAATCAGATAAAACAACCATTTCACTTTCTTGCTCAGTAAGCAATACGCTTGTTAGCTTAGACAAATTTGTCCATTTAACCTCTAAACATGTAAATCAAGTTACCCTGTCTCTTCTTGCTAATCATCCTATGAGCATTTTATTTGAATTGTGGCCTGTAATTATGATACATTTAGGATAGACTATTATTTTCATCCTCCTTATGATTAAGAATTAATTTAAGAAGGTGTACTTTTATCATTAAAACTTTTTCCAATTTAAATTAAAGGCGATGCCTGCTTCCTATCATTAGAATCGCAAATGATCATCTAGTGATCAGCAGAACAAACAAGGACATAGTTTTGAGCGTTTTTTTTTTATACATTTTTAACAACCAGCTCTGTATGTTAAATGGTCTAATTAGTAATGATATAAAGATCATTAAGTACCTCTGAAGTCCTTCAAGTGGGGGGTTTCAAGACACTTGCCACAAACAGAGACTCTTACAATAACATAAAAGTGACCATGACACAACGGTTGATTTATACACCAACTTTAAGCATTACTATATGCAACCATGCTAGCTTGTATGGTATCTGATATTGCTACCCAATGACTGAGTGCATATACCATTACGTTTTACTCTAAAGGACTAGGGGTTGGATTGTTCAAACTTTAGTAAGCTATTTTAAGGTGATACTGTATGTATCATCAAACTGCTTTCCTCCTATAATTACTGTTATATGTCTCCTAAGTTATCTCTTGCACCTGACTGGAAATTTCACCTGTCAATTTAAGTTAGCCTGCCAGAGAAGAGACTAATAGTAATATAATAAATGATGGCAACAGAAAATAAGACATTATACATGTGTGACTTTCAAATCTCATCAGAAGATGAAAGGAAATGGCCATTACCAAAATTACCACTGTGAAAAGGCCTGGTGAATTACTATCTAAAAGATAATGGCAAAGGCAAAAAAAAAAAAAAAAAAAAAAAGCCTGCATGCAATAACACAAAATGCAGACTACCACACAAAAGTGTATAGATTATACATTATTTTTTTAATCAAAGTATAGATTGAAATATTTACAGATTAAGATCTCACCTTATACTTACCTTAATGTTGCAAGCTAAGGCTTTTCCATCTTCTCCTTTAAACATTAGCTTCATTCCTCTTAGGGCATCCATTGCTTTCATAAATCCTATATACTCCTGATATTGTATATAGGCCTCAAAATTTAAGTGGCCTCCAAAGCTAAATGTATGGAAATTTTTGTCCATCATCTCTTCCCTGTATGGGTCGAGCATAGGAATATCAATATTGCGAATCTTCCCAAAAGTTTCAAATACTGTTTTAAGAATCGCCTCATGTGGCTTTTCAGAGTTGGAATCTTTTGACGCGAACCACTTACACGGTAGTCCTTCTAAATGAATAGTGTCTGGTCGCTCTCCTGGAACAGTCTCATTCATGTCTTTAGCATCTCTAAAGAACGAATCCCAGTCATGTCTGGTAGGAAAATCCATTTTATACTCTGCAGCTCTAACTTTTAAAATATCAGAGAACCCACTAAGCTTTATTGTCTTTCCATCAAGCTTTGCCAAAAAGGTTTTCACCACACTCTTATTTTCAACCTCCCCTTCAAAACGAATAAATTCCATGGTGCTTTTAGAGATGCGAAGGGTGGAGAACTGTTCTGGATGAACCATTGCTTTCAGTCGTTCCATAACTTCCCAGTTTGAAATTGATTTGCCAGGCTGCTTTAGCTGGGGGAGGGCCACACTTACTGTTAGTTTAGCAATGGGTTTCAAATAAAGGCCCTGGGAAGCACAGAGCTTCACAGCTTCAGATGTGTCGTGAACAATTGTTGTAGTCATCCTGCCAACAAAGGCCTGGGATCTGTTTGGAAATAAATAAATAAACAAACATTTAATTTAAACAAATAATAAAAGGAGGGATGGGTATGCTTGCTCAGTTTTATTTAGAATTCATAAGCAGATATTTTAAGGCTAACCAGCTTCTCTTTTTTTAGTGGTGGAGGGTCCGGGATGACTTTTGTGGAATATTAAATACTTCCTTAAAGATCGGTAATAGTTGACAAGAGAGCAATATGTTATTTCTCCAAGGATGGCAAATCAGTAATGGAATGAATATGTTAGACTGATTTTACTTTGCACTAGTGGAGCTTAGTTTTCACATTTTTAAGCCCATATGGCACTTTGGCTTTAACAACAATTTCCTTCATTATTTAGGCTATTTCTACAAACATATCTGCTTGTTGTATTCTCCTTTAATATTACAGAGGTAAAATTTAACACCACATTTTTGGAAGCATGATAGACAATAAGGATTCCTAATTTAGATCAAGCCAACGTTTCTTATGCTATAGATTGTGATGTTGGGGATTGTCCAAGGGGAAAAAACAATGAACGTCAGTAATTCTCCAAGGGAACACTGCACCCGGACAATATTTGATGGCAGTTTCACAAGGGGAATGGATCTTCTGAATGATGCTCTGAAATGATTGTGATTTGCAAAAACACATGCAAAAAACAAAATTGGGTCATTAGAAGAAAGAAAAAAAAAAAATTAAGAATCACTGGTCCAAGCAAATTTGACCAGCTTTTTCTGTATAGCACAAGACCTATTTCCTGAATTGAGTGAAAGTCTTCAAACTTGAAGTTAAACCACGTGTGAGGAAATTCATGTTAAAATATAATGTCTCACAATCATTCCTTTTATCTACGCCAGTTCACATTTTATACATCTACATTTTTTTCCACTACTAAAAATTCTAATTAGAGATACAGAATCTGTTATTAGACTTGGTACTGTCAGAATTCAAGACGCACATATCTGTAATTAAATTATGTCAAGTGAAAGCTAAGAGACTTTCCCCACTTTTGATTAGTAATAACTTTACATTATGCTTATTTGAGATTGCCATTGCACATTATATTTAATGTGCTGAACATACAGTACATATATACAATGTAATGCTGATATCTAAAACGCCATCTTTAATTATATTTTAAAATAATCTGCAAATGTAATTATAGACAATGGAAAACTTACTCAGCTGAATTTATCAAGAAGTACATTACAAATCTGCAATTCTTATTCTGATTAGTCAACATTATATTGAAAACATGTCTATTTTATTCTAGACAAGAACACAATTATTAGAATTCAAAGTGAGGCATTCAGTTCTCAATGGATTGTCAAACAAGAACTTCTTAGACTCAAAGTGAAGGCATAAATATTTTAAGTACAGGCATGCACAAAAGGAAAAAAAAGTTTATTGTCACATTTTAATTGAATAGATGAAATCAATAACAGGTAAAAAAAAAAACAAAAAAAAACAAAGAAAACCTGTTACACAACAATGCCCGTTTAAACCATCATTCAGCATTATGTTTCTAAATTGCATGCAACTTGTCATAAGGATTGAGGACTTGAAAAGAGGGGGAAACAAAGACTACCAGCAAGTTCATTTATTTATTTTAAAGACAAACCACCTTGTTAAAATAGATGCACTGATGGAACAGTAATAGGAGAGGCTTACAAGTGAAAATAAAGAAAAGAGAGAGAACCACTAGCTACAACAGAAGTCTTAAACGCAGCTGCTGAGGAGAGTATTCAGTGCCAAATACAGACGTTAAAATGGTCAGAAGCACCACAGAGCCCCTAATGTAGAGGTACAAGAAAAATCTAAGCCCCTAGCTCCATTCAGTGTGATTTACTTCTGAAACCTATTAATCTGATTTAGCCTTCTTATGTTGAATTGTATAAAGAGCCTACATTAACAGTGCAGCAATTTTTACAGGACTTTTGTCCAAGCATGGACATTCTTTTTTTAGCTCAGCAGAGTATTAATACTGCTGAGAGGAAATCCTAGAACCTTTGACTACGAGACTATTGCCAATCTAATACCCTGTATTAACATTTTAGATATGGCACAGTACATGTTATTTACTGAAGAAGTTTCATTGGGCATAATATAACGATTCTCTATAATAGCTGGTAAAAGTGCATCATGGTACAGGTAAGCCATATGTTAGAGTAAAAACAAAGTGTGGAAAAACAGCTGATAAAAGCTTTTTTCTTAATCTTAAATTTCTTTCCATTTATTTTATTTCTTTATAACTTCATTTTTTTTTAGGTGGGACACCTTCAAATTTTACTTCATTACATTTGCAATAGGATATACTAGGGACCTGTTGTTAAACACAGAATAGATTATTTAATACAATAATAACTGTGAAATTTATTGATCCATTGCTTTAAATTTGATCTAACCAAAACTTTGTTGTCAAGCTCAGAGATAACATGAATGCATTAACAGTTATGCCACTGATAGCAGTGTCGGAATCTGGCTTCACAAAACCTTAAAACAGCTTCAAATGTAGATAGATGGATTGAGAAAGGAGACTTTTAAGCAAGGTGTAGCGCCATCTGACAAAGCATCTAAAAAAAATGCAGACACTGCATGCAATATGAAAAACAGAGAACTGAGATCTTTACATTACACACAGAAAGACACAAAATCTTGTGAACAAAATACAATGCATTTTACAAAAACCATTCCAAGTGATCTCAGATCTTATGCTAGAATAAACGTTTGTAAAATACTGTGTGGTGAAATGCATCAAAAGTAACATATCAACAGAAAAATGCCCAATCTCATCCTCTCCACATTACAGTACTGTCTATAAGCACATGTGCTGTCCGAAAAGTGCACGAGTACCACCTAAGCCTCTTGTTGTAATTAGACAACTGATCACGGAGACTGAAACACTACATTATGAACACTGTCATTTGAAATTTGCAGCAGGCCATGCCTGTTTGAAATACAAGAGCCTATAAAAGCGACAAACATAATGTTAAACAAAATGATAATAACAAATCTTTTAACATTACATTATTCTAAATCTTTAATAAATATGTTCTTTAGAAACAGCTGGTCCAGTGTGTATTTTTCTTCTTTTTATTGTCACTGGCATGGAGATGCAATCTGGGAGATAAGCAGACATTAACTGCAAACTCAAGTCCACACAATAACCTTTAATATATCCAATTGTGGGGTTGCTCTTATGTGGCTTGTATTAAACACACACCACATGGGTATGATTAATTTTGTGTAAAATGTATGATTAATTTTGTGTAAAAAAAATTCATGCCAATTGTGACAAAACACACTCAATTATATTCTCTATTGTTCCACACACAGTAAATGTAAACCTGAGGTCTGAAAGATCATAGATTTTTGGAATTAAGATATGAGAAATGTCAAACTGACCATAAAAAAATCGAAAATTGTAAATAAACAAAATAAATGAATAAGGGATGATTTTTATACTTTAGATTTTCAGCAGATAGAATGGTAACCTAACCTACTCCTGAAGACTATAAAGCTGAACTTGTCTTCTTGAATGATGGCAACTCATTCAGATGTTGAGGGCAAAAGACAACCCTATCCCACGCCATAACATAACCACTACCAACTTACAATTGCTTATTAATGCATTCACAGAAATTGCCAGAAACCCTAAAACCATTTCTAAATACACCATTTCCAATGGCTGACTCTGACAGATCTTCCTATACTTGCACCAGTTACCAAAGCAGTAAAGGGAATGACAAGCTGTAATATCCTCACATAATGCAATTGCTCTTATCATAAGCTTTAAGTGACTTCTGGCATTTAATATTATGTATCAAATAGCATGGAGACAAAGCAAAATCTGAGTGTTTTAATATAATGCTTCAACATTTGAAATTAGATAAATGGGTCCAATCCAAATAAAGGGCAACAGTAAACTGGCCTTTTGTGAGTTACGTGTGGCTAGGTGTTTCCCAGAAGCATGTCGTCTAATGGATTGGCACCTGGTCCAACAAAATTTCAGCCTTGCACCAAGTGCTACTGAAAAATCCTCTGACTGACCTCAACCCTGAACTGGGTAATGTGACTAGATAAATGGATGGATGGGAATAAAAATAAGCAAACAAATATTCTATTTAAATCATAGTAAGTAAACCAATGTGGCTATTGCTTTATTCTAATAAACACTATTCACTGTAGCATACTTCTGCATTCTTTTTTTTATTTTAACTACCATACCTTTCCATTTTCATCATTTTGTACTGTTTTTCTGAATTCATAAAAAAGCAGTTCAGTATTATAAAAATAAAGAACTTTTTTTTTTTTTATTTATGTGTGGCTTAAATCTGCTCCTCTGTCTTGCTTTGTTTATTGGGAAAAGTTGTGTGCAAATTCTAGTTTTCAGAATCTTTAAAAGTCTGTGTTCTTTCATTTACTAAATCAATTCATTCTGTTAAGCAAAAAGCACAGTAATCATGGAGCACCTTGCCCCTAGAGTTCAGCTTTGCATTCTTTTTCATTGCAACATATCACATCGTTTTGCCTTTTCTGCCCTAGAAAACAGTCACTGCACGTTCAGTTCAGCTACATTTTACTCTGTGACCTACGCTACAATTTTCACATTATAACTCTACAGGCTGTTTCTATCTCTATGTCCTACTCTCTTTGACACTACTTACAACATGCAATGGCTCTTATACATAAAAAGATCCCGTGGTAACTGAGGTGTGATTTTCAATGTAATTTTAGGATGCCGTGGTAACCAGAAAATCACTTCCACATAAAGGAAAACTGAAGATAAATGATTTGGATATGCTTCATATTGACTAGATTCATACTATCATTCACAGACAGAATCTATCATGTATTAATGGTGCAGAACCCTTACAAAGGGTACTAAAAGAAAGGGACTACTGTTAATAGCAAAGACACTCTTATAAAAAACAGAAGCCAAACATATATTTTCTTCTCCTATTAAGCTGTCTAAGCTTAATTTAACTACATTTATCAATATATTTGTTGCTTATCTTTAAGTATATAAAATCTGCAAATACATACAGTTCTCTGGCCTTCTAAATGAAAATGACATTCACAAGCCTTGTTAATCCAGTTCAGGGTCTCGGGGAGGCATAGTCTATCCTGGCAGCACTGTTACTGCAGAATGAAAATAAAATATTCAGTAAAGATGGTGCCAGCAACAGGCAGCAAGGTACCAAGCCTTGCACTCATGGTCTTGTATAATAGATATACAGTGTCCTTTATAATGTTTGGGACAAAAACATGTCTTCCCTTGATTTACTCCTATTCTTCAAACTTTAAAATTATAAATCAAACAATTCAAATGTGATTATGGCGCACATTGCAGACTTTCGTTTAAGGATATTTAAATACATTTGGTCACAGCATGTAGAAATTACAACACTTTTTATTCATTAACCCCCACCCTCCATTTCAGGGTACCATGATGTTTGGGACAACTGGTGTCACAGTTGTTTGTGATTACTCAGGTGTGTGTGTTACACTGCTTCTTTAGTGCAGGCTAACGACACCTAGGCTTGCTTCAACAAGAAGACAAAAGCTGTGTCAATAAAGTACAAGAAGCCATTATGAGGCTGAAAGCAAGAAGAAAACCATTAGAGATATATGTAAAAGCTTAGGATTATGTAAATCAACTGTCTGGAATATCTCTCTATTATAAAAAAAAAAAAAGTCTTGCGACGAGACGTGACCTTTGGAAGAGAGATCTTTTGAAGAGAGACAGAGAGACACTTTCACATCCCACGACACGGACAAGTAACTTCATACTTACAACCTTTGGAGGCAAGTCCCGTGATATACGCGCAGAGCAGGTTAGAGATAATGAAAGTAGGAAAATTCGAAAGTCTCACAAAAATGAGAGTAAAGATCGCATTAGCACAAACAAACTGAAAATATTACTCAGTGAAATAACGGAACAGAGAGACCGCATAGTGTTTGAGGATGTCTGGGGGACAAGAAAATGCAGATCACGTGGGACGGCAGCAGCAGCAAGTCAGCAGCTGATCGAGCAAAGAGGAGGTAAAAAAAAACAACTGTTACTTGTTTCACATTGTATCACCATTTAAGAGGGGTTTCGGAGGAGCAACAGCGTCTCCTTGGGGTGCGTTCAGCCCACCTCTTCTCAACGGCGCATAGCACTGGTGGGGGATGGGGGGAGGGCAGGTGTAGGCGAGCCAAGTGCAGATCATGCTGCACTGCAGCAATCCAGCAGCTGATCGAGCAAAGAGGAGGTTAAAAAAATGTATTTATTTCACATCAAATCACTGTTTAAGAGAGGTTTCAGAGGAACGGTCGCATCTCCTTGGGGTGCGTTCAGACCCCCTCTTCACAACGTCGCATAGCGCTGGCAGGGGGGTAAAGGGGTTGGCGAGCGAAGTGAAGAAAAAAAGAATGCACTGGTAAGCTCAGTAATCACAGAGGGTCTGGTAAGCTATGGAAGACCCCCACTGCTGATGACAGAAGAATCCTTACTATGGTAAAGAAAAAGCCCCAAATGACTCTCCAACAGATCAGAGATCGTCTTCAGGAGGCAGAGGTGGATGAGTCAGAGACAACTATCAGCAGATGGCTTCATAAACAGAAATACAGAGGCCACAATGCAAGATGCAAATGACTAGTTAGCCACAAAAACAGGATGGCCAGATTACAGTTTGCGAAAAAGGACTTAAAAGAGAATTCTGGGAAAAGGTGTCATGGACAGACGAGATAAACATTAACCTGTATCAGTGTCATGGCAAGAGCAGATGAAAAGGAACTGCCCAAGATCCAAAGCAGACAACCTCATCTTTTAAACATGGTGGCAGGTTTGTTATGGCTTGGGCATGTATGGCTGCCAAAGGTACTGGAACACTTATCTTCATTAATGATGGAACCAAAATATCATCCACTTTCCCCTCATCATATTTTCATTAGATATAAATCTGTAATTACAAATTATTACACAGCACTTTTGTGATATGACCTTCACAGTTGAATCTATAAAGGTTGGCTTTAAACATAATTAATATTCAGCTAGATATAAAAATAAAGAACTGCCTTGTATGGCTGTCAGATTGAATATCACCATTAGAATGTAAATCAAATTCATTAAAAAAAAAAAAAAAAAAGTCTTATTTAGAGGCAAAGAGAACATTCTATTGCACCAACTTCCTTCTGATGCACAATGCACAGCTAAAGAATTTTACACATCTGTCTTTGCACTTCAATTCCAAGCCCAAACATTTAATAATTTTGAATGATTAGCTTGTTATCTTCGCTATTTCTCCCCCTATCCCACTACTCTGCACTATGACCAAGTGTACTCAGAATGGTTTTCAAAATGATTCTCCAGTGCCCTAACAGTATCGTTCTGCATCCAATCCTGTTTAGATTTATTCATAAACCTGAGGTCCATAACTGTGATTTATTGCCAAGACTTTTTCATTAAAACAAATGAAAAATAACTGTCATAGTTTCTATTTTCCTTTTATTACAACACTTTAAAATCCACACTTTAATGTGCCTTGCTGGTGTCAACCGACTTGATGTGTCCTACAATTAGTCTCTAACTTTCATTATTCGATACATAATGCCTAAATCAATGTGTTGTAATTAGAAATATTCACGCCACCTTCATAAAAAGATTGCTGCATCTCTAAAGAAGAAATAAAATGGACAGATTGTGAGGACCCTGACTTGATATTGCCGACAATCCAACTTTTCCTGTTCACAGTCCACAGGAGCCGATTGGCTTTTTAATCTGAACACCTCCAAAATAATGAAATAAGACCACCTTCAATGTGCTTGCCTCATGCAGATTCCTTTACTTTTCTCACTATTCCCACCTGTCAATGTCTTACTAACTCTTACTAACAAGTCTTACTTGGCATGAAAGCACTGCTACGTATCCCTCACCCCATAACTCACCTCTCCCTAGGAAAGGTGCCCAGCACCCTCACGAAAAGTGCTCTCCCTAGGCTACACTCTAACCCTCTTTTCCATTTCCCACAGCTGTCGAAGCAAGACATGACACAGTAAGTTTGTAGAGTAGGACACCAGACGAGTGCTACAAAAAGAACCCAAGCAACGTCGTCATGAGCGTTTCATGCTTTGCAGACTCACTCCAAATTAAAAAATATAAAAATATTAATAAAAATGAAGTGAAACACAGCACAACTGCATGTGACTTGTAAGCATTTAAGCTCCTTTTCATAGCTGATTTTACGACACGCTGTCTTGACAAGGTCTCACGCACCCTGCTGTCGGTACCAGACTGAAGACATGAGGGCAGTGCTGATGCTTCCCTTTTATTGGGTGCACCTGCTTGGGATTTTGATGGCTGTGATAATGAAATAACAGTTGGCCAAGTGCCAATAGGATTGTTTTGCGGCTGGTATTCAGTCTTGCTTTGGCCGCCCATTACCAAAAGAATAAAGTTTAAAAAAACAAAAGCAAGTCCAAATATACATGCAACACCCAGAGTCATTAACCTAAGTTCGAATTAGACATATCTCTCTATTATAAAAAAAATCTTGGGGAGGCAGACTAGGGAGACAAGACGTGATCTTCTCAGAAGACAACTTAAAGTCCTGCGAGAGACACTTTAACTTGCTCAAAGCTCTTAAAACAATGACAAGCGACAAGCAAAACACACAGCTCACAGCAGATGATCTGACCACTTCTCCTTGCGTGTGTTCAGCAACCCTAACCCCCCCTCTTCACAACGCGAGCAGCACTATATGTCCTGCGAGAAAGAGATTTAACCACACCCGGGGCCGGAAGTAAAGGACAAGTATTGTTTTTACATATCACACGAGTCAAGGCAGTGAGCCATCATTTAAAACAAGTCCACAGACATCTAACCTAGCAGTTGTTGGATTGCTTTTGGTAGACACGCATCATGTGCTCCCAGCTCTTAAAACAACGACATGTGACAAGCAGAACAGGCAGCTCGCCAGCAGCAGAAAGACAGCAGATGATCCGATGACACCTCCTTAGCGTGCGTTCAGCCGCCCCCCTTCACAACGCGAGCAGCGTTATACGTCCTTCGAGAAAGAGATGTAACCATGCCCGGGGCCAGAAATAAAGGACAAGTATTGTTTTTACAACGTCACGCCAGTCAAGTTTTTAAAGTAAAAGTGAAAATAATGCATACGTAACAGTTCCCATGAAAATAACAATCTCTTTAAATTGTGTATTCAGTACACCAAACACTGGGGTGGGCGAGCGAAGCCCCCTAATATAAATGAAAGAACTCTGTGTGTATGTAGCAGTCCGCTCTGCTCACGCTTGACCACAGCTACTAGATGGCATAGGCATGCACTTTAAAATTTTCTCGGCGCTTGCTACAAAAGACCTGCGTGTAGCAAATGGTGCCGCGTAACGACGACGTCATACTAATGACACAGATAAAGAGATGCAACAACGAAATGAAACAATTGTTGTGGCTCAAGAACACCTCAGCAACAGAGGGCAAGACTTGAAGTTTTCACTAAATAAACTTTTTCTCGAGATTAAGATTAATAGGACTCACATGCCAGCGACACAGCTAAGATATGGTATTGCCAGTGTCTTCTTACGAAAGCCAGTGGGGCAGAAAGCACAGGTGGGTCCACGTCCTCTGCACTGAGTAATTCTTAAGAGTTAGCTGATGCCTCTCCAAGTTGACGAATATAGTAAAACTGCTAGAGAGTCTTCAGGTTGTTTTTTTTATCCAGAACACCACATGCAGCTAGTACAGTATATCTGAATATTTAGTTATTTTTAAATTTTAATATTTAAACCTCATCCTTTATCTAATATGGCAGTCCTAGATTCTTAGCTCAAATCCTACACCTAAGTATTGTATGCAGAATTTTTTTTTTTTTTATTTTACAGGTAGTGTAGTTTTCCTCTTGCATCATAAACACTTGTGTGTTAGAATGATTAATAATTCTAAATCACTCAATGCAAGTCTAGGTGTGGGAGTGTGCATGACTCTGTCGAGGGATGGTTCCTGTATTTTTCCTGATGCTGCCATGAGAGGCTCTGGTCCACTGTGACAATGAGCGGGACAAAGTGGGTCAGAGAAAGTTACAACAGAAAAAAAAAGAAAATTGCATAAAAAGTTAACTTAATTCCTCTCAGTCTGAGCACTGTCGTACCTGAAGTCCATATGTAGGATGCACAAACCATGCCTTTAGCTGTGGGTGATAAACCTTGTAAAAAGAGCCTATATGCTTGTAGTAGGGCTGTGGAGAAATACAATAAAAATTTTCAATACATCATTTGAAAATAAATAAATCTACTCTCTCTATATATAAAACTAGCCATGTGCGCCCAACTACGTTGCGCGTGTTAAAGTTGTCTGTGAAGGGCTCCCTGTTTAAACACGGCTGCCAGTCGTGATCTGGGCCCTTTGTCGCACAGCATTATGATTTTTTATAAGGGAAACAAAATTACAAAAGAAAACCCTTGGATATTGATTCGATAGGAACGGCCTACTCGGAATCACTGCCTGAATCGTAATTATGTGGTGGTGTAGAAGCATTTCTGCTTCTGTCCGTTCACAGTCCGTCTCGTTTTCACGACGCTGTCGTTTCCTCTCACGATCTCTTCTCAACCTTTCTCCAATCTCGCAGGTTGCTTTGTGGCAATCCAAAGAGTAAGGCAATATACACGGAGCAATGGTTATAAAAGGGGGACACATAGGTATCCAGGCTCTTTAAAGCATAAATAGGGATCACTTCACTGACATGTGAGCAAGCCACGGTACAACTGTGAGACGCGCAGCACTCGCCGGCTACATCGTAACAATAATAATTTCCGGAACATGCTGTTACGTTGTCATTCATTTTACCCACTGTCTTTCTTTCATTCATATGTTACGTAGGCACGTACCTTTTATCTTCGGCAATCTCGTTCTCTAACCAGGCCTCGGGAGCTAACCAGCGTAACACTGTCCACCACCCCTTTCGTTATTCCGGCACATTGTTGACATCCGTGAGTAACAACAACGTATTGAAATGGAAGGTGGTCTACGCATGCGTGGAATTCGCAGACAAACAAAGATCAAGATCTAAATGAAGATCTCTTTACTTAATTTAAAGCACAACAATTTGTTTAGTTTGAATGTCTGTGTTTTGAGGTGTGACTGGCGTACTACAGTCTTCAGTAGTATAAGCCTGGAGGAGATTCTTAATGCAATGCCTATGTTTTAGCTGTCTCTCTACTGCCATCTAGTGCTTCTTCTTCTAATTCATTCGCGGACAAACAAAGATCAAGATCCAAATGAAGATTATATACAGAGATCCTAAACCTAAAAGTGCAACAATTTTGTGCAACAATTTTTTGTGACTTTTTTGTCATGCTTTAAATCAGGTGTGACGGACAGCCGGGTCCCATGCCCGGCCGGGACGCCCATGTTGGATATATTCCGGGGGAGCCACCATGGACACTCCAGTACCTTCCCTGGGACGCTTGGTGGCAGCCTCCATTGCGGACGGTGATTCCCCAACCACCCGCAGGGCTCCATGGGAGATGGAGTCCTCCACAGCCTGGTTGGGGGCTCGGGTGGCCGCTAGGAGGAGCTGTATGGACTCCGCAGCCTGGCTGCTTGAATTCTCAGCCCCACCCGGAAGGGCAATTAGGACCAGGTGGTCAACCAGCTGGAACTCTTCCGGGTGGGGTATAAAAAAGGGCCAGCCGCCTCCACTCAAGGCCAGAATCGGGAGGAAGAGGACGAGGTTGTCTGGGAGGAGTGGTGGAGCAGGATGTGGTTTTTGTGTGTTTTGTGCTTTGGACTGTGTTGGGCCTGTGGGACACGGGGAAGGCGTGTGCCCACGGCTGAAGAAAAAATAATAAAAGCCTGTGAGTGTGAACACGTGCCTCTGCGTAGTCTGTGCCGGGTCAGGCGCTATATAGCGCCTTTATCACACAGGCTTATTTCAAAACCTACATACAGTATATATGTTTGGTATCATTCTTTTCTGAATTTATCTAACTTTAATGTGATGTTAGATTTTCAGATTCTTATTCCATTTTTAAATTAAAAACTAAAATATCAAGAAAGCTGTGGTTTATAAGAATGTCATTTAAAACAAATGGATTGTTTATTTAGTTTCTTATAAATACTCATCAAGCATAGTAGACCTCAGTTTAACAGGAATATTCCAATCGGTAACAGAGTAAATATTTTATTTTCATTTCATTAATTTTACTCCATTAAATAAAAATTAATTTTTGGTTTACATATTTATAGAATTTTGTGATTTTTGACTCCAATAAATAAATTTTTCTTTTGTACATTTACTGATTTTACTAATATTCTGGCCGCAACTGGGGGCTGGGCACCGAAGGCGCCAGGGGAGCTTGCCCCCCTAGTTGTGATATAAATTAGCATTTATTAGCAAATTAGAAAACTGATTTTACAATAATTAAACTTTCACACAAGCAAAATGTGATTAACAATGTTTAATTTGAAATACTGATTAAGGTTCCAAATAAATAACTAAAAGGGGAAAGAAACATCATGTTATACACATTATTCACCACTTGAAACCAGGGGTACATCAGAGATACACTTTACAAAGAAATGAACCAGCCAGGACACAGTAGCTAAATGGGAAAAATGGATATACTTCTGCAGTAGTGCTAATGTTAGCAGCAAGTCACCCAAGAAAGTTTACACATTTCCATTAAAAGAAGAAACACAGATTTAAAAAAATAAATCCAAACATATGTATCCATACTATGGTCAGGGATATATTTCAGTGCTTTACTGTATCAATTTCTCCAACTATAGTCTACATATTCTGGCCTCAAACAGCTTTACATTGATTATC
The DNA here is from genome assembly GCA_026402145.1 of Polypterus bichir lapradei. Taxonomy (NCBI): domain Eukaryota; kingdom Metazoa; phylum Chordata; class Cladistia; order Polypteriformes; family Polypteridae; genus Polypterus; species Polypterus bichir. The sequence goes on along the minus strand of JANRMT010028174.1, from coordinate 41,692,697 downwards.
GGGTACTGTTAACTCCAATTTTATTGTAATGCATAAAAACCAACAGCAGACAATGGATATTTTTTCATATGTAAGCAGAAATTTTATAAACAATAAAATGAACTTGGGGGAAAAAAACAACATTATACAACCTCAGAAGAGAGCTACAATGCACACAGCAGGTATATTCGTAGCATGTGAATGGACAAGCAGCTGTCATGCAGCCTTATGACATGAGGATAAAAATCACCCCTGTAGTACTTGTACTAGGACTCCTGGAGCTGTGGTGCAGCTTAGTAAAAATATTAATAATATCAGATTAGTCATTTTCAACTTTTTGCCCTGGGTGATTCCCAAAGCTACAGGTTACTAACCCAACTAACTTCAAAATCGTATTCTTTTCTTTAGAGTTTGCTCCCTTAATTGTATCCAAATGCCAATGGTTAGCAATAAGCAGTGCAGACAGTCGTGAAAACAAAAATGAATGCTAAAGGGGATCAATTAATTCACTGTGATTTTTCACTTGTCTGCTAATTAAGAAACATTTCTTACAAATGAGCTGACAAATGAAATGTGGTGCTAAAGTAAAAGGCTCCTCTTTAGCATTCAGTGATGACGGCACTGGAATACAATTAAAGATGCAAATTCTACAGAAAAGGGTGAATTATAAAGGTAACAGAAACCTAAGCATTTCAAGTTTTAGTAAAAATACAAGAATTTAAGAATAAAAAAGGGTTTTTCCCTAAAAAAAAAAAAAATTAGGAGTTAGAATGATCCACTGATTGCGAAATTGGTTGTGTCACACACGTGCGCATGGGAGGCAGCTAAAGGGCTTGAGTAAGGGCAATTCCGAGTCAGACCGGGATTTGGCAGAGTGGACCGATTCTTTTTCTTGCTTTCCTGCAGACCACCCACGGGAGATTCCACCTGGCCCTGTTGACGTCACTTCTGGGTCCGAGCCTATTAAGGAAGACCTTGTCGGCTCCAGCCCCTTTGATGTCACGTCCGGGCTCGAGCCTATGGCTGAAGACCCCTATGAGCCCAACCCTTCTGACTTCATTTCCTGTCTTCCCCTTTAAAAGCCTCCACCTTTTCCTTATTCCCTCAGTTCTGTTTTGGACTCGGTTTTGTGCACATCAGTGCTGTGTAATATATTCACGATTTTGCAGCCAGGATACCAATTATACGGGTGGCTGCCCCAAACCTTGCTATGGCTCTGTGTGGAGTTTCTGACAGTTGTAATAAAAACCCACAGTCACAGGGATCTCACAGGATAGAACTCAGGATCCACCAGTGTAGATAAAAAGCAAAATGCCACAGAACAAATAGCATTTACATCAAAATGTATGCAGCTTTCATCAACAGATTCAGCTACTTTCCACCAAATTCAAAATAAAAATGGAAAAAATGAGTAAAAAGTACCAATCAACAAACTAAAAGACAAACATTTTGAGGATTTTTTTTTAATTAGAAAAGAAAAAAAATGCAAACAGGGCTTAATAAATATAACATTATTCCTCTCCAACCCCTTGAACTGCAATTAAGTAAAAGGTTCACCAATTCATTCTTTTCTTGCAATCACATTTATTTAAAATCAAGCACACAGAAGGAACCATGTATAAGCAGTCAGTATTTTCTAAAGCCAAAAAAGGCACCTAAAAATACCAACAGAGGTGCCCTCCACCCACCAACATTACAACAACCCAATATAGTTGGGCTCAACCCAATAAAGAAAGTCATCTGAGATTTCAGATACAGAAATGCTTGGGCAATGACAGGAGAGAAATAAAACACACACAGAAAAGGCCTTGTAGGGGGATAACTAAAGATGAGAATTAGCAATCCAACTCTCACCACTGGGGGGCAGACAAACCACTGTCCCATCGCACTGAAAGAACATGTTAAATTAAATTTGAGGATGGTGATAAGTCTATGAATTTCCAGCAGGAGACCACTGCAAATTGTACGTAGTGAGAACATCCTCTGCTCGACAGTAGTGAGGACAAAGAGTAGACAGGTTTAGGAGAAATATTTCTGGTAGAAGCGGCAAGAATACAAGAACAGAAGTGAGAAGAATACAAGACAGATTGTAAGAGACAGCAGACCAGAAAGCAAATATCAGGGAACTATGTCAGAATAAACGTACCTGGGGCATTTGATGGACAGATACTGTATACAGTTGTGCTTGAAAGTTTGTGAACCCTTTAGAATTTTCTATATTTCTGCATAAATATGACCTAAAACATCATCAGATTTTCACTCAAGTCCTAAAAGTAGATAAAGAGAAACCAGCTAAACAAATGAGAAAAAATATTATACTTGGTCATTTATTTCTTAAGGAAAATGATCCAATATTACATATTTGTGAGTGGCAAAAGTATGTGAACCTTTGCTTTCAGTATCTGGTGTGACCCTCCTTTGCAGCAATAACTGCAACTAAACATATCCGGTAACTTTTGATCATTCCTACACACCGGCTTGGAGGAATTTTAGCCTATTCCTCCATACAGAACAGCTTCAACTCTGAGATGTTGGTAGGTTTTCTCACATTAACTGCTCACTTCAGGCCCTTCCACAACATTTCGATTGGATTAAGGTCAGGACTTTGACTTGGCTATTCCAAAACATTAACTTTATTCTTTTTTAACCATTCTTTGGTAGAACGACTTGTGTGCTTAGGGTTGTTGTCTTGCTGCATGACCCACCTTCTCCTGAGATTCAGTTCATGGACAGGTGTCCTGACATTTTCCTTTAGAATTCTCTGATATAATTCACAATTCATTGTTCCATAAATAAAGGCAAGCCGTCTTGGCCCAGATGCAGCAAAACAGGCTCAAACCATGATACTACCACCACCATGTTTCACAGATGGGATAAGGTTCTTATGCTGGAATGCAGTGTTTTCCTTTCTCCAAACAGAAACTTTTCATTTAAATCAAAAAGTTCTGTTTTGGTCTCATCCGTCCACAAAACATTTTTCCAATAGCCTTCTGGTTTGTCCACGTGATCTTTAGCAAACTGTAGATGAGCAGCAATGTTTTTTTTTGGAGAGCAATGGCTTTCACCTTGCAACCCTGCCATGCACACCATTGTTGTTCAGTGCTCTCTTGATGGTGGACTCATGAACATGAACATTAGCCAATGTGAGAGAGGCCTTCAGTTACTTAGAAGTTACCCTGGGGTTCTTTGTGACCTCACCGACTATTACACGCCTTGCTCTTGGAGTGATCTTTGTTGGTCGACCACTCCTGGGGAGGGTAACAATGGTCTTGAATTTCCTCCATTTGTACACAATCTGTCTGACTGTGGATTGGTGAAGTCCAAACTCTTTACAGATGGTTTTGTAACCTTTTTCAGCCTGATGAGCATCAACAACTCTTTTTCTGAGGTCCTCAGAAATCTCCTTTGTTCGTGCCATGATACACTTCCACAAACATGTGTTGTGAAGAGCAGACTTTGATAGATCCCTGTTCTTTAAATAACACAGGGTGCCCACTCACACCTGATTGGCATCCCATTGATTGAAAACACCTGACTCGAATTTCACCTTCAAACTAACTGCTAATCCTAGAGGTTCACATACTTTTGCCACTCACAAATATGTAATATTCGATCATTTTCCTCAATGAATAAATGACCAAGTATAATATTTGTGTCTCATTTGTTTAACTGGTTTCTCTTTATCTACTTTTAGGACTTGAGTGAAAATCTGATGATGTTTTAGGTCATATTTATGCAGAAATATAGAAAACTCTAAAGGGTTCACAAACTTTCAAGCAAAACTGTAACAGTTGTGATTTGAAACCAAACCCATGAAATGTGGCTAATAATGTATAAACAATGTACATACAGTATTTAAGCCACTTATGTTGATAGTTCAGATTTTCATAAAATGACTTTTGATAATAACTATCCAATAAATGAGGAGAACTGAAAGGAAAGTCGCACTGCCAGTCCTAGAATATTGGTAAGTGCCCACAATAATAACAAGTCTTTACATTTATATAGCGCTTTTCTCACTACTTAAAGTGCTTTAATAGCATCCACCTGGATGATGCGGCGACAGCCATTTTTGCACCAGTACGCTTACCACACATGAGCTGTTAGGTGGTGAAGTGGTGAGAGAGTGTGAGATAGCCAATTAGAGACAGGGGATGATTAATGTGCCAAAATGACTATGTCATGTTGGGCAATTTAGCCTGGACATCGGGATACACCCTACACTTTGGGAAGGATGTCCAGGGATCTTTAATGACCACAGAGAGTCAGGACTTTGGTTTTATGTCTCATCTGAAGCTCTGCGCCATTTTTACAGCACAGTATCCCTGTCACTGCGCTGAGGCATTGGGATCCACATTCAGAGTATGAGGTAAGTGTCGCCTGCTGGCTTCACCAACAACTCTGCCAGGAGCAGCCCAAGCAGCCCAAGCTTTACCTGGTTGGTCTCCCATCCAAGTACTGGCAGGGCCTGAACATGCCAAGCTTCAGGTGCCTTACATAGAACCAAGTACACAGATGCCAGTGAGGACAGTGAGGAAAAAGAAATCAGAACATTAGAATAAAGCAGGAAAAAATAAAGAAAATCTATTAACCTTAACAGATCTGCACTGAAGGTAGAAGAGCATTTTATGTTGGTCATACAACGTGGGTAAAATGTTCAACTGAAAATCCTTTGGCTGGTGAACTGGTCAGCAGTAAACTGTATTAGGGAAAACAACCCTTTGCCAATAACCACTGGATCACAACAAAACAGAGAGCTCTAAAATAGTCAGCAAATCCTCAAGGTATTATTCTACTAATCCATAAATATTATGCCTAGGTTAGAACAGTTAAATTAAAAAAGAAAATATTCAACTCAGGTTAATGATTCTGGGCGTACATATGTATCTGCATTTTTATACTTTATTACTATGGTAATGGTGACAGCAGAGGAGGTGTAGGATGTAGTTAGTTGAAAATAAATAAAAGCAGCTGATGTCAAGCACTGTGCAGACGGACTCGATTAGTTTGTGGTACTGGGCACCAGTTGAGTGCTGCGGGCACAACTCCGCTGTCAAGGAAAAACGCACAAGATTAAAATGAATAAAGTCTTTTTTTTTTACCCATTTACAGATGCAGAGAAAAAAGAATAAATGTGGCCTGTATATATGTTTATTTATTTGTTTTACCGTATATACTCGTGGATAAGGCAGGGCTTGATTTTGCAGTATAATTTCTGGTATTTTATAATGTCTGTTGTATAATTCAAATGCGGAAAACTCACGCTATTGGTCCAAGAGATTATGTTATGCTAACGCCTACCTTAGAGAGTAACCACGGAGCACACAGCCTTTTATTTCTATGTATTGTGCTTTCGTGACCACACAGTAATACCCGAACTATTCCGAAGCCATGTTTGCATGTTTTGTGTTTTTTTGTATCTCACACCCTCATACACCTTTATCGTAAGAGCATCCCTTATCTATGATGGAGCGTTCAATCAGAAGAAAATATAAAGCTGGTTATAAATTAAACGTCATTGAAGTAGTGAAAGAAATTGGTAACTGCGCTGCTGCAACAAACTTCAGTGTGTCCGAGAAACTGATGTTAGATTGGAGGAGGTCGCATTTTTGAACAGGCACACAAGTCAGGGTCTGATTTTATGATTGATTTTTCAGCTTTCAAGACCCGACTTATACGTGAGTATATACGGTAATTGCAGGTGTTATGGAACAAGTGAGCAGTGATATAAGAGGGAGATTAACTGTGTGACACAGCGTGTTAGCTGAGGTAGCTAGATGTGCATTGCTGACACTGACAAGGCTCTTTAAAGTGGGATTTAAAGCATTATAATAAATAGAAAAAAGGACAGTTAATCTATTTGTATTAATGACAATAAAAATCAAGGATTTCATGTTTAAGAGTGAATTAGAACATCATCAGATCTCTCGCAGAAAGGTACCTTAAGCGTGCCATTGGAAGTGTTTAAAATTTCTGTTCTGAGTAAACTTGTAGAACAAAAAACAGAGCAATGGGATAGAAAAAACTGTGAAGGGGTGTAGCTGTACATTCTAAATATTAAGATGATAAGCTAACCATTTAAAAATCACTCAAAATCAATCAAAAGTCTGAACACAACCAGATATTATCGTGTTTTTGACAGAAACTAATACCTTTTCTAAACAAGATACCATTAAATTGTAAAGCATTAATAGTGTTAATAGCTATTAGTGATTGAAATGATTTTTAATTTATTATTCACACATGGCAGCAAAGCTCCATTTTCAGTACCCATTCTGTCAGCATCCTAATGGTTAACCCTCTTAGATTATTCATAATTAGTCATGTATAAATGATAACTGGTTATTAGAGAATAATTGCTGAAATCTGTTATTATTTTCACTCGAGTGGCAAGGTACTGGCATTACTAAAGTTCAGTCCTGGGTTCAAATATAGGCAAAATGAAACAGTTTTACTCCAGAAACATGTCAGTCTATTGTTGTTTTACTTTGTGAAGGTTATTCCACGTGAAAGGCTGCCAAGAAACTGAAGATTTCATACAAGGGTGTCTATGACTGTCTTAAGAGAAGAGGCCACACTGGATCGAAGCAGAATAGAAAACGACATGGACGGCAGAGATGCACAACTGCATAAGTGACTAAGAACATCAGAGTGTGTAGCTCGAGAAACAAGATGCCTTACAGGAAACTCCACTGGCTTCTTCCTTAAATACAAGCTAAATACCAGAGTCATTCCAGGATGCTGACCACTGTCATTTTCTATCCAGTTTCTGTGTTCCCTTTTTTTTTTTTTTTGGTTTAGATTTGCCAATTTCAGAGAGAGCTTTTTCTTTCAAAAACTCTGCAGCATCCTGTGTGCAAAATACCACATAACATGTCTGGAGTAATACAATGCCAATGAGGTAAAATAAAAAATAAAAACATTGTTTTACAATAGAATGCCATCTTTACCCTTCAATTAGATCGTCTCAAATAAATTCAGCTTATAATCAAACTCTCCATGCAAAAACCCCTTCAGGGACCTGGTCATAAACCTCAGCCAGCTAAATCAGACTAGTTAGCATTTAAAAAAAAAAAATAAAAAAATCAAACTGAACCTGTAAACAACTTACAAAGTTCAGAAAAAATAGAATGATACAGGAATTTTAGAACAAGACATGAAACCGCACAATATCTAACTAAAATATACAACTGCCTAATGAGAGACGTGCGGATATTGAAACCACAACCGAGCCAGCTGAATTGAAATGACATAACAATTACATAACCTCTTAATCCAACTCAAGGTTGCAGATGGCCGAAGTCATCCCAGCAGCATTTCATGCAAGGTAGGGACCGCCTCGGATGGGGTGCCAGTCCATCACAGGGACATTCATATTCCCACCAAAAACAATTTACAATCGCTAATTAGCCTAACATTGGAGGAAAATACCCAGGCTATCGAACAATCAGAAACGTATGCAAAACAAAATCACAAAGAACACTATCGCTCCAGGACTGTACATATACTTTGACTGTTAATACATGTATAACTGTGATCTCTGTCACAACAGTTAAGCTTCTGATATAATATAGTACAATTTCACTGCAGTAAACATATGCTGAATTGTAACTCTACTAAATAACTGTAGTCTGAGGAGTCTACGGGCAAACAGAAAAATAAGAAACAAAAATTCTATTCTTCCTACCTCAAAAAGAAAGATGTCAGGGGAAAAATAACTTTTACAAACGTAAATACTCCACTAAAGTATCGTTCATTTCAACTAATAAAGAGCTGTCTTAAATGACAGTAGGTTAAAATAGGCAGACTACTGAACTTTGTGTGATCCCGTCAAAAGTGTCTCCATATACCATTAATGACACGAATTCTCTTACCGATCTGTCACCAGATTTAATTCTTTATTTTACATCCGCACCATTAGCAAATCTTTCTCAACACAATACCAGTACATTTTTCTACCTGAATTTGACAGGGTGGATGCCAGATTCATCTCGCCCAACAATCATGGACAACTAAACATGCTTCTTACGGTCAGTTACTCACCGTACTCTCCAGGCAGAACTGTCAGGAGTATAATTCAACATCACAGTCCAACAGTCATTCTGTACTGAGCAAGGTTTCTTTTTGCTACACTATTATTAATCGGCATTTATCGTCCTAAACTAATTCGGTAACGTGCTATTATTCCACTTAACTGTGTCTTTGAATCAAACCGGAAAGTGCTTCCAGACAGTTTCCGCTTCCGTCTCATGAAGCAAGTACTGCGCATGCGGTGAAACCATAGAGGTCATCGAGAACTAGATAGTACATCTTTAGGCCATCTTACTCAAGTAAATTAGTTTGCATGACGTGTATAACGAGTAGTTGAGTGTAGATGTGTAGATAGGGAGGCTGGGAGCGTGCAGTGAGATAGCGCAGACATATCGTAGATAAGTGGGAGTAAAAGAACCGACAACTTCAGTGACAAACACCATATATCTGGTTGGTGTTTATATCAGCAAGTTTGGTCAGCAAGTCGGCTAACCACAACCACGGTGCCCTCTTTCAGTTGCGAGAAGCAGATCATAGAATGGTTGAAATAGTTTTACTGTCAAATAATGCAACACGTGTTTTGCCCTAATACCTGGTAGGTAACCACCCATACAATGAGATTGTGATTCAGACTACGAATGCCTTGAATATATATATATATATATATATATATATGTATATATATGTGTGTGTTGGGTGGTTGGCTGGGATTTGTTTCCAGCCCTGTGTTGGCTGGAATTGGCTACAGCAGACCCCCGTGACCCTGTAGTTAGGATATATAGCGGGTTGGATAATGGATGTGTATATATATACATATTATGGGGTGCCAAACAGGCAAATACATTGATTTTCTGAATATATAAAGTCAGCGTCAGAATATATAAAGTAAAAACTTGAATATATAAAGTCAAAGTCGAAATATATTGAGTCAAAACTTGAATATATAAAGTCATTCGCGAAGTCAAAACTTGAATATATAAAGTCAACGTCGAAATATATAAAGTCAAAACTTGAATATATAAAGTCAGGGTCGGTATATATAAAGTCAAAACTTGTTTATGAATATATAAAGTCAGCACTGGAATATATAAAGTCATTCCCGAATATATAAAGTCAAAACTTGAATATATAAAGTCAGTGACGGAATTTATAAAGTCATTCCTGATTATATAAAGTCAACATCGGAGTATACAAACTCATTCCTAAATATATAAAGTCAAAGTCAAACTATATTGATTGAAACGACTCAGGCACATTTTTAGTAAACTAAAAAAAACTGAAATAAGTTAACAAAAACGTATTCAGAAAAATAAATTAAAAAAACACTGTTTGGTTAATGTTTTGAAAATGATGCATGTGCCCGGCATTTTGAACACTATATTTATTTATTCTTTTTGTATGGGCTCATTTTTGGACAAACCTCACAAGCCCAATTGACTCTGACTGGCTTCTGTGGAAGTTTACCGCAACCATTACTCAAAATGAAAGATTTCTTTCACTAGTATATACAAGTAAAATGAGAAGCACGGAAATTACAGAGTATTTGATGGAATTAGACCATTTTATGTGTGAACTGACCCAATGTTCCCTCGATCTAAATCGTTTAGAGCGCATATCTAGATGTGCCGAGGAACATCTTCGCATCATTCTTGCATTTATCTTGGCCATTAATATATTCCCGCGCTGACTTTATACTGCATATTCAATTTTTGACTTTTCCGACGCTGACTTTACTGTATATATTCAAGTTTTGACTTTATATGTTCAAGTTTTAACTTTATATATTCGGGAATGACTTTATATATTCCAGCGCTGACTTTATATATTCAGAAACAAGTTTTGACTTTATATATATACCGACGCTGACTTTATATATTCAAGTTTTGACTTTATATATTCCGACACTGACTTTATATATTCAAGTTTTGACTTTATATATTCGGGAATGACTTTATATATTCAAGTTTTGACTTTATATATTCTGACGCTGACTTTATATATTCAGAAAATCAATGTATTTGCCTGTTTGGCACCCCATAATATATATATATATATATATATATGTGTGTGTGTGTATATATATACACAAAGGGAAGTCAAAAAAATTCCCAGAATTGTGATATAGCAGGAGAGTGAGAGTTCACATTACATACACATTGCTGTTGAGGGGAGTGCAGTATGTCTATGGATTGTAACTGGTCTACAGACCAAAACCAAATCTGTTTTGTTGAAGTCCTCATCACAAGCAGCAAGATGTCCAAATGCTCTTTCAGGAGAAGGCAAAGCTGTTGGCATTGATGTTCTGGCAAATCAACTTTGCGGTGTTAACATAGAGCCATGACAGCTGTCCTAGTAGTGGTGGATGGAGGCCGTGCAGGTGGATGTTCAGGTGTCAGCGTCACCCTAACGGTAATTCTGTCTTTTAAGTTTTCTAAGCCGGAGGACTAATGCCAGTGGCACAGACCTGGTAGGAAACTGGGTGTTGATGGCTTGAAGGTTGTGGTCAGTCATGGTATGATCTCAGCAACAGGTTTTTCTCTTCCGCGAAGTTGCAGCTCTCCTTTTCCAAAGTCCAGGATCACTCTGTGTCCCGCCAAGAAATTTACTCCAAGGATGCAATGGTCTTAAAGTGAAGCAAACCAGAATTCATGTTCAAACTGGAGATGCTCAATGGAGACTCACAACGTTCTTTTGCCCCACATCTGAATTTCTTCTCTTGTGACCATGTTCAGGGTGCCCATTAGAGCTTCCCTGCTTCTGGTGCTCCATGCTCTGTCCCTGGAAGCAGCACCACCCTCATCAAAGAGATGATAGAACCCACGTCTACGAGTGCTTCAAAGGAGACAGATTTGATTTTGCAGCAAAAGTGAGGGCCACTCAAAGAAACCAGGTGGCCAATGGTCAAAATGTTCTTTTGTGGACGGTTGGGGTAATAGAGCAATGCCTCCCTCAATGCACCATCACACTGAAGTTTTCCTACTGACCCCACTTGAGGCTTGTGGCCCTTCTTGCAGCATCGCCAATATCTGATTTCTGACAGGTGATGGTCTGCTTTCTCCCAGTGTGTTGTGTTTCCCTCATTCAGTGCCCAACAGGAATGTCAAGGTTCGCTAGGTGGACACAAGAGAGCTTCAAGCCTTTCAGCTTCTGCGACTGCGTCACTGAGGCTCCTGGGCAGTGCCAGACAGATGTGCTGTTGGAGATTCAGGGGAGCCAGTGTACAAAGGAAATTCTGAAAGGCAAGCTTCTCTTGCAGATTTTTGGAAAACTCCTATTTTTGGAAAACTCCTTGATGGGTAAGCAACAAAATATCTGCTACCAGGGCTCCAAGCATCTCTTGGCTGTTTCTTTGCTTAGTGGGCAGGGCAGCCTGGATGTGTTCTGGTATCTTCCTTTGCCACAACCTCCGCTCAAGCACTGTCATCAATGCGGTCAAGTCTCCCTGGTCCAATGGGCAAATATCTAGAAATGCGCATGCTGTTTCCCCTTCTAATGCAGTGCCAAGGTGCGCTGCCATTGTTTCCTCATCCCATTTATTGTGGCAAGTAGCCAGGCCAATTGTGTGTGAGAAGTTTCCCACAACATCTGACCATTGTGGGTAGACAAATCTCTTTCTGCATAGTTGCAGAGTTAATGGTCTCTTGCCTGTCCCCAGAACCATTGCAATATAGGTGTCTCAAACTTATCTTTTATAGAAACTCAAGAAATAAACAAACAACACTATAGAGAGATAGTGTGCACCCCTAAGGTGGCGCAGGAGGAGATTCCAGACCAGACAGGTAGGAATAAGTGGGTCACGGTCACAAGGCGTAAGGTAAAGGGTGCACACTGTCCGGGGGCATCAACCCCAGAATTAGAAGTGTCTAACCGTTATCATGTCCTTGTGGAGACTCTGATAATTCTGTGGTGGTAGGCAGGGTTGAGGAGCCCCAACAGGCCACCTCAAAACCAGTTCCCAAAAAGAGAAAGGTAGTGATAGTTGGGGACTCAATCATTAGGGGGATTGAAGCGCAGGTGTGCTCCAGAGAGAGAGAGTCTCGCACGGTGTGTTGCCTTCCGGGAGCACAGGTGGGAGACCTCCCTGGATGGGTGGATAGGCTCTTGGCCAGAGCGGGGGTGGATCCAGTTGTCATTGTCCATGTTGGAACAAATGACATACATAAGGGTAGTCTGTCAGTTCTGCGATCCAAATTCAAAGAGTTAGGTGCCAAGCTGAGGAGCAGAACTGACAAGGTAGTCTTCTCCGAAGTTCTGCCTGTGCCACGTGCCAGTCCAGGTAAGATTGAGGAGATTAGAAGGCTTAACGCGTGGCTCAAATCTTGGTGCAGGGTAGAAGGGTATAGGTTTATGGGGCTTTGGGACTCCTTTTGGAACAGATGGGACCTGTTCCGCCGTGACAGGTTACATCTGAACCGGAGGGGCACCAATGTACTGGGGAGGCGTATGTGTAGGCTAGTCGAGGATTGTTTAAACTAGGGAATGGGGGGGCAGGGAGTTTAGGACAGGCCAGATTTAGATCTATACATGGAAGAACAAACAATGGTGTAGAAATACAAATGCATAGTAATGTAAATTCTAATCAAACACGTAAATGTAGAAGGATTAACACACTAAAAATAGCTTGCCTTAATGCTAGAAGTATCAAAAATAAGGTAAGTGAGTTGGAGTTGTATGTAGCAGAGCATAATTATGATATTATAGCAATAACGGAAACCTGGCTAAATAACAAAGATGGGGATGAGTGTAACATAAAGGGATACACATTTTTTAGGAAGGATAGACAGAACAGAAAAGGAGGTGGGGTTGCTGTTTATGCCAAACAGGGTTTAAATGTAAGTCATCTTCAGTTGGATGATGAGCCCCATCTTAGTGAGGACATGTGGCTTCGCCTGGAAAATATTAGGGAAAGAGGTCTTATTTTAGGAGTGTGTTATAGACCACCCAATTCAGACAGTAATTTCAACACACATCTTTTTAGTAATATCAAAAAGGCAAGTTTACAGGGGGATATCATAGTCATGGGGGACTTTAATTATCTAAATATTAACTGGGATAACCTTGCAGATGGAGGAGCACAAGAGCAGGAGTTTTTAGAAGTAATCAGTGACTGTTTTTTAACACAGCATGTTAAAGTACCAACACGGGGTCAAGCCTGTCTGGATTTAGTATTCTGTAATAATCAGGATAGATTTGAGAGTGTAGAGGTGATTGAACCACTAGGGTCAAGTGACCATAATGTAATACAATTCTCAGTATTTTGTAAGAGTACAGATGTAAAGACTAAAATTGTTAAATTGAACTTTGGTAGGGCTAATTTTGAGCAGATGCGACAAAGTCTAAGTAGGATAGACTGGGATAAGCTTTTAAATGTGGAGACAGTCGAGGAGCAGTGGAACAGGTTTAAAAATGTTTTACATGTAATGCAGGACAGATACATACCTAAATCTGGAATTAATAGGAAACTAAAAAAAACTTCACGGTGGATTAATAAAGATTTAAAAAAAAAGTTGCAAAGGAAAAAACTGCTGTATAAGGCATATAAGACTAATGACTGCAAAGTGAATTGTAGCGTGTATGAGAACATGAGGGCAACCATTAAGAAGGATATCAGAGAGGCTAAAAGACAGTTGGAGAGGAATATAGCAGATAAGGCGAAAGAAGACCCCAAAAGATTCTTTCGGTATTTTAGTAGTAAAAGAACAGTCAAGGAGGAGGTCAAGTTAATCAGGAATAGTAAAGGGGAATTAAAAGATACAGACAATGAAATAGCAGATGCCTAAACTTATATTTTTCTGAGGTGTTTACAAGTGAGCAAGTGGATAACCTCCCAGAGGTAAATGCAACTACTAAGGAGGTACTGAGGGATTTGGAAATTGTAGAGGGAGAAATGCTGCTCAGATTAAATAAGATGAAATCAAACAAATCACCAGGCCCAGATAATATTTATCCTCGTGTTCTTAAGGAGGCTAGTGAGTACATATATAAACGCCTTGACACATATTTTTAGGAAGTCACTGAGCACTGGAGAAATTCTGAAGGACTGGAAAATGGCAAATATCATCCCATTATATAAAAAGGGTGACAGGGCAGATCTAAGCAACTATAGGCCAATAAGCTTAACATGCATCACAGGAAAATTAATGGAAGGAATTATTAAGGATAAGACTGAGCAACACATGTCAAGGACAAGAGTTATTCTGAACAGTCAGCATGGGTTCAGAAGAGGGAGATCGTGTTTTACTAACATGCTGGAATTCTGTGAGGTTGCAACAAAAGCATACGATCAAAGTGGAGCATATGATATTATTTATCTGGACTTTCAGAAAGCATTTGATAAGGTGCCACATGAGAGGCTGGGCATCAAGTTAAAAGAAGTGGGTGTTCAGGGTGATGTTTGTAGATGGGTGCAGAATTGGCTCAGACACAGGAAGCAGAGGGTGATGGTGCGAGGAACCTCATCAGAACTGGCCGATGTTAAGAGTGGTGACCACAGGGGTCAGTGCTGGGGCTGCTGCTATTTTTAATATATATAAATGATTTAAATAGGAATATAAGTAACAAGCCGGTTAAGTATGCAGATGATGCCAAGATAGGTGGATTAGCAGATAATTTGGAATCCGTTATATCATTACAGAAGGACTTGGATAGCATACAGGCTTGGGCAAATTTGTGGCAGATGAAATTTAATGTCAGTAAATGTAAAGTATTACACATAGGAAGTAAAAATATTAGGTTTGAATACACAATGGGCGGTCGGAAAATTGAGAGTACACCTTATGAGAAGGATTTAGGAGTCATAGTGGACTCTAAGCTATCAACTTCCCAACAGTGTTCAGAAGCCATTAAGAAGGCTAACAGAATGTTAGGTTATATAGCACAATCTGTGGAGTACAAGTCCAAGAAGGTTATGCTAAACCTTTATAATGCACTGGTGAGGCCTCATCCAAAGTACTGTGTGCAGTTTTGGTCTCCAGGCTACAAAAAGGACATAGCAGCACTAGAAAAGGTCCAGAGAAGAGCGACTAGGCTGATTCCAGGGCTACAGGGGATGAATTATGAGAACATATTAAAAGAGCTGAGCCTTTACAGTTTAAGCAAAAGAAGATTAAGAGGTGACATGATTGAAGTGTTTAAAATTATGAAGGGAATTAGTACAGTGGATCGAGATGGTGACTTTAAAATTAGTTCATCAAGAACACAGGGACAGAGTTGGAAACTTATTAAGGGTAAATTTCGCACAAACATTAGGAAGTTTTTCTTTACACAAAGAACGATAGACACTTGGAATAAGCTACCAAGTATTGTGGTAGACAGTAAGACGTTAGGGACTTTCAAAACTCGACTTGATGTTTTCTTGGAGGAAACAAGTGTATAGGACTGGCGAGCTTTGTTGGGCTGAATGGCCTGTTCTCGTCTAGAGTGTTCTAATGTTCTAATGTTCTAACAGCCCCTCCACACCCAGATACACACAACAATAACAAAAAAGGAAACTTCTGACTTTGCTAATGAAAAGAGAGCCGTCCCAGTGAAGCATTATAAAGGTTTATTGCCGTAGATACAGTATAAAAGAGCCATAGAAGCGTTTCTTGTCACACTTCTACTGAATCATTCATCCTCCCAGATCTGGACCAGGTCATCGCTGAGCTCCTGGACAGTCTGAGGTGCAACCTGGCGGTGTTGGATGGACTGAAACATAATGTCCCAGAGGTATTCTCTTGTCGTGTACCAGGAGGAACCCACTGCACCAGCATAGGGTCTGACAATGGGTCCAAGGATTTCATTCCGATGCCTAATGGCAGTCAAGGTGCCATTGTCTAGCCTGTAGAGGTCTGTGCGTCCTTCCATGGATATGCTTCCCCAGACTATCACTGACCCACCACCAAACCAGTCGTGCTGAGCGATGTTACAGGCAGCATAACGTTCTCTATGGCTTCTTCAGACCTTTTCACATCTGTCACATGTTCCAATTCTGGTATTCTATGGAAAATGCCAATCAAGCTACACGGTGCCAGGCAGTGAGCACAAGGCCCATTAGAGGATGTTGGGCACTCAGGCCACCCTGATGAAGTCTGTTTCTGATTGTCTGGTCAGAGACATTCACACCAGTAGCCTACTGGAGGTCATTTTATAGGCTCTGGCAGTGCTCATCCTGTTCCTCCTTGACCAAAGGAGCAGATTGCAGTCCTGCTGATGGGTTATGGGCCTTCTACAGCCCTGTCCAGCTCTCCTAGAGTAACTGCCTGTCTCCTGGAATCCCCTCCATGCCCTTGAGACTGTGCTGGGAGACACAAACCTTCTGGAAATGGCACGTATTGATGTGCCTGCCATCCTGGAGAAGTTGAATTACCTGTGCCACCATCCTCTATAGAGTCCAGATATCGCCTCATGCTACCAGTAGTGACACTGACCGTAGCCAAATGCAAAACTATTGAGAAAAAAATATCAGAAAAGATGAGGAGTGTATATACAAGGGTAAATTAAAAAGTAAATTCATTATGAAAATTATGTGGTAACCACAATAGACAGAAGCTGATGCAATACAACACATTTGCAATGGCTTATGCGTAGTTCAAACAGGCACAACACACTGCTCTACTGTTAGTCTAGTTAAAGCCAAGCTAAAATGAAAATGAATGCTCCTGAAACCTGCTAAAATTCATCAAATGATGTTGGCTTTTGCAGATCAGTAAACTGTGTGAGTACCCATCTTGCACATTGTTATAGTATCCCAAGTTATCATGCACTATGACGTGTGCAGATCCATAGCTAATATCCTAATGTGAAGCAATAGAGGGCAGCATAATCCATCAGTCTTCTCTAATGAAAGCATTCGCCGTGTCAATGTGGGCTTGTCTGCACAATGTTGATGGTGGACCAGATTGACCTTCATTGGTTACACTTGTTCTTCCTGTTGAAAACCTTTCAACTCATTCATAAATTTTTTTTCATGTTGTTTTCAGTTCTGTATTGAGCCAACATCCTTTCGGGAATTTCAACAGGTTTCACTCCCTCTGCCCAAAGACATTTCACTAGAGTGCGTTGTTCAACAATGTGCAATCCTTCAGCGGAGTGTCAATGCTCATTTGACTCATCCCTGACTGATGTAACCTGTCCAGAACCACTGCAATATCGATAGATAGATAGATAGATAGATAGATAGATAGATAGATAGATAGAT
>JANRMT010028174.1:41650676-41674843 GCA_026402145.1 Polypterus bichir lapradei | reverse complement strand
ATAGATAGATAGATAGATAGATAGATAGATAGATAGATAGATAGATAGATACAGATTTTAAATAAATAAATAGATAGATAAGTAAATATATTTATATATATATATACTATGGGGTTCGCCCACCCCCCAAAGGGGAGGGCATTTCAAGCTGGCCACTTAGTGTCTCTGCTGCTCGCATTGTGAAGGGGGGGCTGAATGCAGGCTAAGGAGATGCGGATGAATCAGCTGCTGGCTTGCAGCTGCTGCTACCAAGCTGCGTGATCTGCATGTCACGCTGCACATCGATCATTTACATGCCTGTACAGCAGCTGTCCATTTGTCTCACTTGCTTGTCTTGTGGGACGTTAAAGTGACTCCGAGAAATTGTTTGTAAGTAGGGCGTGACGTGCAAGTAGTCTCGCAGGACTTCAAAGTATCTCTCCGAGATGATCACGTCTCGACCCGACATTTTTTTATATAATATATATCAGTGGTTCTCAACCCGTGGGGCGGGCCCCACTAAGGGGGCACGAAGTTACAAAAAGGGGGGGCGCGAAGATGTGAAAAAAAGAAAACAAGAATCAAAAATACATCACCCTGAAAGCGGATAGTAGGTGTCACGTAGTATATGTGTACCAAATTTCAGGTCAATCGGTCAAACGGTTTTCGAGCTACAGGTGATTTAAAATCCAAATACATTAAGTGAATACAAAAAAAAAATCTGTTGAAACCAAAACAATTTAACTTAAACTACATTCTGATACTAGAAAAATAAATACAGAGTTAGATAAATGTCGATAAAAGTTAAGTAGGTATAATAAAATATGCATCTACATTTCAAAAAAATGTTAGGGGAGGCGCGATTAAAACTGTTATGAAAACTCAGGTCGCAAATGCTTAAAGGTTGAGAAACGCTGATATATATATATATATATATATATATATATATATATATATATATATACACTCACATTATGGTCTGAACACACACCAGAACCACAGAATGGAGGAAAATATAAAAGGAAAAAAACTTTTAACTTGGCATTGTTAACAGTGAGGCATTATACAGGCATACTACCTTTGGTATAAAAAAGCCCCATAGTATTTCTTGACACACTTCTGCTGAATGATTTGTTGGCTGAAAGTCCTCAGTGTTGGTGTGTCAGAGAGAGGATGTGCAGCATCGTTCATAATGACACTCAGTTTTGTTTTAATTATCTCCTTCACTATGACCTCCAGGGGTCCAGAGTGTGTCCTGTACCTGAGCCTGCCATTGTAATTAGCTTCTAAATTCATTGGGCCTCTCTTTATGTTACCAGCCCAGTACATCACACCATAGAAAATTGCACTGGCGATCACAAAGTTATAGAAGATGTGAAAGATGTTACTTCTCACACTAAGAAAAAAAGAGCCTTCTCTGTCCTTTCTTATATAGTTCCCCTGTGTCTTGAGAACACATAATTGATGTGGACCCCGGAGAACTTGTAGGAGTGGACCACCTCTAGACCCACTCCCTAAATAGTGACCAGACATAGAGGCTCGTTGGTGTGGTGTAAATCAATAAGCAGTTCATTGGCTTTGCTGATGTTAAGATGTGGACAATTCTCTTTTGCACTAAGAAGTAAACGTTTCCACCTCACTTGTGTCTTCTATCTCAGTCTCTTTATCAATACACCCCAAAATTGCAGAATAATCTGTAAGTGACATGACCTGGAGTTATATTTATAGTCAGAGGTGTACAGAGTGAAGAGAAAAGTTGACAGGACTGTTCCTGGTGGTGCTCACATTCATATCGGAAACACAGTCCTTGAGTCTCAAAATATGTGCTCTGCCCAACAGATAGTCCATTATCCAGAACACCATAGGCTCATCCTCCTGCATATCTCTGAGTCTAAGGGATGGCTGAATGGTGCTGGAGAAATCAAAAAGTGTAATCCTCACAGTGCTGCCAGCTTTGCCCAGGTGAGAATAAGTCTTGCGGCACAGAGAGGTAATTGCATCCTCCACTCCAATCTTTGTCCAATAGCCAAACTGCTGTGGTCCAGGTGGTCTACCACAAGAGGACTCATATAGTCCAGGACCAGTCTCTCAAAAGTCTTCAAGATGTGAGACATAAGTGCCACTGATCTGTAGTCATTAGGTGAAGAGGCGCCAGCCTTCTTTTGAGCAGAAATAGTTCATGGTGTTTTCCACTGCAGTGGCACATTCTGCAGGTTTAGGGACAAACTGAGTAGGTGACAGGGGACACCATAAAGTTGGTCAGAATAGGTCTTAAGAACTTGAGTCCAAGGATATCACAACACATTAAAGTGCTCTGATTACATTCTGAAACATGCACACACTCCATACGAAAACTACACGATGTAGCACTTGTTGGTCCGTTAAAGGCTTCTAGGACAGCAGGCGTGATGGAGTGAACCTTGGCTGACATATTCCTGACCTGTCGGGCCAGTTCCCTGAGAAGTGACAACAGATAGCCTAAATGTACATAAAACAAAATAGATCTTAAGTGGACATATGCAGTGTTGGCCATCTTAAAAGGGAGCTAAAATACAGTCTGTGAATCATTTTCATCAAATTTAAGCTTTAATAAGTTTGTCATGTGAATGCATTATTATAGTAACAACTCGGTGATATGAATTATTATACACGTGAGTTGTCACTTATCTGATTTTGGCTGCATTTCCCTGCTTCATCAAGGGTGTTGTCATTTCCCAGTTTCTCCAAAACATTGCATATGTATGGGTCAGAGTTGCTGTAAATGTGCACATGTCCATTAATCAACCTTTGTTTTAGAAATCCCGACGTTTGCATGGAAAGTTGCATATGCACATTTCAAGACTCTTTTTGTGCATATGAAAGCTTTATAAATGAGGTATTTTTGGAATTTTTACTGTGCAGGGAAAATTAAATTAAATATATGATTAAACGGTTAAACATGAAAAATGGCAATTTGTATGAAAAAGCAGCAATTAGGAAGAACACGTGTATCAATGAAATTCTGTGATTAAGGATGTGGTCAAATTCAGTAGTCGCTCATGGAAGGAAGTAGTAATCAGCAGACGCTGATTGAGGCGTTGTGGATTAAATCAGTGTCTGTTATACTGCCAGACATACAGAGAGCTGGAAACTCCATGTACAGTGACGAGGCAAAAACATTACAGAACTTTATCGTGCATTGTAAAAGATTTCAGCAAAAAATGTCAGGCATAAATTTATGGATTTAGTCAAACGGGTATTTACTGTAATCTGTGTGATATTATTGTATGTAATAGAATTTAATTGTGGTCCTTCATGACATATTGAAATACATAATTGATTTTTGAAAAAGGAACAAAGGCAAAATTTAAAAATTGTATGTTGATGGTACAGTATAGCGCTTCTGCCTCATAATAAGGAGACCCAGGTTCGCTTCCCGGGTCCTTCCTGCGTGGAGTTTGTATGTTCTCCCTGTGTCTGCGTGGGTTTCCTCCGGGTACTCCGGTTTCCTCCCACAGTCCAAAGACATGCAGGTTAGGTGCATTGGTGATTCTGAATTGTCCCTAGTGTGTGCTCTGTGTGTGTGTGTGCCCTGTGGTGGGCTGGCGTCCTGCCCAGGGTTTGTTTCCTGCCTTGCGCCCTGTGTTGGCTGGGATTGGCTCCAGCAGACCCCTGTGACCCTGTAGTTAGGATATAGCGGGTTGGATAATGGATGATGGATGGATGTTGATGGTAAGTTGATTCACTGTTACATAATAATAAAATGTAAAAACTTCTAAGTGAGTGAGTACTTTTTGTAGGCATTGCATGCTACCAGAGATATTAATGGGAATTGTGTGTACTGTGAGAATCTGGAAATGTTATATCACTTGTGACAGATGGCACACATGGGCCGGTGTCCAAGCTGGGATAGGGCGAGGAACAATGCCTGTCCAGGAGGTCAGTGTGAGGAAAAGACAGGGGGAGACAACCTATCAGGACTACATATGCAAGAGGACACAGACATGCACAGGGCATGCTGGGAACAGTGAGCGGTTCCGTGGGGGCCACCAAGGACAGCTGCATTCTAATAATCCCTAGATTGCGGGGCCTCTGTTTAACTCAGAAGTGCTTCCAAACAGAATATACCCTAGCACCAGAAGTATTCCCGAGTCCAACATAAAGGAAGCCATAGAATTAGGTGGAAGAAGACAAAGCTCTCCTGGTGGAGTGGAAAAAAAGAAAGAAAGAAAGAAAGAAAGAAAGAAAGAAAGAAAGAAAGAAAAAATTTGGATTTGTGTTTGTGTTTATTGAAGAAGTCATTTGTAAGGTAATGTACCAAAATAAAAATTTCTGTTATATCTGTGAGGTTGTGTCTGGGATTTGGGCTGATGCAATGCCCCCTATTGGGCACACGCTTTATCATGTATTGTAAAAGATTTCAGAAAGAATGACAGGAGTCAATATGCAAATTTAGTCAAAAAAGTCATGTTCTGTAATTACTGTGATATTATTAAAAAAGATTGTAGGTAAAAGATTTGATCGTGGTCCTTTATGATATGTTGAGATATATAATTTGTTTTGAAAATGAATAAAAGCAAAATTTGAAAATCATATGTAAATGTAATCATATAAGTGTAGAAAGTCATCAGCAGATGGCAGCAGTGTTTCACAAGAAGTAATAGCAGGCAGCCTGTCCAAAAAGTAAAAAATTAGTGGATGAGGCCACACGTTCTATTTAAGTGTTCTTTGGCTTCCCTTTGCCTCCTCATTTGTCATTTTATGTATTTTGAAGGGTGGCATGGTGGCGCAGTGGGTAGTGCTGCTGCCTCACAGTTAGGAGACCCAGGTTTGCTTCCCAGGTCCTCCCTGCGTGGAGTTTGCATGTTCACCCCGTGTCTGCGTGGGTTTCCTCCTGGTGCTCTGGTTTCCTCTTAAAGATATGCAGATTAGGTGCATTGGCGATCCTAAATTGTCCCTAGTGTGTGCTTGGTGTGTGGGTGTGTGCCCTGTGGTGGGCTGGCACCCTGCCAAGGGTTTGTTTCCTGCCTTGCGCCCTGTGTTGGCTGGGATTGGCTCCTGCAGACCCCTGTGACCCTGTAGTTAAGATATAGCGGGTTGGATAATGGATGAATGGATGTATTTTGAATTTTGTCTTATTAATAAAATTTTGTTTTTGGATTGGTTACTTTCAGGGTTGTGGTTCATTTTGTTAAATGTATTTTGCTGGTTTTTTTTGCTAGTTTTCAGTCCATTTGATTCCTTATTATGGGTAAGTGTGTCATTTTTGTTTTTAATTAAGTGTCTTAACATTAATTTATTGACATTCTATATTTTGGATGTTTTTTCAGAAAGTCTTATTTAGACTAATAAATAAAATACTAAGTTTCTTAATAGAACATTACAACAATCTCAACAAGAACAGGCCATTCAGCCTAACAAAGCTCACCAGTCCTACTCACTTAATTCTTCTAAAAAACATCAAGTCACATTTTAAAAGTCTTCATAACTCATCCCCTGTATCCCTCTAGTCAGCCTAGTCGCTCTTCTCTGGACCTTTTCTAGCACTGCTATGTCTTTTTTGTAGCCTGGAGACCCAAACTGCACCCAGTACTCCAGATGAGGCCTCACCAGTGTGTTATAAAGCTTGAGCAGAACCTCCTTTGTCTTGTACTCCACACATCAGGGCAACTGACATTCTGTTAGACTTCTTAATGGCTTCTGGAAACTGTCTGGCAGTTGACAGTTTTAAATTCACTTCGATGCCTAAATTTTCTCAAAAGGCATACTCTTTGATTTTCAGACCTCCCATTGTGCATTCAAATCTAACATTTTTACTTCCTATGTGTAATATTTTACTTTTACTGACATTAAACTTCATCTGCCACAAATCTTCCCAAGCTTGTATGCTGTCCAAGTCCTTCTGTAATGATTCTACAAATCTGAAATTATCTGCCAATCTACCTATCTTTGTATCATCTGCAAACTTAACCAGCTTGTTACTTATATTCCTATCTAAATCATTTATATATATTAAACATATCAGTGGCCCCAGCACTGACCCCTACTGGACATCACTCTTAACATCGGCCAATTCTCATGAGGTTCCTCACACCATCACCCTCTACTTCTTGTGTCTGAGCCAATTCTGCACCCATCTACACACCACACCCTGAACTCTCACTTCTTTTAATTTGATGCCCAACCTCTAAAGTGGCACTTCATCAAATGCTTTCTGAAAGTCAAGATAAATAATCTCATGAGCTCCACTCTGTTCATATGTTTTGTTGCTTCCTCATAGAATTCCAGCATGTTGGTTAAACACAACCTCCCTCTTCTGAACCTAGATTGGGCAGGGTGTTTTGGCCTTCCCTTATTCACTTCTCCTGTGCCCATCATTGATGCAGGATAAATCATCAAATGCCCAAATTGTAAATGAAAAGTCAAAAATCTAAGTTTCTGGTGTATGTCCTTTTCCTGTCTAACCGGAAGGTTCAGAAGCATCATTGAGAATCAAGACTCTAATGCCAAATGTCATGTTTCAGGCAGGGTTGCTCCCCAATGTTGTTTCTTGTCTTTTTTGTTCGTTTTTGTGCTTTGTTAATGTTAGTTTGTTTGTTACCTGTTGTGATGCTAATACCCGTTGTAATAAGAATAACTTCGTCACACTTGACACAACAAAGTTTTGGGGACCGTCCCCGTATATTGTCTTCCAGACAATTAAAGAAAAAAACGGATTCAAAGTCTTTTTTCACAGAGAATGCAATTTACTGTACAAGATGGCGTTTATATACAGGAACCCAAAGACATGTGACAGGAAGTGGTTGGCAATGTTGATGTGGAAGCGGAACTGGAAATTGCGTCATTGGAGATGAGCCAGAAGTGACATGATTGCTGGTGGACGGAAGTGACGTCATCAGGAATGGCCGGAAGTGACGTCATCGCGGCCATCTTGGAACCCAGAAGTGGCCGTATTATTTTCCTTCTTGATGTCTGTTGGCAAAAAGGAGAGTTCAGGTAAGCACCACGTGACAACCTCTTATCTCGCGATGTTTCACTCACCTTTAGGCTCTTTGACTGCCTCCTAATTGCACATGTGTGACACCGTGTTATGTTCCATCTGTTTAGTGGGTAGTTCCCCAAGAGATGGGACCACCTGCCTATCACTACCAGGAACTGCCCTTTTGCACCATATATATAGAGGGTCATCTACAGTTGTGAATGTGCTCTGCAATGGGTGAGTTATTGTGTTTTGCTTACCTTGTGTTTTTTTTTTTGTGAACCTGTGCTTTGATTTTGGATTCTGTATTGAGAATGTGTCTGTCTTGCCTTCTTAGGCAATTCCTTTTTGTGCTCCACGGGGCTTGTTGTTCTACAGAGCTATTTTATTATGAATAAATCTTTTATTTTAATGAAGATCCTGCATTTGCCCTGTTATCTAGCCAGTGAGAGGTTAGGAGCATGCACTGATTCAGCGTGTTACCTCACCCACCTCATGATGAACCACCTCAGGACCCCAAATTAGGACACAAGTGCAGCAGGTGACACCTCAGCACCCCACTAGTTTGAATAGAATTTCAAAATGTGAGTTTTTTTTTACAGTGGCTGGAGTGCCACCGACTTGCCACCAACCCCTAAATGTTCCCTTGCAAGTTGGAGGACCTGCTTGAAAAGGCAGATGCAGGTTAACATCACACCTGGGACATAGCAATTGAAGGTTAAGTGGTTTGGCAGTATGTCCCCCTCTAGTGGGCATGTTAGAAAAGGCTTTTTGAAACTACTTCAAAATGACATTCTTTGGAATTTGTAGTTCACTACACAAAGCTTGGATGGAGGGGACTTCAACACTGCCATTTAGGTTTCCTGTTTATGATGCACGCAGATCATTCTGGAAGTACATATTTAACAATATTTTAGAAAAATGTCATGTGATTTGCACATGTGGATAACTGATATGTGGATCATGCAACTAGACTAACATGGAATTTATTTTCCCATGGACCTGTTTCAAATTGTTTGACATCATACAACATTGGTCACTATTGGCATCTATTACATCATAAACATATTTCTCTCCTTTACATGTGAAAAAATTTTTTTTTCCTGCCATCACTACAAATTAGATGGGGTAAGTAATGATTTTAAAAGAATATCATTTTTTGGCGTAATATTCCTTTAAACTGAAGCATTCATCTAGTACATTTATATTTATGTTCATTATTTACTAGCTGTGTAAGTCAATGCTGTAAAAAGTCTGGGGTCCTAGAAACTATTGTAATCGTCAGAAAAAAAATTGAAATGTAAAGATGTCAGGTAATTGAAGGGAACTACTCTGGACATCTCTCCTAGGAGGATTCGTTTTGCCTACGTGCTCGCCTCGCTTGTGCATTAGCAGCTAAGCAAGTTTGTCTTTCTTCGGAGATTTCGTTTTACTGATGTGCTCGCCTCGCTTGTGTATTAGTGGCAGGAGGAAAAGTAAAAGGGATACCATTTTACCGATGAGCTGGCCTCGCTCATGTATTAGCAGCTAAGCAAGGGTCTCTTTCTTCGGAGGTTTCATTTAGCTGACATGCTGGCCTCTCTTGTGCTAAGCGAGTGTCTGTTTCCTCGGAGGTGGAGCCCTTACCCCGACTCCACTTCTCATTTCTTGGCCGGACTGACAGACACACACACTTTCACACGTAGACATTTATATATAAGATTATCCAAAGCAACTTACAAACGAGGTCAACAGAATCAAGTCTGGGGACAGTTTGGGAGGAAGTCCATCCATCTATCCATTATCCAACCCGCCATATCCTAACTACAGGGTCACGGGGGTCTGCTGGAGCCAATCCCAGCCAACACAGGGTGCAAGGCAGGAAACAAACCCTGGGCAGGGCGCCAGCCCACCGCAGTTGGGAGGAAGTGATACAGGATTACCAAATTGATCACCACAAGTGAAGAGTTCAACACAAACTATAAATGAGTTACAACTCCCAGATTTACAAAACCTAACAGCTACCACTTACTGTAAAAATTCACCAAAGAAGAGAGTCTTCAAACACTCCTTGCACATTTTGAGGGACTCAGAGTTTCAGATGTAGGTGAGTAGCTTGCTCCAAATAGCCAGGAACTACACATGAAAAGAGTCTGGACGTAGGATTTAATGTCATGCTAGGTGGCACTACCACCACCAGACACCATTCATCAGCAGATCTGTGTGGTCAAGAAGGAGCAGAGGACCTCTTTATATATAATACGCTACCGTGGCTGTTTGTTTGTCTGTCCAGGATTTTAAATCACCTGTAGCTCGTAAACCGTTTCACCTATTGACCTGAAATTTGGTACACATATACTACGTGACGCCTACTATCCGTTTCAGGGTGATGATTGACCTCCAATGTTATTCCTCTTTTTATTTTTATTTTATTTTATTGCAGAATCAACTCTTGGCAGTGGCCAGCAGGACGGTTGTGCGGTGCATGCATATGGCGTCGTTCTCATCCCTCCCACCTTTGCCGTCAATACCTCTACCTCTTCATATCTTAGATCATTCTTGAGGCAGATTTAAGGCTTAAGTGCCAGCTTAAGTGAAAAATTAAGAAAAAGTACTAAGCAATTGCAACACAAACTCTGACTTAATCATTTTTAATGCGAAAAGATGCCAACGAAAGAAGAGAAGAAGAGGGCTGCTAGAGTGGAGAAAAGAAGAGCTGCTCAGGAAACAGCAAGTGCATCAACCTCTGAGCAAACGAATGGTAAACGTACAGAGAAAGAGGATGAAAACTAGGAATGCTCAAGTCAAGTGTATTCACAGCACATTATTGTGCATTGCGCCGTTAATGATATATATACTGTAGGTGCAGATCCACTATCTACTCTATAGGCAAGCATCAAGTATTTTAACTTATTATGTGCCACTACAAAGAAGAGAGACATGTGCCTGCCTTGGCTGGTTGAACACCAGACATGCTGCTGCATTTTGAATCATCTGCAGAAGCTTGGTGACACATACAGGTGCTCCAGCCAGCCAGCAGTAGTCCAGTTGTGACAAGAGCAGAGCTTGGACCAGGAGTGGTGCTGAATACGTTGTCAAATATGGTCACAGACCACAGCAACAAGGACGGCTGGTCGTCAATCACCACCTCAAGATCAAGCATCGATTTGGCCGGTGTTAATGATAAGGAACAAAGCAGAATAGAGATGGGGTGCTGAATAGATGGACAGCTGGGACAACAAAAAGGTCTGACCTTGTCAGGTTGAGCTGGAGATGGTGCTCCTTCATCCAGATGGCAATATAAATGAGACATGCAGAGCTGGGTAGTTAATGGAGGCCAGACTGGTTAGGGGTAAGGCTATTATGGAGATGCCAGCGAAGTTCCTGGCCTGCTTGTGTGGCACCTTTTGGATGTCTCAAGCCCTCTTCTCCATGTTCCTGACTCCAAATCATGACACACGTGCTCACCACTCACAATTTATCTAAGTTGATAATGCATAGCACATGGCGTCCAAGGTTTTCTTTAACCAAAAAAAAAAAAAAAAAAAAGTGTGGCCATATTAGTTAGCAAAAGGCAATTTCATTACAATTAGGACATTTTACTTTAGATTTTCTACTCAGAATTTTGTCTTTTGATTCAACTGAGTTGCTGCTTTGCTGATTACCTGTTTTTGAATTTTGGCTCTGTTTTGTGATTATCTGTTTATCAACTATCAATGAATTAACCTCTATTCATTTTGAACACATGACAACTGGCTCCAAAAATTGGTAACTGAACAGCTGTACCTAGGTTTTGTCATGGACTCCATATTGGTGCTGTCTGGGGGTTGAAAAAATCAATCTATCTCCTCTTTCACCCATTTGCTAACTGGCCATACAATTAAAATGTCCTGATCCAGCACAGGGCAGGAGTCATCCCTGGAATGGCGCCAGTCTGTCACTGGGTGTACGCTAACTTTCTTACTCATGCACACATTATAATTAAGAATATGTAGCCTAAAGGAGGAATTAGCCTCAGGTTAGAAGCTCAGGTAGAATAACAAATGGCCATTTGAGAGTCCTGCCATAAGCAGGAGCTTACCATCTTTGTTATAGACAATCCTTGAGAAGATACACAGTAGTATGACTGGAACATGTTGTATCATTTATGTTTCACATTATAAGTTATGTAAATAACATGCATATGTAATAATGGAATAAAACTGGACATCAATAACTAATTTCCATGCTGTAAATAAAATAACATTTTAGGGCTTGGCAGCTTATTGCTTGTTTGCACAGTTTTTCCCCTCCATATCTGCCAAGAAGTGTGGCCAAAGGTTGTGAAATACTTGATGTTGTTCAAAATGTTTTGGCTTGGTCTTAAATTTTAAATGGGATTGTTTAAATTTTATAGCAGCCTGCTTGTAGATAGAACACAAAAAGTTATGCTAAGTAGAAATCATGTAGAAGGTGGTATGGTAAAGTGTTGTTAGGTTCAAATCCTAGAACTGGTCACTGTCTTTTTGAAGGACGCAATTTCTTCCCTGTGTTTTACTTATCCAGATACTCTGGTTTTCTTTCTACATACCAACGTTGTGCAGGTTTGGTTGATTATCGACATTAAAACTTCCCTGGTATGAGTGGGTACCCTACAACGAACTGGCATCCATCCAAGACTGTACCCATTCATGTAGAAGTGGGCACCAGCTGTCCACTACCCTGAATTAGGCAAGTAAGCTATAAAATGGACGGATGTATTTTGTAAATTATTAGGCCGACACCTTTGTCCAAGGCAACGTAAAACATTTGAGATATGATTGGTTACATTTGTTTTGTTTTTCCAATTGGTCATGTGACTTGCTCATAGTGTCTAGTGCGATTTGAAATGACAATCTCAGGGTGTAAAGTCCAGAGCCATAACGACTATGCCACACAACAGTCTTCTAACACTTCATAGTGGTAACATTTCATTATTTATCTGAGGTTGTTGCTCAAAGTGGGCAGCACGGTGGCACAGTGGTAGCGCTGCTGCTTCACGGTATGGAGACAAGGGTTCGTATCCCATGTCCTCACCTCATGGAGTTTGCATGTTCTCCCCGTGTCTGCATGGGTTTCCTCCCACACCATGCAGGATAAGTGAATTGGTGTTCTTATATTTGCCCTAGGGCGTGACTTGGGGTGTGCGTGTGTGTTTGCCTGCCTTGAACCCTGTGCTAGTTGGGATAGGCTCCAGCAGACCCCCACGACCCTGCTCAGCACTACATGGGTTAGAAAATGACTTACTGACTGTTGTTCAAAATGATTTGCTCAAATATGAGTTGACAAATACCCCATGACACGCATGAACTAAGATATGGTATTAAATAGGCTTAGGCACAGTGTGACTAAATAATATGCCAAGTATGTAGAGATTGCAATAAAAAAGAAGTGCATTTTGGGATTCAAGAAGTGTCACGCCACTGTGCACTTCTTGAATCCCAGATACAAAATGACAATATACAGTTAAGCAGGTTTGAGAATGCTATCTTCAAAGGCTCTTCTGTGTTCAGTTTTGTTGTGTGGTGTAAAAGAGGACACAAACAAAGATAAAGAGTTGGGGCACCATCTTGGTGACTCTGTATAATTAGATAAGAAACAAAGATAACATGGAGTAAATATGGAGTAGAATTTTCAGACTGGAGTTGTCAATTGAACTGAAACAAGATGGCCAATTTCTAGGTAATGAGTTCAAGTGGCAGGAAGGGGAGGGTCTGGGCCGATGGACATGGAAGTGGCGTCAAAGTTGGAGGAGAAGAGAAGGCATTAGTAGACAGCGCCAGCCCCTGGTCCGGCAGGTAATTACCAGAGCTCTTAAGCTGTCTCCCATGGGCATGTGCATGGCAGTTGTGTTAATATGTTTAATGTTTTCTTAAGTTAATATGTTTTCCATGTTATGTTCTGTTAATGTCTATTTCCATTATATTAGTGTATGTGCTATGCTGAGTTTAGTGTTATTTGATTTTGTGTTATGTTAATGTTCTTCCATATTATGTGTGTATGTCATTTTAATCTTTTTTTCATGTTGTGTTATATATTATGTATTAGTTATTTCATGTTAGAGAGCAAACAAAAATTATTCAACCCCTTGCCCCAATTAGAGGTTTACATATTTTATTATTATACACTATTGAATCACAGTAGATTTAATTCTGGATTTTTGATCCTAATGAAGAGAAAAGGGACTCTTTAATGTCAAACTGAAGTTGGATCTTTGCAAAGTGGTCAAATTCTAAATATAAAACACAAGAAATTGATCTCACCCCCTTCAGGTTAATATTTAGTAGATGCACTTTGTACCTCCCGCTCTATCGGCTCTGCACATCTCCACACTGACATTTTTCCAATTCTTGTTTGCAAAGCTGCTTAAGTTCTACCATGAGTGTGTGTTGATTGTGAGTGAACAGCCTTTACCAAGTCCAGCCACAAATTCTCGATTGAATTAAGATCTGGACTCTGACTTGGCTACTTCAGGACATTCTCATAGTTGTTTTTAAGCCATTCCTATGTATCTTTCACTTTACGCTTGAGGTTGCCATCTTTCTGGTAAACAAATCTTCTCCCAAAGTGCAAGTGTCCTGCAGACTGCATCAGGTTTTCCTCCAGGATTTTCCCATATTTTGCTGCATTCATTTAAGCCATCCAAGACCTTCTTCATGGCAGGGATGAAGAAGTTTTTTGATGATTTGCAGTGTTTAGTTTACACCAAACAGGATATTTACGTTGATGGCCAAAAAGGCTCAAGTTTTGGTCTCATCAGACAAGAGAACCTTCCTCCAGCTGACTTCAGAGTTGCTCATATTCCATATGCAAACTTTAGCCAAGATGTCTTATGCATGTTTTCTCTTTTGTCTGCACAGTCTCTCCACTCTGAACCACTGTGCCTAGTCACTGCTTTAGACTTCTCAGAGGTCTCTTGGTGGCCTGGCTCACTCATCTTCTTCCTGCATGATCACTCAGTTTTTATGGATGGTCTGCCCTAGGTAGACTTTCAGCTCTTGCATATTCTTTCCATTTCTTCATGATTGATTTAATTGGTTATTAAGTGACTTGGACATTTTCTTGACTCCATCCCATGACTTGTGCTTTTCAATCCCCTTGTCATGCAGTTACTTGGAGTGTTCTTTTGTCTCAGCCCACCATACTGACTCACTACAAGTTGGTTCTTCCAGATCCGGTGCATTTAAACTACAATCGATTGAACCCCAGACAGGTGATCTCCTTTGAACTAATGCTGGAACTTCTAAAACTTATTGGCTGTCCCAGTGAGGATTGTTGAGGTGTCATACTAAAGCGGGTGAATACTTACATGATCAATTATTTTGTTTTAAATTTGTAATTAATTTAGAGAACTTTGCAGTGATCAGTTTTCATCCATTTTTGTTGATCAGTGTTAAGAAATCCAAATTAAATCCACTGGGATTCAATGTTACATAACAAGAAAATGTACAAACTTTCAAGGGGTCAATATTTTTCATAGACCGTGAATGAGAGAATAGAAGCAAAAATAAAGGTTGGGATTCTAGAGGATTCCCTGTTTTATTTTGTTGTTTGAAGGACAAGGAATATCATTAATAATGTGCTGAACTAAAAAGTCTGGTGAAGCACTTGAAAGCCAAAGAAACTTCAGAGGTTCATAGCCCCATTCCCCATAGAGGCTGATCCACTAATTAATGTCAACTTCCGGTGATGGCTGCAATTAAACAGGGCTGAGAGTGGAAGGACCGTGTCTTTGATTATGTAAGAGAAATGACCTCTTCAGTCTTCACTGTTTTCTCTTCTTTCAGTCTGAAGAAACAGATGGAATAGAAGTCAATACTCTTTTCCATCCCCATATTCATCCAATAGAATTTTTTAAAACAGTCTCCACACTCATGTGTTTCACAAGGCACATATGTAACATGTTACATTATGTTATTTTAATAATGATTGCTGCATAAGAAGCTCAAGCAGGGCAATTCTACAGTATATTAACATTTATTGGACTGGACCATTTATTACCAGGACACAGCAGAATTGGTCTATGTATATATGATAAACCATGTTATTATCAACAGTAACTCTGTTAAAAATGTAAATAAACTGTTAGTTTATTTTGACCAGCAACGGGACTGAAAGTCTCCATTTGAATGAGAGTCCCAGAAGCACGGCACTTCGTGGTGCAGGCGTAGAAGCACATGTGCCACAAATATAATGCATTTCTGTGCTCTATCCACTCGATTGTTACCCACAATACATTTGGTAGTTGGTTGACTGTTTACACACAGTGGGTGGCAGAGTGTCTATGCTGTACTGACAGTCAGGAGAAGTCGGATGCCTTGTGATGTAGAAAAGCCTTTGAGGTAGCTCTTTGCATCAATGCCAGAACCTTCAGGCTCCATATCATTCAATTGATTATTACTATCTCGATCATTACCATCAAAATATTCATTTGCAACAAATCATAACACTATTTTCTACTAGATGGCAGCACCATAGTAGGTACATGAGCCACAGCAGCAAAGATCAGAAAGCTGGCTGTATCTACTGATGTATGAGTTTTCTCATATGTTGCATCTTGACAGGCTCAATGATATACGAGTTAACTATAACTTGCATTCAAAGTGTTAAAATAACAAAAGGAAATTATGCCTCCTTATTTTTAGGAAGGTTACTTCAAAGTTTTGGAGTCAATAAAGTCAACTGAACAGAACATCAAAGAGAATGGAAGGGTGTCAAAGCTAAATGAACGGTGGTCTTGGAATATAACACATAAAAATCCTTGGCTGTAAAGCTGGAATTAAAGGCGGCCCACATACAGTACCAATGTTAGGAGAGAGACTTTTGGAGTACGTGCTGATACAGCGCATTACCGCAGCCACCACATAACAAACCAACTCAGGATCCAGATTTGGACCCGAGTACAGCCATGCAACGGGTGACAACTCAGCACCACGCTAGTTCAGATACAGTGGAACAGTGGGAGGTTGTTTACGGTGGCTGGAGTGCCAATTCTGCCACCAACCCTCAAGTTTTTCCCTGCAGGTTGGAGGGCCTACATACAGGGCTGGATGTAGATTAACATCATACCCAGGATGGAGCAATTGCAGGTTAAGGGCCTTGCTCAAGGGCCCAACAGAGTAGAATCCATTTTGGCATTTACAGGATTCAAACCGGCAACCTTCTGATTGCCAGTGCAGATCTCTAGCCTCAGAGCCACCACTCCGCCCTTAATGTTAGGAGAATGGTCTAAAAACTGGGTGCCAACATATGATGGAATTGAGAGGACTACCCGGAAAGTCTCATTTGTCTTAGCTTAGCTTGGCTAAGAGATTTTAGATGCGTAGTCTGCTGGGAAAGGCAGTTTGATACCAAAACATGGTTTTGCATTAACTTTAAGAAAAACCTGAAAGTCAAGTAGAGCAGAGAGAAATGTATTTGCATCTTTCTTGCATTACTTGTGCACTCTTCTTATTTGCACTCAGCCTGGCCTTATGGCCTTATGACTCAGACTAAAGGCCGGTTTATACTTCACACACAGAATGCTTATGCGTATGCATCATGTCTGCCACATGTTCCCAGCATTCTTTTCATGCGTCCTCTGAAAGCGTTGTTAGAAATGAATGTGGCGCTTGCACTAGTTGCAGTACCAGCAAAAATATGGGTGACGTGTGTGTTCAAGCTTTGGTATGTGACGTCAGCATCTTATTTTACTATAAACATGTCATGGTAAGCTGCACTGTAGCTCCAACATGACCCGTGTGCGTGCTGTGATGTTTGATGAATAGTTCAATGTGGTGAAGTAAATCATCAAACTTAAATGCTGGTGAAATGCTCTTCATCTATTTCTCGCATAGGCAATACAAGTGTTGCATATTCCCCATCATAATGACGCGATACATTTAAACATCTCATATACCATCTTCTGTGTCTCAGTTGCCGTCTTTGTCTTTTTTTTGCACATTCACAACAGCATCAGAATGCAAGGAAGTTTTATTTTTAACATCGTTGTCCCTCAACTCACCACACAGAAAAAACAGACATTGTTTTCTCACTGTGATAATGTATCGCACGGCCCCTGGTGGAATCCATGTACCAAGTTTAGACAGTACACTGCTTGCATAGCAGCAGCATCCTTGAGTGCATGCACCATGTAGCGTTAAGTATTTCCTCAGCCTTAGGCTACCATACATAATGTTAGAGGATTTAGTCCCAATGCTATGCTGGAAAAATTGAAGTAACCCATTGGAGGGGATTACACTGCAGAGTGACAAAGTTTTTGATTGCTTGTTTTCACTTTCATCTCCACCTTCAGAATATACCAGAAACGATAACTACAGCTACAACAAACAAATATTTTGGGAATCAGCCTTTGTGCGTGATGGACTTGTGCCTTGCATCGGTTAGTGTAGGGTTCGGGGAACTAGTGCGCTTCCTGGTGGCCACAATAGGCATGCTACTAAATGATAGATTAAACTTGAAATTCGAGTAGAGCAGAGTATGTAATGTATTTGCACCTTGCATGCTTTACTTGAACAGACTTTTCATTTGCATTCAACCAAGCATTGTGACCAAATGTGTAGAGCCGTAGGCTGCCATACATAAAGTTAGAGAATTCATCCTCAGTGCTGTCCAGAACAAGGTGAAGTCACCCATCGGACGAGATTACACTGTAGAGTAACAAAGTTTTTGTTTGCTTTGTCACAGATGACCGGGGACACTGCCCGGCCGGGACGCCTGGATAGTCCCCGAGTTGGACAATACGTTTCCTCGGCCACTAGAGGGCAGCCGCCCGGGGCTATTTGGGGGCCACAGGGACACACCTGGGACGCTCTTTATGAGAGGACGTGGCCACCACCAGGGGGTGCCCGGACAGTGAGAGAAGCTTGGGTGACAGCACTTCCGCCACACCAGGAAGTGCTGTCAGAAGTAATTCCAAGGTCACCCGGAGGGCTTCCAGGTGCTTTCCAAGAGACTTCCGCCACACCAGGAAATGACGTCAAGGGGAACACCTGGGGCTCATCCGGGTCATGATAAAAGGGGCCGCCTCCTTCTAGTTGACGAGCCAGAGTTGGGAGGAAGGAGACGAAGCTTGTGAGGAGGAGGAAGGAGGTCGAGAGAGAGAAGAGAAAGAAGAAGAAAAGAAAAAGAGTTGGTGAGAAAAGAAGAAAGAAAGAGAGTTGGCGAGAGAAGGCATTGTGGTGCAGTGAAGAAAATAAATAAAGGAGTGTGTTTTGTACATCCTGGTGTCGGTCTGTCTGTGTTTGGGGGTACGATTTCCACAGCTTTTTGTTTTTATGGCACTTTCACCTCCACCTACAGAAGATGGCACATACAGAAAGATGACTACAGCTGCAACAAACAAATATTTTGGACAGAACAAGAGTCAGCAAGCTTTTGAGGCAATTTAGTCCCCTCACAAACTCCCTGAAGAAGGGGCCTGAGTTGCCCCAAAAGCTTGCATATTGTAATCTTTTTAGTTAGCCAAAGAAAGGTGTCATTTTGCTTGACTTCTAGTCATGTTAAAATGCTTGCCTATGAATTAGTGCATAGCCAATGGGAGGTTTTATTAAAACAACCACAAGTTAAATTATAAATGGAATATTCTAATTATTCCTTGTCATTCTGACTAGAGACTAGCTCAGTTTATGATCTGCTTTGTTGTTGGTAAGTCATGGAGGGCTAGCAGTTTCAAACCATACTGAACGTATTGAAGTTAAGCCTATGTAAGTTTGTAACACGATAAATCTCTTTGGAGCTCCATCCTCACCAAGTTGTGCTTCTTACGCATTGTGAAGAACGGCTGAGGATGTAAGAAACACAGCCTCTGATGAAGCAATTAACACTCTGCTTCACAATATCTACATGGATGGCTGGCTAAAGTCAGTTGCAACAGACAAAAAAGCCAATTGGCAAATGATCTTCAAGTCTTGTGTTTCAGAGGAGGGTTTCACCTGACCAAATGGATGAGCAACAGCAGAGCAGTCTTGTTGTCCACGCTCAAAGAAGACAGAGCTACTGCATTGAACAAAAGAACTTAGACTTAAGCCATAATTTGTTACCAATAGAGCGAACCTGAGGTGTTCAATGGTACACACAAACTGAAATCCAATTTCAGGTTCCAGATAAAGTTACAAGGTAGACCTTCTACAAGACATGGTATTCTGTCACTTGTCAGTTCAGTATATGAACCCCTTGGAGTTTTAATACCTGCTTATAGTTCAGTTTATGGTCTGTCTTGAAGTTAGTAAGACATGGAGCGCAAAAAGTTTCAAACCGCATTGACCATATTAAATGTTCCATACATGTAGGACATACTGAATGTATCGAAGTAAAGCCTATGTAAGTCTGTTGTATAAAAGTAACACAACCTTTAAGTATAGAAAGTATCTGAAAATTTTACCTGAGAAAGCTAAGATTGTAATAAAACACAGAAGAAAGCTTTTCCCCTTTTTGCGTTTTATTCTACATTTGTAATAACATTTTTCTGAATTTTTGCAATTCGTTCTTTTTAAATTTTCAGTAAACCTTTTTTTAAAACAAAGTTTATTGGACTGTGGAATTTCTATCTGTTATGCGTTTGATGCAGCGACAATTAAAACTGATTTTTTTGTATAGCACTTTTCACAATGATTCTCAGTCAAAATAAAAGTACAGATTATACTAATTACTAAATACAGAAGTGGTATGCGTAAAAGTACTGATTTGTTAAAACACGCCAAGAACAATGTAGAAATGGATTAAACATATATGGAAATGAGCATTATCTGTCCATTAGTTAATTAATGAACTATGGCCAGTTGACAAAGGTGGAGATTAAAACAGGAAAAGAGAAAGTCAAAGGCACGGTTCTGGAGACCTCAGCCAACTGTCCTCCTACCCACTCTTGGGTTTTCTACAGTGGAGTCCTGTGCTGGACTGTCCAATCTAATGAGAGAATCTTTCCATCCCATGTTTCCAAAGCTCCTTTATCTGAGATGACTTTTCCATTCGCAGGAGAGCAGCCTGGCAGTAGAGCAACTGGCACCAAGTGCCACATCCAGATATCCAGAAAAGCTTAGCAAAATGGGAAACGCCCACTTTGTCCTACACAACCCTGGACTTTAATACTGTAGAATGTCCCTGACCCTAACAGAAGTAAACCTAAGGAACATGGAAAGGTTACACCATGCCAGCGTGACACCAAGAGGCGAGAAGTGACTGAAGAAAGAGAGGGGAGTCTAAGAAACCAGATGATCCTTAGAGGAGTTTGAGCAGGCCCAGTGGGCCTATGAGGCTTTGCCTTAGATGTTGCTTTTTTATTTGGATACTTTGTATTTCCTTTATAGTCATGCTGATTTCTGTAACCGTTAGTTAAAAAGAAAGAGTATTATATAAACTCTTTGTCATCTCATGAAGTTACTCATCTTGCATTGCTTAGAAGCATACTTGTATATTACATGTATAAAATTAAATCATCAGTCAAAGCCACTCAAGTCCTGTCTTGTGCTGCAAATTGTAGGTGACTAGCTTGGATAAATCTGGCAGACATCACACCCAGCACCTAATCTCTAATGGGAAAGCCCGACATTGGCGTGAGGCATTAATTAATACATACCCTAAGTGCAGGCTGCATCCTGACATGGGCTGTCATTACTACACCTTGTGAAACTGTGTCATTGTGCACTCCTGGTGATGGTCTGAGCTCTGAAAGGTGCTATATGTAGAGACACCTGATATTTTTATTATATAGTTGGGAGCACGTAGAGAAGTTGTTGCTAATTTCTTTAGACATAATGAATTCTTCTCTGAACTAACAGAGACAGGACACAGCGCCTAGCGATTCTTGTCTTAAAGACCTGTGATCTGGCATTAGAGCCCTGGCCAGGTCACTTACTGTTTGAAAACTGAGCATGTTTTTCATGTTCAGGTGGAGTTTCACTTACATTTATGTGTTTTTGCTAATCTAAAGCAACTTAACAAAAGAGGTCAAGATAATCGAGGAAACGTCAGTTTGGGGTACTGTTTTCCTCTTGTACTGTGTTCTAATTTTTCTCCCACACACTAAACCTTTTTCTAGTGTGAATTCCATAATGGGAGGACTGGCATCCCGTCAGAGATGGATGGGATTCCATAATGGAAGGATGCAGATGGACATGCATCCTGGCTGGGTTGGTTGGTGGTTCTGTTCTCGGCCAGAAGGCCATAATAGAAACACAGAAGGAGACTGCTTCCCAAGGTGACATATTCCCCCTATATACAGAGTGGCAGCTCCCCTGGAGGCATCCAAGTGCCCCAACAGGGCTGCCCATTAGGACTACAATTCCCAAAATGCCCTGCAGGTGTACAAATGGGAGTTCCACCACAGGGATGCTGCCACACTGTGTATAGAGTCCAGCTCTGTCCTTCCATTACGGCCTCCAGATACCAACAATCAGTCTGGCTGGGATGTGTGTCCATCCACATCCTTCCATTATGGAACCCCATCAAGGCAAGGAATGACCTTCCATCTCCAGCAGGATGCCAGCCCCTCCATTATGACATTCACACTAGAAAAAGGTTTTGAGTGTGGAAGAAAAATCAGAATGCATGGGGGAAAACAGAACTCCAAACTAATGTTTAACTCAGTTATGTTGACCTCTTTTGTTAAGTTGCTTTAGATAAGCAAATTAACATAAATGTAAATGTGAATGAAAACCCACGTGAACATGAAAAAATGTGCTCAATCCTCAAACAGAAAGCGAATCCACCAGGGTTCTAATGCAAGACCGTAGGTCTGTCATCCAGGATTTGTGCCCATCCACATCGTTCCATTCCAGGTATGAAAACCCCGTCCTTCTCTGTCAGGATGCCATTCCCTCCATTATGGCATTCACACTAGGCTTGCTGTCTCAGTGGCACAGTGATTAGTGGTTCTGCCTCTGCAGTTCTACGGACTAAGGCTCTGAATCCAGCCAGGCCCCTGTTTCTCTGGCCTTTGTCTTCACATGTGTATTCTCAAGGGTCAAACCAAACAAGCTTGGTGTTCTTAATGGTTGCCTCTCATTTGTCAAATGTCTCATGTTCATTGTGTTAGGCTGATATGTGACACTTAACTTTATAGTCTGGTCTGTGAGGGTGAAGCCCCATCTTCAGGGCTCGCTCCTCTCCTGGATGATACGGTTAGTGTAAGCTGTGACTCATCTGCCACATTCCAAAACAATAAATGGGTTCAAATAAGAATGAAAGGAAGAATGATTGAATAAAATCTATTCCAGTGGATAATTTTTATTAGTAAGTAGTGTATATTCTGATCTTATGAGTGAATCCGCACATTGAATAACATCATTTTCATATGCAGGCCTCCCCCAGTTAATAATTATTTTACGCTGTGGTGTTCTGCTGACCACCACACTAAGCGTGATTTACATCGCTATTTTATTTTCTTTAATTAAGTCTTGATTGCTATTTTGCTATAAAATATCTGGAGGTGTAGCAAGTGGGCACACACAAGAACTGCAAAAGTGCAGGATTACACAGTCAGCACTCTTTTTAAGTAGGCAATCACGAAAATGACTCACAACAGATGGCCCTCACAACATTCTTTTTCTCTTTGTCTTGTTCAAGAATGAACTAAGTTGAGATTTGAATTGCCATGCAGTGCAGTTGCTAAAAATGGCAGGCAGTGTGGTGTAGTGGTGAAGGCTTTGGATACTGGACTACAAACATTGAGGGAGTGGATTCAAATCCTACCACTGACACTGTGTGACCATGAGCAGGTCACTTTACCTGCATATGCTCCAATTGGAAAAACAAAAGAAATAGAACCAGTGGTACCCAA
This sequence comes from Polypterus bichir lapradei, assembly GCA_026402145.1. Lineage (NCBI taxonomy): Eukaryota > Metazoa > Chordata > Cladistia > Polypteriformes > Polypteridae > Polypterus > Polypterus bichir. Next base: position 41,652,131 of record JANRMT010028174.1, on the reverse strand, counting down.
ATGGTATCCAAAGTTCCCTTAGGTAAAGGTGTCAGCATAATAATTTTACGAGGTGTTTAGGAGAGATGGCAGTGGAGTTTTTAATCAGATTGTTTAACGGAATCTTGGAAAGTGAGAGGATGCCTGTGGAGTGGAGAAGAAGTGTACTGGTGCCGATATTTAAGAATAAGGGGGATGTGCAGGACTGTAGTAACGACGGGGAATAAAATTGATGAGCCACAGCATGAAATTATGGGAAAGAGTAGTGTAAGCTGGGTTAAGAAGTGAGGTGATGATTAGTGAGCAGCAGTATGGTTTCATGTCAAGAAAGAGCACCACAGATACAATGTTTGCTCTGAGGGTGTTGATGGAGAAGTTTAGAGAAGGCCAGAAGGAGTTGCATTGCATCTTGGTGGACCTGGAGAAAGCATATGACAGGGTGTCTCAACAGTAGTTGTGGTATTGTATGAGGAAGTCGGGAGTGGCAGAGAAGCATGCAAGAGTTGTACAGGATATGTACGAGGGAAGTGTGACAGTGGTGAGGTCTGTGGTAGGAGTGACAGATGCATTGAAGTTGGAGGTGGGATTACAACAGGGATCGGCTCTGAACCCTTTCTTATTTGCAATGGTGATGGACAGGTTGACAGACGAGATTAGACAGGAGGCCCCTTGGACTATGATGTTTGCTGATGACACTGTCATCTGTAGCGATAGTAGGGAGCAGTTTGAGAAGACCTGGAGAGGAAGAGATATGCTCTAGAGAGGAGAGGAATGAAGGTCAGTAGGAACAAGACAGAATACATGTGTGTAAATGAGAGGGAGGTTAGTGGAATGATGAGGATGCAAGGAGTAGAGCTGGTGATGGTAGATGAGTTTAAATACTTGGGATTAACAGTACAGAGAAACGGGGATTGTGGAAGAGAGGTGAAAAATAATGGAATGGGTGGAGAAGAGTGTCAGGAATGATTTCTGACAGATGGATATCAGTAAGAGTGAAAGGAAAGGTCTACAGGACGGTAGTGAGACCAGCTATGTTATATGGGTTAGAGACGGTGGCATAGGAGACAGAGCTGGAGGTAGCAGAGTTAAAGATGCTAAGATTTGCACTGGGTGTGACGAGGATAGACAGGATTAGAAATAAGGACATTAGAGGGTCAGCTCAAGTTGGACGTTTGGGAGACAAAGTCAGAGAGGCAAGACTGCGTTGGTTTGGACATGTGCAGAGGAGAGATGCTGGGTATACTGGGAAAAGGATGCTAAGGATAGAGCTGCCAGGCAAAAGGTAAAGAGGAAGGCCTAAGAGGAGGTTTATGGATGTGGTGAGAGAAGACATGCAGGTGATGAGTGTAACAGAACAAGATGACGAGGACAGAAAGATATGGAAGAAGATGATCTGCTGTGGTGACCCCTAATGGGAGCAGCCGAAAGAAGAAGAAGAAGAAGAAGAAGAAGAAGAAGAAGAAGAAGAAGAAGAAG
>JANRMT010028174.1:41605450-41643690 GCA_026402145.1 Polypterus bichir lapradei | reverse complement strand
AGATAGATAGATAGATAGATAGATAGATAGATAGATAGATAGATAGATAGATAGATAGATAGATATCTTCAGTGACAGCAGTGGCATTTCAATCACATTCATTTCGTGACAATCAGCTGCCCTTTCATGTTTACTGACTCCTTTAAAAGTTACACTTTAAAAAGATAAGTAAGATTTGTCATCAGTGCAGTTCCCGAGGAGTTGTATAAAGCCATGCCACCTACTGAACCTCAAATTAGTGCCCACTAGAAAATGGTGCTAACATGGCGGAAAGCTGTGGGGTGTGTGAGCACAGTTAACTCTTATAAATCTCTGTTAAGTTCTGCAGTAGTATCTGGCCCAGAGAGGAGAGTGTCCCAAGAGTGTGCACTCTGTTGTGCTGTACATCAAGCCAAGGATTCTTCTCAGTGTGGAGCCACTAGGGGACATTGAGCTATTTTTTGATCAGAGGGTCTTTGGTACCACTAAGGACATTCATCAACATTGTTCTGTTTGCAGTCAGGGCTGTTGGACAACTAGGCAGCAGTATTCAATTTTTTGTGCCTTTGAGGTATGTGCTGTATAACGACTACGGGGCATCATTCTTCTTTTTTGTCTTTGAGCTCTGGGCTATATAATTACTGAGGGGCATTCATTTACTTTTTGTCTTTTGGTGCCAGGCTGTTGGATCACTCAGATCATCATTCTAGTTTTTATTTATGAAGTCTGGGTTGTGGGAGCACCAGAGGACATTAGATTAGTTTTTGTTTCTGTGGTTTGGGTTGTGGGACCTTTAGGAGGCATTCATCAACTCTTTTGTCTCTCTCTCCCTCTTTTTTTATATCAGAGGCCTGCAATACCAGTCGTTTTTGTTCCAATCCAATTTCTGAATTAGACACTGACTCTTGCTAATAATAGATCTTATTTAATTTTATGGCTTGCTAGTGCTTTCATTCTGCTATGTCAGGTCGTTCTTATATTGTAGATTTTTTTTTCCTTTCCAAGGATTTCAGCCAAATGATTTGTAGCCTGAAGTGGACGTGGAATTCTCAGTCTTTCACTTTTTTGTCCTCAGTTTCCTTCCAAATATTTTATTAAACCAGACAGTTCAGTATTATAAGTTGTAATTTTTTTTTGTTTGTTTAATAAGAATTGTAATATTTAATTGGTGTGTTTTTATTTTATGATTATTTAGGTAAGATGTAGTATTTAAATGAATAAACTGTGCAACCAAGACATTGTGCGCATTTAGACAGCAAATCAGTCAAAGGTTTAGAGAAGTGAGATGCAAGCCTAGTCTTGACAAGCAGACAGTTTTAGTCTAAGATCACGAGAGGAGTGTGGTCTAATGACTCAGAGGACATCATGTAGCCAGGAGACAATAGACAGGGAGAAACTGCAGAAAGGATGAGCTGTGAATGAAGACAATCTGCAAGGAGTAGTGAGAGGGGTAAAGTTTTTAGAGAACATTACGGGCTAAGATTTAGACCACTTTGGAAAAGGTGGATGTTGGACTGTTCTTCTTTTGATCCAGATAAACAAATTAAAGAGAAAAAAAAAAGCTTAATCCTCCACTTCCTGATTGTAGCTCCTGGAATGAAGGCAGTGGGCTTCTATTATGGTTGTACCCGGGAGTGGCCTGATAGCATGGTCTGGAAACCAGTTCAAGGTGAAGTGGAAGCCATCTAATGCATACTCTCTCCTCTATTGTGGTGGATGGCCAGCAGCTACTGTGAGACACTGTCTCCACCAAGACACCAGATGGAAAGTTCCCTGCAGCACAGTGGTGTCCCGGATTCCCGCAGGGCATCATGGAATTTGTAGTTCAACATCACAGCCCTGCTGGGTACCGTGGGTGCCATCAGGAGATGCTGCAGGAAGTTCTGGGGATTTGTATTTCCCATATAGCCCGGAAGTATTCCCAAGTCACGGGGTCAGAATCCCCAAAGTACTTCCGGACTGGAGAAAAACCTCAAGTCCTCTATTTGACCTGGACGTGTTTTCAAGTCACGGGGAGGGAAGAATGGAAGCACTTCCGGGTCAAGGACTATTGCTGAAGACCCAGCAAGCGAGCCGGAGTTGGAAGGTAGAAGACAGAGCTTTCTGGGAGGTGTGGAGGAGAGAATTTCATTGATTTATTGTTTATTGATTGTGTTTATGGTGGCTGTGGTGCTTTAAAGGCACTGTGAAGAAGGAAAAGAATAAAAAGGAACTTCTCGGTGCTTTTATCCTGTGTCTGCGTATCTGTCTGTTGGGCAACAGCGACCCCTGGTTTTCACAGTGTGTATATATATATATATATATATATATATATACAGTATATATATATATATATATATATATATATATATATTGTCGCAGTAGGGGGCGCTAGTGCTCCCTTGAACCCTCAGGTACCACGCCAAACACCTGGTAAAAGTGCCACAATTATTTGTTTTATTATAATAATAACGTGCACCAAGCACCCTCCACTCCTCACTATTCATAAATACTCACAAATACTACAATAAATCAATCCTCCACTCCCAGACGCGTTGCCCTCCTACCACCCAGCTCAGCTCGTTGTCTGGGAGTTCCCAGAGTCCTTTTATTCCTCCTGACCCGGAAGTGTTTCTGCCCAACAGTTCCACAAGTCCTTATTCCTTCCGGGTCAGAGTAAACAGTACTTTTCTTCACCCCGGAAGCCCGTCGCTCTTCCTTTGATGAACTTCCGGGTCATGGTGCACAAATGAGTCCACTGGCTTCCCGACAGCGACTCCCAGTGGCCCCCAAGGTATCCAGCAGGGCTGTGTATAAAAACTCCATAGTCCATGAGGCCCTGCTGGAATTCGGGGCCCATATATGCTCTCGGGAGAGCTCCTCCTGGCGGCCTGGGGGTGAGGGCCGGAGTAAAATGCCGGCAATCCACCACAATATATAGTCACGCATGCGGCTCCCTATCAGTGTGTGCATGACATGAACCCCCCCCCAGCCCAAACCCATCTGGCTGGCCGGACCGAACCAAGAGGTCGTGAACCCAGGAGAGGGCATCAGCATTGGTCTGAAGGTTACCCCGGTGATAAGTGACGGTAAACTTGTACGGCTGAAGGTCCAAAAACCACCTGGTGACTCGGGGATTCGACTCCTTGTAAATCGCCATCCATTGGAAAGTGGCATGATCTGTCACCAGGGTGAACTCGTGACCCAACAGGTAGTACCTCAAGTGAGTCACCCCCCACTTAATAGCCAAGGCTTCCCTCTCCACTGCTGCATACCTGATCTCCCGGTCCAGCAGTTTCCGGCTTAGGTAAATCACCATCGATGCTCTGGCTCAGCACGGCACCCAGACCTGTGTTCGAAGCACCGGTCTGGAGGATAAAAGGAAGAGAAAAATTGGGAGTCCTTAATATTGGTGCCGTAGTCAGGGCTGTCTTAAGGTCACTGAATGCTTGCTCCGTTTCATTGTCCCATACCACATGGAAAGGAGCCAGTTTCTTTGTTAAATTAGTCAAGGGTGCGGCTCTCTCGGAGAAGTGAGGTACAAACTGGTGGTAGTAACCCGCTAACCCCAAGAAGGCTTGCACCTGTCTCTTGGTACTCAGATGGGGCCATTCCAGGATGTCTTCAATTTTGGAGCATTGGGGTTTCACTAGTCCACCGCCCACTAGGTAGCCTAGATATTTGGCCTCCCTCAAGCCAAAGAAACATTTACGCGGATTGATACGGAGGCCTGCTTTCGCTAGCGTTAGGAGGACGGCGTAAAAGATATGTTCCTTCCAGGTGCCGGAATAGATGACGACGTCATCCAGGTAGGTGGCACAATAGGACTGGTGGGGCTGTAGCAATCTGTCTACCAGACGTTGAAAAGCTGGTGCCCCGTGCAGTCCGAATGGGAGGACCTTATATTGCCAATGTCCACTAGGGGTGCTAATGGCTGTTTTTTCTTTTGCGGATGCTGCTAAGGGAATTTGCCAGTACCCCTTTGTCATGTCAAGAGCAGTCAAGTAACGAGCCATACCCAGGCACTCAATGAGTTCGTCCACTCAGGGCATAGGGTAAGGCATCGAATTTGGAGACCTGATTAAGACGTCTAAAGTCGTTGCAGAATCTTCAGGAGCCATCTGGCTTAGAAATGAAGACGATGGGACTGGACCAAGGACTATGACTTTCCTCGACTATATCCATGTCCAACATCCGTTGGATTTCTAGTTCCACCTCTGCACGTTTTGCCTCCAGGAGACAATAGGGGCGTTCCCTCACCACCACCCTGGGGTCAGTTATAATGTCATGTTCAATCAGTGAGGTGCGGTGTCTCGTTGACCACCTCCGGGACAGACAGGATCACTTATTCCAGCTCCTGCTATTGGTGGACTGTCAAATGGGGACCAAGGTTAAGGGCTGATTGTTCTGAGAAAAGGGAGAGGGTTGTCCAGGAGTCTGGGAAAGTCTCCCGGTCTCTCCACAGTTTTAATAAGTTCACCTGGTAAACCCTCTCACTTGGCCGACGATTCAGTTGTTTGACCAAATAGTCGACGAGCCCTTTTCTCTCCTTAACCTCATAAGAGCCCTGCCAATGGGCCAGAAATTTGGAATGAGAGGTGGGCACGAGCACCATTACCAGGTTGGAAGTCTGTAAGAACTGAGTTCCGGTTATAACACCGCGCCTGCGCTGCTTGAGCACGTGACATATGGTCTTTTAAGATAGGTCGAATTTTATTTAGTCTATCGCGCAGTTGCACAATATACTCTAATATATTGGTGGAGGGAGGGAAGAGCCTCCGCTGCCCACCCTTCTTTAAGAATGTCCTGAATGCCCTGGGGTTGGCGGCCGTACAAAGGTTCAAATGGGGAAAACCTTGTGGAGGCTTGCGGTACCTCCTGGTAGGCAAAAAGCACGAGAGGTAAAAGCTGGTCCCAGTTCCTACCGTCAGCGCTGACTACCTTGTGCAGCATCTGCTTGAGCGTCTGATTAAAGCGCTCTACCAACCCGTCGGTCTGAGGGTGATAAACAGCCGTCTTTAGATGCTTTATACGGAGTAACTTGGCCACCTCTCTGAACTTATCCGAAGTAAAGGGAGTACCTTGGTCCATAAGGACTTCTTTAGGTATTCCCACTCTCGAAAAAAGGGCTACCAATTCCCGTGCAATATTTTTTGTGTTAGCGGATCACAAGGGAACTGCCTCTGGGTACCAAGCCGCATAGTCTACCATGACTAAAATATACTTGTTTCCATGGTTCGAAGGCTCTAAGGTTCCAACAAGATCGACTTCGATCCTTTCAAAGGGAATATCAACGAGGGGTATGGGAACCAGAGGACCACGATCCCTCCTGGGAATCTGATATAACTGACACTCCGGGCTGGACTGACAGAAACATCGGACCTCCTCGTTTATTCCAGGCCAGTAAAATCGGAGTTATATCCTCTCCAGCATTTTCTCAGCCCCGAGATGGGCACCTAGGAGGTGGGCATGAGCCAGCTCTCAGACCTCCCGCCGGTAGGTCCGCGGCACTAGCAACAACTTCCGTACCTCGCCTTTGTGACTCGCGACTCGATACAACAGATCACTTTCTAGTACAAAGTAGGGTTCCGGTGGCATGGCACTATCTGGCGTACTGCCGTCAACGGAAACAATAGCATTCCGGGCAAATTGAGGGAATCATCTTTCCATTGTTCCCTTTTAAATGACGCTGGTGTGGAATTAAACCGGTAGTCCATACCGACTAAGGGATCAAACAGCATCGGGGTTGTCAGATCACTAGGACAGCATTTTTTCACTTAAGAAACATAAGTAAAGTTAGACCTCTTATATCACTGAAAGATGATGAGAAATTAGTTCACGCGTTTGTTTTCAGTCGACTAGATTACTGTAACGCACTCCTCTCAGGACTACCCAAGAAAGACATAAATCGTTTGCAACTAGTGCAGAATGCAGCTGCTAGAATCCTAACTAGGAAAAGAAAATCCAAACACATTTCTCCAGTTCTGATGTCACTACACTGGTTACCTGTGTCATTCAGGACTGACTTTAAAATTCTGCTTATGGTTTATAAAGCCTTAAATAATCTCGCCCCTTCTTATATATCGGAATGTCTGACACCCTATATTCCAAATCATAACCTCAGATCCTCAAATGAGTGTCTCCTTAGAATTCCAAGAACAAAACTTAAAAGAAGTGGTGAGGCGGCCTTCTGCTGCTATGCACCTAAAATCTGGAATAGCCTGCCAATAGGAATTCGCCAGGCTGATACAGTAGAGCACTTTAAAACACTGCTGAAAACATATTACTTTAACATGGCCTTTCTATAACTTCAATTTAACTTAATTTAACTTAATCCTGATACTCTGTATGTTCAATTTCCTCATAATAACTATTCAGGGTAGCTCTAAAATCCGTACTGACCCCTACTCTCTTTTCTGTTTCTTTTTCCGGTTTCTTTGTGATGGTGGCCTGCGCCACCTCCACCTACTCCAAGCTTCATGATGCTCCAACAATGATGGATGGACTAAAAGGCAGAAGTCTACGTGACCATCATCATCAAGCCTTTCCGTGAGAACCCTAAATCCAAAGAGGACTGTTTCATTTATGTTAGGTAGAATGCCCAGAGGGGACTGGGCGGCCTCATGGTCTGGAATCCCTACAGATTTTATTTTTTTTTCTCCAGCCGTCTGGAGTTTTTATTTTGTTTTTTCTGTCCCCCCTGGCCATTGGACCTTACTCTTATTCGATGTTAATTAATGCTGATTTATTTTGTTTTCATATTGTGTTTTTTATTTTTCTATTCTTTATTATGTAAAGCACTTTGAGCTACTGTTTGTATGAATATGTGCTATATAAATAAATGTTGTTGTTGTTGTTGTTGTTGTTGACAGGATATATTTTTATGGAGAGCAAAATCTTTTGGGATATTTAAAATCTAAGTTTATTTTTTATATAAAATTACATAAGAGTAAAGAAATTTGAATGTTTGTTCTTTTAACGTTTACTTTATTTCTAACTTGTATAATTTAGACAGGATATATTTTTATGAAGAGCAAAATATTATAAGTTGTTTAAGGTTTGAGTTGATTTATTCAGGAATAATATTCCTGTCTGTTTTTACCATTCCTACCAAAGATATTTCTGTCGACTAAATAAAAATTCCTTCTATTTAAAATTTAAATAGAACTTGAACAAATACGATAGTTCATAATATCCACGCAGACTTGCACGTAAGAGCGGGAGTTATCCGTTTTAACAAACAGCGTATTGCACTGATATGAAATAGCCTGCCCATTTAATTATTTAGGAATGGATAAATAAATTAAGATTTTGTACAAATTATGTTTTTCATTTTTCTTCCTTGATAGATTCTGCCACCCCCAGCAACAGTTGCTCGCACCCCAAAAAGTGTATGTATATATATGTGTGTGTGTATGTATATATATATGTATTTGTGTGTATGTATGTATGTCTGTAAGTATATGTATGTGTATATATGTAGATATATATATGTATGTATATATGTGTGTGTGTATATATATATATGTGTATATGTATAGATATGTATATATATATGTTTATGTGTGTGTATATACACATATATATATATATATATATATGACAGCAACACTCATCACTCACAACAGTGACAAAACAATTACATTGACAATCATGTTACGTTATTTTCAAAATGTTTCATTTTCTTTTTCATTACTTCTTTAACACACTACTTCTCCGCTGCGAAGCGTGGGTATTTTGCTAGTATATATATATATATATATATATATATATATATATATACATACATACATACACACTATTGCATCCCCTTACAGGGATCGAACCTCAAATGTCAGCGCCTGAGGCAAAGCCTCTGATGTTGTGCCATAGCTGCTGGTTCACTTATTCGGCAGGGTGAAGATCATAGTACTACATTCTTTTTTAAGTCTGAATCCCAGTCTGATTATTGGGTGGTTACATACCAAGTAACACTTATGGTTGGTCAGCCAGTCGGCAAACATCCGCCACTGTATAGATAGACACATATCTATGAACTGTTTCTCGCAAGTGAGAGGACGTGGTGGATGTTTGCCAACTGGCTGACCAACCACAAGTGTTACCTGGTAGGTAACCAGTTAATAAACAGATTGTGATTCATATATACAATATATATTGTTCCACACATGCATTTACGTGACAGCCGGTAAGCCGAAGGTGAGTGAAACATCGTGAGATAATGGATTGATATGTGGTAACGATGCCTCTCTCTCTTTACTCCAGGCAGAAAGAAAGAAGAAAAATAAATCAGTGTGGACGAACTCTAAAAATGGCTGCTTGATGACATCACATCCAGCTCCTCCTGATGACATCACTCACCTTGTCACATCACTTCCGGTCCATCCTTGATGATGTCGCTTCCGTCCCTCAGATTCAATGTCATCTCCTGCCAACTCACTTCCTGTTTCTGTTTTTGTTTGTGACTGTATGAAAATGCCATCTTGCTGTACAACAACTGTCAATACTTATCATTTTGATCATCAGCCTTTTTTGTCTTTCTTTGTCCATTGGGCATTGGGATGGACCCTAAACCTTTGTGCTTTGTGAAGGACTCTTTTTTGAAAGAAAAATATCACTATATATATATCTTGTCACGCTTGGGTCACAGATTTGCACAGAGACACAGGAGGTCGTAGAAACAAGAAGGATTCTTTTTATTCAAACACTGCAAACAAACATTTCTCTCTTCAAACTTGCTCCTTAACAGAGTTGTCAGTTTCGTCTATCAATTAAAGGTAAGTTCCATCCTCTTCGTATGAATACGTGTCAGGAGCAGAGGTAGTAGTCTGAGAGAGAGAGAAAGTAAAACAAATCAACAAATCAATACCCCAAAAAGGCAGGCGCTGCGCGAGGCTTTTTAAAGCCGGCGGAGTGTCGCGCGAGGCTTATATTACGCGATATAGTGCACGGACAAGGAGTAATGTGAGGGTAGTCGGTGTTTCAGGGGGTTGTGGTTTTCTTAGGGCGACGAACAGCTCTCCAGCTCACTATATATATATATATATATATATATATATATATATATATATATATATATATATATATATATGTGTTGTGACAAATTGAGGTCCTCTTGACCCCTTGAACCCTCAGACCACTCGTCAGACACCAGGTAAAAGTCCAGAATTATTATTTATTATATTAATAATGTGCACAAAAGCAAGCTCCTCTCCACAATTCTCAATAAATCAATACTCCAATCACTAAACAATAATCAAATCACAATCCTCCACTTCCAGACGCTTAGCCACCCTGCCTCCCAACTCTTCTCGCCGTCTGGGAGCTCCCATAATCCTTTCATATTTCCTGACCCGGAAGTATTCCAATCCCCAGTCCATGTTCTCCTATCACTTCCTGGTCAGATAAAAAAAGTCCTTTTCTTCACCCCGGAAGCACATCATTCCCCTTGTCCATGTGACTCGGACATACTTCCGGGGCGTAGGGAAAATAAACACTGTTCCTCCCTGCAGCGTCTCCTAGCGGCCCCCACGGTATCCAGAAGGGCTGTGAATAAAGACTCCAATGTCCATGATGCCCTGCTGGTCTTCGGAGCACCTCCATACTGCAGTACTGCAGGGAGGGCTCCACCTGGCAGAGTGGGGGTATTGGCCGGGATGAACAGCCGACCATACATCACAATGTATAGTGGCAGACAGTCACACAGTGGATTTGAAAAGTTTTCAGACCCCTTCACATTCTGCATACTTTATTTGATAGATACTTTATTAATCTCAAAGGGAAATTCACATACTCCAGCAGCAGCATAATGATTTGTGCTGTAGGTTTAATTTAAAATGAAGAAATTTAACATTTTAGCCCATCAATCTACACTCAATAACCCATAATGATAAAGTTAAAACATGTTGTCAGAAAAGGTTTGAAAATGTATTAAAACTCAAAACCTGAAATCTCCCATTCACGTGTGTACAGTATTCAGACTCCATTATGTTGTGGTCAGGTACATCCTGTTTGCTTTAAATATTCATGAGACGTGTCGAGAACCTGACTGTGGTGAATTTAATTGATTGGACCTCATTTAGAAAGTCATAAACTTGCAAATGTAAAGGTCCTACAATTTACACTGCATGTCAAGACAAAAGTAGGCCATGAAGTCCAAGGAATTATCTGTAGACCTCTGTGATAAAATTGTGGTGAGGCATCGATCACACATGACACTCCACGAACAATGAACAAGGAACAAAGGCAAACTTAAAAAAAAAAACAATTTGCAAATATTTAAACTTGCACATGAAACAGGATCCAAGTGCTGTCGGCCATCAGCATGCTGTTCTGCCATGAATTCTTTTATTACAATCCATCCACCAACGAATTTTCTAGGTCATTTTTCCTGGCCAGGACCACACTACACTAACAATTCACAAACCAGTATAGTTCTAGTTATGCAACATTTCAGTTTTAATGTATTCATAGCTTTGTATTTTTATACAAACAAGTGAAGTCTTTGTTTAAAACATAAAGACTGTACAGTCCACGGTTTCCATGTGGGATGACCATAAAGGCAGGCCTGGGACTGTTCCTCAGAGGACATGTTCTCTCTGATTGTTTTCGGGGACTGTTTGTTGAAGTTCTGGAATTAACCACTTGGGGGCGACCAACTAACAAAGCCTTTATTCTGCAAGAGAAGTACACAGCTACTACTTTTGTCCAAAGACAACAGACTTGAGCTGCTTATGTTAATTATTGTCACTGCATGCAGGAGCCAATCCTAACAGCACTGAGTGCAAGGCATGTCCCTGTCCTGAACAGGAAGACCACTCTCATCACTGAGTTTAAAGGAAACATTTTAAAAAACGCAACAGAACTGGCTAATTGACTTACTTGCCACTTATCTTTTTGGCCTGGTGATGAGTTAGAAAGATAAACATTTTAGGTTTATTTTGTACACGTAAATGGTCGTCACTCTAGAGAGACACTACTTATCTGCTAAACGTGTTTGGTTAATTCCACACCAATGACTCAATTTATATACTTGACCAATTTCTCTTGCCAGTGTCTCAGCGGTCCATTGGGGTAAAGTCCAGTATGTAACTGCAGCTGGATCAAACGAAGCTGTATGAAAGGACATTTCTGATGTTTTTAATAATGTGTTACTTGTTCTTATTTTTCTAAAATGAGCAGTATGGCACTGAGATTAGAGCTGCTACCTCACAGGCCTAGGTGTAGATTCCACATTTGTGTCTTTTTCTGAGCATAATGCCAAGATGTCTAAGTTGGGTTTAATAGGTGGCTGAAACGTAGTCCCATCTAAACAAGTGTGGCTGTGTGTCTAAGTGTCACAATGCTAGTGGGTTTCTTACGTGAATTGATGCTACAAGATCGCTGACACAATATCTGTATACTTACACCGCACATGGGGGCTGTGTTCAGTTATTTCTGTGAAGAAAGTTTGCAGACTCCTTAAAATTTTTTAACATATGACGTACATCAAGAATTGCTCTTCTTTAAAAGTACATCTACAGGGTGCTCCAAATCTAATTATGCAGATCCAGATTGTCTGGATGATTTATGCAGGAATGAATCCAGTTCAGTGTAAAGACGATTCTTCATTTCGTCAGTTCGCAAACTTCTCGATGGTCTGGGATTTTTTGGGTGATTTTCTATGTAATAAACTTAATAAGTTATAGCGTAATGAAAATTGCATAATTAGATCTGGACCACTCTATATAGATAAAGGTAAAATAATTGAAAAAAAATATATATAATACTTGACTTTGCTATAAAGTGAACAGATATTGCAATTCCACCCATGGAAAAAGTAAGCCCACCCTTAATAATGAAAGCTGTTTTTGCCCCCTCAAGCAGACATGTCCTGTTAGTGTCTATAAGTCTCTAACATCAGGTCAGGTCAGGTCAGGTTGGGGAATATGCACTGGTACAGCGCATTGCCGCTCCCACCACACAACAAAACAGCTTGGGATCATGGTTGGCAACCCCCCAGGCCCACTCCCACCCTCTGGAAATGACCCTCTATCTGCTGCAGCCAGGTGTTACATGGGTGTCCTCTTGGCCTGGTCCAGCTGCTCGGGTCCTCAGCAATGAGGAGGATCACCCTCAGGGAATAGCGCTGTGACTGACGCTCCCTCACAATGCAGGTAATGTGCCTCATTCGGGACTCCGTGAGCAACACAAAGTCAAACCAGCGGTACCCAAAGATTCTCCAAAGAGACACAGTACTGAAGGAGTCCAGTCTTCATCTCAGGTCACTGGATAGCGTCCATGTCTTTTAACCTTATGGAAAAACAGGGAGCACCCAGACTCTAAAGACTTGGACCTTCGTCCTTTTGCATAGATTTCAGGAGCACCACAAACCCCTTTCCAGCGACCTCTCTGATATCAACTAGGAGAGAGGTCTTCCCACTCCTCCATTTGGAATTTTTTCAGGAGTGTAATGTTTGATGGGTGTCTTGCATGAACTGCTCATTTCCAATCCCCCACAGCATCTTGATGGCATTCTTAACCTCTCCTCTCTCCTCTCTCTCTGATCGATGCCACACCATAATTTAATCATGGTGGCCTACAGAGCATTCTTTGAACTTCATGGCTTTGGTTTTGTACTGACATACAGTGTGAATTATGGGACCTTCTATACACACCTGCAATTACTCTATTCTGGGAATGACGTTACTCTGCATCCAACCCTTCAAGCAGGTCCTCCAACCTGCAGGGAAAACTTGGGGTTTGGTGGCAGGGTTGGCACTCCAGCCACTGTAAAAAAATCTCACAGTGTTCAGTGTGGTGCTGAGGGGTCACCCACTGCACAGCTGTACTCAGATCTCAATCTGGGTGGTTTGCCATGTGGTGGGTGTGGCAACACGCTGTAATCAGCGCATGCTCCCAACCTCCTCCTCGTCCTCCTCCTATACACAGGTGTGTGTATTTCTTAATTATGCACAATTAATTCGGCTTACCAAATGTGGACTCCAGTCAAGTTCTAGAAACATCTCAAGGAGAATTAAAGCAAACAGGATGAGTCTGACCACAGTATGGAGTGCTACATTTAAGAGTCAGAACACTTACATGAATGAGACATGTCAGTTTCTAATTTTTAATAAGCTTAAAAATGTTTCCGAAAACACGTTTTCACTTCATTGTTAAGGGTTATTGAATTGAATGATCCATTTAAAAATTAAATCTAAAACATAATAAAGTGTGCAGAAAGTGAAGGATTCTAAATATTTGCTGAATCCACTGTAAGTGCCCTCTGTGTTCAAATGGGATGTTTCTCATTTGTAGACCGGCGTCTCTTAATTGTGCTTCCTCTCCACACCTCACACACCCCCAGGGTGTGTTCCTGCCCCTCCATATGACCGAGTCATACACCTGAAGGAGCCCCACCTTTAAAACTGGTTCGGGCTCATGACAAGATTAGACAGGAAATGCAGCGGCTGATTATCTCTTTTTGTCCTAATGTACATACTGTACAGTAGTCATCATACAGTATATGAACATAACAAGACAAATAAAGAGGTAACCATTCACTCCAACACACTTGTCTGGCTACCTATAGAGAAGTTGTACAAACATTTTATCCAGATATGTTTGGGTTTCAACTGCAAGATTTACAAGTTGACTCCAAACTCTCACAAATCTTTGTGTAAAGAGACTGTTTCTGTTTCTCAGTTTAAATGCCCTTTAATGTCCACTAGGCACCCCGGGAATATGATTCACTATTTATATGAAAAAATTCTGCTGCATCTGCTTCCTTGAGGCCTGGGTTAGGACCCCTCTCGGCCTACTCTGCTCTAAACTAAACAGGTTTAATTCCCTGAGCCTGTCACAGTACAACATGACCTTTAGATCCAGGATGCACTTGACTACTCTTCTCTGCATGGCTTCAAGTAACGCAGTGTCTTTTTTTGTAGTGTCGTTCCCAGACCGGAACACAAAACTCTAGCGCTATCCAGAGTCTGAACATATTGTTCCTTGATTAATTGTCAGCAGTTTTCACATTTGCTTTTGCTGCTGTATTTGCCCATTGTCTAGACAACATCTAGCAGCATCGTTTACATACGCTCTGTTAACCTGATTATTATGTAATCTCTTATTCTGAATACACAGATCGGGTCATTGACCTCTGAGACACCTGGTTAACCAAGGTGGGTTTCTCCACAAATAATCAGATTATTTGGTAATGTAAACCCTTAATCGGGTTATTGGATTTTGTAATCTGTGCACGTCCATTGCACTCTGTCATCCTACACCCATACTTGTTTCACATCTGTTTTCAGCACCAATAGGTTAGAAGCATCCACAAAATACATTTCTAGAGACAAATGCTTGGTTGGTCGAATTATTCCTTCTACTTGTTGAAATAATACAGTGATCCCTCGCTATATCACGCTTCGACTTTCGCGGCTTCACTCTATCGCGATTTTTTCTCATACATGCTTACGTCACTATGCATGCGCTTTCTGAGAACTTTTATCTAAGCCCCACGATGGCTCCTAAACGTGTTGCTTTTTCTAAGCCTTCTGACAATAAAACTAAGCGCCGGAGGAAGATGTTTGCTATCCAGGAGAAGGTGAAACTCTTGGATATGATCAAAGATGGCAATACCCTACAAAAGCCTCCTCACGCATATGAAAAGACAGCGCCAGCAACTGCCTATCATGATGTTCTTCAGCCGCGCACCCAGACACCCACTGCCTACTCCTAGTACTCCTTCAGCGGAAGAAGACAACGACGCACCTGCTTAAGATACTGCACCACCTGAAGACTCTCCTACTGAGGTCGTGCCTTCATAGGCTAGTGGTTGTGTGTAAGAACTGTGTGTGTGTGTAATTAAATGTACAGTACAATAATCTACTATATAAAAGCGGTCGGGATTGTCCTTCCGTCCCGTGAGTGCAAAGCGTAGCAGTACAGTATTCCGCTTATCACAGACTTACTACTTGCAGCTTGCGGTACGAAGCGACGCGATGTAAGCAGAGTTCTGGTGCTCCCATTGTTCCCTTGCTTTTGTGCGCGATGCACTGGAAAAATAGACAAAAATCATGTGCTCTGGAAATAATTAATGTTGATGGAGTACAAATCCCGCACCGCATAGTAATTATCAGGGGAGTTGGTGCTGGCTTATTCTCATCTATAACTTATGTAGTGCATGAAACTATGTCTTTAGTGGCACAGATTTGGGCTGACATTGTACGACTTTGGACAGGCACTCGAGCGGATAAAAAAACTTAGGTTTTCTGGAGATGTTATGAATGGGCACTTTTATGTTCTCTTTCCCTACACTTACATGCCTGATGTACACATGGAGCGCACAAAAATTGAGGATAAAAGTCGGTTGCCTTAAAAGGAGGGTGAGCCTAGTAATAATATGATATTTGTAACGTCTAATATGTCTTATTTTCTCTTATTTTGTCTAATATATTGGGTAATACGAGTGTAATGGTGACTAAAGGGTGTTATTTCATGTCTAGAGGGCTCTAATAATGTTAAAAAACATATTTAGAAGGTCGTAAACAGGTTTTCTATACTCTAACTGCAAAAATATTCGATATATAAATAAAGAATTCTACTTCGCGAAAATTCATTTATCACGGTAGAGTCTGGAATGGATTAACCGTGATAAACGAGGGTTCACTGTATTTCAGAAATCACTAAATTTGTGCCAATGATCTGATTGTACAGTGCTAAACTCAGCAACACAATCCTGAGAGCAGCAGGGTAACGTGTTAAACGTAACGTGTGTTATGTAGTGTGATTGCTTTTTAAAGTAACAAGTAACCTAACTCAATATTTATGTCTGTATTATTAAAGAAAATCTTGAGACGAGACGAGACTATTGCCAAAAGATTTTTTCAAGTTGGTAGAGGGGGTCCCGCCCTCCTCTCAACCATTTCTGGTTAATGGCCCACAGCCACGGTCCTATGACCTCTCATTCATGTGAATGCTTTTGTCAGACACAGTTCCTGCGCTCTCAGCTCTTATAAATTTTTAAGTTTTCCTCACTTTAAGCTCCAAATAAAAGAAGACTTATTATGTCCAAATCTTATTGAAGAATTTTATTCCAAAGGGTTATCAACAGAGAAATGAGTACACAGGCAATCCTAGCACCGAGAAACGATGAAGTCAAACAAATTAAAGTGAAAATTGTTGATCAGTTACGCGGCAAATTGGTTAAATTTGTATCAACAGACTATGCTGAAACAGTTGGTGGTGATGGTGCGGAAGATGAAAACATCAGCTTACAATATCCTGTAGAATATCTACAACCGTTAACACCATTTGGTCTTCCACCAGCCGAATTACTGTTGAAAGAAGGATGTATCGTAATGTTGTTGCGTAATTTATGTATGAGTAAGGGGCTATGCAATAGGACAAGAAAGGTAGTGCATATTCCGCAGATAACATTAGACACCAAAGGAGATCTTGATATGCCATTCATATTAAACGTTTACAGTTTCCCGTTAAAATAGCTTTTACTATGACAATTAAGAAATCACAGGGACAAACATTTGAAAAAGTTGGTTTATTTATTAGATAGAAAGAAACAATATTAACTCACTGACAGTTATACATTGTGTTGTCATGATATAAGTCCAAATACGGAATTGAAATTCAATACGATATTGAAGAAAAATTCATTCCAAATATTGTTTTTACTGGTTTTACTGGTACAGTAAAAGTGTAAGTTTAAAAAGTATTTGCATGTTAATTTCAAAGCCAAACAGAATGAAAATGTATAACATAACAAATACCTCTAACGCAACATGAAATGTAATTTTCTTTCAATTTATTACATTTTACTATTTTTTACTGTGATTAATTACTTGCTGTAATGTAAAATAGTTAGTTCCATTATGCATACGTAACAATTCCCATGAAAATAACAGTCTGTTTAAATTGTAAATCCGCTTCCCCATACGTGAGCGGCAGAGCCGCGAAGTGGCTAGCGTGTAGCGCCCGCCTGGGGGTTGTTGAGCGAAGCGAGCAGGGGGCAGAGCCCTCTAGTATTACTGAAGTAAAAACACCTGCATTGCTATAACTACAGCAGGGTGTAAGGAAACAGGGTGTAAGGAAAGAAGCCTACAGTACGTAGCGGGTCCTTTGCAGGGCTCAATTGTACAGCCATGCAGCGTTTGCTGCATGCATTCTGGATACCCATAAATGAAGCATCAATTTGACTAAATATATTTAAAAAACACATGAAAATTATCAAATACGTCATGGTTATTTTCAGATTTATGGTGGCTGATGATGACGTTTAACTCTTTTTTGAGCAGATTAACAACACTCAAGCTCTTTGCCGAAAGAGAACTCCAGAAGATTACTTGCATGTGTAAATGCAAATTATTGAGAAATCAGGCTTTTGGCTTAATCAGGTTTTCCACCTTAATCTGGGTTAAGTATGTGCACATAAACGCACTGATTGTCACTTTTCCTTTTGCCTGCCATGTATCATTTTACTTTTTCCAAGTGTTCTCAAGATTCCCATTTTTAATTTTTAAGTTCCTCCATTGTTGGTGTTATTTTTCTCTATATCAGAATCAACATCATTACCAGTGCTGTTTCTGCATTAAAGGCCAGTGGAGCACAACCCCACCAGACATTGAACAAAAGGAGTAATAAGCTTCCCTCTGAACTTTATCTTATTAATAAAATGTTTACAACAACAGTCTGCTTTGACTTCTTGATAATTTTCTATTGTTTACTCAAAGTAATCACTGGGCAACACAGATTTTGCATATTGAACACTTTTGGGAATATATAATGGAATTTGGCCTGTTGATCACAAGAATAATATTTAATATTTCCTATCACATACCATTTTATGGCAATGTTCTATTCTAATGATCTCCTCTCATATTATAAGTTGTCACGCACAGGTATATGGTGAACAGTTTAAGGGCTCTCTAGTGATTGTAATTCCCTACCGCTCCAGAGGTTGGTGCTGTGTCCTAAAACATTTTCTTTTCCTCCCCCTGCAGACTGGAAGCTTGACGGTTGTAACACTATTGATGTCACTTCCGGTGTCTGTCTTCCTGGACCTGCCAGTTCCTGCTGGAGGACTTTAATCCAGAAGGACTGCCATCTTGAATCACTTCATCCCTCCATCCATCCATTATCCAACCCGCTATATCCTAACTACAGGGTCACGGGGGTCTGCTGGAGCCAATTACAGCCAACACAGGGCACAAGGGAGGAAACAAACCCCGGGCAGGGCACCAGCCCACTGCGGGGCGTGCACACAAACACACACACACACCAACCACACACTAGGGACAATTTAGAATCGCCAACGCACCTAACATGCATGTCTTTGGACTGTGGGAGGAAACCAAAGTACCCGGAGGAAACCCACGCAGACACGGGGAGAACATGCAAACTCCACGCAGGGTGGACCCGGGAAGTGAACCCGGGAGAATCACTTCATTCTTCATAAAAGACTTTCTCATGATTATTTTGAATTTGTGCTTGTTGTTTTGCCAAAAATTACCATTTGGTGCCCAAACTCTTTATGATCTCTTGTTGCAAAGTATACACTACAACTAGAACATCTGTGTGGATCTTAAAGCAGTGTCACTACTGCTAGGAATGCCTCTCTGAGAGACCAAGTACTGTGAATGGGACAGTCATGCTAAAGAGTTTCATTCCATTAAAATGAACTAGCCGCTCCATAACCAGGACAGAAAAGTGTGGCATATAAACCACTTGTCGATCCAACAAAGATATGTTTGCCTCCTCTTTATCGTCAATTGGTGGGTGCTCCCAACCTTTATATTAAACATGGACTGATGTAAAATTTTGTTGAAGCGTCAAGCAAGGAGAGTGAAGAATTTCCATACTTGAGACTGATGTTTCCATTAATAACTGATACTAAGATTAAGGAAGGCATTTTTATGTGTCCACTAATCAGACACCTCATTGGTGACAAGATTTGCTATTGAGGCTGGCAGAAATCACATGGAAGGCATTCAAGAAGGTTGTTGAGAATTTTCTTGGTATTACAAAGCACCAAACGGTGTCCCAATTGCTTCAAACAAATACAACTATGAAGGGCAACATGTTACTAAAGATTCATTTTCTGCATTCACACTTGTACTTGTTCTTGGCTAATCTTGGTGCAGTGAGTGACAAACACAGTGAAAGTTTACACCAGTTATGTGCAACAATGGAAAAGGGGTATCACGGCAAATGGAATCCATTGTGAACCAGCAAGGGGTGTACAGTTCCCCAAACACTCGACAATGGAGACAGAGGCACAAGTCCCAGAAAAACACAGGCTTTATTCAGAGTGGGAAACGCTTTTATTTTGTTTCCCGCCTATGCATCACAGTACAGTAAGCACCAAACAGCACACAGAGCTTTCTTCTCTTTTCTCTCTCTCTCTTTCTCTCTCTCTTTCTTCCACCTCCTCTCCTCATTCAAGCTTCGTCCACTTCCTCCCGATTGTGAGTCCCTGAATGGACTGAGGTGGCTCCTTTTATACAGCATCCAGAAGTGCCCAGGTGTACCATGATATCCTTCTTGGGGTGGTGGCAGTTTCTGGTGAGGAGGGCTCAGCTGTTACTCCTGCACCTCCTGGCGGTGGCCACAGCCCCCAGCAGTGTTCAACTTCTATGCCTTAAACCCGTGGCACCATAGCAAGCCAGGGGGGCCGCCTTCTGTCATCCCGGTGGAGGTTTTGCCCCATGCAAGCTCCTTTCCCTCGTTATTCCATTATGAAGGTGGCCTGGCCGGGTGAGAGTCCCTCACACTATCAATGGTGGATAACTATTGTTGGACAGTGAAACAAGAAGCATCAGATTCTGAGTACAAACAAAAATCAGGTATAAAACATTTTTAGCTCAATTAAACTAATGCAATGTGTCAGCATCATTAAGTGGTCAAATACTCTAAAGTCAATAAAATTTAATTTCAGGTTTCTCCATATTCCCAAGTAATACAGTCCATCTGAAAGTATATTTGTGTTTGACTTGAAACTGTCTATCATAATCAGCAAAACCTTTTCAGGAAGCGAAAGTTTTGAAAAAAATTGTTGCCCAGTGTAACATATCTAAAAGACTCTTCCTTCTTGTAGGCTATAAGATTGGCTTCATACCATCTTGTAAAAGCTTGCCTTCAACTAAGGGTGGACCAGTTAGCCCTGCAGTGTTCTCTAAATCCTCGGGGGTGTTTTTACTCATCCAACCCGAACTCTCCAGTGTAGCGAAGGGGCTTGAAGGTCACCCCCCTTTCAAAATGAGGATCATCTATTGCAGTTTTGTATTTGCATGTTCACTCTTCCAATTTGAGCTTTTCCCAGTCAAGGCCATGCAGCACACACCAGTGAAGACTTACAAAAACTTGCAGCTAGGGGAAACCGCCAGGGATATTTAACAGTCCAACAGATCAAAGATTACTGTTCTGGTATTAGTTTATACTTTTGTTAATTGGCCCCAACTTTCTTCGATTTTGTATTTTGATTGTAGATATTGTAAGTTCTCTTTTTAATTGTTTTATGGACTTCTCTTGTTCTGTGGTTTATTTACTGGTTTGCAGATTTGGATCTTTTTTTAGTTGTTTTTTTGAAACAATCCTATGAATTTTGCCATTCCATGTTAGAATTTATATTATTTGAATGTTGTTTGAATAAAACAATATTATTATTATTATTATTAATATTATTATTATTATTATTATTATTAGTAGTAGTAGTAGTAGTAGTAGTAGTAGTAGTAGTAGTATTAGTATTAATATTACCCAGCCAGGATGCCACTGCATTGGAAGAACTGGAGGAGAGAGTGTGCTCAGGGCATTATCTCCCCTGGATTGCTAGATGGAAGGCTACCCTGGCTTGTGGCAGTGCCACAGTTTCCCACAGGGCATCATGGAAATTGGATTTCTTTGACACAGCCATGTTGGGTACTGTGGGTGCCGTCAGGGGTGCTCCAGGTACTGGGGAGCCCTACTTCATGGGGCTCCAGCCTTACCTGGAAGTGGTTCTAGGCCAAACCTTCGGGAAACCAGAAGTACTTCCAGGGATAACTTAAAAGGAGCTGCCTGCCACTGCTCTAGAAGCCAGAGTCGGGAAGAAGAAGATTCCAGAGCTTTAGCCCCTGATCCCAAGTGTCCATCCCCTTATATTCTAAGATATCCCCCAACACAGCTTCACCCACTGGTGCATGATGTCTGTAGTCCATACCCTGGTCTGGTCTCTGGCTTAAGTGTGTTTTTCTTTTCGTTGTCATTTCTGATGTTTTGGAATTATTACTTTACAAGGGTTTGTTATTATTTTGTAATTTGTGTATTTATTTTTGTTTTGTTGAAATATTATTTAATATTTTTGTGCTGTCCTGTATATATAAGTTAGATTACTTGGTTATTGCCTTTGTGTTCTGTGGGTGGAGCTTCTTAAGACGGGTCCCTGTGATGTCACTGATGAAGGGCCGCCCTCAGCCTTTTTACTCTGGAGGAGGGCATGGGTCCAGCAGAGAGTCATTAGCTATTGTGGAGTAAGGAGCTTAATTGTGAGCCTGATTTGGATTTTCTGATTGTTTTTGCTCTGTCTTTGGATTGGTCTTATTTGATTTGGGTTGTTTATTTACACAAGCATTTTTTGATTTGTTTGTGCTTTCTATTTCCCTGCCTTGTCAGTTTTTGTTCTTTCTGCTCTTTATGTAATAAATCATTGAAATTAAGGAATAGTGTTTCATTTTTTGTCTATAATAGTTAGAGGTTTACAGTCATCCTCTACTCTGAAGGACATTATTGTGTTTTCTGAGAATTTTGTGCTTTAAAAGTCAGCACCAAATTTTATATTTCAGCTATGGTTCCTCCCCTAGCTTGTGATCAAATTCCTTTGTTTATGTTAATCTTATTATTGTTTATTATTTGCATTATTGTGTGCTTTTTATTAGTTTTGTGCACTAGTATTATTTAATTTCTACATATTAATGCTTGTGGTACCATGTTCCTTGTATTTTGTGGGTGGTTCCCCAAAAAGCAGCAGCGCTTGTCCATCACCATCAAGGGTCTGCTGCCAACCCTATAAAGGCTGAAGGAACACACGGTTCCTGGCAGTACGTTTTGTATGCTGGGTGTTGGTGAGTTCTCTTTTGATTATTGATTTGCTTTTTGTTGATTTATTGGATTGTGACCTCTTTTGCTCTGTTTTTTGATCTCTCTCTATCTCTCTCTCTCCAGATTTGTGCATTTGGATTGGTTTGACATTGGATTGCCTATTTTTAAAGGGAACTGCTTCTGTGCATTTTGTCCTCTGCAGGGCATTTTTGTGAAACCAGTATTGTATTTTATAAAAACTTTTTTGGTTACCCTTTCTGTTCATGGTGACCCTTGCTTTTGTGTTGCTTTTTGTAACAGTATTGGCTAGTTACCCATTTTGAGGACCTGCTCTCCAGCTTCTTTGGAGGTCTTATTGTGTAATTTTTTTTTTTTTGTAGGAACTCCCCTAATCACGACACAGCCTGCCTATAGTGAGATCTATTTCTGAAGTGCAGACATTGTGGAGTTCTTATCTGGGTTATGATAGTCTGAGGCCTGCACCCCTTTTTCATTTTTGTGTGGCAGCACCAATAGACTCTGGTGGCAACAACAACAATGACAATTATTTCTATAGCACATTTTCATACAAATAATGTAGCTCAAAATGCTTTATATGATTAGGAATAAGAAAAAAAAGACAAAGTAACAATTAAAATCAGAGAACAGTAATTAACATAGAACAAAAGTAAGGTCTGATGGCCAGGGAGGACAGAAAAAGCAAAAAAAAAAACTCCAGACGCCTGGAGAAAAAATAAAATCTGCAGGGGTTCAGAGACCATGAGACCACCCAGCCCCCTCTGGGCATTCTACCTAACATAAATGATAAGTCCTCATTGTATTCAGGGTTCTCATGGAAGAACTTGATGATGATGGTCACGTGGACTTCTGGCCTTTAATCCATCAATGTAAGGACATCACGGTGCTTTGATTAGGTGGTGGTGGCGTATATCGCCTCCACAGAAAACCGGAAAAAGAACAGAAGAGAGAGTAAGGGTTAGTACGGATTTTGGAGCAATCACCATGAATAGTAATGATAATTAATTGAATATGCAGAGCATCAGGATTAAATTAAAATGAAGTTATGAGAAAGCCATGTTAAAGTAATGGGTTTTTAGCAGTTTGTTAAAGTGCTCCACCGTATTAGCCCGGCAAATCTCTATCGGTAAGCTCTTCCATATTTGAGGTGCATAACAGCAGAAGGCCGCCTCACCACTTCTTTTAAGTTTAGCTCTTGGAATTCTAAGCAGACACTCATTTGAAGATCTAAGGTTATGAGATGCAGGTGCAGCACAGGGATGCCCCACCATCCTGGGTTTTAATATAAAAGAGCAGAGGAGGAAAAAACTAAATAACTACATAAAAATACAGAATAACTGACAAAGTAGAAGAACCTCAATGAAAAACATTTAGGGCCCATTCACACCTAAGTATTCTCCTAACCTCTAAGCAGTTGACGCTTCTAAATTGCTTGAAAAGTTCCTTGCTATTGTTTTCCATAAGTCTCTATTCACGCCTAAGTTTTTAAGCAGCAAGTGGTTCAGAACACTCCTGCATGCAGCAGTTTTTGAGCATTTTTGGCCAAATGCTTGTTCCCCTGAACACTCATGAAATGCTGGTAAAAAGACAACAGAGCGTGTTGAAAGCATTTATACATGAAGCAAATTTCTATTCCTGAATCTATTGGACTGATTAAAGTACGTAGCTTGCAATAATGTGACAAGAATTCAACAAATTTTACAGGTATTCATTTTTTTTCAATAAGATTAAAGTTTAGTGTTAAGAAACAGAGTGCGAGTGCAGAGCTCTTCTTCACAGCAGTATATTGGCATGTGCCCATCCATTTCTGGATTAATTGGTATTATTGAGTGTGTTGAACTGAATACTATTTCCTGTTTTAACACTGAATACTTGAAATATGGCAGTCATACTTCTGAATTAAGAAAATACATTTAGTCCTTCGTGAAGTAAATAATACCCATTTCCTTCTCCATCCTCAATCTGAGCCCCCAGTGGCCGCTGCGTCACCAGATCACACTGTTTCGAAATTTCTTTAGCAAATAACTGGTGCATTGCTATCAAACAGATGCTGTATTCATATGTTTCAGTCACCAGATTTCACACAGCCCACTCTTTTCTGCATGGCTGTGTGACTGAGCCCTGAAAAGGATCACCCACCATGTTTGCTTCTTGTCTTACACCCAGCGCTGCCGCAGTAATCACTGGCTCCAAAAGACTCTAAATTGAGGGCAGATTAAATTTACCCCTCAGCACATGCAGGATTACATGTAAATGAATACAACGTGTGTTCAGTTCCTTTGAGCTGATGTGCCCGATAACCTCTTCGGCCCTTGTTGTCACTAGAGGCCCAGTTTACACACTTGCACGACTCTGCACCAGCAGCAGCAGGAGGCAATTTCATTTTTTGTGAAGAACGGCATTGTTTTCTTTTTTTCACATTCCGCTACTTGCATGCTTATGTGCTACGTGACAGACACCTGTGCGTAATCCTGGAATTTTTCAGGTTGCTGCCTGCTTCACAGAGAGCCCAGAATTGTCCTCTCAACTCCCTTTGCCGCAGAACAAAGTGAACCCAATATGTTCCCTTCCTCTCCAAGTGTTAAAAGAAGTAAAGTCACAGAAGGCATTCTGGAAACACAAAAATCACCTCGCAACACGACAACACCTCACAGCCTTCAAAATAAGAAATGATGTGAATCATATTTTCTCTGCAAATGGCTTCTGGAAAAATGCTTGAGAACTGCTCTAAAATTACCTGAAAAGTGAATAACACTCAAATGAGCATGAAAAACATTTTGAAAAATGGCTGCAAAAAGCTAAACAAACATTGGAAATGTACAACACTGAAGTGTGAATGGGCCCTTAATTATGAAAAGAGACTGTTGTGATTTGTCGTCATTGTTAATTTTTTGCTAGTTTTCCTGAATCCTTTGAATACCTGATACCGGGGTTTCCCAACCTTTGGGCCCCCAAGCAACCCAACCCCATCGCTCCACCATTCCGATGATCACACTTGATTCACAGCAGTAGTATCGGAGGTGGATTGCAGCCACCCCCAAACAAAACCCCATCCAGCAGTCCGATGATCACGCTCGATTTCCAGCAGCAGTAGCAGGTGGGATCATGGCCGATTCTGAACAACTTAATAATAATAATAATAATAATAAATAATAATTCATTACATTTATATAGCGCTTTTCTCAGTACTCAAAGCGCTAAACTTCTCCAATCACTGCTTTAATGACTGTGCTCAATTCACCAAGGAGGAAAAGCATTGATGATTGTGCGTCACTCACTTAACACTCCAACACTCTGGTGAGCATGCAAAACCCCAGCCCGCCTCAACGATCATGTTTAATTCACCAAGTTGGACCTCCTCATTCACCCCACGCAGATGATTGTACTAAATTGTCAGATACACTGGTGTGTGAAAAACTGGATTATGACACCAGAAAGTCTGGGAAACACTGTCTCATACCCTATTGTCCTGGTGTGCCAGACTGCAATTTTTTAAACAATAGATGCTTATATTTTTAATATAGTTTGCTCAGACAAACAAGATGAACTAAACTTACAGGGGCAATTAACATCAAAGCATCTTCTCTTCCTGAATTGCACCAGTAATCTATCACTTTAAAACATCTGTTTCGACTGTATGCCTCAGGCCATGTTGATTATGTTATCACTGATCAGAAACTTTGAGCTAAATCATCCATCAGGTGGACAGCCAGCTTATCACTTGGGAAACAGAACTTTGAAAGCCAGCCAATCAGAGGTGTGTAATATCACATGTCACCAAGCCCCGTGTGGAAATTTAACATAAATATGACTTCCCCAATGGATCAAAGAAGAAATAGGCGATGACAAAAAGGACAACAGGAGAGGGCAAAGGTGACATTGGAAGAGGAGACCGAGAGACGTGTGACTGTTTCATCTGAATGTCAGTGAAAGCATCTTATGAATAACATCGATCACTAGACCAAAAGATGCATCTTTTCCCAACACCATTTCATTGCTATTTAACGTCCCCCAAAACTGTGTGTCACCGATGTCATTGTTGTGATGGAATAAAAGGTTAGTGTCGTGCACTTCTGGGTCATCCAAGTTTGTGGATAAATCAAAGCTATTCTCTGCATGATTGTGGTTAGTATGTAGGTAGTTTACTCAGGTCAAGATTTCTTTGTTCTGGATTTAGACTGATTTTTTAGATAGATAGATAGATAGATAGATAGATAGATAGATAGATAGATAGATAGATAGATAGATAGATAGATAGATAGATAGATACTTTATTAATCCCAAGGGGAAATTCCCATAATCCAGCAGCAGCATACTGATAAAGAACAATATTAAATTAAAGAGTGATAACAATGAAGGTATAACAAACAGACAATAATTGTATATAATGTTAACGCTTACCCCCCTGGGTGGAATTGAAGAGTCGCATAGTGTGCGGGAGGAGCAATCTCCTCAGTCTGTCAGTGGAGCAGGACAGTGACAGCAGTTTATCATCCAGCTGCACTCCCAGTTATTTATAGGTCTACACCCTCTGCACACAGTCACCTGTGAGGGGCCTGGGCCTCCTAAAATCCACCACCAGCTCCTTGGTTTTGCTGGTGTACAGTTGTAGGTGGTTGGAGTCGCACCATTTAACAAAGTCCTTGATTAGGTTCCTATACTTCTTCTCCTGCACACTCCTGATGTAGCCCACAATAGCAGTGTCATCAGGAAGTCTGATGTATATAGGCTGAACAGGACCGGAGAAAGTACAGTCCTCTGCGGTGCTCCTGTGCTGCTGACCACAATGTCAGACCTGCAGTTCCTGAGATGCACATACTGAGGTCTGTCTGTAAGATAGTCCACGATCCATGCCACCAGGTGTGAATCTACTCCCATCTCTGTCAGCTTGTCCCTAAGGAGCAGAGGTTGGATGGTGTTGAAGGCGCTAGAGAAGTCCAGAAACATAATTCTTACAGCACCACTGCCTCTGTCCAAATGGGAGAGGGATCGGTGTAGCATACAGATGATGGCATGCGAACTGCAGAGGGTCGAGGGAGTGGCGGAGTTAGTTATTTCTGTAAGAGCCAATCTTAGAAAGTTAAAGCTTTGAGTTAGCATTTGTTTAATTTGAATAGAAAATACATTTCTTTCATAGTCATAGATAATGTTATAGCCTTTTACCCCCTGTAAGGTAATAAGAGATAGAACTTTGTTGCTATAACTAAGATACAGTGTGTTAGTTGATTCAGTTGATGTTTAGAATAGGTGGTCCCAGTGCACAGAGACTTAAAGGACCCATTTTTAACATAGAAATGGGATAGGCATACAGTTTTCTGACCGTTTTGAAATGGTTCAGAAACGTTTAAAAATGGTTTAACTGAATAAGCAAACTTAAAGAAGTGAAATGAGAATTGTTTTACTTTGAATTTTTACTAAAGCTTTTAAAAACGAAGATATTTTGTCTGTGGAATCATTTCGACACGCCAGGCTTTTGCTGAATCCCATTTTGTATGTTAGAGCTGCTGAACTTTGGTAATTTTGGGAAAACGCAGCTACAATTTGATTTTTTTTTTTGTTCTTTATTTTGCCTTATACAATTTCTTACATTAGGAATTTGTTAGTTTTCGCATAACCCTTGGGGTCAGAGCGCAGGGTCAGCCCAAATTGTACAGCGCCCCTGGAGCAATTGCAGGTTAAGGGCCCAGCAGAGTAGGATCTCTTTTGGCAGTGACGGGGATTCAAACCGGCAACCTTCTGGATACCAGCGCAGATCCTTAGCCTCAGAGCCACCACTCCACAGGCTTTCTATTAACAACCTATTTTTTTTTACTTATTCACCAACGTCTCTTCTCCTGGTCCCTTCCATTCCTTTTTTGTTCCTAACCTCATGTTCAGCATAACAGAGAATACCTGAAGCAGTATCATTTATAGAAATAACAAAACACTTGACAACATTCGTTTCATTAAAAAGTGAATTAAGACAAAGTTCAAGTTCAGAATGGAGCCACGGTGAAAGCATCTAATGCTGACAGGGTTAGCACCAGCTCTCTGCCACCATAAGCTGCATTATGATTTTATTATACACCTTATCAATAAACTGCCTTGGCATAGTGTTAATTATGGAAAGGCATTATAAAGAATTGTTTTATTGTTTTCTTTTCTTCTCACAAAACTGTGGAAACATGCATGGCAGTCGTTTGTAAAAGAAAGCAAACCACCTCATACTGCCTATCTAACCATTGGGCACTGAGAAACATGACCTCTAATACAGCACATTGAGAGCAGAGAGAGGTTAGGAGTAGGCGCTGATACAGCGCATTGCCGCACCCACCACATGACAAACCAACTCAGGATCCAGATCAGGACCCGAGTGCAGCCATGCAACGGGTGACACCTCAACGCCACACTAGTTCAGATGGAGTAGAACAGTGGGAGGTTTTTTATGGTGGCTGGAGTGCCAATTCTGCCGCCAACCCCCAAGTTTTTCCCTGCAGGTTGGAGGGCCTACATGCAGGGATGGATACAGATTAACGTCATACCCGGGATGGAGCAATTGCAGGTTAAGGGCCTTGCTCAAGGGCCCAACAGAGCAGAGACCCTTTTGGCATTTTACGGGATTCGAACCAGTAACCTTCCAGTTGCAGATCCCTAGCCTCAGAGCCACCACTCCGCCCTAAGTGAAAATGGCCACAGACGGGCGAGTCAGAGGGCACGTAGCAATCTAAATGATTTTAAAGCAGGTATGATATGCCCATGATGTGTTTTACCCAGTGAAATAAACCTGATCAATTAAATGATAAAAAAATGACTGTGGTTTTAAAGAAATGTATAAAATTCCTGTTGAATTTTTCCGATCCCACACTGCTGGCAGCTGCTCAGGTTTATTGTCACTTCTGCTCCCTAATTATTTTTGCAGTTTTGTCTACCTGCTCCAACTACTAAAAGCTGTTGTTTTCCCTTTTTACCTGTTAATCTTCATCTTTATAACCATTATAAACGTTTACAGAACAAACACGCACCCAATAACTCTGTGGGAGCAGCTTTCATGTACAGTAGTTGGGCAGCTGCAGACAATTAAAACGAGTTCATTTGATGGAGGCTGATGGGTAATGAGCAGTGCCAGGCGGCATTATTACGAGCTGCCTGGAAACCCGCGGGGTGAGGATGCTGCTGAAATGAGAATTCTGTCTCTCTGTCCCTTTTTTTTTTCCTTGGAATCAGTTATTTCCTCGTTCAACATTTTTGCTTATTTGCTGCTCCCCAGAATTGTCTTTCATTTCTTTTGGGAATATTACATAAGAGTCATGTCATAGCTTGTTCTGCCTGCTTAGGGCGAAACATAAAGTATTTCTCAAGCTGTGATTAATTATTTTTATGACATTAGCTTGTATGTACTGCATCACGTGGGTGTCACGTCTCACATCCAACACTTGGGCCTGGTTGTTGTCAGTGTGGAATACGCATGTTCTCTCCATGTGGTTCTGGGATTTTCTCTAACATCCTCAAAGATCTGCTTATTCATGAAATGGCAACTCTATACTGGATTTGTGTGGGTGTGCGAATGAGAGGACCCTGTGATATACTGTTACTTTGCATTCAGTGCTGCCAGGAGGGTCTCCAGACCCACACAACACATCCACCCATCCATTCATTTTCCAAACCTGCATTATTTTGAGTAGGATTGTGGGGAAATTGGAGTCTAAGATAGGAACAATCCCTGGAGAGCACAGGGTGGACACACACAAACACACACACATCCTGCATGAGAATTCTACATTATGTAGTGTGTAAAAAGTGTTATTTGCTTTGTAAAGCAATTTGTGTTGATGCCCTCTAAAAAAGGTATTTGTGAAGGCTGGACTGATGGCAACCCAGAAATGTGTCCTTTCCCCCACTCGTCTTCTCACTTTACACAAATGACTGGACCTCTTGAGATTCGTCTGTCAAACGTCTTAAATTTGCAGATGACATCACACTAATAGGCCTCATTTCAAACAACGATGAGTTCATATACAGACAGGAGGTGGAAAATCTGACATTGTGGTGCAGCCATAATAATGTGGTCCTTAACATTCAAAAAATCATACATTTCAGGAAAAAGTCACCTGCTCACTTGCTATAAATGGCTCAGCTGTTGGGATGACAGTATCATTTAAGTTTCTGGGCAAAACCTTAAGTGGGACAGTCACATCACACGTATTGTTAAGAAAGCCCATCAGAGAATGTGCTTTTTGCATCAGCTGAGGCATTTCAATCTCCCTCGAACAATGCACAGCCATCATCGAGTCCATTCTGACCTCATCTGTAACTGTCTGGTCTGGTGCCGCCTCTGTTCAAGTTAAGGCCAACCTGCAGCGCATCATCAGAGCCTGTGTTCAGATCATAGGCTGTAACTTAACCACACAATGAAGTCCTATATGGGTCCAGTGTGAGGAAAACGGACACTAAGATCATTGCTGATCCGACTAACCCAGCACATCACCTGACAAATGTCTTCATGCAGTGGAAACTAAAACAACATGACACCATGTCAACATGTCTGATTAATCAGGTCTGACCTTCTACTCAGTAACTGTGTATACCTACACACTATTGTAGACTGCCTGGACATTTTAATCTCTCTTTATTTTTTGTATTAGCCTTTGTAAAAGATGCAAGAGTAAACAGCATAAAGGTTTGGGGTTTCCGGCCCCATATATTACAGAACAATCCACAATTCAAAAAACAGGTCAAAATATAAACACAAAACAGGTTCATATGCGCGACGCCATACAAGACGTCAGCGGCCATTTTATAAGGGAGGAGCCGGAAGTGGAGGAATGCTGGGAAGGAACCGTGAGGGAGGATGGGACTGATGACGTCAAGAAAGATGGCGGAGGAAGGGCGGAAGTAGCATACTGCGGAAATGAGGCTTATGGTGGCGGAGCATCTTTTTTCTTAGTAGAAAGCAAAGGAGAAAGGTTAGTACCCCGCCACTCCCTGCCGGCGAACGTCTTCCGAAGTGTGTTAAGGTCCGTCCGCGGTTTCCTATTCGCGCGTGCGGGACACGACCCCCCCCTCAGCCCAAGACCGTCAGGTCGGGCGGACCTAACCGAGAGGTCGTGGATGCGAGAGAGGGCATCGGCATTGGCCTGAAGGTTGCCGCGACGATAAGTGACCGTGAACTTATAGGGTTGCAAGTCCAGAAACCACCTGGTGACCCGCGGATTCGACTCTTTGTGCAGGGACATCCACTGAAGCGCAGCGTGATCAGTCACTAGAGTGAATTCGCGACCCAACAGGTAGTACCGGAGATGGGTTACAGCCCACTTAATGGCCAAGGCTTCCCTCTCCACTGCCGCATACCTGGTCTCTCGGTCCAGCAGTTTCCGGCTTAAGTACATCACGGGGTGTTCGACACCATCGACGCTTTGGCTCAACGCGGCGCCCAGGTCTGTGTCCGAAGCGTCGGTCTGGAGGACAAAAGGGAGCCCAAAATCAGGGGTCCTTAATACAGGTGCCGACCTTTTTTAGGTCACTGAATGCGTGTTCCACCTTGTCGTTCCATACCACGTGTAGGGGAGCGCCCTTCTTTGTTAAATTGGTCAAGGGTGCTGCCCTTTCAGGGAAGCGGGGGACGAACCGGCGGTAGTACCCCGCCAACCCCAAGAAAGCCTGCACCTGTCTCTTGGTATTCGGACGGGGCCATTCCAGGATGTCTTTGATTTTGGAACATTGGGGTCTCACCTGTCCTCGTCCCACAAGGTAGCCTAAATACTTGGCCTCCTTCAAGCCAAAAAAACACTTACGGGGGTTAATGCGGAGGCCGGCTTTAGCTAGTGTCGTGAGGACAGCAGAGACCTGCAATAGATGCTCCTCCCAGGTGCCGGAATAAATGACGACGTCATCCAGGTAGGCGGCACTATAGGACTGGTGGGGCTTCAGCACTCTATCCACCAGACGTTGAAATGTCGCTGGGGCCCCGTGCAGCCCAAATGGGAGGACCTTGTATTGCTAGTATCCACTAGGGGTGCTAAAGGCCGTTTTTTCTTTTGCAGATGCCGTTAAGGGAATTTGCCAATACCCTTTCGTCATGTCAAGAGTAGTCAAGTATCGAGCCGCACCCAGCCGCTCAAGTAGGTCATCAATGCGGGGCATCGGGTAGGCGTCGAACTTGGAGACCTGATTCAGACGTCTAAAGTCATTACAGAACCTCCAGGAGCCGTCCGGCTTAGAAACGAGGACGATAGGACTGGACCAAGGACTATGGCTTTCCTCCAGTTCCACTTCAGCGCGTTTTGCCTCCGGGAGTGTATAGGGCCTCTCGCGGACGATTACTCCGGGGTCCGTGACTATATCGTGCGCAATCAGTGAGGTCCGGCCCGGTGACTCGCTCACTACTTCGTGGACGGCCCGGATTGCCTGGGTTATCTCCTGCCGCTGTAGGGGTGTCAGCTCGTCACCGAGGTTAAGGGCAGACGTGCTAGGGAATAGGGAGAGGGATCTACGAGTGTCGTGAGACTCCTCCCTGTCTTTCCAAGGTTTCAACAAATTGACGTGGTAGATCCTCTCACTCGGCCGACGATTAGGTTGTTTAACTAAATAGTCGACGAGCCCCTTTCTTTCCTTAACCTCGTATGGCCCCTGCCAGTGAGCTAGCAACTTGGAATGGGAGGTAGGAATGAGCACCATCACTCAATCCCCCGGGCGGAACTCCCGGAGGACGGAGTTGCGGTTATAACCCCGGGCCTGCGCTGCCTGCGCACGAGTCACGTGGTCCTTTAGGAGCGGCCTGATTTTAGCGAGCCTGTTGTGCAATTGCGCCACATACTCCAATATATTGGAGGAGGGAAGGGCCTCAGCCTCCCAGCCCTCTTTTAGTATGTCCAAAAGTTCTCGGGGTTGTCGTCCGTACAATAACTCAAAAGGGGAGAAGCCTGTAGAGGCCTGGGGCACTTCCCGGTAAGCAAAAAGCACGAGCGGTAGGAGCTGGTCCCAGTTCCTGCCATCGGCATTGACTACCTTGCGAAGCATCTGTTTAAGCGTCTGATTAAAACGCTCTACCAGTCCGTCTGTTTGAGGGTGATAGACAGACGTCTTCAGGTGCTTTATTCGCAGTAATCTGGCAACCTCCCTGAACGTATCTGAGGTGAAGGGTGTACCCTGATCCGTGAGGACTTCTTTGGGTATACCCACTCTAGAAAATAAGTTGACTAATTCCCGTGCGATGTTTTTTGTGTTAGCGGAGCGTAGGGGAACTGCCTCTGGGTATCGGGTAGCGTAATCCACCATGACCAATATATATTTATGGCCACGGTTTGAGGGTTCCAGGGGTCCTACTAAGTCCGCCCCTATTCTGTCAAAGGGAATATCTATCAGGGGTATTGGGACGAGAGGAGCACGGTCCCTCCTAGGAATCTGGTGAATCTGACATTCCGGACAGGATTGGCAGAAGTGCCGGACCTCTTCGTTGATCCCGGGCCAGTAAAAACGGAGCTTTATCCTTTCTAATGTTTTTTCGGCCCCGAGGTGGGCGCCTAGGAGGTAAGCGTGAGCTAGTTCACATACCTCCCGCCGGAAGGTACGCGGGACTAGCAACAACTTCCGCACCTCGCCCTCGTGGGTCGCCACCCGATACAACAGATCATTCTCCAGAACAAAGAAGGGCTTGCGTGGCATGGATCCGTCAGCTTGTGGGCTGCCTGGAAGAACAATCGCATTATGGGCAAACCGCAGGGAATCGTCATTCCACTGCTCCCTTTTAAATGAGGCAGGCGTGGAGCGAAACTGATGGTCCAAACTGCTCAGGGGTCTTGTGAGAGGGTCAGGGGAAGCATTCCCTGGCTCGTCCCTTCCCCGGCGGATACTTCCGGGTCAGGGTTTGTCGCCAGGGAGGCGTCCCCCGATGTGCCTGCGCCATTAGGGCCTGCCCCAGAGCATGGCGTGGAGACCGTGGGAAGGGTGCCTAGCCCCTTCATAACCAGACCCAGTGAGGCCCCGGGAGTGGTGTTTGTCTTATCGCATTTTCTGTGTGACCAGTCTTGTCCCAAAATCACTGGATAGGGGGGTTCGGGCAACACCGCGACTGTCAAGTTGGATAACTGCCCCTTCCAGGTGATGTAACAGCGAGTGGAACGATATGACTTGGTCTCCCCATGCACACAAGTGACTTGCAAATGTTGTTTAAGCCACTGTTGCGGTAATACATAACGGCGAGCGACAATGGTAATGTTGCTGCCGGAGTCAAAGAGAGCCACCACCGAATGCCCATTCAACAACACCACTCCCGTGTTCGGACTTGCCAGCGGGTGCAACGAAGTACAGTACCTTTCCGCGGTGGCCCAGGTGCAGTCCATCGGCTCCGAGGTTGTGTTGAGGGGACAGGTCGGCAGTAAGTGACCGGTCTCACTGCACTTGTAACAGTGCGGGGAGACTGGCTTTTCTTTGGATCTTTGCGGCGCTTCCGCAGCGCGTCGAGAGGGCTCGGGGGTGGCCGCCCGTCCCCGAGCTTGCCTTTCCGACCCCCCGGCTTGGTAGACCGCGAGCTGATGCTCCAGGACTTCCAGGAGTCCTGGCATGTCCTTATAAGGGTGGTGCCGGACCTGCTGGGCGAGGGAGCTAGGCATGGCGTTCACCAGGCCCTCACAGGCCACTTGCTCCACGATCTTCCGGGCTTGGGGACCCTTGGGCAGTAGCCAATGTCCCATCTTCCCCCAGAAGTCGAAGGCCTGTGCTCGGGCCGACTTCTCCGGGTCGAACTGCCAGCTCCGCCATTCACTCGCCTGCTGGCCCGGCGTGATGCCGTAGCGTGCCAGGATCTCCTGTTTTAGGAGGTCGTAACTCGCGGCATCCTCCTCGGGGAGATCGTAGTAAGCCCGCTGCGCAGGTCCCTTCAGGTAGGGCGCCAGAATGGACGCCCACTCGGACCGCTGCCACTCATTCCGGGTGGCCGTCCTTTCGAAAATGCCCAGGTACGACTCTATGTCGTCCGCTTCCGTCATAGGCACAAGAGGCGGAGGCTTTGGTCGAGGCGAGTCGGACCTTACCCTCTGGGCTTCTGCCAACCTGGCCTTCGTTTCCTCCAACTCCCGGGTGATAGTGGCTTGCACTTGCTACAGGGACTGGATCTGGGCATTCATCCCCTGCAGCACTGTGTTGAGGTCCTGTCCTTCAGTCATCTCTTTCGGACTTCTATCCTGCCGACTACGCCACTGTAAAAGATGCAAGAGTAAACAGCATAAAGGTTTGGGGTTTCCGGCCCCATATATTGCAGAACAATCCACAATTCAAAAAACAGGTCAAAATATAAACACAAAACAGGTTCATATGCGGGACGCCATACAAGACGTCGGCGGCCATTTTATAAGGGAGGAGCCGGAAGTGGAGGAATGCTGGGAAGGAACCATGAGGGAGGATGGGACTGATGACGTCAAGAAAGATGGCGGAGGAAGGGTGGAAGTAGCGTACTGCGGGAATGAGGCTTATGGTGGCGGAGCGTCTTTTTTCCTGGAAGAAAGCAAAGGAGAAAGGTTAGTACCCCGCCACTCCCTGCCGGCGAACGTCTTCCGAAGTGTGTTAAGGTCTGTCCGCGGTCTCTTATTCGCGCATGCGTGACACCTTGTATGCTACATCTTATTTTATCATTTTATAGTTTTATGTTCTTAGATTTATCTTTTGTATTCTGTGTTGTCCTTGTATGTTGCACCAATACTACCATGACAAATTACTGTTACACATTAGTGTACCTGGCCAATAAAGTGAATTCTGATTCTGATGTGGGAAAGTTGTTACGTTTCACCTTGGGTGTGCTCTACAGATTATGCTTATCTTCATATCTTTTGTTATTTTCATTAATTTTGTTCATTTAATTATTTTTGTCAATAATTTTCCATTTGTTTATCATTTACTATCCCTCAATTACTCTTTGCATTTTGTGGCTGGAACTCCAAGAGGCGGAGCCATTCTGAAATCATAGCTGAAGGACCGTCCTCAGCCTTTATATATTGGGCAGCTGGGAAGTGAATCCTTCAGTGCCTCATTGATGTTTGAAGGGTTTTACTAAGAGAGGGCACTGCCACCTTGACAAATGACTTTATTTATAAATCTGAAATGGCTGAGGGGTTTAAAGATAAATCTTTGGTTAGTGCGAGTATTGATATGGAAAGGGTAGTGCCAAAGGCATTAATAGTATGGCAGACCACCTTGCCAAGAATAAAGGGATCAGTGCAGTGTGGGTATGCCCACAGTAGCTACAACATCACAGTTTGACGTTGT
Source organism: Polypterus bichir lapradei (assembly GCA_026402145.1). Classification (NCBI taxonomy): domain Eukaryota; kingdom Metazoa; phylum Chordata; class Cladistia; order Polypteriformes; family Polypteridae; genus Polypterus; species Polypterus bichir. The sequence goes on along the minus strand of JANRMT010028174.1, from coordinate 41,607,411 downwards.
TTTGTGTGCACTTTGTGAATGTGGTCCTCTCTACACTATTTAATGTCTTGTTTCCTTTGTTTTATTCTAGAGCAAGGATGCTTGATGTGTGCCTCAGTTGACACATAGGCATTGTTTTTATTTTTATAACATAGCCTCCTAAACTTACAAAATCCAGCTGAGAGTCAAAAATGTCTTGAACTTGTTTCAACAGGTAAGGCCTAAAACAAACCTTTGCGGGCACAAGTGTAATACAGGGTCATGACCATTCAGATAAAATTTAAATCAAATTTTACGTTACATGCAGTGCAATATGTTTTGAAATGCTCAGCTTCTGAACTCCAAGATTGTGAATTTGAAAAATATACAAAGATAATTAATAGTAAATATCAATATTTACAATGACAGTAATATACAGATGGAATCCCTTTGTAATGAAATTCATGAGACCGTAAAAATATTCTTTAAAATGGAAATTTCATTTTAACGATTATGAGGAAAATAAGTATACAGTTGTGACCAGGGTCACCCACGAATCGTCATTTCAAGCAGCAGTGACACAAGGACAGCGCCGTAGCTGCTCTACTGTGTCTGGTAAACAGTAAATCAAGGGCAAAGTACTTGGTTGTCCTCTGCAGGATCAGGCTTACAGTGCAATGTGCTTATTGCACAGTGTTTAAAATATTTAACACTTTGACCTGCTCTTCCTTCCACTCACCTGGTCTGCCACTGAGGTGATTCCAAGTGCTGGTGTTCTAATCTGAAGATGGGAGCTAAAGCAGGATGATGGCCCAGTGTCGCGGCTCCTATCTCGTGTGGTTGAGAACTGAAGTAGCAGCTCCTGCTCTGAATGAAGTCTTGAGACTGTACCTGCGTTCGCTATACAAAGTACCTGTGTTTTCCCTGAAAACATGGACTCCCCTTCCTGTCTGTCATGCAACTAACTCTGTAACCCAAGTTTGACAATACCTGTATAAAAAAAACTGTCCTTCTTAAACTTCATGAAATATCTTATTTCAAAATGAGATGTTAGACGTATCTCTTTTTTTTAATATAAATACAGGTATGACTACAGATTGAACATGAAACATTAGATGTGACCTTTTTATAGAAATACAAACACTCTTCTAATTTTTTTATTAAGGTCCCAATACCCAATCTTTATGTTTGTCTTCTATTTTTTTTTTGATCATTTAAAATTATTCACAGCATTGAAGGTGCAATTCTGAATGCTTTCGCCACACCATTTTTCATTTTCCAGGATTGCTAAGTTTTCTTTTAGTGTAAACTGATGACATTTCTTCTTTTTTTTGGTTCATCGCTAAGAAAACTTAAGAGAATTGCTATGCAACTCAAACAGCATAATATCCACTCATGACACAACTACCCACGTGGATGCTCGGGGAGCACCAACTCAGAATTTGGCTATGTCACGCATACACTCTTGCTGAGCCTTGCAGAGACTGCCCCAGACTGGAAATATCACAACAGACTGTTACTTTATTTTGGTCTAACAAGAAAGAGACAGCCTGTTGCAGGGTTCCTGAGACTCAACAAAACTATAGGCACCAGTAGTATTTTTGTATAAGTATTTTGGCATCGAATTATTATCTTTGGTAGCCATTTAAAAAAAACAAAAAACATTTGTTATATTGAAATTTACATTTCGTTGAGATGAAATCCGCTAAACATGATGTTGTATGAACATTTGTTCAGCCCAACAAAAAGTATTTGTTATTCTGAAAATTTTGTTACTTTGGTATTCACTATAACCAGATTTGACCTGTAATACTATAAAGATACACAATAAGTAAATAACCTAATCTAAAAGAATTAATATCAAGTAGCTCTGGACACTGTCCTCATTTAAGATGCAAATGAATTGTGGACAGAAGCTCCTCCTCAGTCCCTCTGAACTTGTCTTCAGGCACCCATTGCGTTTACATGACCAGAGAACAAAAAAGAGGCCACTGTTGGGATGG
>JANRMT010028174.1:41555058-41605440 GCA_026402145.1 Polypterus bichir lapradei | reverse complement strand
TGTAGTAAAGGCTATTACAGTTTGTTTGTCCTTCTCCACTTTAAGCCCATCTGGTAGACCACTAAACACAGCTGTTAATGGATTAGGAGGGATTGGGACACCCAGGTTGTCTGACAGGCATTTAAAGATTTTGGTCCAGAATGATGTTCATTTGGTACAGCCCCAAAACATGTGACCTAGTGAGGCTGGAACTTGATTGCAGCGTTCGTAGGTTGGAAACATTTTGGACAATGTTAAACGAGACAGATTTGCTCGATCGACAATTTTAAGTTGAATAATTGTATGCTTTGCACATATGGAGCTTGAGTGAATTCTGTGCATTGCTGCCTTCCACTCCTTTTCTGAGATGTTGAGTGAGAGATCTTTTTCCCACTGTACCGTGTCTCTTTCTATTCCCACAGCTCCTAGAAGATGCCCAATGAGGGCAACTGACTCCACCCCTTTTGGTTAGAAGAAGGTTGCGTCTCATTTGCACAGGATGGCACTTCACCCCAGACTTGTCTGCTCAAGGCAGGCACTGCAGTCAAGTGGATTTTGTTTGCTTTTATTGCGTAACCGCATGGTATTTCTGTTGTTGCTGGCACCATTATTAAATGGGGAGATCAGTTTGGCACCCCAACTTTGATTTTAGATCTAATGTCATATCTCACTCAACCACAATATATATAGTGCCATTAAAAAATAGTCACCCTTTGCTTTTTTTGGCATTGATCAACCAATAAGACCCTTTAATGCCAAAGTGAAAGTGGTCTGTATTAATTATAAATATACAACACATCCTGCTCAAGTCAATATTTACAAGCTACACCTTTGTCAGCCATGACAACTGTGAGTCTGCATGCTCTGGTCTCTCTCTATCAGCCTTGCACATCTGCACATTGCCGTTTTTCCACATTCTTCATTGTCAAACTGCTCAGGCTCTGTCAGGTGGCATAGGGGTCACATTTATCTTGTCGTTTTGAAGCCATTCCTGTGTAGCTTTCGCTTCATGCTTTGAGATGTTGTCTTGCTGGGCTTCTGCCAAGGTGCCGGTTTCTTGCAGACTGCATCAGATTTTCCCCGTACTTTGGTTTTTTTCAGTTTACCCCCCGAAGCCTTCAAGGGCCTGCTGCAGAGAAGCGTCACCACAGCCATGGTGCTGCCACCTTTATGTTTCATGGTGGGGGTGGTTTGTTTTTGTAATGTGTATTATTCAAATGTGGAGTTTGGTTTAATGTCCAAAAAGCTCAATTTAGGTCTCATCAGGCCACAGAAACGCTCTTCTGACTGACCTCAGTTTCTTTCATGCAACTTGTGGCAAACTCTTGCCAAGATATCAGGTGAATTTTTTTTCTTTGACAGTTTTCTATAAGAGACTATAAGTGACTTCTGAAGCACCTGGGCACAGTTGGTGTCTACACAGTGTTGCCTGCAGGGGACCTGCCAGCCACCGAAACCCGACACAGATGGACACCAGGCACAAGTTCCAGCACAACAAATGTTTATTTCAATGGGAAAACGCTTCTCTTTCACTCCCCACAGCAGCACAGCACCAATAAGTTTGGCACACAACACTTTCTTTGCCTTCTCTTTTTCTTCCTTTCTTTTTCTGCCTCTCTCGTTTTCCTCCACTCCTCCTCCAGCAGGCTTTGTCCCCCTCCCTCCAGACTCTGGCTCTCTTTTTAAACCACTCCAGGTGACCCATTAGCATGTTCTGGTAGTACTTCCAGGTGTGGCGTACGCCCGACATATCAGGGCTCTGCGGCCTCCACAGCTCCCCCTGGCAGCACCCATGGAACCCAACAGGGCTGCAGCGAGCTCCAACTCCCAGTGTGCCCTGCAGGAATCTGTGGTGCCACAGCAACCCAGGGGGGCTGCCCTCTAGTGTTAATGCCCTGAACAGGCTCTCTCCTCTGGTCCTTTCATCCAGCTGGTGTCCTAGCCAGGCAAGACCCCTGGTCGTACATGATAACAGTCTCTCCAGTCTTAACTACTGTAGCTTGTAACTCCTTAAGAGTTCTCCCAGGTCTCTTGGTGGAGTCTCTTACTTGTCTTCTTCTTACATGATTTCATTATGTTTTTGTGAACGGCTTGGTTTGGGCAGATTTCCAGCTGTGCCATACTCTCTCCATTTCCATCCATTCATCCATTATCCAACCCACTGGAGCCAAGCCCAGCCAACACGGGGCGCAAGGCAGGAAACAAACCCTGGGCAGGGCGCCAGCCCACCGCAGTCTCTCCATTTCTTCATGATTAATTTAACTGGATATTCAGTGACTTGGGTGTTTCCTCGTCTCCATTCCCTGACCTTTACTTTTCAGTCCCCTTTTCACTGAGTTGCTTGGAGCGTTCTTTGGTCTTTATTGTGTCAGTTAGTCCACCATGCTGACTTACCACAAGATGAGCCTTCCAGATCACCTGCGTGTAGAGTACAATGCACTGACACCCCAGACAGGTGATCTCCATTCTCTGATTTTTAAATACAGTTGGCTGCACCAATGATGGCTTAGAGGGGTCATTTTAAAGATGGTGAACACTTAATGTGATCAGTTATCCATCCATTTTCTAAACCCAATTTATCTTAAGCAAAGTTGTGGTGGAGCCAAAGCCAATCCTAGCAAGCACTGGATGCAAGGCAGGAAAATTCACTGGACAGGGCGCCAGTCCATCTCAGGGTGAACACACACACACACACACGGCCAATTTTGCACTACCAATCCACCTCATCTGTGTGTCTTCGGGCTGTGAGAAGAAACCGGGCCACCCAGAGGAAACCAACACAGACATGTGGGAAAACTTGCAGACTTCACACAGGTAAGACCTAGGATGTGAATCCTGGTCTCATTACTACAGTGGTTCTCAACCTGTGGGGCGGCCCCCCTAGGGCGGCGCGAAGTAACAAAAACGGGGGCGCGAAGATGTGAAAAAAAAGAAATCAAGAATCAAAAATATGAAAAAAAATCTGTTGAAACCAAAACAAATTAACTTAAACTACATTCTGATACTAGAACAATAAATATAGAGTTAGATAAATGTCGATAAAAGTTAAGTAGGTATAATAAAATATGCATCTACATTTCAAAAAAAATGTTGGGGGGGCGCGATTAAAACTGTTATGAAAACTCGGGTCGCAAATACTTAAAGGTTGAGAAATGCTGCGTTACTACAAGGTGGCCAACACCATCATGACACCATGGTGTCAAAATAAATATGAAAAATGATCACATGAATGTGAAACTGCCATCAGAGATGGAATCTCTGGGTTAGAAAACCTCAGAAAGAATGTATAATAGAATATCTGGGCTGAAGGGAATCCCTGGGAAAACAAAATAAAAATGTCAATTACAACAGGAACATTGTGAACGTGGGGCAGCACGGTGGCGCAGTGGGTAGTGCTGCTGTCTCACAGTTCGCTTCCCGGGTCCTCCCTGTGCGGAGTTTGCATGTTCTCCCCGTGTCTGCGTGGGTTTCCTCCGGGTGCTCTGGTTTCCTCCCACGGTCCAAAGACATGCATGTTAGGTGCATTGGCGATTCTAAATTGTCCCTAGTGTGTGCTTGGTGTGTGTGTGTGTATGTGTGTTTCTGCCCTTCAGTGGGCTGGCACCCTGCCTTTGCCCTGTGTTGGCTGGGATTGGCTGCAGCAGACCCCCGTGACCCTGTAGTTAGGATATAGCGGGTTGGATAATGGATGGATGGACATTGTGAACATAGGACTAGATAGCTTGATGTGTGGATTATGAGACATGAGATATTGTTTGTGTTGTCCATTCTATCATAAACTTCGCTATCTCCATTCTCCAAAAAAGTTTTCTCGGCCAAATGACTTGGGGTAAGTAACATAAAAATAACATTTTGGTTCGGACTATTCCTAAGTGACTTGTCTTTCTGACCGATCAGAACACAAACACAGACAGATAGTCGGGCGTCATTACTGAAGTAGTCATGGATCCCTGAAACATTAAAAAAGCTGGAAGTCAACATTTTGACCATAATTGTTTCTGTCTAAAGTGTACTTACAGTAAATGTTGGGAATGTGCAAAACCGATCTAATTAAAAAATGCTTCTGATATTTTTTAGATTCAGGATTTGCCTTTTGAACAAACACACCTAGAAAATTAGTCCATTCAGGTGCATGAAACAGTACACGCCGCCCCTAGATAGTACGACAATACAAGTGCAATACATGATGTTTACATAACCACGTAGTATTTCGATGGATGTTTAATGTTCCGTTTATTTATTCTAGCTTTGGTGGACATTATTGAGAGGAGTAAACATGGCCCTTGAACTAAGAGGTGCTAACTTTGATACTAGCATACTTATGACTGGACCTTAGAGTAGTTTGGAAAAATCAACCGAGTAGGGTCGCACAGGACTCCCTCAGTTTACTTTCTGCTGCGTTTGGTACATATGGATTCTATTGTGGGAAAAATACAGCCAGTGATATGCTGTGTCTGCTTCACCATTCTTTGTAGTGATCTCTTTTCCAGGGATGTGGAGTTCCCCTCCCAGACTGTGATCCGCTATGTCAGTACGTTCTCAATACTGCTGTGGTAGAAGCTCACCAGTATTGGTGTCTGTATACCACGTACCCTCATGCATCTGAGGAAGTCAAGGCACTTCTGTGCTTTCTACTTTCTCATATACAAAGTATAGTAAAAGTATTGTAATCATCCAAAAATTCGATTTCGATATTTTGATGAATCTCAACGTTTTAGACCTGCCTGAGTCCAATTTACTTTCTCATAGGGAAAGTATTGTAATCGTCCAAAAATTCGATTTCGAGATTTTGATGAATCTCAATGTTGTAGACCTCCCTGAGTCCAATTTACTTTCTCATAGGGAAAGCATTGTAATCATCCAAAACTTCGATTTCGAGATTTTGATGAATCTCGACGTTTTAGACCTCCCTGAGTCCGATTTACTTTCTCTTAGGGAAAGTATAGTAATCGTCCAAAAATTCGATTTCGAGATTTTAGTGAATTTTAACGTTCAACCATTTTTGGAATTATGTCTGTATGTCTGTCTGTCTGTGTGTGTGTATGTAAACATGATAACTTGAGTGTGCCAGGCCAACCAAATTTTGCATACAAGTATTAGGTACAAACCTAATCAACTTTTGAGCTATTTCCGCAAAGTGGAAGTGGTACTTTTTTATTCATGCTTTACATTCAATTTTACTTTTAGAATAATTGTTCAATATATTATTAATTTGATTTGATTTCTTGTTGATGGTTCTTTATTGTACATAATATAAAAATATAATCATTGTGTTGTGGTTTACTCCTCAAATATCCATCTGAGTATACGAGAAAGTCTAGGGGAGACCACTCCCGATTTTTTCATGGCAGTGGTGGTGTTTTGTGACCAGTTTAGTTTCCCTGAGAAATTTTAAACTGTTCACTCCCACCTCCACTTCCACCTCCGCCCCATCAATGCAGACTGGTGGGTGGTTCAGATGTTTGCTTCTGTCCAGAATCATTTCTTTAGTTTTACTTATGTTCAAGGGGACATTTTTGTTGTGACACCAGTTGGCCAGGCTGTTGATCTCCTGATGGTATGCAGTCTTGCCATTGTTTGTAATGAAACTTATGACTGTGGCATTCTCAGCAAATTTAATTATGTGATTACAGTCAAATGCGCCCCTACATTCATAAATGAATAGTAAGTACAGCTTTAGGCTCAGACAGCAGCCTGTGGAGCTCCAGCATTCACCTTCAGATGTTTTTTTTGCCAAACAAAACTACCTCAATTCCACCTGACTTTCCAGTTACAGATAGAATCTCTGAGTTTTACAACCAGTTTTACAGGAATAATGGTGTTAAAAGGTGAGCTGTAGTCGGCAATTAGCATCCTAACATACATGTTTGGACTATCCAGGTGATGAAGAGCAGTCTGGGGATCTGTGACACAGCGTCATCCACAGATCTGTTTGGCTGGTAAGCAAACTGCAGAGGGGCCAGAGAGGCAGGCATAATGCTGTTGATGTGTAACAGCACAAGCTCTTCTAAACATGTCATAGCCACTGAGATGAGGGTAACTGGGTGGTGATCATTATTGATTTTTACAAATGAATGAGTAAGGCAGTTCTAAAGAGAAAAGTTGGCAGAGTGGTACATTCTACTGTCTGGATTTAAATTGCATGCTTGGCATTTGTCTGTGTGATGCCTGCACATCCTCTCCATGTTGGTTTCTCTCCCTAGTTATTGCCACTTTCCTTCTGCATCCCAAAGACTTGTGTGTTACATTAACTGCAAGCATCTAATTAACACATTGTTGGTGTGGTGTACCATCCCAGGTCAGGGTTTTCTCTAAGTGCTCTGATTCACCGTCACGTTCTATTTGGTGAATTGGAGAGTCTAAATTAGCATTGCATGTGTTTGTGTGAGTGGGCCCTGTAACAGATTGGCATCCCGTCAAGAGTTGGTTCCTGCCTTGAGTCAAAGGCTGGCAGGATAGGCTACAGTTCCCTGATGCCTGGAATATGATTAAGCAGATCTGATAATGTAATTAATGTAATAATGTAATGTAATAATCTCCTCACTAGGCCCTCTCATTGAATTTCATGTTCTTTTTGTCAGTGCTATGCTGATGATACACAACTGTACCTATCATTTCCTCTTGAGGACCACATGGTATCAGTTGGAATATCTGCATGTCTCACTGATATTGAAACTTGGATGAAGAAACACCATCTCCAGCTCAACCTGGCAAAGATGCACCTTCTTGTTATCCCATCTATGTCTATCTATTCAACAAACCACCTCTGTTCAGACTGGATCACTATTGTTAACACCCGCCAAGAAGGTAAGCAACCTCGGGGTGGTGATCAGTGACCAGTTGTCCTTCAGGGACCATGTTGTCTCATGGTCTTGCAGATTCATTCTATACAATATCTATAAGATGTCACAAAGTGGATGCTTGGTGGCACTGCTGCTCACCTTTTGCCCAATAGACAGTATGCAAGACACCGGATAAAATCACTAAGAAGTCATTTAATTTCTTCTCTTTTCTGTGTTGCGCCCCAAAGCACCACTACCACCACAATAAACAATAAACCAATAATTAATAATACAATTCTCCTCCACACCTCCCAGCAAGCTCTGTCACACTCCTTCCCAACTCTGGCTCCCTTGCTGGATTTCCCATAGTCCTTTATATAGTTCGTGTCCCAGAAGTGCTTCTCCTCTTCTGTTCACATGATTTGTCAACACTTCCAGGTCAGATGGAGAATTATATTTTTCTTCAGCCCAGAAGTACTTCTGTCCTTCCGTCCCCATGACTTGGGAGTACTTCCGGGCTATATGGAAAGTATAAACCCTTGTGTCTCCCGGCAGCATCCCCTGGTGGCACCCACAGTACCCAGCAGGGCAGTGAAGCCAAACTACAAAGTCCATGATGCCCTGCGGGAATCAAGGGCACCGCTACGTTGCAGGGAATTCACCATCTGGTGTCTTGGGGGAGGCAGTGTCCCTGAATATGTGCCTTTCCCCATCTTTCTTCTCTTTGGGCGTCTCGGCCGGGTTGCGCGGCTGGCCGTCCGCCACAAAGATCAAACCACAACTTCTAGTCCTGGTTTTGGTCTAGTCACATCAGAATTACTGCAATTCTTTGCCGGCAGGAGTATAAGTGTATGTCACCAAGCCACTGCCGATGATTGCAGAGGTATGTCTGGTGTTCAATCAGCCGAGGTGGGCACATGTGAGCCCCCTTTTCACATCACTACACTGCCTCCCTATAGAGGCACATATTGAATTCAAATCCTTGATGCCTGCCTACAGAGTAGTCAACGGGTCAGCACCTATTTACAGTATACAGGGCCATTTATGAGGTCCTATGCTCGTTCAACAGGTCTGCTGTTCAATGACGTCCATTGATGTCACCTCTGCATGGTATCAAACCTTCATCCAGACTGTTTACATGTGTAGCTCCTACCCGGTGGAATGAGCTATCTGTCCCATAGAAAACCCTTTTTTTTGGTTAATCTCTTTCTAACTGATATTAGCTGTTATGTTTTTGTAATCTCAGAATTGCAATTTGCTTGTATTTCTGTTCTGAGCTCTTCAGTTGTGGTGATCAATTTATAACCTTGTCCTGTGTCACATGCGTGCACTTGGAGTACAACTTGCGGGCTTAGATGATGACAATATTACCCCAGGTCACATGAGGGCGCTAAGCAATAACCGTATCTCTTCTTCTTTCCCCTCTGCAGAAGAAAAGACAGGCGTGTGTTGTGGCAGAAATGTGCTGCTCAAAGAGGGCACTCGGAGACCTCAGGATGTGCAAAAAGGTACAGAACTGTCTCAGTTCAGTGAAATGAGCCCCGAGCATTCAGTGAGCCTCAAATTTATTACAATTCTTATCACAAAATATCCCCCCTCCACATCATTTCCCATCATCTGCTTTACAGGGCGTCTCATGATAATGACCTCGCTGTGCACCTTTTCTCATAAAAATCACCAGGTGTTGCAGACCTTCTCATAACAATTTGTCCTTCACTATCTGTTTTCTCATGAAAATCTTCCTGACTCGAAAGACATATTTGCCACCTGGAGGTGAACATCGCCTAATCACTCCTCCCTAATCTTGAGCTGTTAAAGACTGAGGGTCTTTGGGTAATTAGTTCTCATCATTACTTTGGACTCAGTAGAACCCACCCGTGAAAACTGGACTGCATAATTAATAATTCAATTAATGTTTAATTGTTGCACTAGAATGCTGTAAGGCTGTGTGGTAAATAATCAAGCACTGACACACAAAGAGGTTTTGGGCAGCCTCCCGTATACTTGAGAACTGGCAGAAAATGCGAAAAAAGGTTGAAAAAAAAAGGTCTTTACAGACAACAGTCCAAAACAGAACTGAATAGGTATACAGTTGAACAGCAGGAAGAGGAGGGATCTTGAGATTCAGAACCGGAAATGAGGTCATCAGGCTGCAACTTCTTGGGGTGTGGAAATTCCGTCATTAGGAAGTGATGTCTTCTAGGGCGGAACCAGAATTGACGTCTTCATGGGAACCAGGTGGAATTTCCCGCATTTGGTCTGTGGGAAGATAAGAGAAAGGATTAGTGCACTCTGCCACTCCCTGGTCTACCGGGAATTACCTTCTTTTGAGCCCTTTATCTGCTTTACATGCACACGTGTGTGACAGCTGACATTATAAGCAGCCATGCCAGTTAGGCGGCAGTGGATACGCAGCTTCACTGATAAGAACTAAGCTGTTTCCAGCCTTGGCATGGTGCCTCTCGGCTACTTACAAGTCATTAACACTTAATTGTTACATAGCTGAAAGCTAACTAGTTTAATACACTTTGCTGTAACTTTATTATTTTTATGATTCATAAAGAGGTATTAACAGATAACCTTAAATGCTCTTTTAACCTATATTTATATGTGCTAATTTGAAAACTTGCCTAGTGTTCCCATAATTAAAAGCCTTAATCTATTATCTCAGGCAGAGGGCCCAACAACTGTGTTCCCAAAACAAAATCTAGCTGCTCATTAGCTCACCTCCTTCACAGAGCACAACGTTCTTGATTCACAGAAATTCAAAACAAAGCAAGTAAAAAGGCAAGCAGGACACCCTTTCTGCTAAAATCAGTTGTGGCCTTTATTAATGAACTCCTTCATGGTTGTGATAAACAAAATCAGACAGCAGACCGAAAAAGTTTTGAGGATGGCCACCCGTATACTGAAAAAATAGCAGAGCAAAGAAAACACGTTTTACAAAGTGGAGTTCACGATTGAACTGACTAGCAGATTAAGACGGCTCTATAAATATGGCAGGTAGGAGGAAGAGGTGGAGTCAGGACAGCCAGTACAGGAACTGATGTGGCAGGAAGGGGAATTTTGGGTAGCGGGAATGATGTCATGAGGGTTGGTCGGAAGTGATGTCGGCAGTGGGTGGATCAATGATGATGTCATTAAGAGTGAGGGTCTTTGGCTGGGCTGCAGAGGGATAAGAGGAGAGACGATGAGGTGAGAGCGCCAACCACTGGTCTGACTGACAAATAACGCTGAACTGTTCAACTGATGCACGTGTGTGACATGGTCCTATGGAGGAATATTTCAGACAAAATTAAATAAATAAATAAAGAAATGCACAAATAAATAAAAGTACTGTGAGATGTGAGTATAAGTAAATAAATGTGTCATAAAATGAGAGCCTAAATAAATAAATATGTCATGAAATGAGAGCATAAATAAATAAATGTGTCACAAAATGTGTTTTTGTTGCTTATTTATTTATTTAATTTTGTCCGTAACATTCCTCCAAACCATCATGAAATACGACTTAAAATAAAACTGTCATTTTCACTCATCAAAGTTGAGAGGGTGGGCTCTAACACACCCTCTAGTTATTAATTGGTGAATCAATAGCACAAGAATTAATTAGAAAAATGCTTACTACTGCCGATGAAATGGATTCTGCCGAAGATATTGTGTATTTCAGAAAGAGAATTGAATATTTATCGGAAGAAATTACAATGTTTTTGGCTCTTTTAGACTCCGATATAGATGAAACTATTTTTGAAAATATTGAAGAACTGGTGGAACGGACTCAACTACACTCCCGTTCAGGCGACGCAGTTCCCTGCTCTGGACGTCCATCCTTTGACATTCCAGGTGAGTCAATAGAACACCTTCTGTTATACGGTTTAAAAGTACGACAGATTGCAGATCTATATGGTGTATTGGGAAAGACGATCACAAGGCGAATGAGCCAGTTTGATATACGGTAAGCTGCAACGGCTGTATTAGTTTAGTTTAGTTTAGTTTATAAAGTCAGGTGCATATTCGCAGCTACTTTTTCAAACAAACTGATCAGAGTTGTAAAGTTGTTTGAAAAAGTAGCTGTGAATATGCACCTGACTTTATATTCGTAAAACAAGGGCCAAATACTCAGTTCAAAATATTAGTTGGGCATTCCATGTCAAAGTACCTAAACTAATACTGCCGTTGCAGCTTACCGTATATCTAACTGGCTCATTCGCCTTGTGATCGTCTTTCCCGATACACCATCTGTAATCTGTCGTACTTTTAAACCGCATAACAGAAGGTGTTCTATTGACTCAGCTGGAATGTCAAAGGATGGACGTCCAGAGCAGGGAACTGCGTCACTTGAACGAGAGTGTAGTCGAGTCCGTTCCACCAGTTCTTCGATATTTTCAAAAATAGTTTCATCTATACCGGAGTCTAAAAGAGCCTCCAGCATTGTAATTTCTTCCGACAAATCTTCAATTCTCTCTCTGAAATATGTAATTTCTTCGGCAGAATCCATTTCATCGGCAGTAGTAAGCATTTTTCTAATTAATTCTTGTGCTATTGATTCACCAATCAGTAACTAGAGGGTGTGTTAGAGACCACCATCTCAACTTTGATGAGTGAAAGTGACAGTTTTATTTCAAGTCGTATTTCATGACGGTTTGCAGGAATGTTACGGACAAAATGAAATAAGTAAATAAGCAACAAAAAACATATTTCATTACACATTTATTTATTTATGCTCTCATTTCATGACATAATTTATTTATGCTCTCATTTCATGACAAATTTATTTATGTTCACATTTCACAGTACTTTTATTTATTTGCGCATTTATTTATTTAATTTTGTCCAAAATATTCCTCCATAATGGTCTAAGACTAACTGTTACAATAAATGCTTTCCTAACGTAATGCAGAGCCGCTGCTAGGGGGAGGAAACCATGACACCTGTCAGGGGCCCCGAGCAGTAGGAGGCTCTCTTGCACGATCGAGGCTAAAGCTGCGGCAAGTGAAATGAAAATCCCTGCAGTGTTCAAATCAGGTTGGCGTCACAAAAGACCAAGATGTCTTATTGAGTCCGAAGGATCTGATGCAGAAGCAGATGATCAGGAAACCCAAGATCCAGAAGTAAATTTCAGAAGAGGCATGTTTTACGTTATGATGGATTCCTTAATTTCAGAATTGTCTGGGCGTTTTGAAAGCCTAAACAACATATGTCGTCTTTTTTTGTCCAATTTTAAACTTTAGGAGAAGGAGCACGGAGGAGATCTCAGCCTCTTATGCAAATTTAGCTGCAAAATATTCAAAGGATCCGTCACATCATTTGAAAGATGAGGTGATTCACGTCAAGAACGTGTATGACGCAAATGTTAAGGTCCGAAGGTGGGCACTGTGATCGTTGATATCATATCATGAGATACACATACAGAAATAAAAATGTTGCAAAAAGATACGTTGACTAGTAATTTTAATTCAGAGCGACCAGACCCTCCACGAAACATAAGACACAAAATGCGATATATTATATAAATTTAATTACGGTTGCGCAAAATGTCAATGTGATTGACGTTAAGCTTGAGTGTATCATAGGCACATCACTCGATCAGCTTTGGGAGGCAAAATTATTGTAGTACGGAGCCAGGGGGCCCTGGTGCTCAGCCATAATTGTCAGGGGCCCAAGATTTTCTGCCAGCGGTGCTGCCAAATGAAAATTACATTATTGCATACGTGCTGCCATCTATGACGTCACTTCCGGGATCAACCCATCTGTATCCACCTCTTCCTTCCCTAAATGGAACCAGACTGAACCTATTCACCGGGGCCAGTCTCATAATAGCATTAACCACACATTTCTTGTTTGCCTTTTGCGCTATTTTTAATATATGTCGTTTGCCTTCAGGTGTCCCAGACCCCTTTATGAGTGAGTGTCTCTTTACTTTTTTTTTTACACCTATAGCACTTGTTCCCAAACAGTCCCGCAAACTGATGTTTACTCGATGACGTTAACCTCTTTTGTAAGTCGCTTTGATAAAAGCGCCTGCTAAACAAGTAAATGTAAATGCCATAAAGGGGATTTCTTTCAACATCTGATAAACCTTCAGAGGTCATTCATCCTGAACAACAGAATCAGAAACAGCCTTCTGAAATACAACACCATTTGCCTTCAAAGTTAAGCTAATGACAGAAGAATCCACACTGATGCCACAACGTCTGGCACCAACAATCGCACCACAGTCAAAGTTGCTTAGGTCACATCTTTGGACAATCCTAATGTTTGGTCAGACAACAACTAAACCCTTGGCCACGGCTACATTTTGTAAATATTGATTGGCTTTTCAGAGGAGCTGTCTGTTTGTGTTTATGAGCATGTTGTCGCACCTACCACAAGATGAACCACCAACATTGGGACCCGAGTGCAGTCATGCAGCGGGTGACACCTCAGCACCATACTGGATCGTGAAGTTATTTTTTTGGTGGCTGGAGTGCCAATCCTGAAATGTGGACCTAATAAGTGAGTGCATGTGTTCAAACATTTGGTATATAACACGGCTTTTCTTCTGTATTTAAACAGACATTTTCAAGCTCTCCTGTCTTATCCGAGTATCATCCCACTTCAGGATCTTATTAGTTGGCAGTGTTATGACTGAGCAGAATTTTTATTTTATTTCATACTTAATTTTGACACAACATGATTGTGACATAATGAGTTTGGTACCATGCAGAATTTTATTCTGTTATTCATTTGATTTAAAAAATAATTTGCATTATACTGGAAAGAGCACTGAGATGAAAAGACTGTGAAACACACCAAATTTGAATGAACCCCCAATAACGGGTGTGTTTGTTTCATAACAAATGATTCACAGTAGTATGCCTAGCAGAATCAGCCTTCGCTGTTAAATACCCCGCAAAAATGACATTGACTTAACTAGAAAGGCTATTCCACACTCGCAGTGCTCCCAAACGTTGTCCAGTGTTGTGTGTCCTGTCCTTTGCTGTCCTCCATCGTTTTCTCTGGAAGGCTGTATTTATAATGCTCTGGGAGTCCCACCTACTTTCTCGAGCCTTCTTGGACTTGTAAGGTGTAACGATGAACTTCCAGGGAATGCAGAGCTCAGCACACCTGTGAACATACCTGCCGTCAATCATCTGTGCAGACCCCACCCATATCCGGGGTGACAATCCTGGCCACTACCTGTTGTGGTCGATGACTTTCTTTAATTTTTATAGTGTCTCCTTGCAATGTTTGGGTCACTTTATATATCATTCGTGGGGTTTTAACAGCCGAGCAAATAATTTTAATTAATTCAGCTTGCCCTCTCTGTTTGTCTGGGTCAATTTTGCAATCATTTTTTTTATACCCACTTTTACCAGAACAATTTCTTTCAAACTTTGCATGCATGCTTATCTCGAGTGACAATGCAATATTTCATCAGTTTTGACACGGAATCTGTACGTTAATTATGTCAAATTTAAATTTCTCATTTCCTTATATTATACTTTTAGTGATTACACGTTGTAAAAGAATGAGTCTCAACACAATGGAAAGGTTTTGGGCAGCCACCCAAATATTGTCCCTGGCTGCAAAAGGTTTAAAGAAAAAAAGCTGTTGTTGTCAGGTTGAGTTCCAGGACTGAACTCATGAGGTTTTGGAAGATAGTGGTTTTATATGCCGTGAACCGGAAGTGATGTCATCTGGTCAGAACCGGAAGTGACATCGGTCTGGGCGCCAGAACCGGAAGTGGCATCAGTCTGGGTGTCAGAACCAGAAGTGGCGTCTGTCTGGGCGCCAAAACCAGAAGTGACGTCAGTCTGGGCACCAGAAGCGGAAAGTGACGTCAGAACCGGAATTGATGTTAAATCAGGCAGGTTCTTCCGTATTTGGCTTGCAGAGATAACAGAAGTAGGTGTCACACACGTGCGCATGGTAGACAGCTAAAGGGCTTGAACGAGGGCAATTCTGAATCTGACCGGGATGTGGCAGAGTGCACTGATTCTTCTTCTTGCTTCCCATTCACGGGAAATTGCACCTGGCCCTGGTGACATGACTTCCGGGTGCAAACCTATAGATGAAGACCTTTCCGGTTCCGGCCCCCTTGATGTCATGTCTGGGCCCGAGCCTATGGTTGAAGACCCTTTTGATCTCGGCCCCTTTGACATCACTTCCTATCCTGACCTTTAAAAGCCTCCACCTTTCCCCTACTCCCTTAGTTCTGTTTTGGACTCTAATTTGTGCACACCAGTGCTATATTTTTTGTTTGCAATTTTGCAGCCAGGAAAATAATATACGGATGGCTACCCCAAACCTTGCTGTGGCTCGTGATCAAGTTTGTGACAAGGTTTAGAGCACCCCACCACCCCCTGGCCTGGCGGGTAACTACCTCCACTTGGTCCACTCAGCTCGCTCCTAGTCACATGTGTGTGACAACATATATATGAGGTCTGTCAAGAATAGTCCAGCCAATGTTAATATAATGAGAACGGTTTGTGTGTCATCAATGTAACCTGGCAGCCAAGGAGAGTGGACTGGAATGCACATGTGTGAACACGGACAACTTCGCTGGACTAGTCAGCACTCCACTAGATGGCACTGAGTAAGCATGTGTACTGTGTGGCCATCACATTCAAAATGACTGAGCGAGTACAGCAACGAATCTCCTTCAAATTTTGTGTTAAGCTTAAACATTCGTCCGTGGAAACTATTTGGATGATTCCTGATTTGGATGAAGAGGACCCGGGATGCGAATCCTGGTCACCTAAGTGCGAGGCAGAAGTGCTACCACTGCACCACCCTCATAGTTTAAACATAATTTCTGAATTGAATGCATTTTCCTACATATTTTATGTGGTAGAAACTTATGATTTTAACATCAGAGAAACTTTTGGTGAAGTTACTTTCCTAAATTAAAAATGTCTTTCATTACATAAAAAAATCTTTATTTGTATTCTTATTTTTTTGTAAACAAGAGCCTCATTTTGTGGGATTATTATCTTCACCATTTTTGCAATGCTGGGAGCTTGTCCCTGAGGTCACACTAGATCGCATCATTGCCATGACGGATTAAAGGCTGGTCTCAAGTTTTTCGATACTTAAAAGCTTTTGGCACTTCTTCTTTCAAGTTCATTTTCTGCCAAACGACTTTTCTTTGTGATTATGACAGGGACCTTCACTTATGGTCCTGGAGGTCTGCAATGGCTGGGGGTTTTTGTTCCAACCAGTTTCATAACTAGAAGAGAGTCCTTGTCGGTAATGAAACTTGGTGTTTAACTATATGGCTTGTAAGTACTTTTATTCGTTTAAGACAAATTTTAATTACATTAGGATCCTCACTCTGGGTCCTGGAGGGCTGCAGTTGCTGGAGGTTTTCACTTCAACCAAATTCTTAATTAGAACCTGATTGTTTACTACTGAAGCGATATGTTACTTGTTATGATTCAGGACCCTCCTGGACGCCTCCCTGGCGAGGTGTTCTGGGCACGTCTAACCGAGAGCAGGCCCCGGGGAAGACCCAGGACACGCTGGAGGGACTATGGCTCTCGGCTGGCCTGGGAACACCTCGGTATTCCTCCAGAAGAGCTAGAAGAAGTAGGCGGGGAGAGGGAAGTCTGGGCATCTCTGCTCAAGCTGCTCCCCCCGCGACCCGATCTCGGATAAGCAGAAGAGGATGGATGGATAGTTGCTTATTTTAGTTTTAGCAGCTGTATTCAGGTTTTAATTGCTTCCTGTTTTCTTAACCAGCTCTAAAGGCTAATTTTAGTGGTGAATGGTCATCATGAGGTACCTTTCTTAATAAAAGTATTTATTTTAGAAATAAATTAGGGAGACAAGAGGAGTATCGTGAAGTGCACATCTGTTCTGGTCCACAAAACATATGGATAATGTTCAGAAAAATAATTAAAATTTCTCTGAATACCACGTTTCATTATCAGCAAGGAATATCTTCTATTTAGGAAACTGGTTGGAATGAAAACCCGCACCCACTGCAGCCTTCCTGGACTGTGAGTGACTACGAGTTTTGACATTCCCTTTGGCCAGGTGAAAAATTCAGTTTTGTTCCTGGTTTAGTCCGTCTTCTTTTCATTTTCATTTCCTGGACCTTCTGTTACTTTCAGTCAGTTCAGCTTTTCTGTTGTGAAACAGTCCAAGGCTGTGGATGATTATATATAAATTACTATTCTATATTTACTAGTTCAGTACAAAGTACACTCAATGGGCAAATTCTTAGAACCACAATACTAGTACAGGGAAGAGTCTTCTTTTGCTCTCCAAACAGCCTCAGTTCTTCATGGCGTGGATTCCACAAGATGTTGGAAGTATTTCTTTGAGATTCTGGTCCATGTTGACATGATTTTTCAGCTGCACATTCATACTACAAAAAGCCCATTCTACCACATACCAAAGGTGTTCTGTTGGATTCAGAATAGGGGCCTCATGTATAATGCCTTGCGTGGAATTCACAATAAAACATGGCATATGGATAAAATTCGAATTGTGCGCATGCACAAAAAAATTCAGATGCATAAACTGTGCATAAGCAAAGTTCCATTTACTTCCCCTTTATAAATCCCAATCAATTCGAATTTTAACCCGTATGAACACACCTACAGCGCCACCACAACTCATCCCAGGGTTCCACATATTTGAATTTGCAAATTAATACAAATATCCCCTCTCATTCAGAGTTTTGTTAAAAGACAATAGTAAAAGCATGTATAAAAAAGAAGAATTTCAGAGAATGTGAAATGGTGGTCCTGTTCATTAAAGTGGAGGCAAGGAAAAATGTACTATTTGGTGGCTTAAGCAGTGGTATAACCAACAGAAGGAAATTAATGGAGTCCACAGCATGGTTTAGAAAGTTGCAATATGAAAAGGCGAGTCACAGCCCATCATCTGAGTATCAACACCACTGAAGGAGGTGGAGGGATTCTGGGGGTCACCCTGTTTGAGCAGCGAGCTGCTGCAGTTATTGGCGAGACAGTTATATATCTCACCACAACATTAATGACACGCATTTTTTCATCAAATATAATTTTCACATTAATAGAGTGGAAACGTTTTCTATTTACATAAGCAAATTCATTCCCTGAATGCACCTTTATAGTAATGGGCGTGCAGTTGATCGCTCGGATTAAATTTGGAAAACCTGATATTGCTGTGAATTTCACTTTGATGTTTGCCTGTTCATCCACAGCGTAAGGAAATCTTATCTATCTGGATGACAGGCGGATAATACCATCCTATACAGCTGGCATGGCATGACTCATTGATGACTGAGAAATACCGGATCGGTCAACAAGTTCAATTTGAAAAGCTCCTGTAGCTAAAAACACAAGAGTGGATAGAACTTGTAAAGAGGCAGGTTGAGCACAACTCCTCAAAGTCTGCCTTTGTAAAGCCAGCGCCAGTTCAGCACACAGTGCCAAGAGGATAGCTACTGGAAATTGAAATCGACTTAGGAGCCAGTCATCATCATGGGACAAGAAATCACTATGATCTATAAATACGCACTCTCTTCTAATGTTTACATTTGCGATGTCTTCTAACAACGCTAAAGCAGCCGTGGTAATTGGAATAGTTTGGCCATTCCGTGCACCATTATATTGTTACAGATTGATTACAATCTAGTGCTTTAAATTTGTTAATGGTATGCAGTTAATTTCAGTGTATTTAATAAATCCAGCATCATGGATGCGAATATAAAAAAAGAAAGGGACACACAGAAACAGTAGCACTGCTTTGACGCTGGGAGCCACCCGTTTAGCAAGATGAGCAGAAACGTGCATATGCGTGGTCTGAGGCTGCCGTGACAATGTGCATAGTGTTACACCAAAGTTTAGTTTTTACACATCTCGGTGCTGAGCAAGGAAACAGGTGTACGTAACATTTTTGTGCGTATGCACCGTTTATACATGAGTTCCCTGCTGACTGGGAAGTACCACTGAGGAACACTGAAGCCATTGTCATGTTCGTGAAACCATTTTGAGACGACTTTTGATTTGTGCCATGGTGCATTATCAAGCTGGAAGTAGCCATTCAAAGATGGGTAAATTGTGGTCTTGAAGGGATGTACATGGTCTACAGAAACACTCAAAAAGGCAGTGGTATTTAAGCTAATTGGCATTAATGGGCCAAAAAAACATTCAACACAAAATTGCACCACCACCACCAGCCTGGACTATTGGAATAAGGCAGGTTGGGTTCATGGATTCATGCTGTTGGCACCAAATTCTGACCCTACCATCTATGTGCCTCAGCAAAAATCAAGATTCATCAGACCAGACTGCATTTTTCCAGTTTTGGTGAGCTTGTGCCCACTTTAGCCACAGCTTTCTGTTCTTGGCTGGTAGGAGTGCAACCTGACGTGGTCTCCTGTTTTTGTAGCCCAAGGTTCATCCATCCATTATCCAACCCGCTATATCCTAACTACAGGGTCACGGGGCCTGCTGGAGCCAATCCCAGCCAACACAGGGCGTAAGGCAGGAAACAAACCCCGGGCAGGGTGTCAGCCCACCGCAGGGCACACACATCAAGCACACACTAGGGACAATTTAGAATCGCCAATGTACCTAACCTGCATGTCTTTAGATTGTGGGAGGAAACCGGAGTACCCGGAGGAAACCCACACAGACACGGGGAGAACATGCAAACTCCACACAGGGAGGACCTGGGAAGTGAACCCGGGTCTCCTAAATACGAGGCAGCAGCACTACCCACTGCGTCACTGTGCCACCCATGCCACAAGATTCAATGTTTTGTAAATTCTAATAAGCTTTTCTGCTCACTTCAGTTATACGGAGTGGCTATCCAAGTTACTGCAGCCTTTCTGTCAGCTTGAACCAGTCCAGCCTTTCTCCTCTGACTTCTCACATCAGCAAGGCATTTCAGTCCACAAAACTGCCACACACTGGAAGATTTTCATTTTTTCACGCCATTCTGAGTAAAGTCTTGGGACTGTTGCAGGTACAAATCCCAGTTAACGAAATACTCAAACCAAACCTGTCTGCAACCAACAATTATGCGGTGGCTGAAATCACAGAGATCACATTTTCTTCCCATTCTGCCATTTGATATGAACATTAACAGATGTTCCTGACCTGCATCTGCATGGTTTTATGCATTGCGCTGCTGCCATACGATTGGCTGATTTGATAATAGCACGGATAGGCAGGTGTTCCTAATCATTTGCTCAGTGAGCGTATATCACTGGAAAATACTGAGACAATGACAGAAGCATGAGATAATGGAGGAACCTGCATGAGGGTGGGTTAAAATAATTCTTCACATTGTATGTAAGAGTAAAAACTGAAAGACAGCAGTACAGTAAAAAACTGGTTACAAAGGAGTCCATTTTAAAATAATTAGATAAAGTATAAAGAATGAACTGCCTGATAACGAAACCAGATGAAAACAAATTAAAAAAAGAACCGACTATAAATACTGATAACCTAAAAAAAAAGGGAAAAGAGATAATACAATAAAAAAAAAAGAGAAGATACCTAGGGATGGCTATGGGCGAGAGCCGAGTTCCTACCAATTTAGTGGCTTCCTCTTAACTTACTGAAAGGGAACCTGAGGCAAACATGTTTTTTCCAGTTTTCTGTTTCCTTTAATTCAAAAACAAGAAGAAAAAGAAAAGCTCTCTGGAAGCTGCAGAAGATCTACAAGCAACACTGGGGCAGTTCACCTACCCCCGGGCCCACTGCATAACTTTCATTTTAAGCTCAGTTACTTATGACATGACCTCAAATTCTGTTCATGTGCCTGCCTGCCTGCATAAGATGTTCAGACACCTGGAATGGTCTGGGCTTTTATCCACACTGGCCCACCACAATGAGCCAGACACCCACCACCCCTGCGCTCCCTATTAATCTGTATGTAAAGAAGGACAGTTACAGTGACCGACTGTGCGGACCCTGCCCTGTCCCCGCGACCCTCTCCGATTCTCCTACAGCTGCTTTGTCCTCCTGCCTCTCACCTGCTCTGCTTCTATGCAGATGCTGTACTACACTGAACCTTGACAATAAAATTAAAGGTAACACTTTAGTGTTACTGCGGTTGGCTGGCGCCCTGCCCGGGATTTGTTCCTGCTATGCACCCTATGCTGGCTGGGATTGGCTCCAGCGGACCCCCATGACCCTGTGTTAGGATATAGCGGGTTAGGTAATGGCTGACTGACTTTAGTGTTACTCATTTACTGTTATGTAACAAGAACTTAACAAAGGCTTCTTTGGTGTTCATGACACTTGCAAAGCATCAGTAAAGTGGCTATTCATCTCTGTGCACTGTGGCAGTTGATATGCTGGTAAAATTACTTAGGAATATGAAGGATTCACCCGTCTTATATCGAAGTATGAAATATCAAGAGACGTATGTCTCACTTAAGCCAACTCTAAAGGTGTACTCACGCTGGCAATTCATTCCGTGTCTGGGCACGTTTGTCCTCACCTCACAAAGTCTAGTTGGTTTGACTAGCGTGATCTCCCCGTGCCGGCTCAACTGTACTCCACTTGGAAGAGGTTGTCCCGAACACGGTTCAGTAGCATTTGGGAACGGTGTGATCGTTAAACGTAACCGAGCATGGAAAACAGACATGACGTCACTGATGCCACAAGTCAGATAGCTCAATTCTCATTTCATTCAATATCTTTTCAGTTAAAAACAGGTTTTTCTTCTCACCTTACACATGAACGTAAATTGTTTTTGATATGAAAAGCAGCAAATTCCTCTCTTAACCTCATTTGTCACCGTAAGAATCTTCTCGGACGTGCAGCTGCACGATTAACACCAAAATGCTGTGCTGCATACTCAATAACTCTGTAAACAAACAACCGCAAAATAAGTAAAATCGTTTTGACATGTACGCTGTCACTCCGTGTTTGGATCTTGTTTTGGTTTTACACGAAGTCACACGGTCATGACGAAAGCGCGTCAGGCCCAGAACGTTAAGTGCAGTGTGAATGTAGGCCAGCTGGGGAGTAGGGAGGATGGGGCAATCGCGCTTGGGCATGGCATGTAGTGAGCCACACTGCAGAGATGAATAACTACTCTACTGATGCTTTAGAAGTGTTATGATGACCAGAAGAATCCTTTGTTACATAAAAGTAAATGAATAATAGTACCTAAACTAAACTTACTAAATTAACAATCTTTGATGGTCTACCACACTCACAAAGTTAAGGTTTAATACTAAATGAACTTCTGTTCACAGTGTCCTTGTAAAATAAGGCATGAAACAGTTTAGATCCTGGCCAACAATAAACATCCATCTATCCATTCATTATCCAACCCGCTATATCGTAACTACAGGGTCATGGGGGTCTGCTGGAGCCAATCCCAGCCAACACAGGGCGAAGGCAGTAAACAAACCCCGGGCAGGGCGCCAGCCCACCACAGGGCACACACACACAAACACACCAAGCACACATTAGGGCCAATTTAGAATCGCCAATGCACCTAGCCTGCATGTCTTTGGACTGTGGGAGGAAACCCACGCAGACACGGAGAGAACATGCAACTATCTTTATCACTACCACTTAGATAAACAACAGATCAATCCATTATCTAAACCCACTTCATTCTGGGCAGAGTTGTGGGTAAGCTGGAGCCTATCAAATAAACCATCAGGCACAAGGATGGAACAAACCCTAGACTGAGTGCCAGTTCATCTCAAAGCCACCATACACACACACACACACACACACACACACACACACACACACGTACACACACGTGCACAAACACACACACACTACCAAAAACTGCAAGTCTTTGGACTAGAGGAAGAAACTGGAGTACCCAGTGGCAACCCATGAGAACACGGGGAGAACATGCAAACCTCATGTGGTGGAGAACCTGGCTATATAAACCATATGTTTATAGGAAGAAACAAAATTAATTGAAATATTTCTGATAAAGTAAGATGTAATTTGGTAACCCGCTTAATCCAGACCAGGGGGGTGGGGTGTGCTGGAGCCTATTCCAGGTAGCATTTGGGTACAAGGCAGGAACAAACCCTGAACAGGGCACCAGTCCATCACAGGGCAAACACACACACACACACACACACACAAAGGGCCAATTTAGCATTGCCAGTTCATTTAACATGCATAGCTTTGGACAGTTGGAGGAAACCCACATAGACAAGAAGAAAACATGCAAACTGCATGCAACCCTGGTCTCCTTACTGCAAAGCAGCAGTGCTACCACTGTGCCACTGACGGTAAGATAAGATCCCCATTAAAATTCTAAAATTTGGTTTTAGAAACTTTGAATTGAATTAGACAGGGTTATATTGGTCACATTAAAATATATTAATGACACTTGGTAACAAGGAACCTGTAAGAGCAATCTGTACGGTTTCAAACTTTGATATTTTAAAATGAAAATCATGTTTAAAAGTACTTTGAGTATGAGAAAGGTGTTATAGAAATAAAATGTATTATTATTTAGGAGCTACTCAAGCAGGAAAACCAAACAGTTTTAGAGTGTTTACAGCATTTTTGCATTATACCTTGATGAATGACTTATCACCACCTAATCTATACTTCTGCTCTTCCAGGTCACATTGCATGCATTCGGAGTAAACCATAGAAATAAGTAAAGGCAGGAAATAGTCTTCAAAGCAAGACCAGCTCCATCTCAGCCTTTGCCCTCCTAAAATGCCACCCAATAAAATGTATTTTAAATGACAGGGATCTGGTAATTAATCCCCTGTTAACTTTTAGCAATCCAAATGGATGTGGTTTGAGCGGCCCATCTCCATTTGCACAATCAATCTCTTACAGTCACATTCTGGGGGTTGTAATAGCATCTCACACTTCTTTGTTAAAGTTGGTGAAGTTTTGTACATTCCACCTGCTCAAGTGATCAGTCACCACAACAGCCTATTCATTCTCTCCATAACATTTATACTGTATATCCATCTCCATGTGCATAAGAGACTGTTTGCATCTGCATTGCATTCAGACAAGTGGCACATATCATTTTGATGCCTCACCATTTCAAACTCATGTAATTTTATAGATTCATTTCTCACCATGAACACAATTCCACAGTCCTACAGCCCGATTCACAGAAGTGGAAAATGTTCTCTCTCAACACCTAACTGTCAAAATGAATGCTCTTCTGTAGTTTCATTCCCAAAAACTCAACATTTTTTTTTCTTTGTGGGTTGGGGTGCAAATATTCCCTCTTACCTTCAGAATCAATAGTTTTATAGATTCATTCCTACCTGTAAAATCGATCACTATTGCATCTCATTCAGGGTGGTTGGGAAGCAGAGTGTATGTATCTCCCCTCTCAAAACCTCGTCATTATAATGGTCAGGTTCGCCACCTACAATATTCATCACTTACCAACATTTCTCATTCATCTCATAGCATTTTAATCTCAAAGTGGATGCAAATTTATAGGCCAATAGTTACCAGTACAATTAAACACATCCAATTAAGTCAGTCAGTCAGTCAGTCATTTCTCAACCCGCTATATCCTAACACAGGGTCACGGGGGTCTGCTGGAGCTAATCCCAGCCAGCACAGGGCACAAGGCAGGAACAAATCCCCGGGCAGGGCACCAGCCCAACGCAGACATCCAATATATTTTTACCCCTGAATGTTTTAATGTCACAATGGCAGTAGTGTTACAGATCAATGTCCATTTGCAAAATGCATAGGCTACTGCTGCATCCCACTTTAGAAGATGATGGATGTTCCCTCTCAACTTTCAAATCGATGTACCTTTACAGTCCATTGCACATGGCTTCATCACATTTAGGAGAGGAAGAAGTTTACCTTCTGAGCATTTCACCATTCTAAATGATTAATTTTTGTTGGATCTGCACAATTTATGGCTTCCTACTGCATTCCTTTTGGAGGAGGAGGAGTAGGGGATGGACCTTCCTTATATTTCACGGTCAAAATGAATGTCATTATCATTTTACTCCAATTTCCCTACTTACGTTTCACCATTCTAAATGATTAACTTTTGTTAGATCTGCACAATTTATGGCTTACTACTGCATTCCTTTTGGAGGAGGAGGAGTAGGGGATGGACCTTCCTTATATTTCACGGTCAAAATGAATGTCATTATCATTTTACTCCAATTTTCCTACTTAGGCTAGTGGCAAAAAAATGTAGAGCTGGACTGACCAGGCCACTTTGACTCTGGCCACACTAGTAATTTTCTTATGTTTTGCCAGGTCAGTCAAGAGAGAAATAGGCCCTCCTGTTGTCACTGACTTTTTTTTAACGTTTCTGGTGCCTCCTTGTAATGTTTGGGTCAGTTTTCATATTATTGGCGCGCTTTTTAAAATGACCTGGCAAAGCCAGACTGTAAAATAAACCAAGAAATCAATCACAACATCTCTATGATATGTCTAACCTCTTCTTCAAGGAGAACGTGAATGCTATAGGGTGAGGCAGAAAGGATGGACGTCTTTAAAATGGCTAGAACTCACCACTAGGTGGAGTGACAGATGTGCGGTAGGTGGTGTTAGGTTCGCGAAGTCTTAGCATTTTTTTATTTTCTTTTTAGTTGAAGCCATGGAGCCGTGGATGATAGAAAACCGCATTTTTGTGTAAGATTGTTTTGTCAAGAACAACCAATCTATTACCGCAGTTCAGCATGAGTTTCGTTGCCATTTCAATATCCACAGAAATAAAGCTGCTCCCGCTCGTAACACTATCCTAGGTTGGGTTAAAGCACTTCGTACACGAGGTATACTAATGAACAAAAGACCGCCGGGGGCTACACGAACGGCACGTACCCCTGAAAATGTGGAAAGCGTACGACTAGCCCTGCTGCGCACTCCAAGTCGATCTGCTCGGAAGAATTCTTCTGAACTTGGCCTCAGTAATCGTTCGGTAAGGCGTATTTTGCATTCAGACCTGTATTTCCATCCCTACAAATTGTCAAATGCTATTTCAATATGAACTCAAATCTTTCAATAAATTTCTTTGTAAGAAAAAATTAACAATTTTGTGATTTTGTAAAAAACATCTGTCCTTTCTGCCTCACCCTGGCTATTCCCCCGGCATGGGAAGGACCCAGACAAATGTATTCATTTCTTCATTGCCTCTACAGTAGATCACTTGCTGGCTATGTCCCGATCGAGAATGAAGCTTATGTTCCTTTTCAACATTTTATCATCAAAATAGTTCTGTAGTATGGAACATTATTTGTGCCAAAATGAAATGCAATCCACTGTGTTAACTATGTTGAAATGCAATACATACAGTATGCAGGTGGAGCATTTCATTTTGGCACAGTTTTATTGTATCATAATTAAAAACATATCAAACAAACAATTGACTTCTTTTCACAAAGGCATGCAATTTTATTGTCAGTTTCAAATGCAAAACAAAAGGAGCAAGAGGCGTTCCACTTCTAAACAATTTTGTATTCTAGCCGTGAGTATAACTTTATTCAATATTAAATGAATAAAGTTAATTATTGGCTAACTGAAATGACAAAAAGTATTGTATGTTTAAGGTCGTACGAAAAAAGTTTACTCTTGTTATGTTATCTAAAGCTGTTTTCTTTTTATAAATGTTAAATTAAGAAGTGCATTTAAATTTTTGAGGTGTGAGATGTTAGTGATTTTAACTAAATACTGAATAAAGTGAAAAATGTGTGTCACTGGGCTTGGTTTCCAGGTATCTTTTATTTCATACCCTCTGTGATAAACAGATATTACAATATATAGTTCCACGCATGTGAATCAGGCAATCACGCTCTTCTATTTCCTTCACAGTGACAAGAAGATGCCCCTACCAGTCTTCTAGCAATGTATGCCGTGGTTTCCGGAAAGAGGCTTCATTCGATACGTGAGCACACTGCAGGATGGAGCTCCTTCCCACAGTGACTAAAGCAGGCTTTGTTAGTCGAGAAAAAATTCTGAAGAATAGGAAACCCCAATTTTCATTTATTTTGGCACCATCAAGTGCACCTTTTGTTTACAACTTTCATTTGATTAAAAGGGAAAAGATCAGGTTGGCTCCCCAATATTTCCACTTGTGGACCTACAATTCTTCCATCGACCACAGGTGGCCTAGTCAGCAGAATGGCTGATCAAGTGAACCTAGATGAAGTGGTCTACCAGCCCGTGAAACAAGTAAACCAGCTGCAAATACAGCAGGCGGAACACCTTGATGCTGATGCGTGACGCGAGGTGGCAGAAGCCATAGACATCAGCCAGGGCCAAAGGCCAGCAAAATTTCTCGGGACAACATGGAGATCTACTTGCCTTCCACTAGCAGTTGCCTCAGCATGAGTGGCTGCTCTGAATAATGGACCTACCAGTTTTGGGGAACTTCCGTATGAGCCGGCAGCACTTCCAGCATGCAATCCTGTGACACTGGAAGTGCTCCCAGGTTCAGCAAAAAAGGAGCCGCTCTGCCACCACCAGCAGAGTCATAGTCGGAAGGCAAAGAGCTGAAATTCATATGGAGGAGTGAAAGGAGACGGAGGAGAAGAAGGAGCTTTATTAACGATAAATACATTGTGGGATTGTTAAAAAGCCTGTGAACATGTCTCTGGGAAATAAATATCTTTTATTTCATCCTTAAGATGTATTTGGTTGAGTTGTGTCTGGTGTTTGGGGCTCACCCCTTGTGGTCACAATAGTTTTTCACTTGTTTTGACACGCAACAGAATAACAAACATTAAAAGTCATTTAGAGCAGATCCCCTAACTATCTACTCCCTGTTCAGCTTCTTTTCAAGTGCAGCACACTCGGGATTGGAACACCTCTTTCCTCAACTGTTTACACATTTTGATGCTGATCGGTCATTTGATTACATTTAGTTTTGGTAGAATTACACAGTAATAAAATGCAATAAACTCTGAGCCGCTGCTAAGCGAAACACAATATGTCTGTGTTGCGTTCAGTTAAAACACATGATCCCTGGACATGAATTAAAATGTAATCGACTTTTTTTTTTTGCATTTTAAACTGACAATAAAATAGCATGATGTAGTGAAAAGCAATCAATCGTTTGGTCAATATGTTTTTAATTATGAAATTATAAAAATGGGTTAAAATGAAATGCACCACATAAATATGCATTGCATTTCAACATTGTTAACCTGCTGATCACATTTCATTTTGCCGCAAATAATTTTTCATACTGTACATTCATCTCTGTCAATCAAATCATTCATTTGCCACTACATCTCATTTGGGGAAGGAAGGAGAACAACCTCTCTCAACACTTCACTGGCAAAATGGACACAAGTTTATAGACTGTGTGTTCAAAGAGCCAGCACTGTGTCATTGTGTTCCCTTAATGCAGCTGCTCTGATCACTTTTGCTACTAGTCAGTCAAGTAAGGGTAACTCTGACACTTAATTATTTTTCTTGAAGCAATTTAAAGCTATTAATCAATGTTCGTTTTTAGATTACAGAATGAAATAAATGACAAGACGTGGAAAACATGCAAATGCCACATGGAAAGAACAGCTAGAAACTGAAACCAGATAGTTAGAATAGTGTACAACACTAACAAGTTCTTTTATTTTGTACAAAACCTTTAACAAAGCTAGTTTTCTCATGTAAGTTTAATACAAATTGAATTATGTAAGGGCATAATTACTCTGTGAGATAACTAAGACACAAAAATAAATGTTAAAAAAAAAGATACTGGGCATCCAGGCCCTGCATACATACAGATTAAACAATTAATGTAAACGTTAACTCCACAAAGAGTAACACATAAAAAACGCACTGTACACCATAATCAATGTAAGAAAGGTTTACAAAAGAATATAGCAAACATTAAAAACACCAAATGCACATTTGTTATCTGCCACAAAACATCAACGTATGGCAAGCTTTCTCTAAATATTACAAAAAGGTATTTTTCCATTTGAAACTAGGAATCCCCATGTACAATAAACACCATTACCAAATCCGTATTCATCCTTACAAGATTAGAATTATAAAAGTACAGCATTAGTTATGTTACACAGTAAACTAGAATTCACAAAACTAAAAATGAGAAAAGTGCTCACTTCACGTTCCTGTGGTTACCAGCCCACTTGGAAGTGTGTTCGATTCATCCAGTTCTGTGAAATTCCATACATTTTCCACAATTAAAAAAATGAGAGACGTACTGTCACACCTATTGTAGCAATACTGGTTATTCAGCCTCACTCTGCAAAAGTTGGCACATTTCATTTTGAACCCTGGGGGGAGGTCGGCAATAGTCCCCGATATTGGATTAAAGAAAGAAAGAAAGAAAGAAAGAAAGAAAGAAAGAAAGAAAGAAAGAAAGAAAGAAAGAGCACCTACACGAGAAGAGGAAAGAAAATTTCCCAATAAAGGTTATCAAATGCTAAATTTGCATGGCACCTTAGTTTAGAAGTTGTATAACTTTAGGCACAGGTTGGGTGAGGCTTTCCCCGGAAATGAGTCGAAAGTTAATTACAAGGGTACCCACTGACAGATAACACAGAGGTAGTGACTCACCAGTATTTCAAATTGGTTTAATAACTGCAGTATGTCTGTAAAAATAAAAATTTCTTCTGTATCTGCAACGTGGCTGAGGGAACATTTACCCCGGAAGGTCTTGTATATGAATAAAACCGTTCACATAGTATTATAAAGCTTCTGTCACAAATAAGATAAAGGAAAGAAATATAAAAATATGTTGAGAAAAGGCTTAACTATTTCTTAATATTTAAATGATCTTTTTGTAGAATATTTCATCCAAATTGTGAAACCTGTCCTTAAAAATCACAGGATTAGCTTAAGGACCCCTCTTTTACAATTCACCTTCTTGTAAACCAATGAAATGAGCAGCTGTAGGACAACAAAATGGTGAAAGATAAAGGATATGATTGGTTTTATAATTTGGATGCAAAACTCTTCTAACATGCTTAAAGAAAAGATAATTCTGCTTTGGCAAAAAAACATGTCAACTGATTGGCAAATCATGAGGAAAAATGGGAGAGACTGCCATCAAAATATCCGGAACCATTTTCTCCTATTACCTGCTGTAATTTTAGTTGTGTCATACTTTAATGCCATGTCATTTTCTAACCCGTTTAATCAAGTTCAGGGTCACGGGGGCTGTTTTTCGAGCCTAACCCAAGCTAGCATAGGCTGCCAGGCAAGAACAAACCCTGAACAGGGTGCCAGTCCATCGTAATACGAACACAAATAAAAGCCAATTTGGCACAGATGATTCACCTAACCTGCATGTATGGATCACCTGGAGGAAACTCAGAGAGAATATGCAAACTTCACGGAGGACGGACCCTGAGATACAAACCCTGTGAAGCACCAGCGCTTACCACTGTGCCACATTTCATAATTTTTTTATATGTTTTTCTAATCGGAATTCCTGGCTTAAACTATAGCTTTTCGTAACCATAGAAAACAAAACTCAGTAACATATATCCTTTTTTTGTTACAAGGATTCAAGATGGTGGAGTCAAATTCTGTTTCATCACCATCAGTTGTAATGCAGGAGCAAAACCTCAATGGGGGCGCACATCCACACTAGCTCACAATGGCCACATATAGAGTTGCTGGCTTAGTTTAACAGGCACATCTTTATGATGCGGCAGAAAACCAAAATACTCAGAGAAAACCAGCATAAAAATGGCAATGCTTGTGTACAGATTGGAACTTGGCTGGGAGTTAATTTGAGGATAGTGAAAAATGGTTGGAATGTATTGTATAGCCCAGGCCTTTTTCTTTCTTCCACTCATCTGTACATGTTCTAAGCCTATTCCAGTCACAAGGCATAAATTAGCCCAGGATGGGATGCCCACTCAAGCATATAGGGTTGGCATACAGTCACCAATCAGCCTAACCTAATTAATCTGCTTTTATGATGGGGGGGGAACCAAAGCATCTGTTGTAAACCACAATAGAAAATGGAGAACATACCAAATACTACCTAGCCAGCTGCTTGGACCTTTGATGTACCATCCCTGATCACTGCTGCCAGCCTTCTTTTTATTTTTAAAATGAACACAAAGTACGCCTCGTAGAAAACATTTAAGGATGGCCTCCTGCATATTTTTCAGTGATCGCCTCCAGAAGGTAATGCCAGATTACTGTCTCAAAAACCACTGGATTTGCAATCATGCATACCCTGCTGCACCCTGCTACTTTAATCCTTCTTTTATGATTTCTTCAGGCAATCATACTTAAGCAATAACAAACAACATGACAAGATTTTTCAATCCTTTGCCGGTAATCCGCATGTGACCCTCGTTGAGGTAACCACATGAGTAATTCCTGACATTCCTACACAGCCTTTCTAAATGGAGCTTATCGAGACCTGTGACCAGGCAGCTGCTCTTTGCCTTGGATTCGGCTTCACAGCAGCTGCCCTCTGAAATCCTTTAAAGTTGCTGCATGCTGGATTTGCACCAGATTGTAGCCGTTCACCTCTGTGACACAAACAGAAGTTTACTGCTTACTCATTCATCATGTTTTCTATGGCCTTCACGTGATGTTCCCAGATTGCAAAACCAGTCATCCAGTTAAGATGATAGGCAGACACCCGACATCTTTCCACGAATGAGAACAGGACGTACTAACATATATGTGCATATGTGGGTGTGTGACTAGATGTGCACACACAAACTTGTTTATATTATTATATATATATATTATATATATATATATATATATATATAAACATTCATTTATCTATTTTATGAACTTTTCTTTGTCCATTACAAGGTTGTAATGGCCACATTTTAATATTATGTGCACGCCAATACTTTAAAGAAAATTCAGTGACCGGCATGTACAAAGGATTAAAGTGACAATCTCCTGGAGAATCCTGCGCAATGTGAATAGTTTTAAACAAAGCCACATTTTTACACATCTTGTAACTCAATCGATGAGCTTTGTTCAGATGAATGGCTGGTTCTTATCTAATAGATCTTGTGTTATAGTGTTACACAAAGAGGTTTAAAATGTGTGCCACAAAGGAATATTGGTAACACAGCAGACACATGGCTCTCCTTCTAAAATAAATCAACTGACCCATACATTCATGTCTCTTTCTGAATGATCAGTATTTGTAATCAAAGCTGAATGATGCATTGCTAAACGCACAAATGACCACTTTCTGGTAATGTGAAAAAACCTTTTCAACTGTCACCAGACCTCTAATTAATCAGAGACTAAAATCTGAGAAAAATAAGGGTGTTACTTAAAATCCTATGCTAGATTTGAGTCTGACAACATTAGTGCAATGAACTTATTTTAACGAGGTAACCAAAACCTATACTATATATATATATATATATATGTATGTACATCGAATGCTACCACAATTTATTAGGAAATTTTCTGTAATCAGATGCCAATAAAGGAACACGCGGGTTAACAAAAGAGACACATACTCTAAATTCACCCCGTGTGAATGCGTGCGATTGTGGGGGTATGCGTGGCAGGGCCCTGAAACAGACTAGCACCTTGTCCAGAGCTGTCTCCTGCTTTGTGTTCAATGCTGTATAATGGATGGCACATATGGAGTGGCATCCCAGCCAGAGCTGAACAGGGAGCCTTAACCAGCCAGGAGATCAGTGTAATGGAAGGACTAGGGGAGATGTTGTCTGGTGAATATCTTCTCCCCCGATACTTTAGATGGCAGCATCCCTGGGTACCCATTAGGACACCCATGGGCCAGACTGGGAACTGGAGTCCTGGAGTACAGTACTGTTGGGTTTCATGGCTGTCGCCAGGGGGTGCTGCAGAGCTTAATAATTCCGACTTTGCAGGACCTGCGCCTGACCTGGAAGTGCTTCCAATGGACTTCCTCCAAGCACCAGAGGTACTCCTGGGTTTGAGATAAAAGAAGCTGCTCACCTCAACTCTGGGAGTCAGAGTGAGAAGGCAGCGGGCGACACATATCAGCGAGAAGAGAATCTTTGGTTATACTTGTGTGTTCTGGCTGGTGCTTATTTGATAAAGTGTTGATTACAAGTAAAAATCTTGTATTTTTACCTGGTATTGTGTTGGGTGACACTGTGTTTACGGTTTGGGACTCAATGGCGTCCCCTTGTGGTTACAGCTGCCTGGATAGATTACGGCCCTTGCAACCCTGAATTGGTTTAAGGAGGCATAAGAATATGTATGAAAGAGATAGACAGAACAAAGCCTACTTTTCAATATGGTGAGTATTAGTATGCCATTCTTAAAGAGATAAAGGTAAAATTTAATAAAGTAATATAAAGGTAAAAGATAAATCCGTCCCCCTTCTATATGCGCCTTGATTTCTTTGTCCATGGACACTGCCCCAGTACCAAGGCTTTCCTAATATTGCTGGTGAATGAAGCGCCATAAGACCTGCAGCCTACATGGCCTGAAGTAAGCACAAATAGAACTGGAATATGTAAGTACCTTTAAAAAAACAAAACATAAAAATACCAGCTTTATAGACAGTAATTATAGTTAACTATACTGCCAGAATCTTTACTTTAGAAAGTCTGTACCTATACTAAAAGTAAAATTACAGCAACATTCAGTAATAAAAGTTTTAAAACCCTTGCAGCCGACATGATATGAAAAAATAAAAAAGGTTCTCATAAAGACTATGCATAATACTGAACCAACTTATCAGTACAAATTAACTTTCATTTGCCTGTGTGCTTTTTTTCCTAAATAAACAATTGATAAATTACTGCACAAACATTCCAAGCATTGCAACATAAAATAAGAGATTCAAATTTGTACCATTAGTGTATTGACAGAGGGCTGGCTCGTGCAATCATTGAAACGGCCCAAAAACAAAGTGCTACAAGTTAGCGTTTTAACATCTAAACCCTCAAACCAGATCTCAGGGACAAGGTTTGGATTTTTGAAATTCCATAAAAAGAAAATTACACTAACTCCATCCATGGATAAGTAAAATGTAAACACATATTCAGTTTGCCACTCTCAACAGCAGCAGTAGTTGGATCGCTATTTTGCTTTGACGCACATTAGACTGAAATGGCACAGTTGCTAACTTTTCATCCTAGTGCAGTTCCTAGCATGCCTGTAACCTTAATCTTGAAACTTGGCAACAAAAAACATTTGTCAGGAAAGGGCTGGTGATGTAAACAACTTCGAACAGGATGACTGTAAAAATATAAGACAAAAAATTTTTTGAATTGTCTTAATAAAAACTACAAAGTATAATTCCATATATATATATGTGTATATACAATACATATATACGTACAGTATACTGGTGTGTAGACACACACACAAATGTCTACTGCATCAAGTACAGGCTATTAATTTACACATGCAAAGTGGAGACCATTGTTTCCAAACATGTTTACGAAACAAGAAATGTATTAAAAATTTTGTTTTAAGCTCAAATTTGTTAAAATTATTTATGTTTATGAAAAAAATGCCAAGTGGAGACCTGAATGATGACTTCCTCACCAAGTGTGGACTTGTAAAGCCTGTAGCAGCATTCTCCGTTTACACTTTGTTTTATATATAAACATGAAACAGAAAACTGAAGTATTTTACTTTTGTGAAATTTGTATTATTAGTGCAACTACTATGTCATATTTTTATTACTCTGTATCAGCATAAACACAAATTAAAGCCTTTGCAAAAGAATGTAAAAATTTTCACTTGCCATTCATACACAACACTGACTTTTAAGGAGCAATTAGTTTTTTTTTTGAGGTCCCCACTTGGTAAAACTTTAAAGTCTCATTGAACAGACCTGTAGGATTGATCTGTTTATTAAAATAACTTATTTTGACACAAAACGTTTAAAATTCCTTTCCTTAATGTTTTATTCTTACTTTGATTTAAAGGTTTTTGTGGGTGGGGGAAAAAAAATTGTCTTGCTATAAGGTCCACATTTGGTGAATGTGTAACCATGTCAGAGTCCACATGTGGATAGGTAGGTGAGGACACACACATATATATTGAATTAACTTTACTAGTTATTATTAACAGAATTCCCAAAAATTGATTTACTCACATACACATATACTATATATATATATGGAATTAAACTTTACTAGTAACTACTATGACAATTCCAAAATTGTCTCTTTTGCCTTATTGTCTACATAATAACTACCACTGGTAATTATATATATATATATATATATATATATATATATATATAGGGTATCCTGTTCAATATTTGTTCCCACTCTGTGTAAACTCTGTGTGTTGGGACTGGCACAGCATTCAACCGAGTATAACTGGATTGAGAACAGATGAAGGATGGATGGATATACAAAGCAACAACAAAAATGGAATAAAAAAATCAAAAATACATATAACCATACATCCATTTTATGAGTTTAGTACCGATCACAAGTTATTTACTAATTGTGCATTACTATTCTGTATATGATGCATCCCTTTAAAGCATATCAAGCCTCATCAGCATGATAAAATTAAGAAAATTCTCATAACGTCTGAACTATCTTTTTCCGTCAAGTGTTTGTGAGGTTTCAGGAATTATCAGATACAAGGCAAGAACAAATCCTGGATGGGGTGCCAGCCTATCACATGATCCAATCTCACACTCAATCTCACAGACATTGAGAGCACTTATAAACTGCAGACTGACAGGTGCCTGGCTGGGAATTGATCTCGGGTCCTTGGAATTGGGAAGCAGTAACAAATAATTTCTGTGTCACCTTGCTAAACACACACACATACACAAAGAAGATAGATAAATAGATAGCGTATCTATCTATCTGTATCTATACCTATATATATCTATATCTAAATAGATATACATACATATGCACAAACCCACATACCCCATATATACACACCTGAATAGTGTGTGCATACTAGCTATTATTTACACAGCAAGTTATTAACATGGTACTGTCATTTACTGACAAAAGTAAACCATTTTGTACTCTCCATTCACATAATCAGTATTCCAGCGTCACCCCAGATTCTACATTAGAATGCTCCGTTTTTCTTTGATAACAATCTGATCAAAAATAAATATTTCTTTAAGCAAAGGGAAAAATAAAAGTACATTGTGTTCACCCAATTCAGTTTTATGAAGGGCGTTTTCTGGAAGCGAGTAAGTGGTATTATTCGCTTTCACTTTACATTCCTGACACCCATTGGCACTGAAATACAATGACGTACTCCCGTTTCCAAGCCTTACTTGTAAACACGTTAAGATGACAACGGCGTGAGACTCCCTCTGTTGTCTAGTGTTAAATTGAAGGTTTCATCATTGGGTAAGACACCTTTCTAAAACGAAGCGTCCTCCACGGGCCACTTGGAGCATCGTGCTATAAGCTCACCTTCCCCATTTGCGAAATTTTGCTGCTACTTTAGTAAAAACACCTTCGGTAACTACCGGTTTTCAGCCAAAAAGGGTAGACTTTGGTCTGGATTTGGTGGGGCTCCTCACAGACCTGTCCTCATCCTCCGATTCTCGAAATGAAGTGCTATGAACAATTTGCGTCTTAAATCGGATTCTGTTCAGTCGGGGTTTGATTCTGGTGCTGCCCACTGACGTCGATTTACGATGGATCATCCTGGATTTGCCCGACATTTCGCCTTCATACGTGTCCTCTTCGGGGACGTGCATTAGCTTGTAAGGCATTAAGTTGGCTGAAAGGACTCTGGAGAACCTCCAGCGGCCCGCCCCGTTGCCGGGAGCATGAGGATCTGCGTTGCGGGTGGCACCGGCTATATCGCGAATATCTTCGGGCACGTTATCTCTTAGATACTGCCAGGCTTTCTTGCCACTGTAGTCCCGGATGTCCACGTCGGCGTCGTAGGCACCCACCAGCAGTTTGATCACCTCCTTGTGATTATGCATGACAGCCAGATGCAAAGGCGTGTACCCAGCGCTGGAGCGGGCATTAATGTTTAATAGTACATCGTGCTGCTTGGCGAAGTTCACCAACAGGGCGATTAGCTCTTGCTTACCTTGCTTGGCTGCCCAGTGTAAGCAAGTAAAACCGGTCACAAAATCTCGTTTAAGAACTAAGGTGGGCTCGCAGCAGAGCAGCCGATTGAGGTCCTCCCACTGTCCGTCTGAGGCGCACATCATCCACTCGTGCTCCAAAGGGTCAAGGGACACAAAGCCGCTCTCTTCGTCCGTGGACGACAGCAATGACGCCGAGTCATTTTCATTTTTCCAAGAGTCTTTGTATCTTACAGAATGCTGGAAGCTGCGTCTGTTCATCAGCTGTGGGGAGTTGGAGATCATTTTCAAACTTTTCCGGCTGTGCATTGGGGTGATGCTCATTGCATCAGGGGATGTCTCACCTACTATTATGTCCCGCGACTCTCTGTCAGGCAACTGTTCGCGTTTGACACTTTTCCTCGAGGGCTGTCTCCTCTTGGGAATAACAGATCTCCGTACTGAACAGTCCTGGCTTTGAGTCTTGTCGCCCTGTCCGCCCTCCTTGCAGGTGCCTGTGTTATCTGTCGCAGCTGTGCTATCCAGGGGAGGGCTGTGAAATTCAGTGAGCTCTTCAGTCAACGGACTAGAGGTATTCCATGTTTCGGGAACAGGCGATTCCAACTTTGAGATTTCTTTAGGCAAATCGGTCGAAGTAGATCTCATTTCGTAGAGATCGGTGGACACAGTCTGCTGCGTGTTCTCTTCAGGCTCAACAGAGAGTGTGCGTCGGGTATTGTTCCCCGAGTGTGTGCCTACATCCCTGTCCTGGCCGCTGCTAATCGGTTGTTTTTCTCCTGACTTATCCAGTGGTTGGAACACTGCCTTAGTTGTGCCCCCTGATCCATCAGGAGTAGAAGCGGCAATAACAGCTGGAGAAGTATTGCCCATTTGAATCGCCGTCCTTCTGCCCAACACACTTTCTTCGCTCCCTTCTGCTCGCACCTCAGAAAGCGAGGATTCTCGTAATTCCAGAGGTGTACGCGGTGTTGTCAAAACTTCCTTTCTCATAGTTCCGTAATCTGACACAGGTAACACAGCCTCTGGTTTTGCATCACCAATTGCGGCATTTTTAAATCGACTTGAAGCAGCCGAAGTGGCTTCACCGCAGTTGTTCTCTCCGGCCGGGCTTGCAGTTCTTGATCGCGGCCCCTTAGCCGCCTCTCCGGTCTTAACTGCTGCCTGAATGCCTGTTTTGTCTTCTTCTAGTGTACCGTTAGCTAAACAAGACTTGGAGCGGGCTAGGAGAGTAGCCATGTATTTTTTCTTGAGGCAGACATAACGAACCTCATTGTCCATCTTTACAAAACCCACTTCGTCCACGAGATCCTTGAACCGCTCTCTAGCCTCCGCTCGCCGCGCAGGATCGCCAGTCAAGAAGGGTTTGAATCTCTCTATTAAATCCACGTTTCTCACTCGCCCACCTCTTTCTATCAAAAACTCCAAAACAGCCTCCTGGCTGCATTCCGCCGCCATCGTTCCCAGACATATAATAAATTGGACCAGTACTGATATACTGGTGCTTCAGGCTACAAGACACACGTACCTCCTTCATCGGTTTCAGCAGCCTGGCACGATGTGGTACCTTGCATCACTGGGACAGTCAATTCAACTACTGAGAAGCCGCGCACGCAAGAAACTGGCCAGCCCCGCCTATTTGAAACGTGTGAGAGGGCAGTGAAACAAAAAATCTCCATTGTGGCTCTTACACCAAGACTTCGACCCAGTCTAGTAGCGTCCCACTTACCTGTAAACTGTGTCACCACTTTGAGCCAAAATGGCGCACTTTGCGCTTCATTTTACAAACATAGCAACCGCATATGCAAGTCATTCGATCGCCTCAAATCGTAGAATGTACCACTTGTTGAGAGGGGGGTAAAGGTATTTTAATTTAAAATCATACGTCACATTACCTTAAATATTACCACCAGAGATAATATATATATATATATTTATGTATTTTATAAAGAAGTATTATTCCTAATAATCACAAAAGCCGCTGGTCTGTTACACTTTTAAAAATTCTTTATACTCTGTTACCCCTTACATTCTCGCCATAGAGAACTCGCATTCCTACCGTCCGTGACCCAGCCGGATTTTTTTTTAAGGAAAAAATAACTGAAAGAGAAGTTGGGCTCATTGGTTTAAATTAGTTTGTTGGCTTCCATAATATAAATTGTACTACTTTTCTCTGTTCGTTATAATGGACGGATCGGACATTGCCCGGCAAATGGTATGTAACTACGTTCGATTGCTTTAAAGCAACGGGAGTTTGGGAATGTGTTTATTTCGTTACAAGTCTGTAACTCGCCGGACAAGTTACTTTTTTTTTGTTACATAGTATTTTTTGGGAGTGTCACTTTTTTGGTCGCTAGACTGCTGGAAAAACTAACCTATTTATACTGTACGAAACCATTATGCGCTGTTTATTCATCATTAAGTAAACAAGTATGTTTTTTTCAATGCATGTTTAGTAGTTCATTCATTAGATGTTAAGTAATGTTTTACACATTAACTTTGAAATCGAGCGTGTCCAGTCACAGCGAATAATTCTTGCGGCACAGAGATTAGGGCAGTTCTCTTCTTTATCAGTTTACTGATAAGTGAAGATGGTGCTTACATTCGATTTGCCATAAACTTTTGTTTTGTATGTTCGTAAAAAAACAGGTCGCAGGGCGTCTCTTACGAAGACTGCGAATTCATTAAAGTACTGAACAAAGGGAAATGATCTTTTCCCATATTTATCTAGTGAGACAATCGGTTTGACCTAGCTTGCCCTAATAAATCGGTACTTTGTGTACACGCCAGCACGTCGCCCGGCCATGCGAAGTTCTGTAGCCTTTTTTATACGTGTCCCACGCGTGACTTTTCGCGGTCGGTTCTAAACGTGTTCACCTTGTCTCGCGTGCTCGCACTAGTCGTTTTTTTTGTTTTTTTTTTTTTGTTTCATTTTTGTCACATTCCAGATAGTGGCGTGGGGACGGACATGCCACTACGCCCTATAGTCGTTTATTTTTGTTGCGAGCCGCACGGTCGAGCCAATGAGAGAGCGCTACAAATCCGGGGTGGGGTGGGTCCCCCGGGCCCCCGTCCAGTCTACTGCTTAGGATGAGCCGCAAGGATGTGGCAGTGACGGACTTTTATTTTCTACGAAAATATGCGAAGGGCAGACAAATTAGTGAAGACTGACTGCGAGCAACTCAGGATGTGGCTGTCGCAGCCGTATATTTTCACTGGAAATGTGTGAAGGCAGTACTGGCTGGTAGCATTTAACGGGAAATGAGTATTGCATACTTTGTTTTATGTTGTGCCAATAGCAGCAGGTCCCATTACAAGGAATTTGGGGTATTATATTAATGTGAGAAATAAAAGACGATTTACAAACTTAGCATTTTGCATGCTTGTCCCAATCAGTGGCGGACCCTAATTTTTGCAATCTTGAAGCTTGAACTTTTATGGGGGCCCCTTCACAACCCAGAAACAAGGTCTCGGTTAGCACTGTTATC
The DNA here is from genome assembly GCA_026402145.1 of Polypterus bichir lapradei. NCBI lineage: Eukaryota > Metazoa > Chordata > Cladistia > Polypteriformes > Polypteridae > Polypterus > Polypterus bichir. The sequence continues at coordinate 41,565,314 of JANRMT010028174.1, read as the reverse complement.
TTCGTGAATAGGGTTGTTCCATGACAGATCACCACACTTTGAAATTTTACCACAATATCTCAGGTTTTTATTAAAATTGCTATACTCTACTCGATTACCAAAAAATGTCAAAGTCACGAGTGTGAATACAAATTTCCCATGCCTTATATTTTTCAAGTTTTTGGGGGATAAAAATAAAAGTTGCATCAGGGGCCCCTCCAGGATTAGGGCCCCTGAAGCTTAAGCTTCATTAGTTTCATAGTAGATCCACCCCTGGTTCCCATAATATTGTTTTTCAATCAGACAAGATTGAACACCACAGAACAAGTAGATGAGAAATGCTGTGAGGAGTACAGTCAAGATGGTTGATTGCAATTGATCAAGTCAAGTTAAATTGAAGAGCATGCACCGGTACAGTGCGTTGCTGCACCCACTCCACAACAAAACAACTCGGGATCCTGGTTTGCAACCGCCCAGGCAGACACGCGGTCCAGTCCCACCCTCCGGAAATGACCCTCTATCTGCCGCAGCTAGATGTTACGTGGGCGACCCCTTGGCCTGGTCCAGCCACTCGGGTCTCCAACAATGAGGATCTTACGAGCCAGATCACCCTCATGATTGAGCAGATCAGATCCTGCTTACAAGGTCAGGGAGTCGGAACATACAGCAGCAGGGTACAATGGGGAACTTGTATCATGCGTTTCTGTTAGTTCTGCTTTCCAATAGCAAGGCTTAACACAGGATGGGAAACCAGTCGTTTTACTGGCTTCAATTACTATCTCCATAATGAAGAAAAATGTATCAAAGTCCTTACTGTGCCAAACAGTTCACTTGATGTACTGCTTACACGTACACATGTTCAGTTATGCTCTCATTGCCTGAATCTTCATGGACAAGTTTACAGAAAATTTCCAGTGTATTTTCATTTCCCTATTACCAATTTTACTGAAAAATCGGTATGAAGTGGGGCGGCACAGTAGTGCAAAGGTAGTGTTGTTGCCTCACAGGAAGGAGACCAGGCCCTGGTTCATGCCCTCCCTGTGTGGACTTTGCATATTCTCCCTGTGTCTGCATGGATTTGTTCTAGGTGCTCTGGTTTCCTCCTACAGTCCGAAGACATGCAGCTTGGGTGGACTGGTAATGCTAAAATGGCATGTGTATGTATGTGTGTTCTGTTCACCCTGCGATGGACTGGGCCTTACTCAGAGACTGTATGTTGCTTGTGCCCTATGCTTGATGGGATTGGCTATACCTTCCTTGTAACCCTGTTAAGGAGAAAGCTGTTTTAGTAAATGGATGGATGGTACAAAATGGTCCACACTGTACTTCCATTTAAATTTTAGTTTAGTGATACCACTGAAATTTATTCAACATAAGATTTGTCAATATAATTGATTATACGTTTACATTATATTTATTTGCTTACCAGGGGTTTTTATTTTAAAAAAAATGTACAAAAAAGGTCAACATAATGGAGTATACATCAGTCTGGGGGAATGTTACAGGGCAAGTTTACAAATTGATAACGGAAGTGAAGAACTCGGAACAAAATGCAAGTGAGTTACAATTCCTAGGTTACAAAATGTAATAGATTGAAATTCATCAAATCAGAGAGCCTTGAAATGCTCCTTAAATACATTTGCAGAGTCAGAATTTCAAATGGAGGTGGGCAGTTTGTTCCATCAGGTAGGAGCTGCATGTGTAAAAGAGTCTGGATGGAGTTTTGATACCACACTGAGGTGATCTTGTTCAACAGGAGACCAAAGTGGTCATTAAGGAGATTAGGACATCACATGCTATACACACACACTCTGTATATACGTAGGTGCTGTCCCATTGACTACTTTATAGGCAAGCATTAAGGATTTGATCTTTATATTTTCTGCTACAGGGAGCCAGTGTAGAGCTCTGAAAAGAGGCATGACATATCGCCACCTCGGCTAATTGAGCAATCAAATACATTCACTTATATAATATTTATTATGTATACAAATAAATGTAGCGTAAAATTAAGCAGGAAATTGAATCTAGTGAACAGCTTCAGCAATATAGAATTTAAAATTAAACACATTAGGTCAAAAATAGTAAACAAGCTGCATAGACAGAAAGCTTGGTACAGGGCATGCTTAATGATTCTGTGCACATCGATCTTTACAGATCTATTGTGGTGTGTTTGTGTGTCCATTTTTTTCTCTTCATCTTTCAGCATGTACTCTGGTAGGGGAAACAAGCTATCAGCTATCTTCAGTTGAAAATTTCGTTGCATGTGTGAGTGTACATTGATTATGCCTGTGTGTGTGTGCGTATGTACATGTATATTTTAATAAATTGTGCATCTCAAAAACATCTCGTGCAAAAAAATGTGCACATCAGTAGGCCCAGTCACTTAGCTTAATAGAGGAGTCTGTAAAAATTCAGACCTGACCCATTGCAAAATGGAGCCAAAATTCAAGCTAAATTGAACAATTTATACAGCTTTTGTCGTTGTATGTAGGTTAAAGCATTTTTGACTGATATGGAAATTAGTATTAGAACAAACAGGGCCAAAATAAAAGGCCTGAAGTCTGTAACAAAGCAAACATGATGAAACTTGCTTGTAAAAGATAGGTCAGTTTTTTGTAAGTAATCATTGTACATATGTTTCCACAGACACACTTACAGATAATTTGCTAAAATAACTTTTCTTGACATTTTGAACATCATAGAATCAGAATCTAAGCTTACTCAACTCAATAGTAAACTTTTGACCCCATCACTAAAATTCCATATACATGGAAGTAAAATCAGGTGATTTAATTTTTCCCCCCGCCAGCAGTCTGCATGACAGTACTGCCACCACTTCTACAACATGCACACTCGCCCATATGCCCTGATAAACCTAACATTTAAACAAAGACAGTAAATTTGGAACGCTATTAGTGAGTGTTAAGTATGCCCAGCAATGGCCTCACAACTGCATGAGTTTTTTTTCTTGATTGTTTAAGGTTTCTTTTAACATATTGTTTTGTATTCATTGTCAGCTGTTGCATTGTACTTCTGTCAAAGCCTGTAGGAGGAGAAAGTCACTGCTGCAGGATGCAGCAGGTTCAGATGGGGGTAGGATCAGATGTCAGACCCCCATCATATTAGAGAATGTTATCGCTGTGGTACTTTGTATAGGGTGGAGTCAGATGTCAGACCCTTACTATATAATGAGAACTACCCATACATTATAGGTGGTGATCTTTACCTTGTACAGTGATGAATAAACAATAGAATTACTATGAATGGATGAATTTACATAGGAATATGAAATAATCTATGTAAATAAAAGTTAATCATGCTTGCCTGTATGTTTGGGCATCACTCGAGAACATAAGCCAAATACAGGGTCTGCTGGAGCCAATCCCAGCCAACACAGGGCGCAAGGCAGGAAACAAACCCCAGGCAGGGTGCCAGCCCACCACAGGGCGCACACACACACACACACCAGGGACAATTTAGAATCGCCAATGCACCTAACCTGCATGTCTTTGGACTGTGGGAGGAAACCCACACAGACACGGGGAGAACATGCAAACTCCACACAGGGAGGACCTGGGAAGCAAACCCGGGTCTCCTAACTGCGAGGCAGTAGCGCTACCCACCGTGCCGCCACCCGAGAACATCTCATCCCATTTACTTGAAATTTTGGTTAGTGTATTTGTCTTAGTCCTGGCCACTGGCCACTGTCCAACGCTGGACTTGAAAACCTGTGTTATATAGCAGCTTCCACAAAATACGTTATCATTATATTCTTTACAAAGAGTGTTTAATTGAGAATCTCATTTCCCTCAGCTGGCACTCGGTTTGATGTTTCTTATGAGAAGACCAAATTCATCAGATCTCCTGTTACTCTCATTTGGCAGTTAGATCTATATTTTTGTATTGATAACATTTATTTATTCATTCTATACATTTTTTTTCCAAAATCAGTTGTTTGTCTAACTCAGAGTGAGGGGCTTTGGGCATGAAGGGCTATCTAACAGCAGCAGCAATAAAATTAAGTTATTAAAACCAACTGTAAAAGAGATATCAACCTGTCTAATACGAGGTTAACTGTCACACAACATGGATCGATATCGAGTACCCAGTCCACCTCACCATGTACATAAGAAGCAGAGCAATAAACCAGAACCCCAGCATGAAATCTGTATGATCACAGAGAGAATATGAAAACTCCCCTTCCTGTTGCTGTGCCATGGTTCAATCATAGCATATTGTGCCACTCCTCATAATATTAGATTTTAACTGAAGGAGGATTCAAATTGTAGCCCACTGCACCACAACTCCAAATCTTATGTTTTAATCAAAGTAAGCTTCAACAACAGCATTTATTTTGATGGCATGTTTTCATGCAAAATATGGAGCTCAAAGTGCTTTGCTAGAAGTTAAGCAAAAAAAAAACAATAGGATAAAAAATTAAAAGAATCACAAAAGATAATGAATAAATAAATACAAACTTACATAATACAAATAAACAGTAATAGAAATGGCAAAATCCTTAAATATTGATTAAATTATTAGGCTCATTTTAAAGTCTCTTATAATTATAATAAAAAGTCCAATGTTATGGTCAGATTGCCAGGGAGGACAGGAACATGTGAGAGATTATTATACAGTTAACATGGTTTTAGTACATGAAGTGCTTTGTGTACAGTGTTCATTAAAAAGTAGTATATATAATTTGTTTTGAAATAACACGAAGAGACTGCTAAAATGGCTAAGTAAACAAACAAAATGTTCCGGGGATGATGGTTCAACAAGTTGGCTGATGTCATATAGTCAGAAAGATTTGATAGTTCTCACATATAATAATAATAATACATTTTATTTAATAGGAGCCTTTCTTAGCACTCAAGTTCACCTTACAATGAAATTAAATAACATTAGTAAAATAAAAACAGAGTGATAAATCAAAAAGCAATAATTAGCAATCAAACAAAGATAACTGACAGTAACAGTGCAAAATTCACAATTGGTATGCCAGTTTGAAAAGATAAGTTTTGAGGATAGTTTTAAACTGTGTTAATTGAATCGAGCTGACGTATATGAGAGGGAAGAGAATTCCAGAGTTGAGGAGCACTACGAGAGACGCTCGAGCTCCCATAGAACAGAGTTTGATATGTGGTACAGAAAGTAGGGCTGCAGATGAGGATCTGAGTGAGCGAGACGAGTGTCAGTCTGTAGGAGATCAGTGAGGTAGGGGGTAGCGAGGTTGTGGAGAGCTTTAAATGTTAAGAGCAGTATTTTGTATTGTATTCAGCAGTAAACAGGGAGCCAGTGAAGTTGAGAGAGAATATGTGTGATATGTTCAGTGAATTTAGAACAGGTTATTTTCCTGGCAGTAGAATTTTGAATATGTTGTAAGCGATGGATAAGTTTTTGTGGGATGCCAGATAGAATAGCATTACAGTAATCGATACGTGAGGAGTCTAGGGCATTAACCAATACTTCAGTACTGTGTTTCAGACATGGAAGAAGGCAGTACTTATATGGGAAGAAAAAGAGATAGTACTGTCAAGAATGACACCCAGGCTCTTCACCTGGGTAGAGATGTTTGTGTTAATATTGTTAATTAAAACAGAAGAATGGTTAACCTTAGCAAGTGTGGATTTAGAACCAATGAGGAGCACCTCAGTTTTATTGCTGTTTAGTTGGAGAAAATTGAGAGTCATTCATGTCTTTATGTCTTGGAGACATGCTATAAGAGTATATGGAGGGAAAACAGAAGTGGATTTAGTGGATAGATACAGCTGTGAGGGTCATCAGCGTCATCAACGTAACAATGAAATTTGATACAATGGTACCGGAAGACATAAAAGAGTAAAAGAAGCGGCCCCAAAACAGAAAGAAAGAAGGTAAGAAACTGAGTTTAAGAAATAATGGAAATCAACAAGAACATAGAATGACACTTTTATTTTGAGGTATGTAAACTGGTTATGGTCTTTTACTGAAAACATCCCATATATTTTGAACCAATTAGAGTAATGTCAGATGAATATGTAAGCATTCATTTCAGCTGTGATATCTAAATTCAATTGTCTATAAATATGGCTGTCCATCTTTACTCTGTGACCATATTCTCTGACACTTCTGCTGTAACAGGTTGCTCCCTCTTCATGAAGAGATATTAAATATGTAGATAGAAGCTTCCTTACTACCTAGGTATATGAGTGATTTTATGTGTCAAAGGTCTCCTAGTTAATAGACAATTTCTTTCTTTAATTTTATTTTTTCCACAAAAACTAAAACTCTTTGCCAGTTTGGAATTGTCAATTCAACCTATCAAGTGTATCTTTGGGACACTGCAGGAACACCAGCACTATTGTAGTGTGGTATATTTGATATTTATTTCTTCATAAAACTAACCATGTTTAATTATTGCCTATATTTCCTTATCTGTCTGCCTGGTCTTGGCTCATATTATTTTTGATGCTGATTAATATTGATTGTGATTTTGTTTGTTTGCAAACATAGACTTCAAACTTATCTTTGTTGCATTTCAAACTGCCATACCAAATACCTTCTAAATTGGCCCTAGTGTGTGCTTGGTGTGTGGGTGTGTTTGTGTGTGTCCTGCGGTGGGTTGGCACCCTGCCCAGGATTGGTTCCTGCCTTGTGCCCTGTGTTGGCTGGGATTTGCTCCAGCAGACCCCCGCCACCCTGTGTTCGGATTCAGCGGGTTGGAAGATGGATGGATGGATACCAAATACCAGTAAAGAAACTAACCATAAAAATTGCTAAATGATTCACAAGAGTGTTAATCCACATTGCCAAATTTAAATAATTTGTCTCTATTTGACTCAACAGCATGCTTCACAGTGGTATTGAGATTCAAGTCGAGTCAAGTATTGTACCAGTAAAGAAACTGACCTTAAATAAAAAAAAGTTAAGACTCATAAGAGTGTTAATCCGCTGCACTGTACTGTAGGACTGGCATTTTGTCCATAAATGTGACATGGACTGCGATTTTCAAACCTTTAACTTGACATGGTGCATTAACAAGATCAGTGAGTGTGGTCTGCAGATCTGGCATTCTCCATGACAAAAAAGTCATGTAATGTGATATAGGCTTTACTTACATGTCTCCTCATAGCAGGTGACAATTAAACAATACCAGCAAAAGACACACACACACATAACAGTCTGCGTAGCACACAAAATATATTATACCAGATAACGTGCAGTGAATACACTCGACTTACAGTTTTCATCCTCTTTCTCTGTATGTTTGGCATTCATTTGCTCAGAGGTTGATGTGCTTGCTGCTTCGTGAGCAGCTCTTGTTTTCTCCACTTTAGTGGTCCAGTTTTTCTCTTCTTCCGTCTGTATCTTTTCGCATTAACACTGATTAAGTCAGTTTTTGTGTTGCAATTACTTAGTATGTTTTTCTTTAATTTTTCACTTAAGCAGGCACTTAAGTGCTCAATTTGCCTCAAGAATGATTTAAGATATGAAGAGGTAGAGGAAGTGACGGCAAAGGTGGTAGGGATGAGACTGGCGCCTGTACGCATGCGTCGCCTGGCCCCCCGCTGCCAAGAGTTGATTCTACAATAAAATAAAAATAAAAAGAATAATACAAATCATCACCCTGAAAGTGGACAGTAGAGATCACGTAGTATATGTGTAACAGATTTCAATAGGTCAAACGGTTTGCGAGCAACAGGTGATTTAAAACACTGGACAGACAAACGGACAGCCACGGTAGCGTTTTTTATATATAATGTATATATATACAGTGCATCCAAGAAAGTATTCACAGCGCACCACTTTTTCCAGATTTTGTTATGTTACAGCCTTATTTCAAAATGGATTAAATTCATTTTTTTCCTCAGAATTCTACACACAACACCCCATAATGACAACGTGAAAAAAGTTTACTTGAGATTTTTGCAAATTTATTAAAAATAAAAAAATTGAGAAATCACATGTACATAAGTATTCACAGCATTTGCCATGAAGCTCAAAATTGAGCTCAGGTACATCCTGTTTCCCCTGATCATCCTTGAGATGTTTCTGCAGCTTAATTGGAGTCCACCTGTGGTAAATTCAGTTGATTGGACATGATTTGGAAAGACATACACCTGTCTATATAAGGTCCCACAGTTGACAGTTCATGTCAGAGCACAAACCAAGCATGAAGTCAAAGGAATTGTCTGTAGACCTCCGAGACAGGATTGTTTCGAGGCACAAATCTGGGAAAGATTACAGAAACATTTCTGCTGCTTTGAAGATCCCAATGAGCACTGTGGCCTCCATCATCCGTAAGTGGAAGAAGTTCGAAACCACCAGGACTCTTCCTAGAGCTGGCTGGCCATCTAAACTGAGCGATCGGGGGAGAAGGGCCTTAGTCAGGGAGGTGACCAAGAACCCGATGGTCACTCTGTTAGAGCTCCAGAGGCCCTCTGTGGAGAGAGGAGAACCTTACAGAAGGACAACCATTTCTGCAGCAATCCACCAATCAGGCCTATATGGTAGAGTGGCCAGACGGAAGCCACTCCTTAGTAAAAGGCACATGGCAGCCCGCCTGTAGTTTGCCAAAAGGCACCTGAAGGACTCTCAGACCATGAGAAACAAAATTCTCTGGTCTGATGAGACAAAGATTGAACTTTTTGGTGTGAATGCCAGGCGTCACGTTTGGAGGAAACCAGGCACCGCTCATCACTAGGCCAATACCATCCCTACAGTGAAGCATGGTGGTGGCAGCATCATGCTGTGGGGATGTTTTTCAGCGGCAGGAACTGGGAGAGTAGTCAGGATAAAGGGAAAGATGACTGCAGCAATGTACAGAGACATCCTGGATGAAAACCTGCTCCAGAGCGCTCTTGATCTCAGACTGGGGTGACGGTTCATCTTTCAGCAGGACAACGACCCTAAGCACACAGCCAAGATATCAAAGGAGTGGCTTCAGGACAACTCTGTGAATGTCCTTGAGTGGCCCAGCCAGAGCCCAGACTTGAATCTGATTGAACGTCTCTGGAAAGATCTTAAAATGGCTGTGCACCGACGCTTTCCATCCAACCTGATGGAGCTTGAGAGGTGCTGCAAAGAGGAATGGGCGAAACTGGCCAAGGATAGGTGTGCCAAGCTTGTGGCATCATATTCAAGAAGACTTGAGGCTGTAATTGCTGCTAAAGGTGCATCGACAAAGTATTGAGCAAAGGCTGTGAATACTTATGTACATGTGATTTCTCAGTTTTTTTTATTTTTAATTTTTTTTTATAAATTTGCAAATACCTCAAGTAAACTTTTTTCACGTTGTCATCATGGGGTGTTGTGTGTAGAATTCTGAGGAAAAAAATGAATTAATCCATTTTGGAATAAGGCTGTAACGTAACAAAATACGGAAAAAGTGATGCGCTGTGAATACTTTCCGGATGCACATATATACTTACAGTACATATATACAGTGATACCTTGGTATACGTCTGCTTTGGAATAAGTCCAACTTGGTATACGTGCTGTTTGGACATGAAAAATTTTGCTTGGTATACGACCTTTGTTTGGAATACGACTCGCATGCTACCCTTGTTTACCTCTCTCCTGAGACAAAGCCACGACTGCCCACGAGCATCAGTATGGCAGTTGCTAGGATTTAGTGAACAACCCGCGTGCTACCTGTTGTATATGATTGTTCAATGATGCTTTTGTCCATTGCTTTATGTTCGGGTGTTGATTGCTATGGTCTGCGTCTTTTGAGACGTATGACTGCCGGAGGGAGGGGTGTGGTTTAGAAGGCACGCTGTATGGAGAGTTGGTTAAACATGGTTCAAAATAAACAGCATTCGAAACGTTATTCTGAGTGTGTTGCTGCTTCAATCTAGAGAACACTACACTACCCTGTTGACCTCTCTCGAGACCAAGCCACAACTGCCCACGTGCGTCAGTATGGCAGTTGCTAGCATTTAGTGAACAACCCGCGCTATAACTCTTTTTGAATTTTCACATGATTTTTTTGTATTTTCGTGGAAATTTGAATTGATTGTTGAAAAGTATGAAGGTGGCATGTGTATCCGGGACATGGCTGCTGCATACCGTATGCCGAGAACGACGGTATCTACGATTGTGAAAACAAAGATGTTATTAAAAAGTAAATTGAGGTTAAATTTTCATTTATTTCATCTAATTGCTTTTGTATTTATGTATTTTAGTATTAAGCAGTGTTTAAATTATTGTATACAACCCCATCAATGTATAATATGCCAATTACAATAGGATTTTTTTTCATGGGAACGGATTAATTTTCCCTTTATTTC
>JANRMT010028174.1:41524858-41551109 GCA_026402145.1 Polypterus bichir lapradei | reverse complement strand
ATCTATCTATCTATCTATCTATCTATCTATCTATCTATCTATCTATCATCCAGCCATCCATGTTTTTCTTATTCAGTACCTCTGTTATAAACCACATTTCATATATATTTAGCTTTCTGTATAGCTTCTTTCACCTATATATCAATCTGTCTTGTATATAGCTTATGTCTACATCATAAAGACATATTTGTCTGTATCTTTTTATTTACATTATACAGTAAAGTACCTTTCATATTCATGTAACCACCTTTCTTGTCTCGAAAGAAAGTATGCTGTAGCAGGTCTTGATTAAATGTGTTAAATGTGCTTTGTAAAACATTAGTACTGCATGCTGGCACTGAAGTAGCTTAGCACCTTACGGCTCAAAGGGAAAAAAGTGTATTATCAATAATTCATTTTTTTATACCGTACACTATTTTTTGTTAAAGTGGCATAAACCTTCTAGATGTAAGTCATCTCTTCTTAGTGCTTCTGAATTGATCTTGAAAATATTTAACAACTCAAACCTTGTGGAGTGGACCAGACAATTAACATTGTAGTGATCACAGATCTATACAATGCTTATAAAAAGTATTCATTCCCTTGGAAGTTTTCACATTTTATTTTGTAGGTGAAACTGAACCACAGTAAACTGAATTTGGCTTTTGTGGTGTTGATCTGCACTGATGAAACGAGTCTTTAATGTCAAAGTAAAAACAGATCTCTACAAAGTAGTCTAAACTAACTACAAATATAAAAGGCAACATAATTGAACTGATAAGTATTCACCCCGCTTCAGGTCAGTAGTAGTAGTAGTAGTAGTAGTAGATGCACCTTTCACAGCCATGACAGCTTTTAGTATACAGTGCATCCGGAAAGTATTCACAGCGCATCACTTTTTCCACATTTTGTTATGTTACAGCCTTATTCCAAAATGGATTAAATTAATTTTATTCCTCAGAATTCTACACATAACACCCCATAATGACAATGTGAAAAAGGTTTACTTGAGGTTTTGGCAAATTTTTTAAAAATAAAAAAAACTGAGAAATCACATGTACATAAGTATTCACAGCCTTTGCTCAATACTTTGTCATTGCACCTTTGGCAGCAAATTACAGCCTCAAGTCTTTTTGAATATGATGCCACAAGCTTGGCACACCTATCCTTGGCCAGTTTCGCCCATTCCTCTTTGCAGCACCTCTCAAGCTCCATCAGGCTGGATGGAAAGCGTCGGTGCACAGCCATTTTAAGATCTCTCCAGAGATGTTCAATCGGATTCAAGTCTGGGCTTTGGCTGGGCCACTCAAGGACATTCACAGAGTTGTCCTGAAGCCACTCCTTTGATATCTTGGCTGTGTGCATGGGGTCGTTGTCCTGCTGAAAGATGAACCGTCGCCCCAGTCTGAGGTCAAGAGCGCTCTGGAGCAGGTTTTCATCCAGGATGTCTCTGTACATTGCTGCTGTCATCTTTCTCTTTATCCTGACTAGTTTCCCAGTTCCTGCTGCTGAAAAACATCCCCACAGCATGATGCTGCCACCACCATGCTTCACTGTAGGGATGGTATTGGCCTGGTGATGAGCGGTTCCTGGTTTCATCCAAATGTGACACCTGGCATTCACACCAGAGAGTTCAATCTTTGTCTCATCAGACCAGAGAATTTTGTTTCTCATGGTCTGAGAGTCCTTCAGGTGCCTTTTGGCAAACACCAGGCGGGCTGCCATGTGCCTTTTACTAATGAGTGGCTTCCGTCTGGCCACTCTACCATACAGGCCTGATTGATGCATTGCTGCAGAGATAGTTGTCCTTCTGAAAGGTTCTCCTCTCTCCACAGATGACCTCTGGAGCTCTGACAGAGTGACCATCAGGTTCTTGGTCACCTCCCTGACTAAGGCCCTTCTCCCCTGATCGCTCAGTTTAGATGGCCAGCTATCTCTAGGAAGAGTCCTGGTGGTTTCAAACTTCTTCCACTTATGGATGATGGAGGCCACTGTGCTCATTGGGACCTTCAAAGCAGCAGAAATTTTTCTGTAACCTTCCCCAGATTTGTGCCTCGAGACAATCCTGTCTCGGAGGTCTACAGACAATTCCTTTGACTTCATGCTTGGTTTGTGCTCTGACATGAACTGTCAACTGTGGGACCTTATATAGACAGGTGTGTGCCTTTCCAAATCATGTCCAATCAACTGAATTTACCACAGGTGGACTCCAATTAAGCTGCAGAAACATCAAGGATGATCAGGGGAAACAGGATGCACCTGAGCTCAATTTTGAGCTTCATGGCAAAGGCTGTGAATACTTATGTACATTAATAAATTTGCAAAAATCTCAAGTTAACTTTTTTCACATTGTCATTATGGGGTGTTGTGTGTAGAATTGTGAGGAAAAAAAATGAATGTAATCCATTTTTGAATAAGGCTGTAACATAACAAAATGTGGAAAAAGTGATGCGCTGGGAATATTTTCCGGATGCACTGTATGTGCACAGATATCTCTGTCAGTTTTGCACTTCTATATGCCTATATTTTCCTCCATAATTCTTTACAAAACAGCTCAAGCATCTGTCCTGCTGCTTGTAAATTGTAAGTGAACAGTTTTTTCACGTTTAGCCGCAAATTCTCACTTGAATTGAGATCAAAACTCAAACTTGGCAACTCCTTGACATATTTGTTTTTTTAAGCCATTCTTGCATAGCTTTGGATTTCTGTTTGGGGTCATTGTCTTGCTGGAAAACAAATGTTCTCCCTAGGCATGGGTTTCTAGCAGACTGCATCAGGTTTTTCTTTTAGGATTTCCTTAATTTGCTGCATTCATTACACCCTTGCAAGCCTTCCAGGGTCTATCCTCAAAGCAGGATGTTGCCTTCACCTTGCTTTATGGTGCTGATGGTGTGTTACTGGTAATGTATAGTGTGTGGCTTATGCCAAACATGGCATTTAGTTTCATGGTCATAAAGGTCAATTTTGGTGTCATCAAGACCATAGAACTGCTTTCCAACTGACTTTAAAGTCTCCTATGTACATTCTGACAAAAGTGCATTTTTATTATTCTTGACATTCTCATTGCTACTTTACCATAAAGCTGTGACTAGAGAAGCACCCAGGCAACTGTGTTGTCTACTCTGACAAATGTAGCTTGTAACGCCTTCAAAATTCTCATAGGTGTACTTGCACAATCACTCAGGTTTTGTGGATAGTGTGCTCTAGGCTGAATTATAGTCTTAATGATTGACTCAACTGGACTCCAAGGCATATTCAGTGACTTGCATATTTTCTCTCCATTCTCTGACTTTTGGTTTTCAGTCCCCTTTTCATTGAGTTGCTTGGTGTGTTCTTGGTGTGAACACTTCAATCATATATCTTCTTAATCTTCTTTTGCTTAAACGGAAAAAGACTCACCTCTTTTTATCTTTCCTCATAACTCATCCCCTGTAGTCCTGGAATCAGCCTAGTTGCTCTTCTCTGGAACTTTTCTAGCACTGCTATGTCCTTTCTGTAGCCTGGAGACCAAAACTGCACACATTATTCCAGATGAGGCCTCACCAGTGTGTTATAAAGCTTGAGCAGAACCTCCTTGGACTTGTACTCCACACATCAGGGCGCTATATAACCTGACATTTTGTTAGCCTTCTTAATGGCTTCTGAACACTGTCTGGAAGTTGTATCATTGTGAAGGATAGGCCATCATACATACTTACCACAAGTTTGACTTTCCAGATCAGGTGCATTTAGACTATAATCAATTAAAATCCCAGACATGTGATCTCCATTGAACTAATTATAGGACTTCTAAATCCAATTGCCTGCACCACTCATGATTTAGGGGTGACATATTAAAGAGGGTGAATACTAAAATGATCAATTATTTTGTAGTTTATATTTGTAATTCATTTAGAACACTTAGCAGAGATCTATTTTCACTTCGACATTAAAGGGTCCTTTACTGTTGATCAGTATCAAAAAGGCTAAATTAAACCAACTGAAATTCAATGTTGTTTAGCAGTAAAATGTGAAAACTTCTTTGTAGGGTGAATACATTTCATAGGCACTGTATATCTGTGGACAAAGGACATGTAACCATCTGCATAGTGGCTAAAAGCTAAACAACCATAATTTGTAAGCACTTAATTTTATCTTTGGTTATACATTTTTTAATCTTATCTTTGATCATCATTACTTAATAGTATTCTTTTGTAGAAAAACATTACTTTCTTATTACATTAAACTATTGCATAATATTACTTTCTTAAACCCATTTAATCCAGTTCTGGGGTGCAGGGTGTGCATTTTTCAGTTGCATTGGGCACAAGGCAGAAACCATCCTTAGAGAAGGCAACAATCCAGTACAGGGCTCATTCTCTGTCACACACAGACACAGATATTTAAGAGTCATCAGTTAACCTAACACTCATGTCTTTATTGTGTGTGAGGAAAATCATTGTACCTACGGAAAACCCTTGTATAGACTTCAGAAGCAACATTCAAACCCAACATACTGGAGCTATTAGCAAACAGCACCATGCTTCCACTTTATATTTTGCTTTTAGTTTTCTTGATTTTTGAATTCTTCGTTGCTTATCATAATATTTGCGTTTGTGCTTTTACCCTAAGTTTCAAGCAGTGTACTCCAAATCTATTTTTGCAGCCATTTCGCTCTTCCCCTTGGAAGTGACCACTTACTGAAGTAAGGATATGGCCCTCAGTAACAGGCTGTAAGTCATAATGTCAGTGCAACACTAGGGCAGACCTACATAATCCAAAAAACTTGGAAGCTGTAAAACTTTCCAGAGTGCAACGTGGTGAGTGTGTTTAGGTCATTGAAAAATGTCATATTTTTCAAGTTCTTACCACAACTGTGCTTATCATGGTTGTAATACTCACTGGGGTATAAAAGGAAATGTCTCTTCTGCAGTACTGCACAGTGAAATGCCCACCAATGTCCATTCTTCAACCAGCCCATTAAAGTGGTTCTTTTTACAACATTTAGATATAGTCTCCTTTTTTGATTACGGATGTGACACTTTGCTGTGACAAAAGGGCAAATATATTTTTGCACAAAAAGTAGAACTGATACTGATCAAAGAATTAAGATGAATTGGTCTTCATCTACATAGAAGTCTGCTTTTGTTGTTTTGGAGTTAAAAGTTTTTGTTACAATGAAAGTTTTGCGAAAAACATCTGGAATTTACTATGTTTTCCTTTTTCATGTTACTGTTTAGGTGAAACTGGTATTGGGAAGTCAACACTAATGGATACATTGTTTAATACCAGCTTTGAGAACTTTGAATCTTCACATTTTGAACCTAAAGTTAAGTTGAGAGCTCAAACGTACGAACTTAACGAGAGCAACGTCAGACTGAAACTGACAATTGTCAACACAGTGGGATTTGGAGACCAAATGAATAAACAGCAAAGGCAAGTGTCTAATTTGTCACAAGCATTGGAAGATACACTTGTGTTTGTGTTTTGATAAAATGAAATGACATCCATTGTTCCAAAGACGTGGCGCTTTCAGGGATGTATTTTCTAGAAAATAATTTGTCTGGTAAAATGTGGCACAGTGGATAGCATTGCTGCGTCCCAGGTCCAGTGTCCTTGGTATGAGTTGCACACCAGGTCATTCATTGTCTGTGTGAAGTTCGCATGATCTTTACATGTTTGTATGGATTTTCCTCCTACATCTACAAACGTGTAGATTAGTATAAGCTGTGGTTTTAAATTGACCCTCTGTGTGTTTGTGTGTTTGAGAGAGAGGGTGAGTAAGTGAGACAGACCTATGATTAACTGGCACACTATTCACAGTTTCTGGGATAAGTTGTGGTCCACTGTGACATTGGATTGAATTACACACGTTTGAGAATGTTGTGCTTGATAAAGACAGCTTTGATTTCCCATTACAAAGATAACTTTCTGAAATATGTTATTGTCTTAAATAAAACCTTTTTTTTCAGTTAGTTGTGTTTGTTTTGTTTTACATTCTTAAAGCGAATATAGTTTCACAGTGACAGACAAGCATTTTACTGCGGCCTCTAAAAAATGTGCCTAACCACACATGTTGTCAGGATTGAAGTGGATTTATAACTGTGATCTCTGGCTTTACTGGAATGCAGACTTCATTTCCCCCAGGATACAGGAGCAAATTTCCTTGGATATCAGCAATGCTTGGTCACAACTGTGTGGCAGTAGAGCTGTTTCACTTGGGAAAATGTAACAACCCTGAAAGGATTTTCACTTATTATTATCTTATTATCTTTATTATTATTATTATAATTATTTATTATTATTATTATTATTATTATCTTATTGCAAGAGTCTCAAAATGACAAGATTAGATCACACAAGATTACAATCAGGAAACTGGCATAAAATAATTTTATTTATTTCTTGTTTCCTAGCTACCAGCCTGTGGTCGACTACATTGATGCCCAGTTCGAGTCGTATCTACAAGAGGAGTTGAAGATTAAACGCTCTCTATACAATTACCATGATTCACGCATCCACGTGTGCTTGTATTTCATTTCACCCACTGGTCATTCTCTTAAGTCTTTGGATTTGGTGACCATGAAGAAGCTTGATAGCAAGGTAAGACTAACTGACAGAAAGGGATCTAATGGGTGAAAGGCTACTTTAAAAAATTGACTCATTGTTACTTAATTTATAATTAATTGATCCCTTAAAAGAATGCTTTACCCAGACATGATATTTTTTGTATCTGTTAGTTACCCTGCATTGTTTGTAATGATTTCTAATTTCATATTTTCATGGAGAATTGAGATAACAAACTTTTGTTACAGCATATTTTAATGGGCACCAAAACTGAATTACAGAAATCAATACCAAAACATCAATGAAAAAGTGTCAAAGTACGCTTAGATAGGGTAAACTTTAAAAATCCCATAGGAAAATTAAGATGCATACAGCAGCAGAAACTTAAAAACAAGGATACTGACTCATAGGACTGATAATACAGCCAATCAATTAGTAAGTAAATAAAAAAAATTAATAAGTACATTGGCCAATTAGCCTGCATCTAAAAGTGCTTCAAGGGACTGCCTCCTGGAGGGGATGGAGGGTATTTTTCATGATGGCGTCCAATTTTGCCATACTCCTCTTTTCCACAAAGGCTTCCAGTCTGTCCAGGGTTCACCCTGTGATGAAGGAGGCTTTCCTGATAAGTTTGTTCAGTCCTTGTGCTGCTCTTGCCTCATTATCCAAATGTTAAATGTCCAGTTGTGCTCAAAAGGTCTCAAATGTATGAATTTTTGCTGAAATATGAAATATTGATAAATAAAGCAGGTCCAGAAAACACCCTCGTTCACAAAAGTGAAGTCCTGTCAAACCAGACTGACCTTTTGAACTGAAGGCCCTACTCCGCCCTCATTCATTGGTCATTACATTTTTGTACATAATGGTAAGGCACATCTGCAATTCTTCAAGATTATTCATAAGCAGTTTGCAAAGCTGCAGTGGTGTGTTGACCTGCTTAAAGAAGTATCTTGAATATGCACAAATATGAGACATACTTTCCATATGATATTTCATGCTTTATTTCTCTTTTGTTTAACACCGATTTAGAAATGTTGATATTATGTGAAGCACCATGTTAACCAGTGAATGAGGTATTAAGTGTACAGTATTTTCTGAAGATCATCTCCAGTTCTGAGCTCACCTGCTTTGTTTCTTGTTGAGGAGGCACCTAAACATTATACTAGTGACCAGAAGATAGATCAAAAGTAGTCAAAAGCCAGACAAAGTTCAAAATCATAAAAACAGTCAATATCTTTCTTCTAAAATGCAAGTCAGAAATCTTAGCTGAAAAAAGTCGAAGCAAATATGTGAAATCGGAGTTTTAGTAAAGCAGACAGTAATAAACGGGATTTGTTTTGGTTTTATCCACAAACTTGGGTAATTAGGAAATGCACAGTGCTGACCTTTTAAACTGTTGCATACAATATGTGACACCAGGCTCTGCACACTCTTGCTACCCAGGGATAACTAAAACCATAAACTGTAACCATATACTGTACAAACATGGCAGCGCCAGAAATAAACAATAATGGTGTAGTACTAAAATGGTAACTATTTTTTAATGTTCTTTAATACATTTCAGATCATTTTTTTTAAATAAGAGAAGTCAATTTCTCGTAATTCATAACCCTCAATATCAGGAACAGACACTAGAAAGAGGACAAAAAATGAGTATTTACAGGTTACAAAGAACAGCTTTAAATAAATGTGTGTAACAAAGCTGGAGTTTACCTGAACGTGTGCTTAGTCCATTTCTAAACACTCAACATTGTTGTTGTGTTAATTAGCATGAACTATAGGGGCCTGTGAATCGCAACCTATCTGACTAGTAAGATAAAACAAAGACTACATAAATATTTATTTATGTAACCTTCTTTGTTTCTTGTTTATGCTTAATCATGTAGTCCACACAGGCTAGTGTTACTTTTTAACTTAAGAAATACATTTAGACTAAAGTACAGTGGCAAGAAAAATTATGTAAACCCTTTGGAATTATCAGATTTTCTGCGTTAACTGGTCATTAAATGTGATTTGCTCTTAATAATGTCACAAGTATAGACAAACAACAATATACTTAAGAAGAAAAAACAGAAACACTCATAATATTTAATGTTTGTATTGAATATATCCAAAATTTCACAGTGTGCTGTGAAAAAATAAGTGACCTCTTAGATTTAATAACTGGTAACAATATTTAAAATTGTTGATTTAATATTTGGTAACAATAACCTTTACAAGCACTTCCAGTAGTTGCGGATCAGCCCTACACAACATTCGGGAGGAATTCTGGACCATTCTACCTTGGGGAACTGTTTCAGTTCAGGTATATTCTTAGTGTGTCTGGTGTGAACAGCTCTCTTGATGTAATTTCACAGCATATCTATTGGGTTAAGGTTTTGGCTCTGACCGGGATACTTCATAAAAGCCAAATTAACTTTTTTTGAAGCCATTCTGTAGTAGATTTACTTTGATGTTTAGGGTCATTGTCCTGTAGAATACCTTGATAAACTTGGGGATTCATATTCCCCTAGATGGCTGTAAGCTGTCCAGGCTCTAAGGCAGCAAAACTGCCCCAAACACTAAATATGGAGACCCATTATAATAAAATAACTAATAAATATATTGAGTTGATACCCAGATGTTAGATAAAACATTAAAAGCTCATATTACAGCAGTTTGTGAGACTCGAGGACTGTGTTTCTGATATGGATGTGAGCAACAATGGGGCACCACAAGGAACAGTTCTATCTACTTTTCTCTTTACTCTTTATACCCCGACTATAAATATAACTGCAGGTCATGTCACTTGCAGAAATTCTCAGGTGATCTGCAGTAATGGGGTTTATTGACTAGGGGAACAAGGCAGAGGAGAGGAATCAGTTAGAGAACTTTTATTCCTGGTGCAAAGAGAATTTTCTGCACCTTAACATCAGCAAAACCAAGGAACTGGTTATTGACTTTAACAGCACCAAAGAGCTTCTATGTCTGGTCACTATTAGAGGAGTAAATGTTGAGATTGTGCACTCCTAGAACTTGGGGGTCCACAATGTCAAAGTAGTAACTGTGTCATAGCACGGAGGAACTGTATAAGAAAGGGCAGAGGAGGCTCTTTTTTAATTAGGAGACTGCATTCCTTTAATGTGAACAGTGATATCTTTCACATCTTCTGCAACTCTGTGATGTCCAGTGTGATTTTCTACACTGTAGTGTGTTGGGCTGGTAACATCACTTCATACTTCAAGAGAGAACCACCAAATTAACAAGCTAATTAAAAGGGCAGGTTCAATAATGGGCGAAACTCTGGACCCCCTGGAGGCTGTAGCAAAGGAGATAATTCAAACAAAACTTTATGAACAATGCTGCACATCCTCTCACACAGAGGACTTCCAGCCAACAAATTATTTAGTACTACTCAGACATCTTTATAGCAACAGCAGTATACAAGCATAATGCTGGACTGAGACTGGGACCGCCAAGTCAGAGGTTTTCTTTCTTTTTAGTCATTACGGTGTGCATTTAGACCATATTGTGAATATCCTCTCTATCTCTAGCTCTCTATCTCTCTGAAAAAAAACCTTTTTCAGCAACTAATACAGATTCAAGTTAAGCATCATTATTAATAAGTGACGCTTTTCTTAATACACATTAGTAAATCATCATTATTTATACATACGGTATAACTTATAAATATTTTCTGTTAGTCTTCCATTGTAATTCAAAGTTTTCACAAACATGGTACTAAGTTGGTTAAACCATACAAAGAATAAGTTAAAGTTGGTTGCTACTTTTGTCACCTTTAGGGTGACCACTGTTGCCCCAGGTTTGTTGAGAACAGGTTTAATATGATGCTGTGAACTAAACTCGAATGTAAAGTTTGCTGCTGCTTAAGGTGGGGGCACAAGTGTAGTGTGCAGTTACACAGTTTGAACTCCTGTTAGTTGCTACTTTCAGTTCATTGAAACTGACCCAGTTAGCTCAAAATGGAGTTTTGGGGCATCAATGGCAATTGCATGCAATTCAGATGTAAGGCAAGAAACAACTACAAACTAAACATGTGCGTGTCAAAGGGCACACACACACACACACGCGCACACACACACACGCGCACACACACACACACACCACAGTCATTCATAGAGAGCCAGTTTAGAGTTTTTACTTAACTTTGAATGTCTCTGGGATCTGAATCACTCTAGAAGGTAGTAATAATTATAATATATTTTATGGATATAGCACGCCATGCTCAAATAGCTTAAAGTCATGTTTTAATTGAAACTGTCCATAAGTCTTTTAATGATATAGAATATACAATGTGTCTTTTTTTCAACCACAATATAAATATACATCACATTTCTAGTTGACTCTTCATTATCAGGTAGCTATATAGAAAATTATAATACCTTTACTGTATGCAGTTCATTACGTACATTGAATACAGTTCAATGTACTTTACTCAGGAAAACCACAGTCAATCATTACATATTGATACTTATCAATATGTGTTAATATATGTGTAGATTGAAACAAATAATAGTAACATGACATTGAAGTAGCAATAAAAATAATAAAATACAACAAAATGTAAAAGTGTAACATACAGAATAACTGAAAAGTTGCTAAAAAGATTACAAACATAAGTAAACCATGGAGAAAATAAACATTTAGTGGTCTCTGGCTCTGGCAAAATGTTTAAAGTGTCTGGCAAAAAAAAAAAAAGGTAGTTGCACACCCCATCTCTGAATAATCTGTAATGCACCTTCAGAAAGGCCTGGGCTGGCATGGGAGTGTCGCTTGAAGGGTAGCCAACAAAATTTAATTAACAAAATAGCTACAACAAATTCATTTGCTACTTGTGTAATGCCTTTCTGTACATTCAGCACATAGAAATGTTCTAAAGTGTAAGAAGGACATGTCATGTAGCAGCAGGGTTTAGTGGGTGGGTTGTGGTCTCACTCTTTGCTGCAGGTTATGACGACAAATTTGGGCACTGTCCAGTTTGTGCTCGTTAGTTAAGCAGTTTGCGCAATCTCTGCTTCAGTCAAACTTGTCCAGTCAATTACCTCATTTAGCAACAAATGAGATATCCCAGCTTAGAATAAAATATTTAGTGCTAGAGCTCAATGTGGATTAGGGTCATACAGTATGTGTTGCCTGGACACCTTGGCTGCAAGCACATAAATTGCGTTCATGCTTTATTAAACAAATGAGTCCCTTGTGTCTTTTGCAAATGCATCAATGCAAGGACAATGCCATGAATGTTGCGTGCTGAGCGGAGAGCATTATACTCCTGATTATAGACACCTCTCTCCCTATTCATCTGTTTGCTATTCATTGCCAGACTACTTTGTCAGCATTTATTCTTGAAGAGCTATCTACTTAGAGCCGGTGTTTGTCTAATTACTAAGGCAGCTTATAATATCTGACATTTAGTCCAAGCCAAGTGAGTTTTGTTGTCCTTGTGTTGTTGAAATATTGAATTAGATAGCAGAATATAATTTTCTTGTTTCAGTGGTTTTTAATGAGAGAAATGTGTACAAGATTCAAATGCATGCAGATATTTTACTGTTTACTAAAATCCCATATTTTGTTCTACTGGTGAAAATGATCCTGGTCATGAAGCAGACTCTGAATGATCATTGCTGCCACAAGCACTCAAAATTGTCTTAAAGTTTTTTAAGTCAAACTTGTCCAGATGTTTGAATTCAGCATCATCATGCTATGTCCTCAGTAAACAGTTAATGTCCATTGAAGGCTTCAGAATACTCCCCATACCCCTTCTGGAAGCAAAATAGTGAAGGAGAATAATGATTAGTCTAATCTGTTACCATCTCAGAGTGGACCTGGTGATGGACTAGTTCACTACCCAGGCCTGTTTCTCATGTTGCACCCAGTGCTTCCAAGATAGGCTCCAGCTCCCTGAAACCTTGAATTGGATTAAGTGGATTTGAGAGAAAATGTCGTTACATTTCAACTTTTGATAATGTGCTGCATTTAAATTGCGCCCCCACATCTCCATCATAGTTAAGTTAGTGTCCATTTACTGCAGGTGGACAGCAGTAAAGAAACAACTTCTAAACACTAATGTTGAGCTCATCCAAAGAGATTAAAAGATCAAATCACTCCCAAGTTTGATTGCAAAATATCACTGGAGGTACCTGCCTGTGTCCCTTCACATGCCATACCACATGCACTTCAGAACAGGTCATCTACTTTTTATTTTAAGCTAAGCATGTATGGCCCCAGCCACACTTGAATAGGAGACCTTCTAGGGAAGATCTTGAGTTGCTGCTGGAAGAGGCCAGCAGGGGTTGCTTACCCTGTTGTCTGAAGGTAGATCCCAATGCCCCAGTGTAATGATAGGGACACTGTGCTGTAAATATGGTGCCGTTCTTCTGATGAGACGTAAAACCAAGGTCCTGACTGTCTGTGGTCATAAAAAATCCCTGGGTTCTTTCGTAAAGAATATGGTGTTTCCCAAAGTCCTGGCTAAATTGACCACCATGGCCTAGTCATTCCGGCCTCATAATCATCCCCTGTCTCTAATTGCCTCTCTCTCTCTCCACTTCATTCCTACCTTAATGGCTGCCGTTGCCTCATCCAGGTGGATGCTACACATTAGAAGTGGTGGTTGAAGTGGCTCCCCACTCACTGAAATGCTTTGAGTAGTGAGAAAAGCATTATATAAGTGTAAAGAATTATTATCATTAATGATGTTTGGCTGAGGTGAACATACTGTAATAATGTATTTTTAGTTTTGCCCAATTCTATATGAAACAGCAGAAGTTAAAACCATCTATTTTTTTCTTAAACTTAATTGCTAGCAGGTCATCTACACCACGTGACCCTGGAGAATTCATATACCCATTATGCCACGTTCCTGTAAGTATTTTATATGCTTGTATGATTCACAATGTTGTGAAAAAGTATTTGCCTCAAATAGTCTTTTTTTGTACATACAGTATTTCATGCAACGAAAGGCCTTGGAACTATAGACAAACTGCAATAGTAGAGAAAGTGAATCTGAACACACAATACACCTTTCAAATAATTTCTTTATGCAAAGAACAATATTATTGAACTCTCCTCTCTTCAATGTGAAAAACTTATTGCCCCATTAGTTTCAGTTCTTGGTAGCTGCACTTTTAACAGCACTAATCACCACTAAATGCTTCCTATAAATTGATATCAGTCCTTCATATTCCTGTTTGGGAATTTTGTTTGTAGAACTGCTGCAATTCAGACACATTTATAGATTTGTGAGTATGAACTGCTTGTTTCAGGTCCTGCCCCGTCATCTCTAATGGGTTCAAGTCAGAATTTTTCACTAGGCCACTCCAAAATTTTAATTATGTTTTTTCTTAGCCATTCAGTTGTAGACTTTCTTTTGTGCTTTGGGTCAATGTCCTGCTGAATAACCCAATTACGCTTCAGCTTCCAGTCATGGACAGATGACTGAACATTCTCCTCAGAAATATTCTGGTAAAATTCCTTATTTGATTGCAAGTCTTCCAGGTCCCGAGGCAGCACGGCATACCCAGGCTACCGCACTAACACTACTTGCATGACTGTTGATCTTACTGTCGAACGGCAAGCATAGGGGGACCTGTATCATCCAAAGAGTTCTACTTTTGAGATGTTGGTCCCTAGAACATTATTCCAAAAGACTCAACGATCATCCAGATGTGCATGGTGAACACTGATGTTAATATTTGGATAGCAGAGGCTTGCACCTTTTCACTCTCACAAGAATCCCATTTTTTGTCAGTCTTTATTTTATTGTGGAGTCATGAACCCTGACCTTAGCTGCAGCTACAGAGGCCTGCAGTTGTTTGGATGATCTTCTGGGGTCCTGTATGACCTTGTGAATGAGTTGTCTCTGTGCCTTTGGTGTAATTTTGACCAGTCTTTTTTGGGAAGATTATAAAATGGGGAAATGTGCATTTAAGCTTATAAAAGCTGGTGTGTGTAAAATAACCTACAGTGTCCTCCTTGTTAGGCCAACCTGTCTAGAACCAGTGCAATTTGCCTGTCGACCACAGACTGAGACGGAGGAGGCAATTATCTATCTGCTCCACAAGGATTATTCTCACCTGGACATAGCTGGCAGCACTGTGGGGATGATATTTTTTGATTTATCCAGTGCCTTCACTACCATTCAACCATCCCCAATTAAGGTGTGAACTCGGAGAAATGCATGTGGATGAGCCTGTGGTATCCTGGATAATGAAGTATCTGTTGGGCAGATCGCAGTTTGTGAGACTCGAGGACCATGTCTCTGATAGGGATGTGAGCAACACTGGAGCACCATAGGGAACAGTCCTGTGTCCTTCCTTCTTCACCCTGTATACCTCTGACTTGAAATATAAAACTAGGCCATGTCACATTTGTAAATGATGTGAATGATGTCACTTCCCACATTAGAGGAATGCAGTCTCCCATGGAAAAAGCCTGCTCTGCCCTTTCTTATATGGTTTCTCTTTGTTCCAAGACTAGGCCAACTTCTCATTAATATGGATCGCCAACTTCATCATAGCTGTTCATCACCTGCACATCCACTTCTTGAATAGTGACCAGACATCGAGGCTCTTTGGTGTTGTGAAAGTCAATAACCAGTTCTTTGGTTTTGCTGATATTAAGAAGCAGACAATTCTCATTTCACCAACAAACAAAGTTGTCCACTTGAATCATCTCCTTTGTCTGATCCCCTTTATCAATGCATAATCAGCATAGGGTAAGGTCCATAAAGGTTCATAATGATTGCCAAGCCTTTATTACTGAGCACAATATTGATCTAACAGGCATGTCCAGCGCAGATCCTGGAGGACCTCAGTGGCTGCAAATTCTCATTCCGGTCACTGTGTTAATTAGTAACCAGTTAAAAATGCTAATTTAACATAATAATGCTTATGCCTTATTATTGACTTGTTTACTTTTTTTTTTTTCTTTAACTGTCTGCCAAACAGTAAAGAGATAAGCCAACAGGTGACAAACAGTCATGGGAAGACAGCATTTTCACTACCAGTGATTTCCTATTTAGGTATTAATGAAGCCTGTTATTTCCGTGGATTATTAGTATTGTCATTCTGCCACAGCAATCATTCACAGACCTGATTTTCTTGATTGTGAGATCACCATCCAGATATTTTCTGGGACAGAACGTATCAGTGTTTCTCAGACATTCATTTTTTCTATTCAAATATTTTATAAACTGTTGTTTGAAAGACATAGGTGCAAATGAGATCTAAGCTATCCTAGTCATTTTTTGGCTCGTTTTGCATCTCATTTTTTGTTTTCATTTGCTTTTTAAATAAGAAATGAAACAATTAAAATGCAAGCCTATTAGAATCAAGGCAACCTAGTGTGTGCTATTAGCATTAGTTATTGTTTACTAATGGAGAAAGTAGCTGGAATAAAAAACCTGCAGCTACTATAACCCTCCAGAACTGAGTTGAACGTTTTTGTGATACATCATAGCATAGCATTTGATTGTATCCAAAATTGTTCTAAGTGCAGAAGCATGACTCTACTTTGGCTGAAAATGAGTGAATGTGGGTGAGTGCATGCGTGTGCCATGAAATAGATGTAAGCCAGACAGAGCTAAAAATGGATAGATGCCAGCACCGTCTGGAGTGAAAGGCAGTTCATTTTTCAATACCTCAGCCAGCACGGTCTCTCTCTCTGTCTCTCTCTCTCTCTCTCTCTCTCTCTCTCTCTCTCACTCTTTCTCTCTCACTTACACCATTGTTTTCTTTCAGGAAGTAATTTCTTTATTGCAGAGCTTCCTGTTTCCTAACCAGTGCTTCCAGACAGATAATACGGATGCTTGTAATGCTTTATAACTTAAATTTGTCTAAGGGAGCACTGGTGCCAAATGTCATTAGTATCACTGTTGTTTTTATAGCAGCCAAACAAGCTGTCACAGTAAATCCTCTTTATATTACCTTTACCTTGCCATCTGTCCAGGCTTCTAAATTTCACTTTCTCCAAAGCCTGGCTCAAGAGTACCTATGAATTCATCCCTCTGTTGAGCTGTTTTCATAAATTACTCTAAACGTTTTTTAATTATTCACAGCCGTGCAATACCAGTACATCACATTATAATCATATTGGCAAAGAATTCATTTTAAGTTTTGGTGTCAGTTTGATCTAAAGATTTGCTGTTTACTAACAAGCATTAGGAGCTCCTCAGATATAAACTATTCAGTTACAGTGAAGTGGAATATTAACATTCTTATGCCGTCTTAATTTAATTCAGAGTCACAGGGAGACTGAGCTTCTCCCTTGTGTACTTATACACTCACACAGGGTCTAGTCCACGTGACCGTCATCATCAAGTCCTTCCATAAGAACCCTGAATACAATGAGGACTGATTGAGATCATTTATATTAGGTAGAATGCCTAGAGGGGGCTGGGCGGTCTCATGGCCTGGAACCCCTGCAGATTTTATTTTTTTCTCCAGCCGTCTGAAGTTTTTTTTTGCTTTTTTCTTTCCTGCCTGGCCATCGGACCTTACTTTTATTCTATGTTAATTAGTGTTCTCTTATTTTAATTCTTACTTTGTCTTTTTTTCTCTTTCCTCATCCTGTTAAAGCACTTTGAGCTACATTATTTGTAAGAAAATGTGCTATATAAATAAATGTTGTTGTTGTTGTATTTTTTTAAAGCTTCATCCTTGTTAATTTAGGAGTTGCATTTTTTAATAGAACAGTGGTGTGTG
This sequence comes from Polypterus bichir lapradei, assembly GCA_026402145.1. Lineage (NCBI taxonomy): Eukaryota > Metazoa > Chordata > Cladistia > Polypteriformes > Polypteridae > Polypterus > Polypterus bichir. Next base: position 41,533,884 of record JANRMT010028174.1, on the reverse strand, counting down.
TTATACATCTTGCTTCATTATCCACCAGCACATCCATCTTTTATTCTGGAGTTTTATTCTGGGATAATTTTATCTTCGTCTTTTTTTGTACAGTGCACTTCACAGAGTGCAGGTGCAAAGTACATACATATACTGTTTTCACAAATTTAATGAATTAACAGTAAATAATTAAACCATACAACATTCATTAAAGGAATAATACACATAAAAATTATATTTATTAATATTTTATGTAGTTTGTAGTGATCGGTGAAAAAGATTTTTAATCTTGTCTTTGCCTGCAGAATGGAGATAACAACAAAAGTCCTTGATATCAAATCTTTCAGTCGTATGCTCACAACATTTCACACACATGCATTTTTTTCCTAAAATACTGTTAAATAAACCATTTTCATTCACAAGCACATATTCCGTGGTGAAACAAGCTCATATGTGCCTAAGTATTTGAATTGTAGAACATGCCTCCTTTCGTTATATTTATATTAATATCCAAAGCTGTAGTATCTCAGGATTGTTCAGTGGCAGTCTATGAAATTGCACAGGTGAATTGACCTTCTGCTTGTTGACATATCTCATATATGCAAAATAATCGGGCATATTCTTTTCCTAATAACATTTTCAATTGTTTCTCTTTAATTTTTAATCTGTAGTTTTCTGTGTTTCTGCATGTTTTTTCTTCATATCATGTGAAGCACTATTTCTGCAATGAATTATCTTTTACTGGGCTCGACTCCTGACCAGTGAATGAGGCTTGGAGGCGGATCTTTAATTCAAATGCTCAAGCATGTCTGAGTCCATTTCATTTTTGTTCACAATAGAATTTTACAAAATTGCTTTATTTAACATTTTAGTAAAAGTATGTGGGTTCGGGAGTTTATGACTAGATGACTTGTTACATGGATTATGTGACAGGAATGGCATGAGGTGTTTTTTTTTTTGTTTTTTTTTTTTCATGGACTTTTTAATATTTGCTGTTGTCCAGCATTGACCCCTGTTTTATCAGATATTTTTGTTTTGTCCTTTCTGTCTGAAAACATGAGTTTTATTTTTTTCTCTCGTTCATCACTACAGACTACATGGGGCAAGTAACATACAAAAAATATTAATTTTTGGTCTTCCTCTAATATACACAAATTTCATTAAACACACGGTATGACAAAGTAGTCTCAATGATTCACAAAAATGATGACAATATAAAGTCCTTTTTTTTTTAATTTTATTTTATTACAGGAAAATAACATTCCATACAATTAAGTCAAACTAATGCAGGAAAGAAAAAAAAAACATTCCATATAGTCAAGTTGAACTTAACAAAGCAGAATTCAACCCCCAACTGAAAGTCCATTAAAAGTTAAATACAGGTATAGCCAGTTAATAAATGCAAAGAGGAAAACAGACTTCAGTCAACAGCATTGCTGAAGATAATAAACCTCTGGGGAAGCCCAAGGCCTGTTATAACAAAGTCATGGTTTTGAAAACCTCAGCCAATTGTATGTCCACACCCTTCTGAGAATTCTGGAGCCTTATAAGTTTATTCTTTACAATGTAAAGGACAATAAATGATTTCATCATTGAATTCTAATATCTCTGGTATTACTTTTCATGGTTAGTAAAGCTAGCTTGGCAATGTCTATCTATCTATCTATCTATCTATCTATCTATCTATCTATCTATCTATCTATCTATCTATCTGGCATGTCAGTGCTTCCTCCTGGGGCACTTGTTCATATCTGAGAAGTATTTATTTATTTATGTACATATTGATTTTCTTATTATTTGTCCTGTGGGTCTGTATTCTTGTTTCTATGTTTCTGCTGCTGTATACATGTGAATTTCCCCTTTTGAATTAATAAAGTTTATACAAGACCATGGGGAGAACAAGTAAACTATACACAGAGTGACCAGGTTGATTTTGGGTTTGTGGAGCTGTGAGGCTGAATAACTAACAATGGCTCCACCCTGCCATTCCTGATTTAAAAGGGGCTGCTTTTAAACAAACTGCTATTAGACAAGTTCACTGTGCCATTGGTCCTGTTTTTTTTTTTTTCTTCAACCACTTAATACATAGATGAATTGCACCATTTCTAAACTCTGTCAAATTCACTAGTTCTCTGAATTGCTTGCCATTATTTGGTTCTGTTTGTTGTATCTTTCCCGGTTGTCAAGTGATTGAATCGCTCATTTGACTATTACACAGTGTATAAGGTTCCCACTAGTGACCAATTATGGTTTTCCTGATGAAGTGCATGTCTCACATGCAGGTGTCAGCATGTTTGGTAGATGGTGGTGTTTAGATAAGCAGGATCACAAAGTAAATAGTGAATACGTCTGGAATTGTGAAAATAAAGACTGCATTGTTGCTTGCCCTAATTTTTAGTGATTATCTTTTCTATTCATATAATCTTTGGTTATGGGAGCCAAACATCCTAGGCAGATGTCTGATTCCTGCTACTGCAGGGCTACTTAAGTGAAGCATGCTCTTACCAGCTTGGCTATTGATTGTGGGCTAAGTTTCCATTTTATTATAGACTAAATAGGTGCCTACTTGTGTTTTAAAACTATTATTTTTTCTTTAGTACCTCTAAATTGAAAGGTGCCAAACTCTCATAAAAGTGATCCTGTGACCCTAGCCTACTGTCTCCATCCCAGTCTGATGGTTACTACCATCGCAGGGCATGCCACTATCCGTCCATTACTGAACCTACTAAATCTGGTTAAGAATTGCAGGGGCCAAAGTCTGTCTTGGTAATTTTGGATGCAAGGCAGGAATCAGTCTTGGATATGACACCAGACACAGAACTCCATTTCTCTGTAAACGCAAAGCAAATCATGACTTTTTACAAAATGGTACTGAAGATGACAGTATATATTATTTATTTTCCACTCAAACTTATTCCACTATACAATCAATGCAGGCTGGAGCTTATCTCATTTTTATGTGGATCAAGGCAGAAAAAACTCCGGACAAGGTAGCAGTTTGTCCCAATCTACACTCTTTGGCCCAAAGACATTGTATTATAATTCTTAGAGCAGCTAGTGAGAAGGATTTAGGAGTTGTAGCGGACTTAACACTATCAACTGCCAAATAATGTTCAGAAGCCATTAAGAAGGCTAACGGAATGTCAGGTTGTACTCCACACATCAGGGCGCTATATATTCCAGGGAGGTTCTGCTCAAGCTTTATAATGCAGTGGTGAGGCCTCATCTGGAGTACAGTACTGGGTGCAGTTTTGATCTCCAGGCTACAAAAAGGACATAGTTGTGCTAGAGAAAGTCCAGAGAAGAGCAATTACGCTGATTCCAGGACTTCAGGACATGAGGTATGAGAAAGAGCTGAGCCTTTTCAGTTTAAGCAAAAGAAGATTAAGGGGAGACATGAGTGAAGTGTTTAAAATTATGACGCAAATTAGTCCAGTGGATCAAGATTTTTACTTGAAAATGAGTTCATCAGGAACACAGGGCCACAGCTGGAAACTTGTAAAGGTTAAATTTCTCACAAACATTAGGGCATTTTTCTTTACACAGAGAACCATAGAGACATGGAATAAGTGACCAAGTAGTATGTAATAATAATAATAATAATACATTATATTTATATAGTGCCTTTCTCATGCTCAAGGCATTTCACATAGTCTTAGAGGAGAAAAAAGGTGGATAGGACTGGCGAACTTTGTTAAGCCGAATGGCCTGTTCTTGTTTAAATTGTTTTAATGTTCTTGTCAACCTTAGGTGTAAGCAATTTGGATGGAGACGTCAACCATGTTACTGAATACCCACAAGGTGAACTTGCTCACTCCACACAAAATCAGGCCTAGGACTCTGTCTTTATGCAGATGTAGTTCAAATCACAATGCCAAATGGAATGATAAACAAAGCAGACAAAGTACAAAATAAAATACAATCCTGCAGTCTGTTTGGATGTGTCTCTGCAGGTGTTGGTCCAGGTAGTGGTAGGAATGACAGGATTTTGTAAAGATGTTGCAGAGGCAAGACATTTTACACTTTTTGGTCATTGTTTTATGAAAAAACCTATACTCCTGTCAGGTTTCCTCTTTGTCACCATTTACATGAGCTCAGAAGGTTCAATAATATTCAGTACAGGTGCTCAATTCAAGCTTTTGCAGCACTGATATTCTGTGGACCAGTAGAAAATTATCTAAATAATACTAATGCCTTTTATGACAGTTCTCAGTGGAACAATTAGGAGCAAAATGTTTCATCGGAAATTGGTCAAGTTGTGACTTAGCACGCAGCCTTCACCTTATACCTCAATGATAGTTTTTTTTTTTAATATCTTATATGTCAGTCATTTCATTTTATTTAATTGAGCCAATGCACATTCAAGACATGTAGGTCTTCTTTTCATTTTCACAAAAGAAATGAGAGCAGATACCATAGAACTTATGCTGACCAGGCATTCACATAAACACAACAAAGTGGGAAAGTAAGACCTTACCACTCTGGAAATTCACCTAACATGTGACAGCAGCATTTGTCTGGCACTGCTAGGTCCATCCTTAGTCATGGACAGCACTGCATTCCAGACTTGGCCTCCCAATTGCTTTGTACTCCACATGTTGTGTAACTCAGCATGAATCATTTTTTGATGTTTGCTACTTGTGTAAAACATTCAGACGATACTGTGAGTATTTCTCATGGAAGGAACCTTTTACCTTACATTTTATATGTTTCTTCTGTGTTTTAAAATAAGCAATTTTGTGTCATTGAATTCAAGTCTAATAATGTATAATGTTACTGTTTTAAAATTAAATCCAGTGTATTTTGGTAGCTTTCCCATTTTATGTTGATAATTCCAGAGAAAGCAAAATTGTTTATTTCCCAGATTGCTGCAAGGGGAATTTAGAAGGAGAAGGTTTAATTACAGTAAGGAGGACCTACCAATTTAAAGAAAACTGCTCTCAGAAAAAAAATCTCCATTATTAGTTTTATATTATTAATAATTAATTTACTATATTTGATATCGTATATGCAATGTGATAATATATATATTTTATATGTAATATATCTATCAATATATGGATATACATTTCTCAACCCCCATTAATCACGGTAATAAAGGGCTGGCACTGATCCAAAGCAGAGTTGCCAATCAACCTAAAGGTTTTTTTTTTTTTTTTTTGGGCTATGTCAGCAGAACCAGAGTAACTGCAGGAAAATCCCCACACAGACGGAAAGAACAAGCAAAGTCTAAAATTCCATAATGACCATGTGTGGAATTTTAAATCAAAGATGCTGGATCTGTGAGGCAGTAGCATTAACTGTCATGCCACCATGCCACCCCTATATACGTATCATATTGTAAATAATATTGTACTCTAATAGCCTAGTGTCTGAGTGTGCCTCTGGTTCTTATGTTTGTGTAGAGCTAAAACTGACACCATAAATGTATGTACAGTAACTGTTATACCCTAAACAAACACCATGCCAAAGGATTTATAGATAATAATAAGTTAGAAAATGTAGTCATGGTGTTAACATTTAGATGCATTTGGGGACTTAGTTAACTGATTTGAAAGATGGTTCATTTCACATTTTAGTTACTTCATCAAAGACTTAGTTATCAAATTTTTATTTATGACATTTTTTTTGTAAAAATAAGTCATTCATATAATACATTAAATATCTGCTTTTTAACAGTACTTTACAGTTTTCTGTAGTTTAAAAATGTAGCACAAATACACTTCCGATAGCTCGGTAGCTTACATTGACAGCAGAGTCCAGTTCAAGTGATGTACAAATTTATATCAATTGATATACTGGTGTTAATTGTGGAGGGCCTCTGATATACTGTTATTAAAATTTTTTAAGGATCTTTTTTAAAAGAGCATCTGAGGGAGACATAAAACCGCTGTTGAAGTTATCAAAGTAAACTTGTCAGCTTCATCAGGGTGGAGATCAGGTTTGGAACTTTGCTATAATATAAAATATAAACCCCAATAACCGCCCCAGTAATTGGTGTAATAAATACAATCATCTTTTGTCCTTATCTGTAGTAATAATACCAAACCACTCTGTTACCCACAACAACATTTATTTATATAGCACATTTTCATACAAAAATGTAGCTCAAAGTGCTTTACATAATGAAGAATAGAAAAATACAAGACACAGTAAGAAAATAAAATAAGTCAACATTAATTAACATAGAATAAGAGTAAGGTCAGATGGCCAGGGTGGACAGAAAAAACAAAAAAAAAAAAACTCCAGACAGCTGGAGAAAAAAATAAAATCTGCAGGGATTCCAGACCATGAGACCGCCTAGTCCCCTCTGGGCATTCTACCTAACATAAATGAAACAGTCCTCTTTGTATTTAGAGTTCTCACGGAAGGACTTGATGATGATGGTCATGTAGACTTCTGGCTTTTTGTCCATCAATGTTGGAGCATCATGATGCTTTGAGTAGGTGATGGTGGCGCAGGCCGCCACCACAAAGAAACTAGAAAAAGAAACAGAAGAGAGAGTAGGGGTCAGTACGGATTTTGGAGCCACTATGAATAGTTATTATAATGAATTGAACATACAGAGTATCAGGATTAAATTAAAGTGAAGTTATGAGAAGGCCATGTTAAAGTAATGTATTTTTCAGCAGTGTTTTAAAGTGCTCCACTGTATCAGCCCGGTGAATTCCTATTGGCAGGCTATTCCAGATTTTAGGTGCATAACAGCAGAAGGCCGCCTCACCACTTCTTTTAAGTTTTGCTCTTGGAATTCTAAGGAGACAATCATTTGAGGATCTAAGGTTCCGATTTGTAATATAAGGTGTCAGACATTCTGATATATAAGATGGAGCGAGATTATTTAATGCTTTATAAACCATAAGCAGAATTTTAAAGTCAATTCTGAAAGACACAGGTAACCAGTGTAGTGACATCAAAACTGGAGAAATGTGTTCAGATTTTCTTTTCTTAGTTAGGATTCTAGCAGCTGCATTCTGCACTTGTTGAAAACGATTTATGTCTTTTTTGTTGAGTCCTGAGAGGAGTGCGTTACAGCAATCTAGTCGACTGAAAACAAAAGCGTGAATTAATTTCTCAGCATCTTTCAATGATATAAGAGGTCTAACTTTTGCTGTGTTTCTTAAGTGAAAAAATGCTGTCCTAGTGGTCTGATGAATATGCGATTTAAAATTCAGGTTACAGTCAACAGTTACCCCTAAGTTTTTTACTTCCGTCTTAACTTTTAATCCTAATGCATCAAGTTTATTTCTGATAACCTCAATGAATCCATTTTTGCCAATCACTAAAATTTCAGTTTTGTCTTTATTTAGCTTGAGAAAATTACTATTCATACATTCAGAAATACAAGTAAGACATTGTGTTAGTGAATCAAGAGAGTCGGTGTCATCACGTGCTATTGATAACTACAGCTGTGTGTCATCAGCATAGCTGTGGTAACTCACGTTGTGCCTCGAGATAATCTGACCTAACGGAAGCATGTAGATTGAGAAGAGCAGCGGACCCAGGATAGAGCCTTGTGGAACACCATATAGAATATCATGTATCTTTGAGTTGTGATTACCACAACTAACAAAGAATTTTCTCCCTGCCAGGTAGGGTTCAAACCAATTTAAGACACTGCCAGAGTGGCCCACCCATTGACTAAGGCGATTTCTAAGAATATTGTGATCAATGGTGTGAAATGCGGCACTCAGATCGAGGAGGATGAGAACCGATAAATCGCCTCTGTCTGCATTTACCCGCAAGTCATTTACTACTTTAATGAGTGCAGTTTCTGTGCTGTGATTTGTTCTAAAACCTGACTGAAATTTATCAAGAATAGCATGTTTATTGAGGCGGTCATTTAACTGCATAATGACTGCCTTCTCTAGAATTTTACTTAAGAAAGGCAGGTTAGAGATGGGTCTAAAATTTTCAAAAGCAGAGGGGTCAAGATTATTTTTCTTGAGTAGGGCTTTAACTACAGCAGTCTTAAGACAGTCTGGGAAGACCCCCGTATTTAATGATGAATTTACTATGTCAAGAATATTATCAATTAGCACGCCTGATACTTGCTTGAAAAACCTTGTTGGTATTGGGTCAAGGACGCAGGTGGAGAGTTTCAGCTGAGATATTATTCTATGTAAATCAGGTAAATCTATCCTGGTGAAAGAATTTAATTTGTTTATAACGGAGTACAGGGGCTTAGTACATCTCCCCAACACTGCGAATCCTCCTATGTTATTTCTAATATCATTAATTTTTTGATTGAAAAATACAGCAATAGCCTCACAGGTTACACTGGAAGTATTTTGGAGGCATTCGTTTGTGTTACCTGGGTTTAGCAGATGATCAGTCGTAGAAAATAAGACTCTGGGATTACTAGCATTGTTATTTATAATCTTAGAGAAATAACAGCGCCTCTCAAGACGGACTGTGTTATTGTATTCTGTTATTTTAACCTTCAGTATCTCATAGTGGATAGTTAGTTTAGTTTTCCTCCATTTACGCTCTGCTCTATGACATGTTCTTTTTAAATCAGACACTCTTTGGGTCTTACATGGAATAACAATGCTAGAAGATTTTTTAACTGTCTTTTCCGGTGCAACTATGTCAACAGCAGCTCTCACTTTAGAATTAAATTTTCCCACCTTACTATTTACATTATCCTCGCTATTATAGTTGGCACTATAAACGGACTGATTGCTTAGAATGTTTGTAAGTTTTAAAGCTGATGATGAGTCAAAGAAGCGTTTTTTAACAATATGTTTCTCATGAATGTTTTCTATCATTATTTCTGTATTAAATAGTAGAAGAAAGTGGTCTGATAGACCAGTATCAATGACCTGCTTTACATCAACTTTTAGTCCTTTGGTAATTACTAAGTCTAACGTATGACCTGCTTTATGTGTAGGCTGACTGACGAGCTGTCTCAAATCAAGAGTCCAGGAGGTTCATGAATTCCTTTACTTTTAGGTCACACTGATTATCAATATGAAAGTTAAAGTCTCCGACTATTAAGACTATGTCATAGTTAGTAATTAAAATTGACATTAAGTCTGAGAATT